>HG992040.1:12944207-14144207 GCA_905220475.3 Ennomos fuscantarius
TAAGTAAGCACTTGTTTAAAATAATTAATTAATTCATGTGTTCCAGCTGCCTCACTTGACAGCCAGTTTCTAATATCCAATGGCACATCTTGGGTCTGTGCCTTCACTCAGTATGAGGTAAAATGTTAAGAACCTTACACTGTCCTATGTAAAAAAAAAACTTATTTCAGGAGTTTGGATCATAGAGTGCATAACATAAAAAAAATTAAATACTGCTTCAGAATTTTCATGTAGATTCACAGATAAATTCTCATGATAAAAAAGTGAATAACACGCTAATTACCTGTTCATGAGCTTGACAAGGTCAATCTTGAACTTGTCAGCATACATCTCAGAGAACTGCTTGAGTGTGAACGCCCAGCCATGAAGACCAGAGCCAAAACCGACTGAGCCCTTGCTGGGGTCAACACGGACCTCACCTGTACAAGAAAAATAATTTATGAATAAAAATAATAATATGAAACCTCATTTCTACCTAGTTTTTAAATGTAAACTTAATTTTATTTTAGACCTGACTGAGGCAGAACATTGAAGAAATCACATTTTCAAAGCACTTCATTCTACGCCCGTATTACAGAATAATGCTCAGTAGTGAATCGGCGCTCTCAAATAACTCAAGTCGGAGATTTCCTTCATAACTTGTTCACTGAGGTGACTAGAGAAATTGAATATAACAATAAATTTCCCGAATTGACCTTGACAATCGGACCCTACTTCCTACTATTTGAACCAAGCCATTGATACAGCTAAAACATAAAAGTGCTCATTTTAAATATTAAATAGAATGTATCTATCATTAATGGGGTCACATACTATCATAGTATCCAACCAATTCCAGAAAGAACTTCAATGTATAGTCCACTTTGACACCCAGAAGCCCATGTTAAAGCAACTGGCAACACTTGGGACTCAAGTTTTACTAAAATATTTCCAATACTAGCTTATCTGATAGTCTGGTTTCTAAGAATTTAATGAATACTGAAAAGAAAGCAAATAATATATGTCAACTCAGTATTTAGTCTTCAGATAAAAAAAATCAAAGAAAGGAAGTATCCAACAACTCGAGTCACATTCTTTCATAATTACTTAATTACGTTGCTGCAGCCAGTTTAAAATATATCAAGATTGTTTTGATTCTGCATGTACTCTCTCCATCTGATAAAAGAGATAAGGTACTTGCATGTATCATGACTCCAAATGCTTCATCAATCCAACTGAAGAAAACCTAAAAGCCTCTCATGGTAACTGCAGTTGGAGTGCACTGAACATCATTCTAGTGAAAGTAAAGTGTTACATAACTCTTTCCAACTATGCCCCAGAACGGCTTAGTGCCGCGTCAGTTGGTTAACCTTCGTAATTTTATCGCGCGCGACTCGTGAACGTTTCATGATTTTCTTAGATAAAGTTGATTAAATTGTGCATAGTTGTATGATTATGGCTAATTTGGGTAACAAAGAAAGTAATTTTTTTAATTATATTTTTTGTTTGTGTTTTTACATAATTATAATCAATGTATTCAAAGTTATTTTAGCACTTATTCTATAATAACAGTATTCTACAGAAGTGTGATGAATGAGTAAAACAGTGCATGATTTTATGTAATTTAGATATCCCAGTGGCACTGCAACTGTAATGGGCAGCAGTGCGTGGTGCTTAACATCAGATGGACGACTAGAGCTCGTTACGTCAACATTTATTTTCTTATAAAACAGGTTTCATTGTTAAGCAATTCACAATTGCACCACTACTTTCACTTTGATACTCGGAATGAAAGTATTGTGGCGTGCTGGCCCACGAAAAAGTTTCTATACCAATCTCATAGATAAACTTTCCAGCTAGTTGCTAGGGGCAACGAATGTTGTTGATATAGACTTCACATTAGAGAAAATTTTATTTTCCGCATTTTGGTTTTTGTAAATATCTTTTTAATTAATATATCTTATACAAAGTCAATCGGCATATCATTAATTCAGCAAACCTATGGACCTCCTTCTATTACAACAAAAGTGTATCTAACTTCGCTTTACTGGTGACCTGTTTTGAACCGAAAGTCCGCGTTTGCAGTAAATGTGTGTGATTTTGATTTTGTTGCTGATTGCGATAATTCTGATACTGATTCACATAAAGATGTCGCTCTCAACCGATAAGAACGAAGATATTTGTCGTGTGGGCGTGCGCATTCCGCCGTTTTGGCCTGAAAAGCCGGCCATTTGGTTCGCGCAGATCGAGGGCCAATTTGCGATATCGAACATTACTACGGACAATACGAAGTTTTTCTACGTTATCGGCCAACTAGACCCGCAGTATGCTTCTGAGGTGGAAGATATAATCATCAACCCGCCCGACACCAACAGGTATGAAAAATTGAAGTCGGAACTTATCAAACGACTGTCCGCGTCACGAGAAAAGAAGGTCAAGCAATTACTTATGCACGCAGAACTTGGAGACCGTAAGCCATCTCAGTTTCTAAGACATTTGCAACATTTGGCTGGACCTGGAGTTCCCGAAGATTTTCTACGTACTATCTGGACCAGTCGCCTACCAAGTAGCACGCAAACGATAATCGCTTCGCAGATGATGTCTTCACTGGAAGCGCTCGCAGATCTCGCTGACCGCATCCATGACGTTGTTTCGCCTACAGCGCACGTAGCATCAACATCAAGTGTCATACCAGGAAGCTCTTTAGAAGCCATGAACCAACAGATTGCTGAACTTACCAAACAAGTGCAAGCTCTAACTGCGCAGGTGAACCGGCATTCACGTGCACCGAATCGTTCAAACAAGAAAACGCGCGGTCGTTCTAGCTCCACACGATCACAGTCGAACTATAGAAAATTTCCTGTGTGCTGGTATCATAATAAGTTCGGCAATGAAGCAAGTAAGTGCGTAAAACCGTGCGACTACCATGCGGGAAACGCGAACAGCAGTCGGTAATGGCGACGACCGATTGCCAAACTTCCGGTCGCCTATTTGTCACGGACGGCGCTACGAAGATGCAGTTTCTCATCGATACTGGCAGTGACGTATGTGTCTTGCCCCGATCAGCACTCAAGGAACGTCGTGAGAAAACAAATTATGAGCTGTGTGCGGCAAACGGTACACCCATTTCTACTTACGGCTACGCTCATTTAGTGCTGAACCTAGGCTTGCGCCGTGACTTTACTTGGCGATTCATCGTAGCGGACGTTACAAAGGCCATAATAGGTGTGGATTTTTTATCATTTTACAACCTCATCGTGGATTGTCGAAATCAACGTTTAATCGACAACACTACAAGCCTTACGTCCCCAGCTTCACCTGCACAGTCAACTGGGAACATTTCATCGGTAAAAGTTATTTCTGGAAATTCCGTATATCATAACATACTAAGCGAATACCCTGAGATTACTAGACCTTCCGGTGTCCACCGTGTTCCGAAGCATAATACCATGCATCATATACAAACTACTGCAGGGCCGCCAATAAGCAGCACACCACGAAGACTAGCACCGGATAAATTAAAAATCGCAAAAGACGAATTTGCAGATATGTTGAGGAACGGAACAGCCAGACCTTCAAAGTCACCATGGTCATCACCACTTCATCTTGCGCCTAAAAAAGATAACGGCTGGCGTCCATGCGGTGACTACAGAATGCTCAACGCTAGAACCGTACCAGACAGCTATCCCATTCGACACATACATGACTTTGCACATTGTCTCTCCGGCTGTCAAGTATACTCGGTTATCGATCTCGTAAAAGCTTATAATCAAATTCCTGTCTGCCCTGAGGATATTCCGAAGACCGCAATCACGACGCCGTTTGGTTTATACGAATTTCCGTTCATGACGTTCGGACTACGTAATGCCAGTCAAACGTTTCAACGATTTGTGGACGAGATGCTTAGGGGCCTTGAAGAGTTCTGCTTCCCGTTTCTGGACGATTTTTTGATCTTCTCACCTGATCAGGAATCACACAAGAAGCACCTTCATCTGCTCTTCAACAGACTCAAGGAATACGGCATGGTAATCAACACGAACAAGTGCATATTCGGTGTATCAGAGGTAACGTTTTTAGGACACAGCATCTCAGCAGCTGGCACTAAGCCGTTACCATCGAAGGTAGAAGCAGTTGCGAATTACCCTCCACCGAAAACCGTTAGAGAACTGCGAAGATTCCTAGGAATGGTGAACTTTTACAGAAGGTTTATTCCTGACGCAGCGCGGCATCAAGCGCCTCTGAATGCACTGCTCACAGGATCAGTTAAAGGTTCACATCCCGTGCATTTATCAGAAGAAGCTACTAAAGCATTCATCGCCTGCAAGGAAAGTCTCTGCCAAGCAGCACTACTTGCTCATCCAGACTGCCAAGCGAAGCTCGCTATAGTCACTGATGCTTCAGACACAGCAATGGGCGCAGCTTTACAACAGCATAGAGACGGCCTGTGGGAACCTTTAGCATTTTTCTCTCGAAAACTTTCGCCATGTCAACAGAAATACTCGCCTTATGACAGGGAACTTCTCGCCATCTACGAAGCAATAAAATACTTTCGTCACATGGTGGAGGCGAGAGATTTCATTATTTACACTGACCATAAGCCCATAACTTTCGCATTTCATTCACGAAAAGAAAAGTGCTCACCAAGACAGTTCAGACATCTGGATTTTATTTCACAGTTTTCCACAGATATCAGGCATATTTCAGGAAAGGATAACGTTGTGGCTGACAGTTTATCACGCATCGAAGAGATTACTCAGCCCATCGATCTATCCAAGCTTGCTCAAGCACAAAGCACAGATCCTGAACTAGAACAACTTTTGGATAGCGATACTTCTCTGCGCTTGACAAAAATCAAACTGCCTGGATCTCACACAGAAATCTATTGTGACAAGAGCAGCAATGTGGCCAGACCTTATGTGACCAAAGACATGCGACGGCAAGTGTTCGAAAACTTGCATTCTTTTAGCCACCCTGGCACAAATGCGACGACGAAACTAATATCGGAACGCTATGTATGGCCTAGTATGCGAAAAGATTGTAGAGAGTGGACTCGTTCCTGCCTAGCATGCCAACGATCAAAAATAACACGTCATGTCTCATCTCCGTTAGCATCATTCAGCTTACCTCGAGCCAGATTCATGAAAATCCACATAGATTTGATCGGACCTTTACCTCTCTCACAAGGGTATCGTTACTGTCTCACATGTGTAGATCGCTTCACACGATGGCCCGAGGCTATACCATTACAGGAGATAACAGCTGAAACAGTGGCAAAAGCTTTAGTTCACGGATGGATATCCAGATTCGGCTGCCCTGAAGATATCGTCACTGATCGTGGTCGACAGTTTGAATCAGAACTTTTTAAGCATCTGTCCCACATCATCGGATTTCAACGCAGACGAACTACAGCCTACCATCCAGCATGCAATGGACTCGTCGAAAGATTCCACAGACAGCTTAAAGCCGCCATTACATGTCATGCGACGAGCAGCTGGCTTGAAACACTTCCACTTGTACTACTGGGAATCCGGGCGGCATTTAAGGAAGACTTACAAGCGACTCCAGCTGAGCTCGTATATGGAGAGACACTACGACTTCCAGGTGACATTTTTTGTCAATCGGCTGATGGCACAGAGGACTTGACAGTATACACTGAAAGACTGCGCACATTCGCCAAAAATTTGTTGCCATTACCAACTTCTCACCATGGGAATAACCGCTCCATATTCATTTTCAAAGATTTAGCAACAGCATCCCACGTCTTTCTAAGAGATGACACCTCGCATCCATCTTTTCAAGCAGCTTACACAGGCCCGCATGAGGTGATAGAACGAGGGGATAAAGTTTTCAAGCTCCGCATAAAAGGCAAAGAAGTCACGGTATCAGTCGACCGCATTAAACCTGCCTACATACTTCGTGAGTTGGACCATTCTCCCGTCGTGGCAGCACCCGAGACCCGAGACGCTCCAGTGACCACCACTCGATCAGGACGAACAGTGCGTTTTCCAGAATATTATCGCCCGTAGGACGGTCTCTGGAGGGGGGTGATGTGGCGTGCTGGCCCACGAAAAAGTTTCTATACCAATCTCATAGATAAACTTTCCAGCTAGTTGCTAGGGGCAACGAATGTTGTTGATATAGACTTCACATTAGAGAAAATTTTATTTTCCGCATTTTGGTTTTTGTAAATATCTTTTTAATTAATATATCTTATACAAAGTCAATCGGCATATCATTAATTCAGCAAACCTATGGACCTCCTTCTATTACAACAAAAGTGTATCTAACTTCGCTTTAGTATCTTTAAGACAGCAATTTAAACAGCGAAGGTAGGGCAACACGTGGCGACAGAACGGCGTGCCACATTGCCAGAATAATTAGGGTCAAAGGAAGGACAGCTCATACAGTCCAGTTTCTTTACTCAATTATGAATACTGAAAAAATATTGTTAAATGAAAAATTCTTTGCATTCATGATGGCAAACTATATGTAGATAGATAGAAAAAGCTTTTTTGCACAAACAACAAATGTATCCAGTGGGTGTAATGTGGAAATTTTTGAGGGGCAGTGCAACATAGCTTAAATAATAAACTATCATCTAGAATAACAGATTTTGTCCCGAGTTTAAGGGCAGGGCAGCACATGTGTCAGTCATGAAAATAACCTGGTATAAAATAAACTAGTGCATTGTCTAAGTGTATAAACATTTTTAGTTAATTATCACTGTGTACCAACATGGCTAGCATGGCAGTGGCAGTGTAAGCAAAAAAAATCCCCAAAATGTAAAATAGGTACATTATATTCAATTTGGCAGTTGCCATTGTAGCACTGTACTCCTGAGTTAGGCAGTCAAAACTGTTTCAATACCTGTTAATATTCTACGAAATGCAGTTACTAATATAGATCTACAAGAAAATCTTACATACCCATAGGACCACCATCATCGTTGTAGGTGGCGATGATAACATTGACGTTTTCAACAATACGCTGGAACGTCTGATAAAGCTCCTCTGCCTCTAACTGGAGCTCAAGGAGAGCACGGTCCATCTTGTTCATGAACAGGATAGGCTTGATACGCTCAGCAATAGCTTGACGGAGCACTGTCTCAGTCTGTACGCAGACACCTGAAGGATAAAGATAATCTTGCACTTTCATTTTTTGTAAATGTATGCACATATGGCATCTTTTTGTAATAAATTATATGTAGGTTGTAACAATTTTCTGGTATTTGTCAACATTTTGCAATAAAACTTCCTATCATTATTCTCTCAACACTTATTTATATGGCATATTTTTCTGTATTTAGTTTTCCATTTTTTTGCAATTAACTTTTTGGCATTGCTTAATATAACAAAGTAAGAACCTATTAACATCATCCTTAATAATATCTTTTACATAATGTTAAAAAATCATAACACAAGGGTAATTAAGTTTGAATTTTTGAAACACGAAAAAAATATAAAAATATGATTAACTAGTTGCGCCCCGCGGTTTCACCCGCGGACAAAAAGTATTTTTATTATTTGCTCATCCCATAGGAAAATTTCACTTTTACAGGATAAAATGTAGCCTATATGTTAATCCAGTGTATATCTTAGTACCGAATTTCATTCAAATCCATTCGGCCGATTGAGCGTGAAGGAGTAACAAACATACACACACAAAATATGTATATAAGTGCAAAAAATCAATAAAATAGAAATGTTGCATACCAGAGACACAGTCGACAACAACAAGGGCTCCATCAGTAACTCGGAGGGCTGCTGTTACCTCTGATGAGAAGTCAACGTGCCCAGGAGAGTCGATCAAGTTAATCAAGAAACCCTTTTCACTCTTCTCACGCTGGTCAGGGTTTGTGATGAAGACCAAGTCCTTCTCATCAAGCTCGAAGTACATAGATATGGCACTGACAACAAATTATTCCAGTTAGACATTGCTACAGTACCTTTTAAGAGATTGTCAGGAGTTAAGATTTCATCAGATGGCCGTTCTTAAAAATCTTCATTGATATTCAGATTTAAAAGGTTTAGAACATTCATCATATAAATGTATTATTGTTTATTGTAACTATTATAAATAAATTGAAACTGAACATTTGATGTTATAGTAAAATAAGCTTTTAAGAATTTTGTTTCAATGAATTAGCATTTTCAAACTAGGCTTGGATCTTTATTTTTGTTACTATATACCTAACTTAGGATGTCAACAATAATATGCATGTGAAATTCTTTAACATGCATAATGCAGTGAAATAATGTTGCATATATTTTCTACTAAATTGTGATGGGGTCAAGTTCAATGACCTACAAATTGGCCAGTAGTGAAGGTCATAACGCAGCGAGTAACAAAGGTTATTTCACCATGTGGTGAATCCGGGACTACTCACGTAGACTTGATGGTGATGCATCTGTCTTGCTCGTCCTTGCGTGTATCGGTGAATCGGGTCTCACCCGCACGGGCACCGGCAATGATACCGGCTTTGGAGACCAGGGAGTCCGTAAGCGTAGACTTTCCATGATCGACGTGAGCGATGACGGACATGTTTCTGATATTCCTCTTCTTGTCCATCATCCCACGGATCTCGTCTACGGTGAAATTCACCTGCATAAACCAGAAAACAGTCCATGAACATGACGCACAACACAACACAGATGGTAGACCACTTTGACTTGTCATACACACGTCGCATTGTAACAATTTATTTATATTATTCTCCTATAAAAGTAAATGGTTTGATTTGACATTTGCAATTCACAAAGACACTGTTCAAATCACTGAAGCACTATGAGAACGTCATCGGAAGATTGAAACCGTCACGAAGAAAGTGTTTATCTTCGGGCTTCTAGACACGATAATTCAAAAATATAAACGCGAATCAATAGCACAAACACAAATCAGCACTTTTCTGTTCACTTTGAAGCAAATTAATACTCACCATTTTGGATGGTTTTTGATTTTTCGCTCACTAAATAAAACCACCATACGCCAGCAATGGCGTACGCTTGAAAAAGGACCCGTTCCAGCGAGTGCCGGATATGCCAGCCAGCTGTCAATCTATTCTATCCATTGACAAAAAGGGTTGCCAGTGAGGAAATATTGGAACGTCAACCTTGGGTTTAAGTCACAGACTAGAAAAAATTACATCTCTACTACAAACAAGAAAAACAATTGACTCTGTGGTTTTACCTCATTCTAATTTTGCTACTCAGCAGTAGATGGCATTAGTAGTGCTTAAGGTAAGAATAGACGTGCGAACCACAACAGTACGAACTACATAGACAAGTTTTTGATGGAACTTGAAAATGTTCAATCCATTGTCAACAGAATTTACATGCTATAATGGCTAAGTAGTAAGTTAAATATATGTACTACGTGTACATAATATTTGCTAAGACTTGTATTAATATTTGCCAGAACACTTGTGTTAATTTCGAGTATTAAAAGGCCGTAATCCTGTTACGGCCTTATAATACAAATAATAATAATTAAAATGGAAATTACAATAACTCTCATTTTACGTCACAGTTCTTGGGTTTGATTTTATATTTAATGTACACAGGCTAGTTTCATGTAGTTGATCAGATAAACTCTTTAATTGTTCATACCAAATAGTAAAAATGTATAATTAAAAATCAATTATTTACGAAAAGTGTAACTATTGGCGACCTTACCGCTAAAAACGATCTCTTTCATGCAACCTTTGGAGAGAATCTAGCGAAGTGGTAAAGGACGGGGTGCTATAACCAATTAGTATGGGAACATGGTAATTAGTAATGAATACACTTAAAATAAAATAGACTTAAATAGATAAAATAGTAGACTGAATCGTCACTTTCCATCAGGTGAAATAGAGGTCAAATAATATGTTTTTAACAATTCGAAAAAAAATACAGGCTCAGAATCCGCCCTAAGCCTATTCTATTTCATTTCCCCTTTATCAAAAAGTTTCGTGATACCTTAAAGTTAGATAGATAGATAAATAGATAAACTCTTTATTGTACACACCACATAATAACAAAAATATCAAATAACACAATGAAACACAAGTAGTGGGGAACAATGGGCGACCTTATCGCTAAAAGCGATCTCTTCCAGGCAACCTTTGGACGGAGAGGATTTATTACAAAGTCGTATAGACGGGGTGCACTTAACTACAGCATACTAATGAGATAATTTACCATAATATAATATTAACTACATAATAAATAAACATACATATACATATTCCTCTATCACATAATAATATACCTACATAAACCACAACAATAATATATAGGTACTAATAAATATATATAATAAATACATATATATATATATATATACATATAATATACCTAAACCTATACCTATATGTAACATAATGACGACAACAGATTTACACAGCAATAGCGATGCTAAATCCGTGGTACTTAGTAACAGGGAGTAATACATTGAATTATATTATTGCCCAGACAAATACAATTCTTTTACTTGCTCTTTGAAACTGAGCAATGACGGTGCCCGTCTCACAGTGACAGGTAAAGCGTTCCAGAGGCGGACAGCTTGAACAGTAAAAGATCGATCATAGAAGGTACTGCGGTGTAAGGCCATCCTAAGAGTCAGATTTTCCGACGACCTAAGACACAGAGTGTGCGAACTGTGCATATAGTTAAAGCGTTCCTTAAGATAACGCGGTGTGGAGGGGTTAAACAATACATTGTATAATAGGGCAAGGATATGAGCATTCCGGCGCAGACGAATGGGAAGCCACTTGAGCTTAGCACGAAAATGAGAAACATGGTCATATTTGCGCAAGCCAAATATGAACCTGATACAGAGATTTTGTAAACGCTCAAGCTTATTCAGCTGGTCCTCCGTAAGATCAAGATAGCAGACGTCAGCGTAATCTAAAATGGGGAGTAAGAGAGATTGTGCAAGCGAAACCTTGGTGGCAGTGGGTAAAAAATTACGGAGCCTCCTTAGAGAAGCTGCCGAAGCAAACATTTTGCAGCTAATGGCCTCCAACTGAGGACCCCAGCTCATACAGCGATCCATTATGACTCCGAGGTTTTTAACGGATTTACTGTAAGGAATGATCACTCCGTCAAAAATAATACGTGGAAGTGTCAGCCAGTCCATCTTAGCAATCATTCGTGAGCTACCTAAAATAATGACCTGAGTTAGTTTAGTTTTATAGATAATGCGATATCAGAATCGACACTTTAGCTACGTAAGTGCTTTTATTCATTACAAATAAAAAATTGTTTCGTTTCTTGAAACCATAAAAATATGCATACCTAATGAATACCCGGTCAGACTTAAAAATTATACTTACCCCTACCACTTGCGACTTGCCTATTCTTTTATTTATCAAACGAAATAGGTCGAAAGTCACGTCCGAAACCAATCCAGATAAAATAATATTTATTATAAACAAAGCATCTTTGCCAATGTTGAATGAGTCAATGCAGATAGCAACAAGAAACTACAATCTTTAAAAATAAAGATGGACAAGTGTGATCAACACTCGCGTCTTGAGGGTTCTGTTTATCCTTAAAGATCAGTGGTGTAGCGAGGCGTAGGCGAAGTGGGCCCTTGCCCACGGCCTCGCACTTATAATGTGATAATATAACTTTCATATAT
The DNA here is from genome assembly GCA_905220475.3 of Ennomos fuscantarius. Lineage (NCBI taxonomy): Eukaryota > Metazoa > Arthropoda > Insecta > Lepidoptera > Geometridae > Ennomos > Ennomos fuscantarius. The sequence goes on from HG992040.1 coordinate 12,955,809, forward strand.
CTAATATGATATTTTGAATATTATAATTTATTTTCTATTTTTGTAAAATCATTGTGAACATTATCAATGACAGGAAGCCGTGGCGGCGGCGTCACCTTGGCAACGGGTTTTGAACTCAACGTAGTTCATAAGAAATCTGACAGATGGCGTTTATATTATTGTCATAATTTTGACAAATAAAAATTCGTTCATGCATATCCTGAGATATAAATCTAGATCACAAAAATTACTCTTAGCGTTGGTGCATGCACCTCAGCTCTATTCAATATTTATATACCTTATTACACTTTTAAATAATTTCATTTTATTCTCACGTACGGAACCTTAAAAAAAGACAAAACACTGCTGTATAATTGGGTAGATCGTGGAATATTGCCAAGAGGTGACAGAGCAGCGGACGTAGATACTGAATTTACTTCCTATCGGTGGAAATGGTAACGTGTAAAAAGACGTAATAAAGAGATATATAAAAAGACTGAAACATGTTGGTACTTGCCACGCGCGATGTTTTGTAGCGGGGATGTAACGGAGGTGGTTTAAGCGGAATTGAAGTCGGACGACGGTTTCAAATTTGGTTGTTCGGAGTCGGAGTCGGAACCGATATCAGAATCGGAGGCGGGAGAAAGACGTGTTAGTTAATGGCAGGTCTAATAAAATAGAATATTGCAAAGATTAATCACCCTCTTCGTGGTGTATGCGCAAATAGAAATAAAGTAATTGATATTCCAGATATTTATACAGTGTCCATAAAAAAAAAATATTAGTCCCTTTTGTATAGATTTAAAAAAAAAACACCACTAACAAATATGTAAGTAGTATATTAAAAAAGAGCACGGACCCAGGAGTCTGTGGTAAAGCAGCAAAAAAAAAAATCAGCCTTAATTTAATTTCTTAAGTAAATAATTTCCATCGCCGTGCTTCAGCCTCCGATATAACCTCCGGTTGGACAGTATAGGATACGAAGTCAAAGTCGGGTAATATCAATCGGAAGTTCCAACTTTTCGGAATCGGAATCAAGCTCTTTAACATCCCTGTTTTGTCACACTAAGGGGATATCCAGGAAGTGGGCAGCAGCACTCTCCTAAAATAAAATAAATAAAAATGCAAGTGCGGGTCGGTGGATAACACAATAATGTTCTCGAATGTATGCCGGTTTCTTTAGTATGTTTTTCTTCACCGTTGTGTAAGAGCGAGTGCAAATCCCGCATATAAGTTGAAAAGGTAGTGGTGCAGGGTTGAGCGGGATTCGAACCAGTCTGCGTCGGTTTTAAAGTCGTACGGGCTGCCGCTGCGCCATACTCGCTAAAAGTAACATTGTATGTACTTATTTATTGTGCTGCGACTTATCATATTTTTAAAAGCTTTCAGAGAAATGGAGAATGCAGCCTTCGCGTGTCAGTTGGCATCTTTACAAAAGTGAGACCTTGATCATTTTATGGGATTCCTTTTTTAACTATTTATGAATCATTAAAATTGGGTTATCGAATCAATAAATTATCTCTGATTCTGATCTTCTGCGGTGAGAAAAAATATATACTCATCGATGTGGGTGAAAACGCCTTGCAAAGAAAAAATTGACAACATGATTAAAAATTATGGCAAAGATCATTAATATATATGTTTAGTTATACTGAAGTGATGTATTCGTTTCGCAGCGCTATAAAACCTTAACTAATGAATAAATTTAAAAATGGTCATAACGAAAATTGTTCTTTAAGTCACCATCTATAAAAACGGTCTGACATATTTTTTTTGTAAAATGATAACAAATTTTTTTCTCTGAAATTTTTATGGAATTTCACTTATAAATTTTCATTTATGGTTCTTTGACTAAACGTTACTAAATAAAAGTTGTAGATAATTTTATTTGCAATATAGGTATGTCAAATATTTTTCTGGTGAGATCTATAATTTGGAAGATAAACCGTAAAAACCACTTGAACTGTTTTTTCCAAGATGGCGGCCGTGTGACAAAGGTTACAACTCCACAAACTTGGATTTAACCTTACAATACCCCCCTTTCATATCTAAAAAAATAAAATTGCGTCCTCTGACAAACGCATGCTAAGCCCAAAAAAAGTAACATTTCAATGGACTATCAAGGAACATCTTGTTTTTGTCACAAACAAAACTTATTTTCTACCTGCTACCTGGCCATTAACCTACCAATACGTTTTCATTCCACTAGGTAAATGTCATTTATCATGTAACGTTCCCCATCACAATTGACAACAGCAATTTTTAACATGAACTCTGTATGCAGCGAGTGATGAATGAAGACCTTCACGGAGACTTCCCAGGAGTTCCCGGTATTATTGCGTAATATCCGAATCGTCACCACCACTCTTTTTTTTTACCACACGATCTTCAACTGTTTATATTTATCTTAAGGTGTAATTTTATGTAGCAGCGTGATAGCAACTGGGATAATTTCTAGTGAGTTGGCACAGTATATTTATTAGTTCCTATTGGGAGTGGTGCCAGTGCTTCGGCAACGGAGGAAAATATTGGTAAATAAATAAATGTGATGCAATGAGACGAACATTCTCGATGCGTGTGGTTTCTCCGAATTATTCTGTAGTAGAAAAAATAAATTAGAGGTTTATTTTGAAAATTAGTGGTGAGGTTTATTAAAGAGCTCATAAAAGCTGTTGAAGTACAACAATTCATGGAAATTATATTGGGAAAGTACGCAAGAGAGAGACAACGTATCATTGAAAATTATTTTTGGTACAACCACAGATGTACTTTAAAACAATGCTATTTATTACTTTAGATCTCTTTTCAAAACACGCTCTTTCAGTTAGTTTTTTCTTTGGCTCCACACTTTTGTGTATTTAGCCGCGAATCGCGTCTAGATAAAACTTTTTTTTGACGGCTGCAATGCTTTTTAAATACCTACCTTAGAGAATTTAGAATTTACTATAAATGCTTCAAATTAAATACCGTCTATTAAAAATAACGTTCGTCAAAAAACACGAATCGCGAATATTTTGACGGATCCGCAGTTTCCCTCGTGCTCCCTTGCGTTCGGTAATTCATCCAAAACTGAACTCAATCACTAAACAAATGTAAACATCAATTTGGATAATTTGACGAATCGTGAAAAAACACGATTACGTATGCAATTTGAACGTCCATTTGTCATGACGTATTGTGTTTTTTGAAGAATCATCAATGACGTAAGTACCTATAACAATTACACCTTATCTCCACGCAGTATAAATAATATTAGTACGTAATTTGCAGACATATTCACTATCCCCTTGCTAATAAATACTGCATACGTGGATAGCTACTCAGTGTTTTCTCTTATTTTATCTTTGCCTATTTCACATTTGAAAGAGAGAGACAAACGCAAAATAAATATTCTTCCCCTACACAACGTTTATTAGTGAGGGGCTTAGACTGCTATAAATGCTCGAAGGTGAGGGGATACACAGTCCAAATGTTTTCAGTAGGTAGCTTCGAGCATTTATACTTATAACCTAGGTAGGTAATAGTGCAGTTTTTTTTTTATGTCAAGGAATGACGTGACTAGCTAACCGTTCGCCTGATGTTAAGCGACACGGCTGTACGGCATATCACGGCCATATCAGTTGCAGTGTCACTCGGAACTGTATAGAGTTTCGCGTGGCACTGCACTGCGCAAGTCATCCCGAGACATCAGCACAATCTAGTAAGATTACTAGACTGTGAGATCAGGTCATAAAGTCTTATTTGCCCAGTAATTTCACTAGCTACAGTGCCCTTCAAATCGGAACACAGCAGTGCTTGCGCACTACAGAATAACTGGCAAAGCGGTGGTACCTACCTAGACGAACTTTGCAGAAAAGTCCCACCACCTAGTAAAATTAGTTAGTAATAATGTAGTTAGTAGTACTTAGTTTAAAAAATAATTAGACTGCCCGTTCCAAAAAGACAATCATCATCACACGCTGTACCTGGCAGATAGTTTTTAGCGTCTAGGTAGTTTTTTTTAAACGGGATAATTCTGCTACCGGCCTTAACAGCATCACCAAGAGCGCTACGTAGGTATGTTCCTGGTCTTTTAACTCTATTAGCCTTATTAATAAACACGAACTAGATTTAGACTAGTTACACCATCTTTTGTCGCTTTCGATCCAGCTAAATATTCCAGTAGCAAAAAAAGGACAAAAGCTGAGTAACTAATCCGAGACTAATACCCGTTTATTATTATGAGCTCTCGGAAGTTGAATGCACTCTACTGTACCATGCGCAGTTTGGGACTCGGGCCTAACTTCCGAGAGCTCATAAAGTTTTGCGCGAGCTAAACGCTCTAGTCATTTACTAATTCCGTTAGTCTATGCACCTTGACCTTCTTGGAAGTTCCAATCAACTTGGAACTACTTGGAACATAACCTCTCCGATAGCCTTAATCGTGATAAAGACAATTTTCATACTTATATACAAAATCTAAGGCTTACTTTATTGTATTAGTATTCAATTGTTATCAGCACACAATTTCGGCTTTTACGTAACTCGTAGCTTTAACAAATAATGATAACAAACGCAAAGCGTAAAAAACTGACTTCAGATTTGTATGGTTTTCTCATGGATGCCACTGTCAGAACTGGACCAAAATGGAACCGAAACGGAAAGCTTTCAAATAAGAAAAGAATCATCAAAACCGGTTCACCCAGTCGAAATCCATAACGAATTTTTTTAAAATAAAGTCGAATTGTGATAGGTACTCAACTTTTTTTTGAAGTTGGTTAAAAATGTCATTAGTACAAACTCCAAAGCTTAGATGAAATAACAAGTGGCTTTATGAGTTCAACAAGATAAACGGCAGCTTATTACGATTGTGTGTGGTACTTACCTATAATATTGTATACGAGTTTTGGCGGGAAAGCGAATAAGATTGCGTCACCGCATTGTATTATTTTCCTAAACTTGTGTTATTTTCAGTGTTAGTGTATAAAATTGGTGGCATTCTATTCGTTAAGTACTGGATTACAGGCGTGAGTGTGGGAAAATGGTATAATGATGGTGAAACGTTTCTTTTCGTGTTGTTTCCAAAACTCCATAGAAGCTTCAAGTAAAGTTGCCACCACTTTACTAGGAGTATGACTTTGACTAGAGTATGACTTGACTTGATGACTTCGACTGTGACTTGACACATATTTGCGTGAAATATCGATATTGATAAATTATCAATTACTTGACACTGGCTAAATACACAAAAGTGTGGAGCCAAAACGTAAAAAAATAATAATAATATTGTATACGTGACAGAAGCATGCTCATGTGGACTCATGGCCAGGTGACAAAGCATTGACGTTGAATGCGGTCGAGGGTTTATTAATGAGAGGTTAAACTCTAGTTACCTACTGATGGGGAAACTTTAGAAACTTTTCTCTAAATCAGGGCTCGGACTCCTTTTAAGTCGGAAGAGACAAAAATTATAATTTACAAAATGTCATTCTATTATTCTTGGCAACAATAAATAGTACTTGAATAGATGTGTTTTTTAAATAAAATAAATTATATTTACGTATGGTACTAAAGACTCAAGCATCCAAAGAGCAGCATGTTACTCGCGAGTTGCGGGTTGCCCACCCCTGCCCTAAACGTATGTCCCGGAATCAATATCAGCAGATATATTGACCAGCACTTATTTATGGTAGGTACTCTACGAAGCAAAGCGAAAAGCGAGTGTTACTCAGCGGTAACCCGTGTGACTTTCAAATCGGTCCACCCAGGTTCAAATCCCGACCATTACCATCTTGACCATTACCAATGATTTTTTAAACGCGGAATTTCCACTTGCTCTTACGACGAATTTCTCATTCTCCATTTGACAGATGCCGTATTTTACGAAGCAAAATCATCAAATCGAGCTGTAGCAGGTATTTTTGGCGGGAAAACTAAAAAGATCGCGTCACCGCATTGTATTATTTTCAAAAACTTGTGTTTTTTTCAGTGTTAGTGCATAAAATTGGTGGCAAATTTAATATAGATAAGCACATTGACATATCATCGTCACAATTTTTTTTTTTTGTATGTACGTAGTTATTAGTTGAAAGCACATTATAATAAATACTAGAAGTAGGTAATAGCAAGTCTAACTCCTAACTCGTTTCTTTTTTAGTCATCCTCAGTCTTTATTTTTGACAGCCTCCGTGGTGTGGTGGTTGAGCAGGTCGGCTCATAACCCGGAGGCTGCGGGTTCGATTCCCGCGGCAGGACAAGTATTTGTGCACAGAAAAAAAAAAGCGCAAATACTTGTCCTGAGTCTGGGTGTTGTGGGACCATGGTCCTCGTAGTTCCTGGGTCCCTAGACACAGGGAATCCTAGTTAGGGTCCAGGATCTATGTATGTGATCGTTGGGCGTTATTATTATTATTATTATTATTTTCTTCATGTGGACTGAATAAGGCAGGACTGCCCACAACAAAATCCAAAGCAACTTTATAAAAAGAAAAAACAAATAATCGTGTGCGTACGCTAGTGGCGCGCCAGGGGCCACATCTGGCGTCAGGACTTGTTTTCTACTTATTCCTTGTTTATTTTAAGATACGTTTGGTTGCTACGTTGTCATCCTTGCGTATCGCAGACCATTGCGAGTTTAGAGTTGCCAACTGCAGAATTAATAGCATATTCGGCGATATTGAAAAAAAATTACATCATAAAATTAGATACTTATAATAAATTGCCTTTATTCTTTACTTAGTGTAAATAGAACAATTATACGTACTACTATTAAGTAACACTGCACTACACTGCTTATACACAAAAAACGAGTGTGCTTTAGACCACACAACTGAAGTAAAACTTCTTTAGTTCAGCTCCATCTATCGGCCAGTATTAAATTTGTTTTTGCTTTGTTTAATGTAATGTCGCCATCTTGACAATTGTAGATTGTCATTTTACCGGACATACCATCATAATAATACATTTACTGAACCAACTTCAACTCCCATTCGCCTCGCATTCACCAGCTTACTTAAGTTACGCGTGCGTAAAGTTCTACTTTAAAAAATTTGGTTGGACTGTAGTGTGTAGTACAGCCAGGTAATTTAAATCGAAGAAGAAACATTGGTTTGAAAAAGCTGTTTATTAGATGTAAGTTTCAAAAAACAAGGTTTACAAAAATAAATGATATCTTTGTCGTATGACCCTGATGAACTCATAAAAAACAAAGACTGAATCATGCTGTTTACCTCAAAGGCACTGATTGTCTTATAAATTAGTTTGCCCTATCTTTAAGGTGTCCCCGACATCTGCCAATTATTATTTTGGTGATTTCATCACCCGAGCTGTACCATCAACCAGTCACCCACCCCTTAAAATAGATATTCTTTTAAGAGTATACTTATACATATAAAATTCAAAGTCCTGATTGACCGAATGACTGACTTATATATCAACTCACAGCCTAAACCGCTGGTCCTAGAGACTTGAAATTTGGAGGGTGTGTTTCTTTGTAAAGTGTAGGTATCCGCTAAGAAAGGGTTTTCCGAAATTCTATCCCTAAATGGGTGGTTGAATTATCTATGAAAATTTTTCTTCTTCCTTTCTTATACGCCACGCGCGTGAAGCCGCGGGCAGAAGATAGTTAAGTATATATAAGTAGGTATCTACAACTATCCGATAATTTAATATCAGGGTTAGGTGTTGTAATTTTGGAGGTTAGCTACAATGGCCCCGTAGGTATATTATGATGATAAAACTGCAAACGGAAATTCAAGAAAAATATGAATCTGATTTGTCAGTTGCATTTACCCGAACAACGGATGTAGGAAGTATTTCTAGCGATATGAGAACATTACCAGAGAGTAGACTAGCTAGAGAGATTATTCGTAGAAATACATATTATTAATGGCTTAAAATTATCTACAACTAGCGGCCCGTCCCGGCTTCGCACGGGTGGACATTTATTTTTTCACATTTTGGCATAAACATTTTTTTCTTGCAATTAAAATAGCCTATATTAATCAGTGATAATCTATCTAAATAAATATATATAACTCAAAGGTGACTAACTGACTGACTGACTGACTGACATAGTGATCTATCAACGCACAGCCCAAACCACTAAAAAAGGATTTTTCGAAATTCCAACTTTAAAAGGGTGAAATGGGTGGTTGAATTATTTTCCATAAGCCACGCCGCGGGCGAAGCTGCGGGCAGAAGCTCGTGTAGCATATAAATGGTGAAAGAATTTTTAAAATCGGTCCAGTACTTTTTGAGCCAATTCGTTACAAACTTACTTACATACAAATCTTTCCTCTTTATAATATTAGTATAGATAAATGAGTTTAATAGTAAAATAATAACCATAGGCGATCAAACCAGGAACTTAATTAACTTAGAAGCCCTGTCTAAATTTTACGTACACTACACTCTCTAACAGCTAATAATTACAAAGTTTATTATCGGCCGATCCTGGGTAAATCTCTTTAGTTTCGCAAGTGTCCGCAATAAATATCATGGCGCCACAGTCGCGTGAGTCAACGTCGCCTGGCGGCGCAGGCGCAGGGTTTCCGTTTTTTCAGTATTGGTCTGTCTATTTTCAGAGATCTAGATTCTAGTATAAGGCTAAATTTATGTAAAAAGATGACTGAGTAACACAGATTAGGGAAAAAACAATTGACATTCAAGCTTAGCATGTGACAGCCTTTACTAAAATATATTTATTCTGTCATACTATATTGGATTGGAACTTAAAATTGTGGTGATATTATGTAGTCGGTAATACCCAAGAAATTTCTATTTTTGTCTGGAAATATCATTTAGAAATGTACTAGGCAATAGTTACTTGTGGTACCTATAGTACCATACATACTAGTAAGTGAAAGTCTTTCACACCTAGGTACCTTACATTACAATACTCAATTCGCGTTTGGTAATTAAGTTCGTAGATGAGAGTTTTGGCGGGAAACAAGAAAGATCTTGTTACTAAAACTTGTGTTATTTTCAGTGTTAGTGCATAAAATTGGTGGCGTTTAGTTCGTTAAGTGCTGGATAACATGTATGAGTGTGGGAAAGTGGTATAATGATAGTGAAACGTTTCTTTTCGTGTTATTTCCGAAACTCCATAGTAGCTTCTGGTAAAGTTCCCACCACTTTACACGGAGTACACTTTACTAGACTATGACTTGACTTGATGATATTTAATAGATTTCAAGTTAATGAAATATCATTAATTTGAAATCTATTAATTTTATTACTTGACACTGGCTAAATACACAAAAGTGTGAAGCCAAAACAACAATAAAAAAAGTACATAGATAAATATAGGTATGCGGTATATACCTAAATAAGTAAGTAAGCGTACTAAGCTAACGTAGCTAAGTAGGTTTTAAGCATTGTTTCATTATTCAGAATTAAAATCGACAGTTAAAATAATGTACTCAATTGTCCTGTTTTGACCATTTGGAATCTTCGTACTAGGTAAGGTAAATTGGCTACTATAATTGTTTCGTAGTTTAAATGATGAAGTAAAAAGTTTTCAATTAAAGAATTTTGATATGTTCTGTTATGAATATGATATGTATATATATATATATATATATAATATTCACATATACACTACACATACACACAAACATTTCATGCTATTTGTGTATACTGCAAGCTTGTTAAACACATTTTTTATTGTTGTATATTAATATTTAATTTGTGTAATCCTGTTTGGTTTTAAGTATGTAAATTTGTTACTGTATACTATGTTATTCACGCTGTTGGATTGCCTAAATAAATAAAATAAAATAAAATAAAATTGAACATTGTTGTATAATTATTATTATTATTAGAAAGAAAGAAAGAAAGAAGAGTAGAACCGACCCCTGCTCTAATGATCCAGTGATCTCGCACTTGAGACTGTGACCTCGACCTCACGTCATTGTCCTCTACCTCGGGAGCAGTATACCATGACCTCTGTTAAGTGTCCTCAGTAGGTCAGTGACCTCGGAGGTCGAGGCAGGGGCTTAGATGTAATTAAAAACATCGAATAATCATAATAATTCATAATTCATTTATTCAATACCTAACAATTTTTACATTCTGTTTGAAATGCCTAAAACCCTAATCTCCTATTATCACACTATCACATCACACTAATATTATAAAGGCGAAAGTTTGTATCAGTGTTTGTGTGTATGTTTGTTACTCCTTCACGCTCAAACGGCTGAATGGATTTGAATGAAATTCGGTATCAAGATAGCTTATACACTGGATTAACATATAAACTACATTTTATCCAGGAAAAGTGAAATGCTCCCGTGGGATAAGCAAATAATTAAAATACTTTTTATCCACGGGTGAAACCGCGGGGCTCAACTAGTCAAATATAAATCAACAGAATCATTCCTATTCCTAATTCCGTCAGTAAGTCCGTAGTACAAACACAAGTTAACATGTGCCTACATCATTGAGTATAAATCTATCTTTGACCTACTTATAAGAGAAAAAATCAATCAAACATTCATAATAATCATAATCATAATCAATCATTTGTTTGTTAGGATACACACATCAAACACATTTCATATTACAGGTAATGTCACAGTCACTGTACCCAGCCCGCAAGCAGGCGTGCTAATATTTATATAAATTTACGGAAATTTAAATTGCCATTATTACTATTATTACATGTCAATTATCTTAATTAAAATTAGCACTGTTATAATTTATTACCTACTTAAAATTTAAAAACTCTTGCATGCTGTAAAAACACTTGTCGATCAGCCAACTATACAAACATCTTTTAAATATGTTTCCCTGCAGTATCTTAATATTATTATTATTGCCATTGCCATTATTCTCAATAAAATCATGGAGGTAGTAAAACACCCTTCCAGCAAAAGTCTTTTCAGTCTTACTTGAAAGATATGGAGACTATCCACCGATTCCATGTCCATGGGCAAACAATTAAATAGCTTGACAGCCTGGTACCTCGCACAGTGTTTAGCAATATTCAATTTTGGCAAATCTGATGCAATCAATTCTGTGCCTACTTGTAAGAATAAGTACGCATTATATTACTTACTAATATAGCTACCTACTTTTTTGTTTTTGTTTTGGCTCCACGCTTTTGTGTATTTAGCCAGTGTCAAGTATTTGATAATTTCTCAAGTTAATTCAAAAGTCAAGTCACAGTCCAAGTCATCAAGGTAAGTCATAGTCTTGTCAAGTCATACTCCTAGTAAAATGGTGGCAATTTTACTAGAAGCTTCTATGGAGTTTTGAAAACAACATGAAAAGAAACGTTTCACCATCATTATACCACTTTCCCACACTCTTGCCTGTAATCCAGCACTTAACGAATAAAACGTTACCAATTTTATGCACTAACAGTGAAAATAACACAAGTTTTAGAATATAATACAATGCCACGACGCGATCTTTTTCGTTTACCCGCCAAAAAACACCTACCTACTTATAAGTTCCACCCTTCAATTGACCGCCACATGGGTCAATCGATTGTAATAAATACTTACAAGACACAGAGGTATTACTATAACAACAAGGTCATACATTAAAGTTTTAAAGCTATTACTTCCATCCACCCTTCCTGTTCGCGCCCCCGCGGAGCCGGGGCGGCTGGCGCGCCGGCTTGGCGCCCGTCGCGTCAGCGCGGCGCCCCGGATAAACCGCATGCCACCTCGACTCCTGTTTTTATTGTTTTGTCGCCTGGGGACAGATTTAATTGTGATCGATTCGTTTTAACTAATTTTTGCGTTTTACTGCTGTTTTCTTAGCGTCGCTTCCATCTGTAACTGTGTGTAACACAACAGAAAAAATATTTGAAAATTTTGAATTGAATACAGAGCAATGGTCGATACCTACTGGTTTATGGTCCGCCATCGCCAGCTAGAGTATTATGGCGACTGTTAGGATTCCGTATCCATGTTAGAAAAACGGAACCCTTCAATGTTCCTTCACTTTGTGGTCCATCTATCGGTACATAAGAAAATAAATAAAATAAAATAAATAATAAATAAATAAATACAATGCTTACTTTTGAAGGAGCACAACTTTATAATAAAATACCCTCGCATATTAAAAAAATATATTCATTTAACGAATTCAAGAAACAATTGACTCAATACGTAACGACGGATGAGTTGCCGAAGTAAACATTTTAAATTATGTCGTGTTGAAATGTAATGTTACTTAAGCACCTATTTATATTTATGTTACTATACCTACATTATTTAAAGTGACGACGAATGTACTTGTATAGAATTCTTTAGGTCTAACTATGTTCTCATGGAAGTGACTTTTTTGTCTTATTTGAGAATAAATTTCTTTAAACCTATAAATAAATAAAAATGAATATGTCTGTAATTTAAAACGGCTGAAGTAAAACTTCTTTAGTTTAGCTCCATCTATCGGCTGGCATAACTTTGTTTAATGTAAATGTCACAATCTTGATAATAGTAAATTGTCATTTGAACTCTTAACTTTGTCAGGTCGACAATGGAGATCTATCAGAACCAACTTCAACTTCCGTTCGCCTCGCATTACTAGCTTACTCCCCAAGTCAAGCGTACGTAAAAAAGGTTTACTTCAAAAGATAAATACGCCTATGTCAATTCTCAAGATATTTATCACTATGAGGCCTAGCTCTGTGTATATATGGACTGAAAGTAAGCATTATTTTGGTTCTTAGTAAGTAGTACTATTACATTTTCTGTGTTCTTATAGCTAAACCACAGATATAATAATACTAAACAATAAGGCTCAAACCCAGCCATGTCATATCACACCACCTCTAGTCTACATTGAATAAATATAAGGTGTTCTTTCCTACTCATCGACAATTTATACAACTACGACACGTCTAGACAGTTCAGTTTCGCAAGGCTGGTTAAAATTCATTGACTGATTGACTATGCAGTTTCCAAACGCGCCTTTTCTGTATGAGCCATGAGCATGTCGGCTGCCTTTGTGGACACAATCAAGTCAATCAACATCAACAGTACTTAATCACGTACTTGAGTAGTTAACTATAACTATGGCGTCGACGATAAATCGAAGATATAACTGTTGTGGAGGTCGCTGTAAAGTGACCAACTGTACCAAATTAAAACAATTATTTTAGTTTGGTACAGTCTGGTAATTTTACAGGGACTATTTATTTTAGTTTGGTACGTTAGTTTGGTACAGTCTGGTCACTGTATTTTTAGTATGGTACACTCTGTTCACTTCACAGCGACTCTTTATTTTAGTTTGGTACACTCTGGTCACTTCTCAGAGACTCTTTATTTTAGTTTGGTACAGTCTGATCATTTTAGTTTGGTACATTAGTTTAGTACAGTCTAGTCACTTCACAGCGACCTCTGCAGCAGTTCTAACATAGTCAGGCAGTCCTGACGTGTTTAGTTGGTAGTACGGTCTGCCTCCTAAGCTTTACATTTTGGGTAAAATTCCCTCCCAGTATAAACATTTGTGTTGGGCAACCTTATGGGTATTGTTGGATTCAGCGTGAAATTATCTACAATAATACATTCTCAAAATACCGAAATGAGGCTTCCATGGATCCTGTAAAAAGGAAGGGTACGTGTATTTTATTAATTTTATTTTATTTTATTTTATTTTCTTCGGAAAACTAACAGCTAAATATTTTACAATATATGTACACGTAATATACTTATGGCTAATTAAAAGTTTTCACAATTAGGTACCTAACTAAATTCATTTTATAAAATACACAGTCGACAGACGCGAGATGAACCAAACATATAAAAAAAAAAACTATATATTTTTAAACGAGACTGATTTTAAGAATTAAAACAATTATTATTTAGGCGTCGCTTCAGCTTGGACGCTGACATATTAAACAAATCTAAATCTGTATCTTTTGCCATGGTATTATAACACCTGCATGCTCTAATTAAATAACTGTTTTGCCTGTATTCATTTGAATTCGTCATCTACTCCAGGGCGTAGCATTCTACGAACAGGATAATAGTGAAAATCTGGTTGTTTGTGGTCACACTACATAACATCAACATCATTCATCGCACCATAGGGACAGTATTATGTTTTAATAGGTAACATAAACCCAGTGGTACGTGCGACACATCACGTTCGTCTGACCGCAATACCTATCGATCAATAAGGTAAGTATAAGTAAGGTATTTCATAAATAATAATGTAGTAATTTAAATTAAAACTTATGGTAAAAACAAATAAGTTTCATTTACTTATTTTCTCATAGAGCGTCATAAAAAGTAGAGTCACCCCGTCGTCGCCGCCCGAGACACGTCTTGAGCGACCAGGATGATCCTATAGCAGCCGTAGTATCGGCTGCGCTAAGATCACCGGACCAGTCTAGCCCTTCTAGCTCAGGTACCGCTTTCGGCACCGGTATAGGATACCAGCGTAACACAATCAGACACCGACCCCGCCAGCGAGGTCGACGTACCCCCTGTAGGTTAGCTAGAATGGTCGCGACTTTCAATAGGGTCCACTCTTCCAGTGGACGTAGTCTTCTCGATCCTCTTATCCCGGCAACGGCCAAAGCCGAGGCTCGCACCCCAGGGGTGCCCTTGAGCTAGTTGCCTCCCACTTTGGACTTCTGGGCGCCTTAAGCGTAGGTGACGCTGTTACTTCAATAATTATTTGCTCCCTTTATAAACAACCTTCTGTTTGTTTATTGGGTTGATATTCTAAAGCAAAAACATATAACCGCAATTTTGACCGCATAATACGTAAATAGGTAGATAAAAGTTTGTCAGTAAACTACGTTTTGCGGAGGCGATCGTGCTCGCAATTCTGGTCAAATAAATAAGTGGACTGTATGAAATAAAACAACACGTTCTCGTTCAATGCTCAACGCTCGACTCTCAACTGACGACTGCCGACGCTGACTGGCGACTGGCCTTTATTGTTCCGTTTTTATACATTTATTACTAAATAGACTATTGTTTCTTATAATATAAACTTATTCCTATAACAAAGCTTAGATCTAAGCCGCTCCGCAACCCAAACACGTGCATCGCTATGCCCGCGAACAATGGCAGCGTCCATCCCGTCCATTTCTACCCATTATTGCCCTTGCTCGCGGGCCACATGTTCAGGCCGCATGTTTGCAGGCTTGCCGTCCTTTACAGCTCTCCCCCCGGCGTAGCTTGCGCAGCCTCCTCCTTTACCAAGACGGCTAGCTTGCTGGTCGGCCGCCGGAATGTGCCCGTTCTTGTTCTGACGTCGCCGTCTGGGCCGGGTAGGTCCGCTCGATAACCCATACCGGCCAGACGTTCCGTGGACTTATGTTGTTGACGACGATCATGACGTCGACGAACCGCAGCCCTCTTCCGTGGTCTGTTGGTTCTCTTTTCGGTGTCAGCGTGGGCGAGTACTCGCGTAGCCATCGCATCTCGCGGCAGGTCACCCGTCGACGCAGTACTCAGCCTTACGTTTTGCATACTATATAGAGCGCCTACGCACTCTCGATTCACGTGACCGGTGGCGCCGTGTTCCTTTTGCATGATAATCGTGGTCACGGGATAACGTCCATCTACAATCACTGGCCGCTTCATCTCGATGGATTCGTTCGATGATTTTATGCAACCTCGCACTTGTATCACCTTTTTCAGCGCGCTCGATGTGTTCTAGTTTCACGCGCGTCGCTCGACGCCGGCATATGTTGATAAATGCCAGCGCACACGCTGTCGCTCGAACCAATCTCTCGAACGTCGATAAGTGGGTCGGATCGGGAACCCATTGGTGCCTTGGCTCGTTCCGCTCGTTTGTATGCAGCACTTCATGGCCTTCCGTATGCACTTGTTGCAACGGCCACTCTTCTTCAGGATCCAGTAAGAAGCAACGGTCCTCAGCTATGCTTGGCATACGGTTGAGCCTAGTAGCGTCATCGACTACGTTGTGTTTCGTCAGTAGCCACCGCCACTCATCTCTATGAGTGAGCTCTGCGATCTCGCCAAGTCGATGCGCGACAAATGGCGTATAACGCCGCGCATCATTTTTAATACTTTGGACGACGGTCGCTGAGTCGGTCCAATATATCGATCTCGCAACTTCGATGGAATGTTTCTTCTTTACAGTGTCCGCGAGTCTCGCTCTAATCACCGATGCCTGTAGTTCGAGGCACGGGATGATCTGTGTGCGTCGCGGCACCACTTTCGCCTTAGCAGTGACCAAAGTGACGGTCAATCGTTCGTCTCGATGCGTAGTCCTCCAGTAGGCTACGGTCGCGTACGCCTGCTCGCTCGCATCACACAAGACGTGGAGTTCTACGCCTTTGTTTCGTTCCAGCGCGTAGCACCGACGTAGACGTAGGCTGGTAATCGCGCTGAGTTGTTTCAACCACGTGGCGAAGTGCCCTGCCTCTTTTCCAGGAATCGGATCGTCCCATTGTATTTGTAGGCGCCATAAACGTTGCAGGATTATTTTCGCGCGGATCGTGTACAAACTTAGGACGCCGATTGGGTCATAAATGGACATGACCGCACTTAGCGCTTCCCGTTTTGTGGGTGCTCGGCTTTGGTTACGCACGTCGCTCGGTACACGGTGCATTGTCGTGTTGAAACCCAGTTCGTCTTCTTTCGCGTTCCAGTAGAGCCCGAGTATTTTGCTTTCTAGGGCCGCTCCCCCCAGTTGAGTAGGCTCGTTCGCTCGCAAGTTACTCGGCACGTCGCTCAGCACGTTCGTTTCGTTCACGTTCCAATCGCGTAACGTGAAGCCACCAACTTTGTGAACTTCTAGTAGCTCTTGTATTTTCGTGCCGTTACACGGTGACGCATAGCCCTTAGCGAGTAAGTTCTCGTTCTGGGTCGAATACTCGCTGGCGAACTCGGGGCAGGCGTCCATCTTTTTCTCATTGTTCTTGAGATGGTTCACGGCTTCGGCGTAACTCGGCGGTAAGATGACGTCATCGTGTCGCCATGGCAGACCGACTTCACAGCCACCGTCGATCGTTTTCTTCGCTCGTTCATTGGCGTCGCTCACACGTGGCTTAGGCGTGACACCCAGTGCGTCAACCCGAAAATGCGCTTTGACTAGATCATGTAGCCGTCGATCGTGC
Organism: Ennomos fuscantarius; assembly: GCA_905220475.3. NCBI lineage: Eukaryota > Metazoa > Arthropoda > Insecta > Lepidoptera > Geometridae > Ennomos > Ennomos fuscantarius. The sequence continues at coordinate 12,972,826 of HG992040.1, forward strand.
GTCTCGCTCTCGCACACACGTTGATCGGGAGCGTACACGTGGAGCACGCTCTCGCTCTTGTCAATCGCGCTGCGCGGTGCGGTTCCGTGCACCACCCAGCCGAGTTGTGATCTCGATGCGGCCGGTTGCTCGGGGCCGCCGATGCGTAGCTCTCGGGAAACGATCATCTCCCAATGATCAGTACCTACTAGAATGCGCGGGCGTGCGAGGTCGTAGCACACCTCGCTCTCTAGTAGGTCTCGTAGATGTCGGTGTCGTAATAGCGATCGTGACACCGACTGTTCTCGAAGCCTCAGGTCGCGTATGGTGCGCGCTTTCAGCTCGTACATTGCGCTCTCCTTCTTGCCCCGTATGCCAACCTTGACGAGTCTGCTAGTCACCTCTTCTTGGGACATGTTCACGCCACTCATGTGTAGAGGTTGAGTGGGGCCATCTGCACCGATGCTTCTCGCCAAATCTTCATCGATCAAAGTAATCGTTGCGCCTTCATCAAGCAACGCATATGTCGCTACCTCTCCTCGGGGCCCGGAAACGACGACAGGGCACACTTTCAGCATGATCTCACGATTGCCGGTAGTGTTGTGAGATGCTACCGACAGTACAACTGCGTCGTGGACCGTCTTTGACTCCGCTTGTTGCTTCGCTGGCTCGGTAGTGCTTCGCTCATTTTGCTCTTCGTGTAGTGACGAATGGTGAGGCCGACGACAACCGTTCACGCCGCACAATTTCGCCTTACACTGGAAACGGCGATGTTTCTTCTCCACGCACTTGAAACAAAGGCCCTTATCGCGAACCACGTTCCATCTTTGGTCCACGTTCAACGCTCGGTAACTAGGGCACTTAAATAACACGTGCGTGTCGTTGCAGTTCGGGCACCGGTTCGTTTCCTCCGCTTCGTTCGTGTTGTACACTACGTTTTTTTTCCTTTGTATCGCAGGTGCGTTCTTAATTTCTCGGCTTGTCGTGGGGCTAAAGGTCGGCGCGTATGTAAAACGCAACGCGATGTCTGCCTCGCGCATTAGGAAGCGAGACAACATCACTATCTCGGGTTCGTTCGTCGTACAGTGCTCATACGCGTATTCGCACCACTTGCTCTTGATATGCGGGCTTAGCTTTTCAAGGACTTCTCGTGACAATTGTGGCGTGTGCAGATATCCACGTCGATCTATGTTCTGCAGGACACACACCACGTTCTGTACTTTTATCGCAAAGCTATTGAGATCTGTAGCGGACAGACCGGGCTTAGGCATTTTCTTCAGATCTTCTAACACACGGTCGATAATCACCTCCGGCCTTCCGAAACTCTGCTCTAGAGTGCGCATGACGACGTCTGGATCGGTTGCCGTGTATAGTAGCGCGGCCACGGCGTCACGCGCTTCACCTTTAAGGCAATTTCTCAGGCGTAGTAGATTCTCCGTCGGCGGGATTTTGTAAATGCTCGTAGAGTCCCGCACAGCGGCTTTGAAAGGAAGCCACTCGTTCGGTGATCCGCTGAAGATGGGCAGATCACAGTTGTATCGGCGATGTGGACGTGCCATTTTCTCTAACGCCTCGGCCAACTGCGTGTCGATGCCTCTGGATCTGTCCGGAGTCGGAGAACGTCCGCGTCGATCGAAGTGCGCTTTCCGTTCTCCTAGGTTCGTGGCACGCGGTGGTTCGTCGCGCTCCCCCCGTACTGTGGACGTGTTCTTGAGCCAGGCATCGACTCTTTGGAGTTCGTCGGCGATTGGTACCTCGCATAGACTTTTGTTGTCTTCGATCGTAGCTACTTGAGCAGCCAATCGTTTCTTCACGAGATCCGCTTCCATGGCAAGCTCTTGCCGTTTAATTACCGCGAGCTTCTCCGCTGCTTCTAATTCCGCTAGCCGCAGCTGTAGTGTGGAATTCGTTGTTCGATGCGATTGCGGAGGCGATCGTGCTCGCAGTTCTGCTCGTTCTTGCGTTGTAGCCGTGTCAAAAATACCACGTGACGTTCCGGCCGCCATATCTTCGCTCCCGGTCGTGGAAAGCGAAGCCGATGGCTCCTTTGACAGTCTTCGTCGTCGTTCCTGCTCCACGCGACACAGTTCTCGTTCGTTTCGTTCTTCTGTGTCGCTCTTGCTCTTCCGGTTCCTTGTCGATACCATGACGATCGGTTCAATGGTTCAGGGATTCGGCTTGCAAGGACCAGATTTTGCGGAGGCGATCGTGCTCGCAATTCTGGTCAAATAAATAAGTGGACTGTATGAAATAAAACAACACGTTCTCGTTCAATGCTCAACGCTCGACTCTCAACTGACGACTGCCGACGCTGACTGGCGACTGGCCTTTATTGTTCCGTTTTTATACATTTATTACTAAATAGACTATTGTTTCTTATAATATAAACTTATTCCTATAACAAAGCTTAGATCTAAGCCGCTCCGCAACCCAAACACGTGCATCGCTATGCCCGCGAACAATGGCAGCGTCCATCCCGTCCATTTCTACCCATTATTGCCCTTGCTCGCGGGCCACATGTTCAGGCCGCATGTTTGCAGGCTTGCCGTCCTTTACACTACGTATGTATTACGTATTATCTATTCTGTGGTTAAACCACAGAAGACTCGAATGAATATATTTTACCTATTTTCCTCATCGAGAACTTTTTCTCTATTGATATAAATGGGTAGCGTAGGTCTCAGAGCATGGATACAACTTTCCATAGGGTCCACTTTTCCAGTGGACGTAGTCTTCCGATTCTCTTATCCCGGCAACAGCTCAAGACGGTTGGGCGCCAAAAGCTATCGCCCTCCTGCCCGGTGACGCTGCAAAGGTCGATAGAGACCAACAGCATTAGTTGGTTCAAAAAATACAGTATATATATAGTAAAAAATATAGCATGCATATGCATGCATGCTATATTTTTTACTATGTATGACTATGACTTTTTTACTGTGTTACTTTTTTTACTTTGACTAGGTTTAGCAATTAGGAATCTGTATCAATCAATCAACAAATAGTTCAAATAAATTTCAACAGATGGCGCGTGACATAGTAATTTTTTTTTAATCATGTCTTAAAATTCATAACTATATAAAATGGGCCATAAAATATTATGAACAACATTTAAAAAAAACATTTATGTATGGGAATATACAATAATGTTTATTTAAATCAAATTTCATAATAATTAAGAAAATTTATTCTTGTGATCGTACTTCTAGCGGTAAGAAATTGAACTACATTGAGTTGAGGCTTTTATATCTGTCAAAAGCCTTGTACTGTAATTGTACAAGCCTTTTGACAGATGGCAGCACTATTGGTGCTGACTGCTCATGAGTTTGAAGGTTTGAGTTGACAGCATCTCTCACGTTCAGTTTGTAAGTAAGTAGGTAGATAAACGAAAAGTACATAAACTGTACGACAACATTAATAGTACATTGGCGAAATTGTAGTGAAATTTCCGCAGAAGCCATTAACTAAGATTCAATTTAGTTCCACAGACCAAGTAGAGGATACTTAGAGATGTTTAGTTCAATGTACTCAACACATCTTATTGTGCATGTGTTTCCACAAATTAAAAAACACGGGAATTCATGTTTTCCCGTGTACCATCAAATTTTCAAAGAGGGAGATGGAAACAAACTTAAAATTTTTCCCGTTTGCCCCCGTCCATATTTCTTACAAGTGCTTGGTAGGTGCAATGATCCATTTCTATGGTGACGGGACACTGGTACAGATGTGAAATACATTTGTAATTAATTTACACGACAATTTCAGTGTTTGAAATTTTTTTTTTGTTTCTAGTACATAACGTTTTGTAGAATGTAACGTTTGTTCTAAGTTTGGGTGTTGTTGGACCATGGTCCTCGTAGTTCCTGGGTTCCTAGTTAGGATCCAGGATCTATGAACGTGTAAAAAAAATGACAATATGTGTAGTTCAGAATAACTTACAGATTGACAATGCTTCAGGCGTCAAGCTTGCTGGTCAAGGCGAGCCTGCTATCTCACCTCACACGACTTCAATTCAACGTGTTGGTTAATGTAAACGTTATTGTAACTTTCGTCTTTTGACATTGAAGCAATAACATAAAGTTAAACAAATACGTGGAACTCTGGATGGTGTGCCACATTATCAAAAAAAATTCGTCGTGGTGTCTCCACCAAAGTCTAGGAGCCTTCTTTTATAGGTAGCAATTAAAAATGACAGGTACGGTTGCGACCATAGAGTTTACAACTGGACGTTGCCGCCGTCATATATAATAACACATATTTGTGGACATTTCACACAATCATAATCAAATTAAGCAAAGCTTGTACTATGAACACCAGGTAACTGATAGATTACATACATACTTTTTGTTTGTAAATACTTACATAGAATACAATATAACACCCAGACACAGAACATCCCCTGTGTTCATCACACAAATGTTTGTCCTGGGTGGGAATCGAACCCACACACGCGGCAGGAAAAGTATTTGTGCACAGATAAAAATAGCGCAAATAGTTGTTCCGAGTCTGGGTGTTTTGTGACCATGATCCTCGTAGTTCCTGGGTCCCTAGACACAGGGAATCCTAGTTAGGGTCTAGGATCTATGTATGTGATCATTGGGCGTTATTGTGATTATTATTTAATGCGTCAATAATGCAAAGCATTCTCGCTATCATAAATGGTGATAAATCACCTTACGATGGAATGCTCCAAATGCATCAGTTTTTTGTGAAGTGTGATATACGATCCGGGCAAGAACGGAATGTATTCAGGCAAACTCTGGAATGTGCCGTGAGTGGTTCAAGTTTCAAGCCAAAAAGTATTTTGTTGCATTTGTAACGAGAGCTTAATTCAGACTGTTTGTTGTTTTATCATATTAAAACTTTTTATGGCCTTTTGTATATTTTTTTTTGTATGAACCTTAAGTACGGTACTAATTTTTTGTGTCAAATATTTTTGTTATGCTTGCTGTTCGGATGATTTTAGTTTAGCAGGATATGTGAGGCACATTTTCTTTTATATTGAGTTATGGATACCATTTTATAGTACAATTTTAATAAATTTAATGCAGACACGTGAGAATTATTATGTAAATACATATATCATAGACCCTAACTAGGATTCCCTGTGTCTAAGGAACCAGGAACAACGAGGACCATGGTCCCACAACACCCAGACTCAGAACAAGTATTTACAAAAAAAAAAACTGTGCACAAATACTGGTCCTGCCGCGGGAATCGAACCCCCCGCCTCCGGGTTATGTGCCAACCTGCTCAACCACCGAGAGGCTGTGTGTGTTAATGTGCCTACTATCTAGGTAGTTCTAAGTCACGATTTTATCTAGACAGCGCGCTGTTTTGACCTCGCGTCACAAAATAAATAAAAGTACACTCGCGTTCAATGCCAAACGATTTTAAAATAGTAGTCCTTAGATAGATAGATAGATTAATTCTTTATTTGACCGGGTCTGTGGTGTGGTGGTGGAGCAGGTCGGCTCATAATCCAGAGGCGGCGGTGGGTTCGATTCCCGCGTTAGGACAAGTATTTGTGCACAGAAAAAAAGGCATTTCTTGTTGTGTTGTGGGACCATGGTCTTCGTAGATAGTCCTCGTAGGTCTTCCTTCCCTAAACACATGGAATCCTAGTTAGGGTCTAGGATCTATGAATGTGATCGTTGGCTTATTATTGTACACAACAAATAATAAAAATTCCAAAATAAAACAATACTACTTAGAAAACCAATACCTGCCTAAATAAAGTGCAGGCAAGTGCAAGATTTTTAACTAGAGAATGTATAATTATACTAAGATACTCTCTAGTTAAAAATCTTGCACGTTTGGTTTTAGTAGAATAGGTATACTATAGTTGCACCTAACCTTCGGCTAAAAGTGATTGATTATCTTTCATTTATGCCTCGTGCAATTTCGCAGTAGGTAATGTGTGATAAGAGATAAAGAAATGTAATAATAATAAATAATAACATTTTTTTTTGTTTTGGTAGGGCTCCACACTTTTGTGTATTTAGCCAGTGTCAAGTAATTGATAATTTCTCGAGTTAATTAGTATATAAGTCAAGTCAAGTCACAGTCCAAGTCATCAAGTCAAGTCATACTCCTAGTGGAGTGGTGGCCACTTTACCAGAAGCTTCTATGGAGTTTTGGAAACAACACGAAAATAAACGTTTCGCCATCATTATACCACTTTTAGACTTTAGACGCGATCTTTTTCGTTTTCCCGCCAAAACTCTATTTATTTTTATGTGTGGACATTTCAAACAGCAACATCTTTTTTTTTTACGTTTAGGAATGACGTGAAGAGCTAGCCGTTCGCCTGATGTTAAACGACACGGCTGCCCATATCAGCTGCAGTGTCACTCGGAACTCTAAAGTATAGAGGTTCGCGTGACACTGCACTGCGCACGTCATCCAGAGACATCAGCACAATCTAGTAATAAGATTACTAAACTGTGAGATCAGATCATAAAGTCTCATTTGCCCAGTAATTTCACTAGCTACAGTGCCCGTCAAACCGGAACACAGCAGTGCTTGCGCAATACTGCTTGGCGGCAGAATAACTGGCAAAGCGGTGGTACCTACCTAGACGAACTTTGCAGTAAAGTCCTACCACCTAGTGACTAGCCCCAAACTAAGCAAAACTTGTATTATGGGATCCAGATAACTGATGTAATATTAATATATACTTTTTGTTTGTATATACATACATAGAATACAATATAAACACCCAGACTCAGAAAAAACATCGATGCTCATCACACAAATGTTTGTCCTGGGTGGGAATCGAACACACAACCTGCAGTTCAAAAGGCACTAGCGCACAGCGCTTTAAATGATGAAATATAAAAAAAATATAGGGAAAAAAATTCCTCAAAAGATCATCTACAAGATTGGTCTGAGGTAATTTTTTTGTATAATGTATTTTGAAAAAGTTATAGAGCAAAAAACAAAATTTTTATAAAAAAATGCTCACTTTTAATTTAGGGCAAAAAGTTATTTTAACACATTTGTATGCAAAACTATTTGCTACAAATTATGACTTGACAATTTTTTTGTAAGATGCATAGTTTCCGAGATATCGTGAAAAAAGTGTTCTCACTCAATACTCAACTCAACGTTTTCACTCTTTTTTTCAAGATGGCGGCCGGGGGACAAGGGTGGTGACCCCACAAACTTGAGGTTAAGCTTCTATTGACCCCCACACATGTACCAAAAATAAAACTGCGTCCTCTAATAAATGCAATACTCGGTCCTTAAATTGTAACATTTCAATCAAACGCGGTCCGTGCGAAGCCGGGTCAACTAGTAAATACATATAATAAAATTGTGTAAACATATTAAAACTGTTAAGTAAATTAATGACATTGTAAATAATACTAATAAAGTCAAATGTAATATTAGTTAATGTAATTAATAACAAGCACGCAATGTGCCAGGTGGAGGCGTGCCGCGAACATCCTTGGAATTCAGGCGCACCTAGATGACAAATACCTCCTATTATGACCTAGATCGGTTGGTAGTAACCCTGCCTTCAGAACTGTAGGTTGTAGGTTCGATTCCTACCCAGGACAAAAATTTGTGTAATGAACATCTATGTTTGTTCTGTGTCTTGGTGTTGTATTGTATAACTAGTTGATCCGTCCCGGCTTCGCACGGGTGAATTAGTAAAACGTGGTCGAACGAGGTAAAAAGCATCCTATGTCCGTCTCCTGACTTTAAGCTACCTTACTAATTTTAAGCCAAATTGTTTCAGCGGTTCTTGAGTTATAAATTGACATAACACGCCTTTCTTGCATCTAGACTAATTTTGATAAATCAACGGACATGTCAACTCAGTCAGTCAACAGTGAAGTCCCAGTTATCTGGTTCCCATAGTACAAGCTTTGCTATGAATGAAATGTCAAAAAATATTTTATAGGTCTACTTAGTCTCACTTACCCTCTCAGACTTATTTCTCGGAGTGTTCCGAGTAGGTACCTAGACTTACCAAGTTCCAACTGGATGGCAGGACTACAGGGAATTCTTCCCATTAGGCTTACTGATAGTGAGACCGCGATTCTCATTTATTCCCAGGTTAGTCTTACCAAATATTCATAATAATGGGACTATCTATACCGTACCTACCTATTTCTATAACCTCCGCGAATCCATTTCCAGATAGTACTTACCAGAAGATCTTACACATCTTATCATCTTTCATAGAACAGTGGGTACATTTTTCTCCTTTGCATTCTGCGTGCTCAATGAGCGGTAAGGCCCGGTAGTAGACACCACCTAAATTTTAGTTTTTTAATTACTCATAAAATTACCTATATACTCGTACCTACAGACTATAAATAAAATTTTAAAACGCCCAATGATGACACACAGAACCTGAGCCCTAACTAGGATTCCCTGTGTCTAGGGACCTAAGAACTACGAGGACCATGCTCCCAAAACACACAGACTCAGAAGAAGTATTTGCGCTTCTTTTCTGTACACAAGTGCTTGCCTTGCTGCGGGAATCGATCCCGCCTCCGGGTTATGAGCCGATCCGCTAAACCACCACAGCACTGGTATCAAAAGAATGTCACGTTTATAGTATATACATTATAAGTAGATAATAATATTCGGCGATAGTGTTATCTCTATGTAAACAAGGATGTAGTGATGGATTATGTAAATAATCAATAATGAACAAAATAGTCCTAAGTCGAGCTTATAGATTGCAATATCATAAATCAATTGAATACTAAGGTATTTTTAGTGTACAGGTAAATTAAAATAAATTGTTTAATTATCATGAATCAATTTAGTTGCCTGAATGATCAATTGACTTAAAGACAACAGCGTAGTAAACCTATAGCTACCTTACCTACCTACAGCTCAAACCGTTGGACGTAGAGACACTGAATAAGTTACCTATTTGCAGTATCATTATTGTCGATAGGGTCCGCTCTTCTAGTGGACGAAGTCTTCTTGATCCTCTCGTCTCAGCAACGGTCCCAAGTCGATACTTGCGCCCCGGAGATGCCCTTGATCTAGACGCCTCCCATTTTTGACGGCTGGGCAACTTAAGCGCCTGCCCTCCCGCCCAGTGATTTTGTAAAGGTCGGTAGAAACCAACAGCATAAGCCCGTTCAAAAAAATCCTAAGAACAATTCCCGAACTATCATACTCTCGAAGAGTTAAATTATTAAATTTTACGACGTGGTGGAAACGATGGTAGAAACCATGGGCCTATTTTTATGTAATGACTTGATAACTGATATAGAGTATTTTTTATGGCGTAGGATGTAGCTTATTAGAAAGAATATTTGAAATTCAACCCATTAAGTTTGCTAAATGGCGTGTTTCGTGGCGTGTAAAAGTTATAATTAAAAAAAGAAGAAGACGGGCTCTGTAGAACAATAATAAGTTCCAATCCTAAATAAGGCGTGCGATGTACCATAACACAGTAAAGTCAAGTCACTAGAATGCACCTATATCGTTATCAGAGAGATTACTTTATCTTATCTGACAGTGCGATGCGATGGCTGCCTTCTAGGAAAGCATTCTTTGGTAGACTGAGCGAAAGTAAATAGCTTGAAAAATCAGGGTGTGTATGTACGTAGTTAGCCTTTACTTCTACCTACCTGCAATAATATTTCAATACATTCCATAGGATCCACTCTTCCAGTGAACGTATTCTTCTCGATCCTGTTATCCCGGCAACAGTAGAAAGAAGAAAAAAAATACATCACTGTAAAGTTTCTTGTAGCTTCTTTACAGTTGTAAACGAAGCTTCGGATCAAAGTTTTCTATTCTGCATTGTGCCGGATTGCTTGCACCAGTAGTGAGTAAGAGAAATGCTTTTTTTTTCAAACTCATATATTGTAATGGGCTTGCTATATATTATTTGACAATAAGCACTTTGTAATTTTATATGCTTAGTGAAATAACTTAATTTTAAGTACCTAATATAATTTTGACTTGTAAAAGGGCTAAAATTAGCCTATTTGCAATAAATCTTTTGACTTTGACTTTGAACGGCCCAAGCCGAGGCTCGCACCCCAGGGGTGCCCTTGAGCTAGTTGCCTCCCAGTTTTGACGGCTGGGCGCCTTAAGCGCCTGCCCTCCTGGTGACGCTGAAAAGTTCGGTAGAGACCTGTTGGTCTCTACCGACCTTTTCAGCGACACGCTGTTGCCTTGACCTGTTAAATAAAAAAATCATTAACATTAGCCCATGTGACTTTGTATTTAAAGATAGGTAATTAGGTATCGATATTAGAATAATGTTACGGTCTGTGACTCACAGAGCGTTGAACATATTTAGGCTGTAAAGAGAGCTAGAGTTCAAGTATCTATGATTAGAACATTCGTCAAATAATTAGTACCTATTCAAACAAATTCACTACTTTCAACAATAGATAATATAATACTTGGAGACATTTTTTAGATTCAAATTTATAATACTTTTAATTTTATTTTATTATTTAAATTTATGGGGAAATTATTAAAATAACCAAAATTATATCATTTGATAAGAAATATTAATCAGTCATTTAGAACAATCAGAATAGGTTATTTTGTTATTTGTTTGAATACATATTATAAAGATATCTTGTGTAGATATCAGTATCAGGTAATTATTTCTAGCGAATGGAAATGATTTTTTTTATCGCATGATGTGATATTCCTTCACGGCCATTGGCTAAACATTTGCCAGAGAATGTGCAAATAATTACCTGATAGCGCAGATAAAAATCAATAGTTCGTGAATTTTCCGATTATCAACTTTATCTGACCATCAATTTATTTTTAGACGTCCATAGATTATTATAAAAATATTTTTGATGTCAGTACTAGTAGTAGTCAGACTATAACAGTAATTTCTCTTGTAGATTTTTATTTATATTAATTGTCTAAGTCTACATCAAATAAATCATCATTTACACCATCATTATTTAGTAAAAATACTTAATAAACAATAGATTTATGCCATTTACAAACAATAGATTTACAACCTTATATTTCTATTTTGTTGTATTTGTATGTGATCGTTGGGCGTTATTATTATTATTATTTTGTTTAGAACATGACCATTTCGATAAAATCAATTCTCTTACTTAAAAGGAGAGTACTAAACGCAACGAGACTTATTTGATTATATATGTTCTTACCTTTTTAAAGCTTCATTTGATCTCTGTGATGTGAGACGTAATAAACTAAAATGTTCCAGTCTATTCTACTGTTTGTTTTTTATTTGAGCCGTTTTCCCGGCCCCCAAGGACCCAGGGTCTCAACACACCCTGGGTCCTTGGGGGCCGGGAGCTCATCGCGTTTTCAAAAGTTTATCAGAGCGCCTGGTCGACGCGACGCGTGACCAAAATGCTGGCACTTATTTGGCAAAACGAATAAGCATTGCAATTCAACGGGGCAATGCTGCCAGCATGTTGGGTACGCTACCTACTGGTAGTGGGCTGGAGCATTTGGACTGTGTATAGGTCATCGCAGCCAGTATATAGTCCACATGTTTTTTGTAGTGATAGTAGGTAGTTTTTAGTATTAAATATTATATTATTGTAGTATTTAGAAAATAATGGCAATTTGCCGTGAAAAAAAAGTTCTACTGTTACTTGTAATTGTAATATCATTTGTCATTTAACAGCCTCTGTGGGGTGGTGTTTGAGCAGGTCGGCTCATAGCCCGGAGGTAGCAGGTTCGATTCTCGCGGCAGTACATGTATTTGTGCACAGAAAAATAAAAAGCGCATATACTTGTTCTGAGTCTGGGTGTTGTGGGTCCTCGTAGTTAGTTCCTGGGTGCCTAGACGCAGGAAATCCTAGTTAGGGTCCAGGAATGTATGTGACCGTTGCGCGTTATTATTATTATTATTTTTAGACCTACTAGGTTAAGGGCACTTGTTCTCTTCTTATTCTTTCTGTGATGGAGTTTTAATCTAAATGCCTCAAAATGGTACATAATACGTAAATTAGTTTTGTCCTTTAGTTGCATTAGCTCCGGGTTACCTTACGGGTACTTAGGTCCGTATTACAGAACGATGCTCAGTCATCGATTGGTGCTCAAGCAGAGATTTCATTCACTAATTGATCACTTTTTTTTTTTTATTAATCTGCATTTCCACAGACATCTGGGTCCGTGCTTTTTGTTAGATAACTTTTTTTTATATTTATGAATTAAGCCTATTATTAACATGAACTTCTATATAATACAGGAAGGATAATACAGCCAATAACAAAAAGATACATAAACATAAGCATTTAAGTTCTTATTTCTAATTTTTAATTGTGCGTACACCACCGAGCAAACCAGCTTCCGCAAGCAGCACCCGTTCACGAGCTTGACGCATGTTCCAGCCATCGCCCTCCTCGACCATGTTTGAGGGAAGAGGACGACCCGACACACGACGCCGCAGCAAGAAGAAGCTTTTTAGTGAGCATGAGTGCTCCGGGTGTACGCACAATTCACAATTTAGTTAAAATACCCTTATTACTATTTTATTCATACGAGCGGGATAATTGACAGGCTCCTTTGAGCTCATCAATGATTCCGCAGGTACTTGTTTTTTTTTTTTTTTTTTTTTTTACTATACTACGACACCATTGCAATGCATTGCATCATAAAATGCACCACGCACGTGTAACAATCCTAATACAGCCATTTTCTATGAGTAGGTATATACACGCATTGTAATGCTGACTGTAAATGGTGAGATGCCCAGAGAAGGTAACTCGCCCCCGGATGTAAAATATGCAGGTGTTCAGAAAATGTAGACCGTATTGTTATATTGCAGAACGTTAATAACATTTTTAATAGAGTAGAGAAGTTGTAACATTATTAATAGAGAGCTTGTGGTGTGGTGGTTGCGCAGCTCGGTTCATAGCCTGGAGACGGCGGGTCCGTTCTCGCGACAGGAAAAGTATTGTGTATAGAAAAAAAGCTCAAATACTTGTTCTGAGTCCGGGTGTTGTAGGATCACGTAGTTCCTGGGTCTTTAGGTACAGTGAATCCTAGTTAGGGTTCAGGATCTATGTATGTGATCGTTAGGCGTTGTTATTATTATTAAAGTAAAAACCTAATGCATATTTTTTTATAGATTCATGTAAGTACATTATTAGTCTTTATTTATACGACCACATAAGACCATAGCACGACCACTAGTTATACATAATAAAAGCCTTCGTCAATCACAAAATAAATAGGTATAGTAGAGTAGTACAAACTATAGAAAAAAAAGATTGTTTTCATTGTTTCTCCGGATAGGTCTGTTTCCGACAGATGAACTTTACTTCTGAATTGTTTTTTTCACTGATGCCTTTTACTCAGATTCTCCAGAACCTTGAAAAGGCATTTTATAAGAGCACACATATTACTAGATATTATAATTGAAGGGGTGAGAACAAAAAGAGTGTAACTGATTTTATTCACAAAATGACTTATGGGTATCGTTAGATTCAGCGTGAAATAATCTTCAATATTACATTCTCAAAATACCGAAATGAGGCTTAAATCTCGAGATTTTGAGTCTAAAAACCGTTTATCTGTCACAGGAATACAGTTCACTTATCATATAAACATTATTATATTATATTTTTACAGTAATTGTATGAATTAGTACTATATTTAGTATTTAAAATAGAATTAATACATTTTCAAGCAACTGAATCTTACATAAACCTTTTCTATTACCTTATAAGCACTCTACATTAAAATAACGCCGTTGACGTTTAAAGTCAATTTTCTCGAAACTGTCAATTTGTCAGTTAAACCCTTTTTATTCTCAACCTTTCAATTTTGTTACTAGGTCCGGAAGCCCAATCACTGCGCCCTCATGTGCACTTTCGAGTCTTTCGACAGTCACAATTTCTTCGAAATATTTGCGCTCAATGTACCTACATGACGAAAATTATTTAAAAATATATAACTTGTATTATTTTTCCATTGAGGGTGGCCAGTGGTGCGGTGGTGTAATGCTTGTGTCAGTGACCTCGTGGGAACTCTATGGAAAAGTAAATAAGACCTAATTGACTAGACGTATACTAGCTTTACATTTTAAAATATTGTGTAGCAGTAGCTATGATCCCAGCAAGAAGCTAAACGGCGGCGCCATCTTATTATTATAACAAATAATAAAATAAGTAATAAATATTTGAACACATTTCACACAGCGCCATCTATCCCCAAACTAAGCTAAGCTTGTACTATGGGAACCAGATATTCTGATACAATAGGTATGTACTTAGATACTTTTTGTTTGTTAATACATACATAGAATCGAATATCACACACACAGAACCAACATCGATGTTCATCCCACAAATGTTAGTCCTGGGTGGGAATCGAACCCACAACCTATACATAGTTCAGAAGGCAGCATCTCTACATATATAAGTATTTTATCAGTGATCTGGTTCCCACTTAGAGAATTTAGAAGTATATTAGAAGGGTTCTCATCACATAGTACAAGCTTTGCTTAGTTTGGCGCTAGATGGCACTGAGTGAAATGTCCACGTAAGAGAATTTAGAAGTAAATTAGATGGGTTCCCATCCCATAGTACAAACTTTGCTTAGTTTGGGGCTAGATGGCGCTGTGTGAAATGTCCACATATATTTATTATTATTATAAATATATGCCTGCAGCACGCGACACAGACACATTTTTTTTTTTTAATATTTAGCTAATGGACATCAACATAAATTCATGTAATTTTATATCATTCATTGACCAATCAACCTGTTAATATATACCTACCTCGACCGGATGTGGAAATGAGAGTGAATTCTTGCCGAGCGTGAGTTCTAGGAAGATGACTCACGTTGTTTGTAGTAGTTGTCCGCAAGCCGGTGTGGCACCACAGATTCAATAATAGTACAAGGTAGCACTATGTATGTAGGTAGGTATCTGTCATTTATTCTGTAGACATGCGTTGCAATTTAAAATCTCCCGGTCAACTTTGTTATTCCTAAATTTCCCTTAATAAAAACAGTTCTCAGGTCCGTATTACAGAACGATGCTCAGTCATCGATCGGTGCTCAAGCAGAGATTTCTTTTATAAAGTGGTCAATTACGAATGTAATCTCTGCCTGAGCAGCGATCGATAACTGAGCATCGTTCTGTAATACGGACCTTAATCTGTAAAAATAGGGATTGTTTTAAAAAAAAGAATCATATATAGCTAAACATAAACAACAACGAACATAGTACAAGGTGGCACGATGTATGCAGGTACTATCATTTATTCTGTAGTCATGAGTGTGATTTACGATTTTACGTTAATCCTGCGTTTGAGAGATAGAATCACAACCAAATTCTCCCGGTAAACTTTGTCCTGTCCAAATGTCCCGTAGGAAAAACAGTTCAGTTATGTAACATTCTGTAAATTTTAAACCTGCTTTTTTATTTTTTTCTTTCTATTTTATTTTATTTTATTTTTATTTTATAGTTTTTCTGTATACATATACCTAATTTTGATTACAAACAAATTAATTCAATGTCAAGGCGTCCTTAGTGGCACGCTTACCAAAGAACGGTATTTAATTTTTATTTGTACAGCTACCTGCTTACATATACATATATAATAGTATCTGTCAGAAACTATATGATACTAGCAGCCCGCCCCGGCCTTGCACGGGTATTTTATATATGTCTATTATAAATTGAGATATATATAAACTTACAACTATCCTATCTCTCAAGTTGGATCGAACTGCACATGGTGTGCGAATTTTATTATAATCGGTTAAGTGGTTTAGGAGTCCATTGAGGACAAACATTGTGACACGAGATTTATAATATATTAAGATTTATGTTAGAGACTCTTTGATATACGCAATTATCCTCACTCTTGCATTAGTACCTACTGGGCGATTTCGTAACTCGATTGCAACAGATGAAACACAAATTAGTATGGATTTGACAGATTGAATACGAATTTTATGTGCATAGTTAGTTTGGAAATTTCTTCTGTTTCATTGAAATCATCGTTTCGTGATCACCCCCCAGGGTCACTAAACTTTGATTGCAATGCAACAGGAGCAATTTCTATACTAACTATGCACATAAGCTGCGTACTGCGTACAACTGTCAAATCCATACAAATTTGTGTTTCTATAGGTTGGAATCGAGTTACGTGATCGCCCAGACGTGCTAACTACATAAGCCCAAACACTGATAATTACTAATTTCCTGCTTCTAAGTAAACGACGGCAGCACTAAATATCAGACCATACAGAACCAGTAAAAATCCAAGCAACCACAATCTCGAACCTTACAACTTCGTGCAGTATGAAACAATATCGGTTCATAAAGTCAAGGCAAAGTTTACATTGTGAAACAGTTTGGCAGGGTGCCCGGTTACGAGCGGCCAAATTATATTTCGGCATTGAGTTAACTCAAAACAAATTATCACTATCACTAACAGATCATGAAAGAAATCACACTAATATTATAAAGGCGAAAGTTTGTATGTTTGTATGTTTGTTACTCCTTCACGCTCAAACGGCTGAATGGATTTGGATGAAATTCGGTACCAACATAGCTTATACACTGGATTAGCATGTAGGCTACATTTTATTCCGGAAAAGTGAAATGCTCCCGTTGGATGAGAAAATAATTCAATTACTTTTTATCCGCGGACGAAACCGCAAGGCGCAATTAGTAAATAATAAATCCTTTGAAAAACAGGGCTTAAATCGACTTCAATCGCCTTAAATTCACATTGAAATCTACTTGAATCATAGTAGTTTTAAGGTATATTGTGTTGTGTTAGTTGGTGTTCAATCAAGTATTATTGTATTGTATTGGATTGTATTGATATTATCATATGTAAAATGTTCCCAGTTGTTTTGATTTCAAAACCAAACTACTAAACAAATTTTGATTATATATCTGTGGGATGAATCTGAAAGTACAATATACCGTTCATACGGGATGTAGGCAGTCTATGATAGTGTTTACTTTATTGTTTACCGGACGCAATGAGGTTTGAACAAATTAGCGCGAGTTTCAAAACCCGCCAAGCTGGAGCCGAGCCTAGCGCACGGCGCGCGGCGCCCATTGTTATAGGCCTTGTAATATTATTAAATATAGGCTTATAGAAACGACTGTTTCGAAAATTACAGGTTTACAGATGTTGTTCTGGTTTTGACAAAGGTAACGGCTACCTAGAAGAAAAGGTAGCATTAGGAAGTTGCTTTGTAGTTTTAGAAACGTACTACTACCTATTTCGTTACGTTGTTAGTTTAATAAAAATACCCATATCTCAGTTCCAGTTAGTGAAACCACTAATAATGTGAAACGTACTCAATTAGTTGATTTTTGTTTACGGTCGCGTCGAATGGCCCGTAGGTAAATAGGTACCTACTTAATCTACCCAAATAACAACGGGTTATTCTCAAAATACTCCAAGATATAGTTTCAAAATACTCCATGAAAAAAACATCAAAATAAAGAATAATAATTTTGGTTTCAAACTGCTCCACGGCATTTTCAAAGTACTACACGTAACCGGTTTCGTGAAATTGAATAAGCCATACATTCATTCTCAAAGAACTCCACGCAATTTTTATTGAATTTATAATCATTGTTCTTATGTTTCATTTTACTCCAAAAAGGGTGCCGTACAGTCAGGTGCAAAACTTCTAGGTATTACTTGTAATAAAGCTGTGTGTTAACTATGAGGAGAAGTTTAAATAAAATACAGAGTACTTGATTAGCAATATTTTTTATTATTAGATATATTTATACTAATAATTAAAAATAAGTATTTATAACATGCCAAAATCAACGAGATAATTAAAAATGAAACTTTAAAAATCAAACAATACAAGGAAAACAATTAAAAAACATGAAAACTTATAAACCTAACATACAACATAAAATCAGCCAGTATCAATCAAATATTTTTTTCCACCTGGCTCGAGAGTAAGTCTTTTCCAATACATTTATGGAATTGCGAAGGAGAACGTCACAGAACTACTGACATGGTAGAATCGGGACACAAATGATTAAATAACATTACGGCAAAAAAAACCACGGCTGCTGCAGTTTTTACAAATCATCAAAGATGAAGCGCTTCATTTTGAACGTTACCATTGCCCTCCCACCGTAAACAGAAGCCATATATAATATCCATTTTGAACATCAATACGTTCAAATACTTATATAAAATTATTAGTACTTGATTTTTATTTTCATCTCGATAAATTGCCTATGTGATGTAATGCTTATTGCAGAGATTTTTTTGTTCTTTAAGCTGCTTCACAACCAATGCCAGTTTCAGGTCCCTGTTTATACCAATCAATCAATCAATCAATCAAATGTTTATTTGCTAGAACACAATTTTTAAGAGATGTTAACATAAGTTACTTAAAATAATTAGACATTTTGTGTTCAACCTGCATGCAAGTGTGCAAATATTCAATAATATTTTTGTTACAGTATATTTGGAATTCCTTAACACTATAAAATGCGTGTTGTAACAACCAGTCATACAAAGTTTTATTAAATATTTTGCCCTTTAAAATTTTTATGTCATTAGGTATACAATTATATATTGATATGCACATATTATAAACGTTTCTCTTATATATATTTATACGACAAGGAGGTTGATGCAGTAAGTTCGTTTTATTTATAGACTGTTGGCTTCTGTTTACGGTGGGAGTGCAACGGTAACGTTCAAAATGAAGCGCTTCATCTTTGATGATTTGTAAAAACTGCAGCAGCCGTGGTTTTTTTGCCGTAAATGTTGTTTAATCGTTTGTGCTACGATTCTACCATGTTAGTAGTTCTGTGACGTTCTCCTTCGCAACTCCATAAATGTATTTGAAAAGACTTACTCTCGAGCCAGGTGAAAACAAAATAGTTATTGAATTCAGTGACAGGTTCACTTGTAGGGAATTCTTCCATTATTACCAACCAACCATCTTCAACGAATTCAATTAGAAGATGAGCTAAAGCACTACGTTTAGCCACGTGCTGATTTTCTTCTTTACTGTTTTGCTCTTGAGATTAGCCGATGCACTAAGCAACGGCTAATCTCAAGAGCTAAACAATACATACGTCTTTTACAATATTGCCGAAAATTCTAAGAACTGTAGCTGTGCATGTTTCTTCTATGTAAATGTAAGATGGATGGCATTAACTTATAATATTGTTATTCAGCATAATTTCATTTACAGAGCTATTACTTACGTGACTGACTGTACAATGAAACCTTTTTTATTAAAATGTAATTTCTCTATTGTTTTCGATGGAGCAGTTTGGGAATTAGATATCCGAGTACTTTGACAATGGTCCAGATGGCCGTGGAGTAAAATGAAACAGAAAAATTGTATTTTAAAATAAATTATGTATAATAATAATTCTGTGGAGTATTATGGGAACTAATGTATGAGATTCTTATCTTTCATAAACAAAAGAATGGAGTACTTTGGGAATAAGCCATAACAACATCATCAACTATCAAAATCACACAGGTACTTAGATCAGGATCATTCCAACTTTTCGATAACATATTTAATAAGCCAGGAAGTGATGACATAATGATATCGGGAATAACAATAATGACGCCCAAGGATCACATACTCCTTCCCATCTTGGACCTTAACAAGAATCCTTGTGTCTAGGGACCCAGGAACTACGAGGACCATGGTCCAGGACCAGACTCAGAATAAGTATTTGCGCTTTTCTCTGTGCACAAATACTTCTCGTGCTGCGGTAATCGAACCCGCTGCCTCCGGGTTATGAGCTGACCAGCTCAACCACCACGCCACAGAGGCTGTGAATACATGAATAATGAAATCAATGAACATCTTCCAGCTTTATAGCTCACTTTTAATAATTCAGCTTCTATCGAATCACTACGACCTTACTTTTCAATTAACGAGGTAGGTTAACTACTACCTGTGCCAAAAAAAAACAAAAACATTGTTTTTCACAGTCATGCCGAACTACGGAAGTTAGCCCGCCCATTAGCACATCAAATTAATGTACAATGAACGACAAAAGTTTAAAACACGAAAAATACAAGGAGATATTTTGGCCACCTTTAAAAAAATATTCATTTATTTATTTATTGAATCTTGGTGTAGATGTCACTTAGAAGACTCGTCAGTCAATGTCAAGTTGTCAACGTCATACGATTTGAATAAATAATATTGCTATGATTACCTACGTACATGTCAGGTAATTATAGCAATATATAGTAATATTGTATAGGTACATAGGCCTAGTATTTTTTGACATTTTTATTTTTATTAATTATATTAACGATTGTTATTCTGATTATTTAAATAATAATTATTTTTAAATTGACATGCACTTACTTATAATTAATTTTTTTTTATGTTCATCTTTATTTGTATGTAGGTACCTATATAATGTATAAACTATAATTAATATTACTATAATATATGCTTAAATTGACTGGTTTTTTTTAAATATTTAACGTGTAAACACATTTTATTAATAAATGAGTATTTGAGTATCAGAAGGTCCTTGAGTACCACCAAATTTAATTATTATGCTGTTTTTGATAGACCAGTTCCTTCAGCGCCACCTGTCTAGTTGAAGATATACTTTCACGTTCGGAAAATCCTGAATCTACTTAGTTAAGTACGTAATATATGTCTATTAACATCGGTCCTTAGAATACATAGCATTCTACAATGTTAAGAGAACCATGTTTATTCAAACCAGTTTTCATAAGTAGGTGAATATAACAGCAGTTAAGCGATCACGTAACTATATTGCAACCAATAGAAACACAAAGTATGGATTTGACAGTTCCGTGATCACTCCTCAGAAAGAAAAAAATTGGTTCTATTTGTATACAATTTCATTGTGAAAAGTTTTTAGGATTAGGAATTAGGATATTGTATGGATTAATACAAAGTTTGACTTTTTTAAATAAACTTTTATTCCTGATTATACGTGTACACAACATACAAACATTTATTTTTAGTACCCAACTACAAAGTACAAACTTCGTTAGCATTCTAGGTATGTATACTGTATAGTAAGTAGAATATAATTCTACTAGTACTAGCTTCTGCCCGCGGCTTCACCCGCGTGGCCTATAGGAAACGAAGAAGAAATTTTTTCATAGATAATTCAACCACCCATTTCACCCTCTTAGAGATGGAATTTCAAAAACCCTTTCTTAGTGGAATCCTACATTTTACACAGAACAGACACTTCAAATTTCATGTCTCTGGGATCAGTGGTTTAGGCAGTGCGTTGATATGTAAGTCAGTCAGTCAGGACTTTGAATTTTATGTGTATAAATGATTAATGTGCTTATATGTATAATATTGAAGGTACTCGCTTAAGTATTCAATGAAGAAGAATCACAACATAACAATACATACCTACAAGGTTTCATAAAGCCTTATCTAATAGTAAGTACTTCCTAATCTGTGGCGTAGATCAAAATAGATGACGGCATACAGCCTCCTCGCCTTGGATTGTAAAATGTAAACATTATTTATTCTATTTTTATCATCTGTGATTAATGGTTATGTTGGCACTACCGTAATGTTAGTAATCTATTCACTGTATAAATAGTTACCTATAGCACGTTTGCATATTCATGTTGTTTTTAATAAGTACCTATTTTTTTAATAACATAAATAAACTAGCTGTAGGCCCGCCTGATGGTAAGCAGTTACGGTCGCCTATTAGACACCTGCAACACCGAATGGGGGGCGGAGTTTTGGCGGGAAAACGAAAAAGATCGCGCCATCGCATTGTATTATTTTGTGGTATAATGATGATGAAACGTTTCTTTTCGTGTTATTTCCAAAACTCCATAGAAGCTTCTGGTAAAGTTACCACCACTTTACTAGGAGTAGGACTTGACTAGATTAGTGGACTTGATGTCTTGAACTGTGACTTAACTTGAGAAATTATCAATTACTTACTTGACACTGGCCAAATACACAAAAGTGTGGAGCCAAAACCAAAACTAAAAAAAAACTGGGCGCTAACAATGCGTTGCCTACCTTTTACCTGTATTAGTGTTTTTTAAAATTTACTAAACTTTATCTTGAATTTGTATAAAAAGTCTTTGTCTATTTTCATCAAATATATAATATAATATATGTGGGCATCTCACACAACGCCATCTAGTCCCAAACTAAGCAAAGCTTGTATTATGGGAACCAGATAACTGATACAATTACTTAGATAATTTTTGTTTGTAAATACATACATGGAATACAATATGACACCCAGACACAGAACAAACACCTATGTTCATCACACAAATGTTTGTCCTGGGTGGGAATCGAACCCACAACCCTCAGTTCAGAAGGCAGGGTTTTTTTTTTTTTTTTTTTTTGAGGGGGGGAAATGCCCTCGCACTTCCCTGCCACCACGGGGGTGGTGGCAGGGGGTATGTGGGACTCGAACCCACTAAAACCCCCCCGTGAGCCCTCGTCCGTACTTCTACTATCAACTGAGCTATCGGGCCAGAAATAGAGGAATAGAGAGATTGCCAAGAGCATGTCAAGCCACGCTTAGTATTAAGGTCCTGTAGCTTATTTATTAGGTACCTATGGGTTTTTATGGTAGTGAAATAATTCCACAATTACTGTTACAGCACCATTATTCCATCTCCTCGTGCCAGTAAACATTCCAACTTGACCTACGAACTGGCGTATGAAGACATGTTCAAATATCCTCAGTAAATCCGCAGGCAGTCAGGCAGAAAGAACAAAAACAATATAAAACTATGTAACTAGAAGTTTTAGTTTTATATTCTTTTTAGCTTTGTGCATGTAGTTTTTGTATTTTTACTTTTCAATCTGCAGTCTCTTTTTCAAATCGCTATACATATATGTATCACAATATGCTGTTTTAGAGTCTTCAATCGGACAGGCAAACTTATAGCTCGCGCAAAACTTTATGAGCTCTCAAAAGTTAGTGCAAATGGCTGCGCAGCACGCATATTATAGTTACTGTATGGCCGTTTTTGCTGTACAGCCATATAATAACTATAATATTATGCGTACTGCGAGCTCATAAAGTTTTGCGCGAGCTATACCATGCGCAGTTTGGTACTCTGTCAAAAGGAAGTGAGATGGGAGAGGAAAAATATAAAAAAAATACACAGAACGCTGAAGGAAGGTACGTGCTCGCAATCGTCGTTTCATCCTTTCATCCTTTTCACCAATCTTTTCCCCTCTCCCTTCTCTCTTCCCTAATATCTTTCTAGGATACGAAGTGGCTTCATCCTTGTTGGCAACGATGTTTTATCGTAGCGTATAGACCTCATCACGTACAGTATAGGTACCTATATCCACATAGCTCTGCACTGCGAAGGCCAGCCGTATTATCTACACCATAGAATCACAGCAGTGGTCTGACTTTGACATTAGACCTAACCATAACCATTTATCCTATACTATGTGTGCGAGCCAGCTTATGATGAGCCGTACGTTCCAAGGTGCTTGTGCCTTCCAGGATTCATGTTATTTGGACTTAATATTAAGGTTTTGTGATGTCCTTAATTTCTGAACTCCAAAACCTTGGACCTTGACCTTGAATTGTTTACAGGATTATCTTTGATTGATGAAAAGAATTAATGAAACGGACGATGCTTTAATCTAACAACAAAGTACGCCTTTTGACTTACATCGCCTTTCCCAAGGGAACCGTGCTGAATGTCACGATAAAAAGTATCTATACGTATCCATATCCATCGCAGCATGAACTCAAATCATATCAAGTTTCATTTGAATTCATTCAGTAGTTAGTGATTTCCGGCCAAGACAGAGAGAAAGACAGACACACAAAAATGAAGTTATTACAGTTATGGATTCAGTATTGATGATACGAGTAATGTCCACAAAAAACTTTTTCAAAATATCTTCATTGTACAGAATTGGACCTGTCACCGTTTTATTACACGTATATTGAGTATAATGTAAGGAATGTGAAAGTGACCTTCTTTCGTTATTGATAGCTATTCAAGTAGGTATTATGTATTTACCTACGATTCATAGCATGGTAATAACCGTGTATATTTTTTACTATTGCAGGTTGCTCAGTGATATCTTTAAATATATTGATTGACGCCTCTGTCGAGACCCATACTAAGGTCCGTATCACAGAACGATACTTAGTCATCAATCGATGCTCAAGCAGAGATTTCATTCATAAAGTGATCAATTAGTTCTTTAATACGGACCTAAATAGCTCAGACGTAACAAATATTTCAGTTTGTACAAAAACAAACTTTCTTTTACATCGTTTATAGTATTTTAAGTCAAATTATGACTTGTAAAATGCAAAAAATTGCCAATTTACAACTATAATTTTTTTTAGTTTGAAGTTTCACTGTTATGTTTAAGTGCAAGTTGAGTAGAAATACTTTGGTTAACAACGTGATTATTTTGATGTTTTGAAGGACAGTAGAAAATTAAATTTGAAGTATCATTAATCATTATCAACCACCATAGAGATGCTAGATAGTGAGATACCTACTAAATCCGAAATAAATCCCACTTTTGTACTAAGCGAATCAGACAAAGCAAGTTAAAACAGACGGTAAAAAAATAAAAGAACATAATTATGGACAATCTACCATAGCCGAGCCCAAGCGGTCGCAGACTGGCAGTGCGCCTTGACCTACTTTGCAGACAGGACAATGTGGAGCCATTCGAGTTATAACTACTTTATTTGCTTGTTTGGTCGGTCTTCCAAGAAGTTGGAAAAGGAAAAAATATGTCTCGATTCGAATGATATTTTCTTTGGCTCCGCGAATCGGCCACTTAGCTCGTTAACATAATTTCTATATGATAAGTATAGCTACCGCCTGCAGCTTCACACGTGTGCTCTTTATACAGTCAATCACGATAGATACTACATAATTACCACGCCATAGGGCTCAACAAACTGAATACCTACTTTCATTTTGATCAGCTAATTTATTTGGTCGTGAAAAGTAACAACTAGATGGAGAGATATGCACACTACAGTATAGAGTGTATTTACCTATATATTAATTATTATAAATTGACTGGCCCGATAGCTTAGTTGGTAGTAGCCCTGCCTTCTGAACTGTGGGTCGTGGGTTCGATTCCCACTCAGGACAAACATTTAGTGTGATGAACATAGGTGTTTGTTCTGTGTCTGGGTGTCATATTGTATTCTATGTATGTATTTACAAACAAAAAAGTATCTAAGTATTGTATCAGTTATCTGGTTCCCATGGCACAAGCTTTGCTTAGTTTAGGGCTACATGGCGTTGTGTGAGATGTCCACACATAATAATTTAATCAGTATAGTAATAATTCACAGTGAATACCTATTAATATGTGAAATATGTGTGACATAAATACTCTGCCTCGCTGCCTCCTACTTTGATATCTAAAATAATGTATATTTAAAATGTAGGTAGGTACCTACTGCGATTCCACGTGCTACCTGAAACGGCAAATTTTCAATACAAATTATTGTAAATAATACGTTACTTTACATATTGAATTTCGGTGTCTTGTAAAAAATCGTTTTTAGTACTTTAGATTGAGACTGTAGACGGTGTAGGTATTACTATTTTTGTATTCAATTGTGACATCATATTGTCGTTTATGTTGCATTACACTTTATGCGCTTCCATTTGAGCATCATGATAAAAACTCACTCTACATAAAAATAAACTTATGTCAAAAGAAAACTAAAATCTATAAAAAATTAGGAAAATCCGATTCCCTGGGGCCACGGGGTAAACGAATTCTTCTATTGTCCTCATTTCGTACCAGGAAACTTTAGTAGGCTACCTAAACTAAACGTTTGTTATGAATAGGTACTGATTTACAACATAATTTCTTTGAATTCCTTATAGGCTCGATATTATCAGTAAAACTCCATTCCGGTATATCATACGATGCTTTGTACCTAGATTATTGTGTGGAAGTAGATAAGTTTACTGGCTGATAATAGATTTAAGTTCGTTTTTGTATTCTACAGATTACTTTACGGAGAATTTAAAATGTAATTTTTGGTAGTGTATATCCCTACATAAATAGTATTATATTATGGGAAAACCTCATCTACCTACCTATCTATGACATTTTGCTGCGGCCGGTTGGTACAATGTCACTTATTGACCTTGTGAGATTTTGAAGACAGGTTAAGGTCATCGCTCACTTCACAGACCAAACCAAAAGCGTAGGTATAATAATCTTCATATATAAAGTTGAACCTCTATTTTCCTTGGTCATCGCATCACCGGATCATCATCAACGGATGGAACTTTTTCGCTAATTCTTTTTTTGTGTTTATTATTGTCAGAAGGTTCCTATGAAAGAAAAAATTAGGAAAATTTAGAAATTTTTACAAATTGTTTAATAAATATGTATACAGTAATATTTTCAAAAAAATTATTAACATCGAAAAGTACGTACACGAATTCCAAAGTCTTTAAAAAAAAGTAAGATTACTTCATAAGTCTTCATTGTCTTTCCTCATCAATGGGAATTACCTATCTTGGGTACTGCGATAGGATATAATAATAATGTAAGTGGCGACACACAATTCCAGAAAATAATAAATATTATAAGTAGCTACCTACCCACATAATCTCAGTTTGAAGGTGTCTACAATACAAACTGTAAATTGAGAAAGCATTTAAAATGTATCCTAGCCCACAATAAAAATACAAATATAATTTTCTACGTTTGTGCATTCACATTGTCTGAGGAAAGCGGTACGGTAAATTGTTGTAAAATATAGCTAATGGCAGCCGCAAAAGGCGCAGACACGGATCTGCAGGAGAAAGCCGCCACAAAAACAACGTTGTTAGCAAGTTTCCTTGTGCGGGCCAGCCCACGCCCGCGCCCCTGCGAGCTCAATTGATACTTTGTATTGTATTGCATTTTACAATCTGTAATTATAGGTGTCAGACTTTGCGTGTGGTAGGTATATATTTCCACGTAGGTATAGAATGAGGTACCTCGACCGCGACCCCACGAAAAAATGTGCAGCTGGCGAATAATCAATTAAAACCAAAGCCCGTAGTAACATTATATACTCAGCTCTACTACTTAGCTCATGGAAAGCGTTCGGTGCCGATGACGTGCGTTCCATGATATTTGTTCTGGTAAGTCTAATTGCAATACAAAGGAGAAACTTCATACTGAATTTAATAATTTCTATAGTAACTATGCACATAGGCTGCGTATTGAAAACTGTCAAATACATACATTTTTGTGTTTCTATTGGTTGCAATCGAGTTACATAATCGCTTAGAAGTTCACCCAAAAAGTGCCCAACGCGCCTAAAGAAGTTTTCACTTCAATAATAGTACCTTCATTAAGGACACTCAGTTGTGATCTTAAGTAGAGATTTCATCTATAATGTTCAGTTTATGAAAGAAATCTCTTTATGAGTGCAGATTCACGACTACTGGGTGATCACATAACATAACTTGATTGCAACCAATATAAACACAAATATGTATGGATTTGACAGTTTCAATACGCAGCTTATGTGCATAGTTATTATGGAAATGTCTCATGTTGCATTGCAATCAAAGTTTCGTGATCGGGAACTTTGATGTACCCAGATGTACCTAATGTAAATACATTGTAGAGCAGCGCACCCTCCTACATTAGTATGGCCAAGTTCTTCTTCACATGTTCTCAATTCGACCACATGTTATTCATTTGTTTTTTTGTGTGTAAATCGTTGTTTAATTTTTAGTTATTTTAGTAATTGTGTTTTGTAGGTAGTAGTCCAAAATTTGGAGTAAATCGGAATGACCCTCATATTTTTTAATTGGAGATCGCTAGGAATGAGGTAGTAGCTATTTAGAATTTTAGGATTAACGCCTTCTCAGTGGTCAACTGTTCCGTTATCAGCTACCTGATTATGTAACTTGATCACAATCAATAGAAACACTATAATTTGTTGGGATCAGACAGTTTCAATACGCAGCTTATGTGTATCGTTACTATAGAAATTTTCAAATTAGGAATGAAATTTCTCCTGTTGCATTTCAATCAAAGTTCTGTGATCAGCCCGCAGAGCGAATAGGTAAATTAGATACCTTATTCCCATTGAATAACCTTCCACCTACTACCTCCTTAACCTTCTACCACCATCCTAAAGTCCATTCATATTCTGTCATTTACTTTTAGAGGTAAAAATAAAATGATCATGGTTTTTTTGACGTTTACGAATACTTCGCATAAAGTAGTGTAAACATTTCACACAGCGCCACATAGCCCGAAACTAAACAAAGCTTATACTGTAAGTTAGTTAAATTGATTCCCTTGATTTTTGTTGCGCAAAATAACGTTTTAAATTATATTAAATAATATCAAGAGTCTAAGTAATAAGAAAATCGTAATTTACATTTTATGATGATTGCCCATATCAGACTTTACTGCCCGGTCTAGGAAAATTACTGAGATATTCAACTTTAACGCTGATATGTCAATCTATGCATATACAATTCAGTCCTGACTGACTGACTGACTTATATATCAACGCACAGCCTAAGCCGCTGGTCCGAGAGACTTGAAATTTGGAGGGTGTATTCTTTGTAAAATGTAGGTATCCACTAAGAAAGGATTTTTCGAAATTCTGGTGTAATGGGTGGTTGAATTATCTTTTAATAGATAGAGAATCTTCTTCGTTTCTTATAGGCCACACCGCGGGCAGAAGCTAGCTGACTATATACTTAAAACTGCTTATCGCAAGCAGAAATAATAAACTTTAAATATTAGCAGTTGTATTTTTTATGCTAAAATGGGCTGGGTCTTATTTCTAGAAAGATAATTTTATCCCACCACCGCCACATATGGTTTATTGAGTTAATAAAACTTGAAATAATATCCAGATCCTTATATCCTTGCAATTTATTCAATTTCAAATTATAATATCCACTTTAACGTGACTAAGTATTAGACATGTCACATGCCAAATTTTTAGCATCTGCCACGGTCCTAAGGGACTAGCAGAATACACAATAGTACTACGTAGTAGTACAAAATGTTTTAATTATACTTTATTGGACATAAAGACAAATCTTTAATCAACATTTATTATATTTAACATAAATTGGTAGTGTTGTTATAATTATAACAAAAACTGCTGCCTTCAGTTGGTTATATGTATACTGATTTAACACAGTCTCTAACACAAATGGAACATATATGTTTATTTTCCAGGAAGGAAAACTTGATTAATTAAATCTACTTATTTGTGTTAATTAATGCACATAATTAAGTAAACTGAAACTAAAATGCCTTAGTAACTTGATTTATTTCTAAAAACAGACGCTTATGGTAGCGAGAGTATTCAATGTAGTTTACAAAAAGCTTTTTAAATTATTTGAAATAAAGCCAGCCGTACCACTTTTATAAAATAAAAACAAGTGTGCTTTAGACCACACGACTGAAGTGATACTTCTTTAGTTTAGCTCCATCTATCGGCCGGTATAAATTTGTTTATGCTTTGTTTAATGTTAATGTCGCTATCTTGACAATTGTGAATTGTCATTTTACCGGATACACCAACATAATGATACAAATTTTTAACTTTGTTATGTTGACAATGGAAATCTACATTAACCAACAACTTTCAACTTCCGTTCGCCTCGCATCCACCAGCTTACGCGTTACGAGTGCGTTTACAATACACAAAACATTAAATAAATTGAATTGTCCAAATTAATCTGTATCTATAAGTACTAATCGAAGAGTCATTTAAAAAGTCCTTTACAGAATAGTAACATTAATCCAGTAGAAAGTCAAATATTTTTTCTTAAATTCATTATTGTCATATACTTTGAAAGTGTCAGGTAATTTATTAAATACTCTGATTGTCATACAATTTACATTTTCTTCCACGCGGTCTTGGTGTCCACTTTACCCAGTACGAGACGATGGAGTCATTGTCCCGCCTAGAGACGTGTCCGAAGAACTTGAGGATTCCAGTTCGCACTAATGACGATATACGCTGTTAAATTATAGCCTACTAAATAGAAACTTCCTGAAAATGAAACTTATCTTAGTAGGCACGTAATCGTGCGGAACAGAAAACCCGCTCTAGATAAGATGTGCAAAGCCGTAGAGTAGGTAATTGTTTACTCGGGTATCTTATCGTTATCATCTGCCAGAGTCTCGGCAAACATGCCCCGTTAGTGGATTGGACGGATTAACATTATTCGCAAACTTTGCTGCAAAGACTTATAGGAGGTTATCAAAAGCAATTATGTTTATTTAGGTTTTAAATTGTAAGAGTAACCCAACTTTATTATATTTATAAATAAATAATAATAACGCTCAACGATCACATTCATAGATCCTGGCCCCTAGCTAGGATTCCCTGTGTCTAGGGACCCAGTAACTACGAGGTCCCACAACACCCAGACTCAGAACAAGTATTTGCGCTTTTTTTTTTCTCCACAAATACTTGTCCTGTCGCGGGAATCGTACTCGAAGCCTCCTTTAGGTTATGAGCCGACCTGCTCAACCACCACACCACAGAGGTTGTGGTTAATCTGTGTTAATGTGATTTATGTGCGTGATTTAATAATATATACTTAACAATTGATCAGGATTAAAACTTTCACAAAGTAATATTAATATATCGGCCAAATTGGTGCTATTCTACTTTGTTAAGCTTTCTACTTAATATCTAACATTGCTCTTGCATGATCAAGTTAACAAAAATAAGACACAATAAAACAATTCTCTGAAACAGTAAACCTGAACAAATAATAGATTAAAAGTTCCCATGGTTCCCTCGCCGCGTACTCGACCTCGCCCAGGCCCGTATGACCTCATTACCGATAGCTCTTTACGGCCCCATATACTCGGAATGGGAATACAAGCTTTATTGTCCGAATTACCAGTCATTACACCGTAAAATCATCAAACATGTAAAAGGAAATTTTGATCGTCCAGTCCGTATCACCGGGGAATAAGGCTCACATTTTATGTGCAATCTTGGTAGAGGATACGTTTGGGTGTAATGAACTGTCGTCGGTCATCACACTTGTTGCTTTTCAAATGGATCAACGTACCTACGTGATAATAATGATTATCGTATTATTATGTCGTAGGTACATTCGATTTGTCCTGATATCCCATACACTCGCAACTCTCGAATTTTCTTTTACCTCTAGCGCATGTGATTTTGCTTTCCATTTTATTGGCATATAAACTTAATTTTGAAACGTTTTTTATGCAGATGTCAAGCAATAACATCAGCGTTGAGTTTTTTTGCCGGGAAAACGAAAAAGATCGCGTCACCTCATTGTATTATTTTCTAAAACTTGTGTTATTTTCAGCGTTATTGCATAAAATTGGTGGCATTTTATTCGTTAAGTGCTGAATTACAGGCATGAGTGTGGGAAAGTGGTATAATGACGGTGAAACGTTTATTTTCGTGTTGTTTCCAAAACTCCATAGAAGCTTTCGGTAAAGTTGCCACTTCTTTACTAGGAGTATGACTTGACTTAACTTGATGACTTGGACTGTGACTTGATTTGACTTGACACATTATATAATATTAATTAACTTGAGAAATTATCAATTACTTGACACTGGCTAAATACATAAAGGTGTGGAGCCAAAACAAAATAAAAAAACATCAGCGTTGATAATATTGGCCGCGGCGCGGCGGCACGTTGATAAACATGGGCGAACATATTATCTGTATATTCGTTCGTATATAGTAGATATCAAACAGTGTCATTGCAAAAGTTAGTTTTAGTTTCTATTATTATTTTACTCACAAAGATCAAGCATTTCTTTACATCGGTAAGTAGTGCATGCAACCGATCACTTTTAAAATTTATCAATAATTTATTATATCAGTAATCAGTCACTATGTAGTTATAATAAAACCACACATCTGTCTGTAGGCGTTCGTAGATTACATTTCGTGTCACTCCCCTGACAATGAAATATAACATCCATTCTTTCGTCCGTACAGTTTTAGGCACAGAGTCGTTGACTTTCCGACGCCATTTTTCTTTGTCTAACATTAACACAAAGAACTTTTCCATGTCTGCTGCGTATTGAAGGATATTTCGGAATTGGAGTCCAAGTTTTTTGCTGCGTGCCTAGCTAATGCCTTTTAAAGATTTACATTTCAAATTCAAGTCCATTTTTAACGTTCTATCTTTTAATGGTGGTAGGTATATACTTACTTGACTACTTAATGATACTTGAGTGACAATTATTAAGTCTTCTATGGCAGCATGGAATTTGAGTAAAACGAGACTTGTACTAAAAAAATTTGCAATACTGTTTTCTTTTGGCTCCACACTTTTGTGTATCTAGCCAGTGTCAAGTAATTGATAATTTCTCAAGATTATTAATATTATGTTTATATGTGTCAAGTCAAGTCACAGTCCAAGTCATCAAGTCAAGTCATAGTCTAGTCAAGTCGTACTCCTAGTAAAGTGGTGGTGGTTTTGGATACAACACGAAAAGAAACGTTTCATCATCATTATACCACTTCCCCAAACTCATGCCTGTAATCCAACACTTAACGAATAAAATACCACCAATTTTATGCACTAACACTGAAAATAACAAGTTTTGGAAAATAATACAATGCGATAACGCGATCTTTTTCGTTTTCCCGCCAAAACACCTGCTATTACTGTTGTTTTGTAGCTCTACCCACTGTTCTATGATCATAGAGAGGAAGCGAATTAAATGTCTCAACCACAAGTCCTATAAAAAAAAGTTTATTAGTAGGATCTGTGGTCTCAATCTCAACTAATAAGTATTTACTACAGTCACAGATCCTATCCACTTTTTTTATAGGATCTGTGACTACAGTAGGTAGCCGGGTACTCATATTTTAATTCTTACTGTGATTCAAAATGTGAACATCTAAGTAATTATCTAAAATTTAATTCTTTAGCTAATACCTACTAAGATGTATTAACCTACTTACAAAAACATTATTGTATATTGTACATATATTATATCTCTTATTTATCCAGTATTTCGATCGCATCGCACGTCACGTTTTCAGATTAGCTATAATAGTTTGATTGTGCGAGTAGTATCTGCTGGGTGATCACGTAACTCGATTGCAACCAATAGCAACACAAATTTGTATGGATTTGACAGTTTGAATACGCAGTTTATGTGCATAGTTTTTTTTTATGTTTTGGCTCCACACTTTTGTGTATTTAGCCAGCGTCAAGTAATTGATATTTTAACAAGTTAATGATATTTACGCAAATATGTGTCAAGTCACAGTCGACGTCATCAAGTCAAGTCTTAGTCAAGCCATAGTCTAGTCAAAGTCATAGTCCTAGTAAAGTGGTGGCAACTTTACTTGAAGCTTCTATGGAGTTTCGGAAACAAAAACGAAAAAAAACGTTTCACCATCATTATACCACTTTCCCACACTCATGCCTGTAATCCAGCACTTAACGAATAAAATGCCACCAATTCTATGCACTAACACTGAAAATAACACAAGTTTTGGAAAATAATACAATGCGGCGACGCGATCTTTTTCGTTTTCCCGCCAAAACTCATGTTCATAATTAGTATGTAGATTTCTCCTGTTGCATCGCAGTCAGTTTCGTGATCACCCCCTCTGTAGGAAGGTGTCATAGAATTACAATCAAGAAAAAATAGATTTCTATGACACCCACCTACTACACCTATTGTTGTGTTGGAGTCGGAATTAATCCTAGCAGTGTGTGTTAGCCGATTCATGCTAACGTTTTCAATTACATTTCGGCATTGAGACTCGGCAACCGCGGATATAATTAGACAAGTAATGTATGGGTGAAATATAAATAGAGTCATTAGCACGCAATATTTTTGGTATGTTTGTTTAAAAACAAGTAAGTATCTGAACATTTTAAATAACGAGTTAGGCGTAAAAGTAAAAAGCAAATAATAATTATAAATAAATAAATAATTCACACAGCCTAGTCTAGTCCCAAGTCCCAAACTAAGCAAAGCTTGTAGGAACCAGATAACTGACAGAATACTTAGATACTTTTTGTTTATAAATACACACTTAGAGTTTTGGCAGGAAAATGAAAAAGATTGCGTTACCGCATTGTATTATTTTCCAAAACTTGTGTTATTTTCAGTGTTAGTGCTTAAACTTGGTGGCATTTTATTCGTTAAATGCTGGATTACAGGCATGAGGATGGGAAAGTGGTATAACTATGATGAAACGCTTCTTTTCGTGTTGTCTCCAAAACTCCATAGAAGCTTCTGGTAAAGTTGCCGACACTACCTACAATCTATTTTGTGCCATATCACTTTACAGAATATAATAAATTGTATAATAGTGCTTAGTACCCAGCTACCCACACAGATATCGCGAGACACGTGTACATGTGCACGTGCACGTGAAAACCACGTGCGCAGGCGCACACAGCTACATATGTGACAACGTGGCATCGCACTGTGAAACGGCTCCTTTGTCTCAAAGAACAAAGGCGATATTTCTCTGCGCAGTTGAACAATGTACTATTAAGTATTCTGTGACATATGAGAAATGCGCATTATTTATTGTAATCCGCCAATCCGTACTTCGCGAGGCCAGGTACTCCAGGCAGCATGCTGAAATATGCCTTTACCTCTCCCTTTTAGGGACGACTCTCCCAACTGTGTGAAGCTCAGCAACCTCAGAAAAAGAATAGAACTATGAGACACAGCAGGTAGCTAGTACATACCACCATAAACCTACAGGTAATGTACAAGAAGCCTTTGATAATATGGCTCATCTTAGGCCGAATAAAAGGTTTGGTACATCTTGGGAATAATCCACAGATTAAAGAAAAACAAGTGACTACTTTTTTTATGTTTTGGCTCCACACCTCCGCACAGTATTTAGCCAGTGTCAAGTAATTGATAATTTATCAAGTTAATGATATTTCACGCAAATATGTGTCAAGTCACAGTCGAGGTCATCAAGTCAAGTCATAACCAAGTCATAGTCTAGTCAAAGTCATACTCCTAGTAAAGATGTAGTGACACGCCCACGCACCTTATTTTATGTAAATATTTTTATGTTGTTGTAGACGACTTGCGGTGCAGGGATCCTCGAGTTGGGTATGGAGCAATAAATAACACGGCGTTTCAAGGCACAAGGACGTTTATTTGGCGCGAACCGTGCGTTCGGCTCAGAAGCTCGTCAAAGACTACATTTTAACTTAAAACTAATTCAACACATAGATTCGGCCCGTAGCAAACAAAAGGGCACCGCAGCTAGGTACCTGCTTACTTCAAACAAAGAAAGCTTTCGGTACCTCTTTTGCCTGCTACGGGTTACAAGCGCAATTTAAAAGCAACATACTTTCTTAAAATTAACACGCTTAAAATAATACAATTTACCTAAACTACTACTTACACCTGAAGCGTGTGAAGCATGTATGCAGCTCGTGGTGCTTCCGTAACATTCTTCTCCCCTGTAAGAGGGTTCCACCGATTACATATCAATGTCTGTAGGAAGCACCACAAGCTTCACTACGGGTCGACGCAGGACCCCACATGCTGTTCTCACATCTACTACGCGAATCACACCGTCTTGACCGTGATAAACACTTTTTATCACACCTTTAAGCCACTTGTTTCGGTTTTTAGTTTCATCCACTAACACTACCACGTTACCCACTTTCACATTTACTATGTCTCTGGACCATTTACTCCGCTGTTGCAGGGTCGGTAGGTATTCGCGAAGCCAACGCCGCCAGAAGGTGTCAGCCAGCGCATTGACTCTGCGCCACTGGCGGCGTGCGTCGACATCCCCAGTGCTTTCGGGCGCGTACGGGGTACTTCCCGATGCGGTTCCCAGCAGCAGGTGGTTCGGCGTCAGGACCACAGGCTGGTCCTTGTCGTTGGTCACGTAGCAGAGAGGGCGGCTGTTTATGATGAGCTCCGCTTCGGTGAGGAGGGTGTAGAGAACCTCCTCACGTGGGGCTTGCCCGTTTAGGGTAGCCTTTAGAGCGTTTTTTACGGATCGTATCAGCCGCTCCCAGCATCCACCCATGTGAGGTGAGGCAGGTGGGTTGAAGTGCCAGTCAATGCCCTTGACCGTGGCTTTGTGTTTCACTGCATCGTGGTCAAGCTCCTTCAGTGCTGCTCGTAGTTCGGTGTTGGCCCCGACAAAATTGGTACCTCTGTCGGAGTACATGTGTACCGGCTGCCCGCGGCGCGCTGTCAGACGTCGCAGGGCCAGGATCGCAGAGTCAGCGTTTAGTGTTGACGCCAACTCGAGGTGTATGGCGCGTGTGGTGAGGCACGTGAATAACACACCCCACCGCTTTTCCCGGCGCCGTCCAATGGCCACTTCCATTGGTCCGAAGTAGTCCACTCCGCAATGGACAAAGGCTCGTCTGCCACCCTCCACTCTGGCGGTAGGAAGGTCTCCCATCTTTGGTGTGCTCGGAGTGGCTCTTTGAATGCGGCAGTGCTGACATCTCGATACTACGGACTTTACGGTGGATCTGACATGCGTGATCCAATATCTCTCACGGATGTTGTTGACCACGGTCTCCTGGTTGGCGTGAAGTGCTGCTCTATGGTACTGATGTACCAACATCCTGGTGAGAGGGTGATGACCATCCAGGATGATAGGATGCCTCTCGTCGAAGCTCAACTGTTCGCAGGCCCTTAGTCGACCTCGAACTCGCAGCAACTCATCATTGAAGAACATCGGGTCCAAGGCGCGCAGCTTGCTGCTCGCCGGCAGTGCTTCTCCCCGTTTCAAACTCGTCAGTACCTCGGGGAAGCTCTCGGCCTGGATCCTCTTCAGCAGGTGCATCTCGGCTGCATGCAGATCTTCCATCTGGATTTCACCTGTCGGGCGTCGTTTGCGCCACCGACCAACGAAGGCGAGCACTCGCGCCATGGTGCGCAGAGCGCGCGTCCAGGTGGAGAAGCGCGTGAGGTCCAGCAGAGGTGGGGCAAGTGCGGATGTGACATGCACTCGCTGTACTCGCTCAAGGTCTTCCTCTGCTGCCTCGGGGATCTCACACGCTGGCCACTGTTCCTGTGAACAATAAAGAAACGAGGGACCCGAAAGCCACTCGTCGCAGTTACTAGGCCAGTTCAGTCTGGTTGCTTTGTCAGCTGGGTTCTCCGCCGAGGGCACCCAGCGCCAGTTGCTCCTATTTGACCTTTGATCTATTTCGGACAACCTATGCGAGACAAACCGTTGGAACTCTTGGGCGTCTGACGATATCCACTTAAGTACCGTCTTACTGTCGGTCCAAAGAAACTTATGTTTGATTGGCAGCCCAAGCTCCTTTTCTACTGTACATGCCAATCGGCTGGCAAGTACTGCAGCCTGTAACTCCATCCTCGGGATGGAAACTACTTTCTGGGGAGCTACCCTGGCTTTCCCAATCACCATGGCGACTTCCCTTTCTCCATCTGCATTCGTACCTGCAATATACGCCACTGCTGCGTAGGCCAGCTCGCTCGCGTCACCGAATACGTGGAGCTCTAGATCTACAGGCATGAGCCTGTACCATCTCGGGACCTTCACGTCTCGCAGCATGTGCAGGTTCGAAATCCATTTAAACCAACTAGCGGCCTCCGATTCATGCAGACGTTTGTCCCACTGGACTCCTGACTTCCAAACCTTCTGCATGAGTATCCTCGACTGTATTATACATGGATACAGGAATCCCAATGGGTCAAATATCGACATGATAAAACGGAGGTACTCTCGCTTAGTCGGTGTTACCTTGCCAGACACTATGTCCGCTGGGAGCCGCTTGAACGATAAATCAAAGGCGAGATGATCTTGTACTGGCGACCAGATCATTCCCAGGGTTCTCTCTGTGAGATTCTCACCTTTTTCAAGCGTGACCCGTTGCGGCATATCGCTCTTTAGCTTTTCTCTCAGTTCGGTCGAGTTCGTGACCCACCCCCGTATCACAAATCCGCCGGCGGCATGTATCTGGGTCACCTCCTCGATGAGCTTGTTAGCTTGCTGTACTGTCGAAGCACTGTCCAGATAATCATCCATGTAGTGCTTGGAGTGTACAGCTTTGACGGCTTCTGGAAAACTCTCTCTAAATCTCTCAGCGTTTTTATTTAGAATGTAAATAGCAGTTGCGGGGGAGGAGACAGCGCCGAATATCATTGAGTTCATCGCATAAATATCAGGGTCTTTGTTACGCGCGGTACCTCTCCATAAAAAGAGTTGTGCGCCCTGATCCTCTTTCTTGATCTGAATCCTAAGAAACATATCGGCGATATCTCCCGCGAACCCAACTGGTCCGATTCTAAATTTAAAAAGCACACCAAGCAGAGAATTTAGAAGGTCTGGTCCAGCAAGTAAGTTGTCGTTGAGGCATGTGCCTTGGAAAGTGGCGGCGGCATCGAATACTAATCTCAGCTTGCCCGGTTTGTTAGGATTCTGTACACCAAAATGCGGTAAGTACCAAACCGGACTCGCCACGAGGCCGTTGTCAACTTTCCGGGCATATCCCTCGTTGACCAAACGTTGTACCTGTGCTGTGTACGCCTGAGCAAAGGAGGGATCTCGGTGCATCTTTCGCTCGATACCCTCAAGGCGTCGTCGGGCACTGCTGTAGTTGTCGGGTAGTTCCACCGCGTTCTGTTTCCAAAGCAACCCCACTTCCCATTTCGTTTCGTTGGAAACGAGCTTGCTGGTGGTATCAAGAATCGCGTTGGCTCGCTCGATATCACGGTGCTTGCGGACGTTATCGGTGATGCCTATCGCCTCTAACTCAAACTGCGCCTTTACTACGTCATGCAGATCGGGAAGAGAAATCGCCATACAATTTACGGTTTGTCCCGCGCTATCCCC
Source organism: Ennomos fuscantarius (assembly GCA_905220475.3). Taxonomy (NCBI): domain Eukaryota; kingdom Metazoa; phylum Arthropoda; class Insecta; order Lepidoptera; family Geometridae; genus Ennomos; species Ennomos fuscantarius. The sequence continues at coordinate 13,011,572 of HG992040.1, forward strand.
GCTACCTATGGGGCCATGAACCACCCAGCCTAAACTAGTATAGGAAGCAACTGGCTTACCGGATTTCCCGCGTCGAATTTCCTGACTGACGAGAAGCTCCCAGTTGTCCTGTCCTATCAACAGCAACGGCTTGGCGTCCCTCATTTCCTCGCAACCCAAGTTGCGGAGGTGCGCGTTGTTCTGCATAACAGCGGCGGGTACGGTCTGTGTAGGCAAGTCCAACCGCTTCAACGTACGGCATTTTATAGCGTGGCACTGTCCATTAGGTCCTTGTATTTTCACCGTCACTATTCGCGAAGATAAGTCCGTCACTTCGTTTCCGCGCGCACTTTTTATCACTAGCGGTACTTTGCGTCCTTTCGCGTTTGTCACTACCGAACTATCCACTAACGACACTGTGGCACCGTCATCCAGTAACACATAACATGGCGTACATTGCGACTCACCATTAATGTCCGTTATTGTTACCGGGAGCACCTTTAGCAATGCCTTTGCTCGGCCTTCACCCACATTCGTGACACTTTTTTTCACATTGTCCGTGTGAAGAAGCACATGATGCGAAAAACCACATTTATTACAGTTTTTCGCACGACAAAATGTTCTTGAGTGCTTCTTCACTATACACTTAAAACACAGTTTCCGCAATTTCACTATGTCCCACCGTTCTGTCACACTTGCGTCCAAGAACTGTTTGCACGTCACTAGCGAATGTTCGTCCTTGCATAGTGCGCACTCACTTTTCGTGTTCGTCGGGGAAACTGTCAACTCACTTTGCACATTCACTTTTTGCACTTGTCGCGAAAACTTCACATGTTGAGCTGGCTTCGACACAATCCTTGTATATCTCGCGGCTGAGGTCGATGTACCTGGCGTTGGCTGGAGAAAACTCTTCGGCGCAAAGAACGCCGAACGCTGAGCCAATTCTACCAAAAAGATAGAGAAGGCTTCTAAATTCGGGTTGACACTCAAGTCCTCTCCGTGCTCCACCATGTAATCCGCTGCGAAATCTCCATACTTTGCGCGCTGAATCGGCGTAAGCTTTGACAGGAGCTCTTCTACCAACAGCGGATTATTCAGGTAGCCGTTGGCCCGAATATTTTTCAACAACGCCACACAGTTTCGTACTGTAGTGCTGAATTTCTTGACTTCCTGACCGTTGTCCGACATTTTTGGCAAACCACTGATCTTCTCTAGAGCGCACCCGAGTATCAGCGTCGGATGTCCAAACTCCATCTCCAAAGCCGTCATAATTGAGTCCGGATCTGACGAGGAACTCAACAAATCTTCGACGGCGGTCTTCGCCTCTCCATGTAGAGACGACTTTAACCGAGCTAAGTTCTCGTGAGGCAAGAAATTATAGAGCGCCGATGTATCTCTATACATGTTTTTGTAAGAAATCCAATCCGACGGGTTCCCGGAAAACGGCGGCAACTCGTAAGCTTGGCGAGGAATGGGTCTCGGTCGCGCAAGCGCAGAGATTGCTTCCGCCAGTTGGTCAATCTTCCAGTCCCTTTGTTCGAACGATCGCTCCTTCCATTGTTCTGAAACCGGGCCGGTCGGCACGCTAATGGCCGATGGCGGTAAGGGTGCAGACCGCTGCATGAAAGAGATACCGGATGTAACGGGCGCGTCGGCCGCAGCTGGGTCGTGCGGTACGTAGGGTGCAGGTGGCGCGCGGGCCGCTGGCGCAGGTAGCGCGCTTCTACCGGGCGGCACGCGGGCGGAAAATACCATGCGCGTGGTATTTTCATTGTTCGCTTGTTGTACTTGCACTGGCACTTGAGTCAAAGTCACATCACTTAAGTCGGGCGCCTTGTAATTCGGTTTGGGAATTTCACTTGACACGGTCACTGGATCGGGCCGTGTCACTAGTGGCGTCGTGTCGATCCATTCTTCGACACGACGTGCTGTCCCTGTTACCGAACCGCATTCCACTTCGGCGCGTTTGGTAATTTTAGCGATACTAACCTCGAACTTCTTCTTGGCGATGCTCTCTCGTGTCTCGAGCACTTCCTTTTCCATACGCAGCAACTCGCACTCGGCTTCGTACTCCATGCGCTTACGAAGCAACTCGCGCTCGGTTTCGTACTCCATGCGCTTACGGAGCAACTCTGCACTATTCCTGCTGCTTCTTGAGACACGGCTTGAGCACACACTGTTTGAATGCGACCTTCTCTCCGGTCGCGTTAATTCCCTGGCCGGCGCCGTATCCATATTACTGTGGTCGATAACGTGACCACCGGGGCCAGCCAACGGGATCGTTGCGGAAACCGACGTGGCAGTCTGCATTTCCGGCGGTGAGCTTGACGCTGCTTCTGACGGCAAGCCAGGAACGTTCCTCGTTTCAGCTGTACGGCGCTGGAGATCCACAGCTAACTGACGTAGCTGCCCTCGCGTCGTAACAGCGCTCCTTTCGCTTATTGCTTCCATACTCAAGGATCCGGCTCGAAGGAGAATGTAGACGACTTGCGGTGCAGGGATCCTCGAGTTGGGTATGGAGCAATAAATAACACGGCGTTTCAAGGCACAAGGACGTTTATTTGGCGCGAACCGTGCGTTCGGCTCAGAAGCTCGTCAAAGACTACATTTTAACTTAAAACTAATTCAACACATAGATTCGGCCCGTAGCAAACAAAAGGGCACCGCAGCTAGGTACCTGCTTACTTCAAACAAAGAAAGCTTTCGGTACCTCTTTTGCCTGCTACGGGTTACAAGCGCAATTTAAAAGCAACATACTTTCTTAAAATTAACACGCTTAAAATAATACAATTTACCTAAACTACTACTTACACCTGAAGCGTGTGAAGCATGTATGCAGCTCGTGGTGCTTCCGTAACAGTTGTATATAGCTATAGTTAAGTATTTTAGTTAGGAATAAATATTATATTTTTGTTGTACATTTATTAATCCCAATATTAGTTAAGATTTAGGTAGATTACGATAATAAGTTAGGCTTAATTGTAAATATTATATTGAGGGGCTCTCCTGACGGTAAGGCTGCGCCGTAGGATAGAAAATGTACATAGTTTTAAGTGTCACGTGACCTCTGACGTCATAGGGGTCTCCAGAAAGTAAAGATCCGAGGTAGCTCAGGCAGACCCAGATTTTTGTATATAAGGCAGGCTGATTTGGAATAAACAGAACATTATATGGAAACCAGTGTCTCAGTCGTCCTCCAACCTCCGACCTACTCGCACCTCCATCGCTCCAGCCAATCGCCACTATATCTCCCTGGCTATATACAACGACAAAGTGGTGGCAACTTTACTTGAAGCTTCTATGGAGTTTTGGAAACAACACGAAAAGAAACGTTTCACCATCATTATACCATTTTCCCACACTCACGCCTGTAATCCAGCACTTAATGAATAAAATGGCACCAATTGTATGCACTAACACATTTTATGCACTACAAAAATAACACAAGTTTTGTAAAATAATACAATGTGGTGACGCAATCTTTTTCGCTTTCCCGCCAAAAAAACCAAAGTGACTACTTATAAAAAATTTATAGGTATCACACAGATTATAGAAAAACCATAGACTGACCTATGTAAATAAGTCGAATTCTGTGAAAAAAACAATATGCTAGACTGGATGTATGTAATTGTATGTGTATTCTATTGTTTTTAGGGTTCCGTATCCCAAAAGGAAAAACGGAACAGAACCTTATAGGGTCACTTTGTTGTCCGTCTGTCTGTCTGTCAAGACCCTTTTTCACAGGAACGCGTGGAGGTATCAAGCTGAAATTCATATCAAATACTCAGGACTACTGTCCCTTTGAGCTGTGAAAAAAAATCAAACTTCTTAGCCACCGCAATCAAAAATACAGCCGTTTATGCTGCAAATTCGACACTCGCAAGGAAATCAAAACCAACCCGTGAACTCATGTTCTTGAATTCTTGAAATTTGGCACGAAGCAACATCTTGTAGCACAGATAAAGGAAAAATTGCGAAAAACCTTAATTTTTAATTACATCATAATATAATAAAAATGTTATTAATATTTTCAAGTTTTAGCTTACTACCCAGCGCATAGAGGTTAGAAATTGAAATTCATATCAAATACTCAGGTCTATAATACCTTAAAGCTGTAACAAAATCAAACTTCTATGTCAACGCAATCAAAAGGAACAGCAATTTAAGCCGCATATTTTGAAACACGCAACAACTGGCAAGGGAATCAAAACCTAAAGCATACTTCCAGTCGACCTAGAATCTTGAAATTTGGCATGAAGCAACGTTTTATAGCACACATAAAGGAAAAATTTCGAAAACCTCAAATTTTTTGTTATATCACATAATACAATTTTACGGAACTCGCGGTGCGCGAATCCCACTCGCACTTGACCAGTTTTATTCTTATTTTTAAACGCCCAACGATCACATACATAGATCTTGGACCCTAACTAGGATCCCCTGTGTTTAGGGATTTTACGGAACTCGCGGTGCGCGAATCCCACTCGCACTTGACCAGTTTTATTCTTTTTTTTAAACGCCCAACGATCACATACATAGATCTTGGACCCTAACGTGAAGAAGTAACAAACATACACACATACACACAAACACACATACAAACTTTCGCCTTTTTAATATTAGTATGATGTTTACAAGCAAATAAATTGATTTGATTTCATAAGGTTCACTTATGCGAGGCAAAGCCTAAGACCATTCTTCCTATATTCTTAGGCTCTTTTCTACATAATTATTTATGTATTTATGATATAAAAATATAAGTAATTTATGTGCTCTAAATTTCATACACACAACTTCTTCGTAGGGACTTCGTCCATCTATTAAGATGCCGCCGCCGCCGCCGCGTCAATAAAACTCACAATTCTAAACCGCCCAAAGCATAAAAATTTATTAAATACTACGGCATATACCAGTGAAATATCACTGCAGGACAGGGGCGTAGCTAGAGATCCATTATCCACCCTGTAGATGGGGAAAAGGGGCTAAGTTGAGAGAATAGCTACGCTTAGCTACTTTTTCATAATTCACAAGGAGTTCTGGTAATCAAAAATCTACATTGCACACAAAGATGTTTTTGAATGTAATAATAATAATAATAATAATAATAATAATAACGCCCAACGATCACATACATAGATCCTGGACCCTAACTAGGATTCCTTCTAGGGACCCAGGAACTACAAGGACCATGGTCCCACAACACCCAGACACAGAACATGTATTTGAACTTTTTTCTGTACACAAATACTTGTCCTGCCGCGGGTATCGAACGCGCCATCTCCGGGTCAGGAGCCGACCTACTCAACCACCACACCACAGAGGCTGTCAATTTTATGTCGATGATGAAGTGATCAAGGGATCAATGATTAAGTATAGAAATCCCCAAAATTAAGTATAAAAGATCCCTCTCAACTCCTAGTGCAAAGTACAATTATTTGTTATGTTTCTGTTATAGATAGAATATAGGAAAGATAGCGAGGGATGGATTAAGTCATCTTCTGTAATAATTATATGACCAAAACTGTCAATATTACGGTTACGGCTTGGTTACGACTTAAGACTCAATGGGGCGCGCCAGTCGATGTCGCAAGCATTTGCGGTAATCAGAAAATTTAGGAAATGTCCAGTTTTCAGAATCAAAATACAGTAATAAATCTTTGTATACCTAAAATAATTAAATAAATAATACAGTACTTATTGTATTTTGATTCTGAAAACTGGGCATTTCCTAAATTTTTATATATATAGTTATATATTCATAATTTTTGATGCATATTAGTTTTTAATGACTTTTTTTTCTTCTTTTATGGCCATGACACGGTGTGTATTGTGCCAGTTTTCAAGTTGTTTTTCCTTTCTTTATTTCTTATTGACTTATTTTTGAGTTCGATATATAGTTTAGTTATTTTTGTGATTTGTTTAATTTTTAATGATATACTTAAATATTCTTAGTGTCGTCGTATCTTTTGTTTAACAAACAAAGATAAACTGTTAAATTGTTTAGATATTTAAGTAAGTACACAAGTCTAATGTATTTGGATTTTAAGTAACATTCAATTGAATTATATTTAGATTCGTTAAACTGTGTTTTATTTAATAATTATGAGTTATAATTGTTATGTACTACTTTAGTTAAGTATCTCTTATAATTTAATTTTTTTAATGTTAAAGGAAGCAAACAAGCATACGGCCCATCTGATGGGAAGTGGTCACCGTAGCTTATGATGGACATCTGTAACACCGGAGCTCGGAGGAGGCGTCACCAATGTATTGCTTACGCTGTAAAATTTGCCTAAGTTATAAAACTGGTAATGTATAAATAATACCCATATACATGGATAGTTATATTAAGTTCTAACTAGCAAGCAGCAGTGAACAACAGCGCAACTGCTATAGATACTGTGCGCAGTGTGATCAATGCAAACTGCGAAGTAAGTGGTTTTTTTGGCGGGAAAACGAAAAAGATCGCGTCACAGCATTGTATTATGTTCCAAAACTAGTGTTATTTTCAGAGTTAGTGCATAAAATTGGTGGCATTTTATTTGTTAAGCGCTGGATTACAGGCATGAGTGTGGGAAAATGGTATAATGACGGTGAAACGTTTATTTTCGTGTTGTTTTCAAAACTCCATAGAAGCTTCTGGTAAAGTTGCGACCACTTTACTTAGTATGACTTGACTAGACTAGACTATGACTTGACACAAATATACATAATATTAAATAACTTGAGAAATTATCAATTACTTGACACTGGCTAAATACACAAAAGTCGAGAGCAAAACAAAAAAAAATAAAGTAGGTACATGTCAGAATCCGAACTCTAAAGTGATCTGAAAGATCACTGTAATCATCGCAGTTTTGAATCTGCGTTGTTATAATGAATTCCTAATTACAGTGTAGTCTATCCTACAATTCACAAAACCCCTGTAATTCACCAAGAGGCCACCTACGCTTTCTAAGTAACAAATGGTTAGAGTCATTAAATCTTTTTTCAAAAGAAGCTAAATGACTGCCAATCAGGTTATCATAATGACTCTAACGAGAGTTCTCCGAAAGCAAATTCTAGGAATTGTTAAATGATAAATGGATATAGAAATCTATTGTTAGGTTACTGATAAAGTATGGAAAGTATTGAAGTAGGTACATATTTAGTTTAAGTACTTGCCTTACAAAGAAAGCTGTTACAAAAGCGCAAATGATTCCAAGTAAAACAAGTAAGTTTTGTCTTTTCACTTCGCTGTTCCTTTCATTAGTTTTCAAAGATTTTTACTTTAGAGTAGAAAATATGATTCGATTAATATAGGTACAGAACTACTAGGTTGGTTGGTACGATGGTGACGACAGCACACCGCATTTTCTTTGGATTAGTTCCAAATTGAAAGGCTATCTCCTATACACATCAAAATATTTTTTCCAAATTATTTGATCCAAGATCACCCATAGATTGACGTATTTACACGTACAATATTACATGCGAGCAGGGGGGCTATCACGAAATTTTGATTGCGATGCAACAGAAGAAATTTCCATTCTAACTATGCACATAAACTGCTTATTCAAACTGTCAAAACTATACAAATTTGTAACCAATATTTCTATTGGGTATCGGTTGCAATCGAGTTACGTCATTGCCAAGCAGATTAATGGTCCAAGGCATGTCATGTCAAACCAGCGCGCAGCGGTCCGCATGAAACATCAACTGTAAGCATAATGTGGTGTTTATATAACAAGTGCATTGTACAGATGTATAAACGTGGCTGTTAGTAAATAGAGAAATGTTTTGATAGAAATTTAATGTTTTGAACAATGCGTAGGCCCGTCGAATGTAAACGTTGATAGAGCGTGGCAGTGGCACGTTGACCCACTTGTAATTACAAAATGTACGTACGCATGTATTTAGTCCAACACACAGCTAACTCTAAGCTAATAATTTTATCTCGTACATGTATCGACATGTCTGTATCCGAGTTGACCTTCATGCTTAGATATATGAAGGTACTATAGTATAGGTAGGTAGTTGCATGGGCAATGTTATGAAAAATTATTACTTAAATTCAAGGCCATAGTAACTGCTATTAATGCTATGACCGAAGTCAGGGCGTGTCATAATATACATGTTACATTATTTTGATAACTTTACCACTTGTTTACTATTTTCTGGTAGGAAAATTACTGTGGCCATTTTGTTTTAATTGGTTAATTTACCTACTTCATTAATTGTCGGAACAAATGGTGTTTTATATGTCCATTACATTAATAGCTTATTTGTCAGATAATTATTAACATACAATAATGCATGCATAAGAAACATGAGTAAGTACCTACGACTTGAGGTCAACCGTCTAATCAGGGCGGAGGTGTGTGTAATTGTCCAGATGTTATGCAAGACCACCACGGTGTTTCTCTCGATTATACAATATTGTTACAAGGGTTTAATAAAGTTGTAAGGATCATAGATAGGCTAGGAAATTAAAGTAAATATTAAATGGTATAATAATTCTCATAATTTATTTCTTTCTTTTATCATACAATATGTATTTCGTATAAAACAATATTCTTTGTTAAATTCATAGAAATATATTATTTTAGTAGTATAAATGTTCTTTATCTTTCATAAACTTACAAATTACTGTTAACATCCTGACGAATTTTTATATAAAAATAATACAAAAAGCAAACCAGTCGCGTCTTGTTTCGGGACATAACTTTAACATAAGTTTATTTATAATGCGTTAAGTTCAACGCGGCCGATTTCCTTCATAATAAAGTCTATAACAATTCAACTTGTTAATTGGTATTTTAATTACTTACAATACTATAAACCTACAGAAGACAATAGTATAGAACTATTTTACTGTAGCATATTATGGTAACAAAAACAATTAAAAATAGGTATATTATAGGCTTTAGTTTACAAAGCGTAGGCACTCGAGATTGCTACTTCACCTAAAAGATAAACATTCTCACTAATAAATACATCTCTCTCATTCATTCATTCTCTTTCGTCATAATTTTTACGTACAGTCGCGTTTTTTACCACTCGTACAGTTTCATAGGACGGCCTTACATTACAAGTCACGTCCACTTATACTAAAGAGCACCGGGTCAGTTCTGAGAAATAATCCTTTCAATTGGGGAAAATACTATATGCGTGATGCACGCTCACATTCATACAAGGCACATAAAACCACATTCAGCCGGCCTTACACACATAGCTTTTCAATGTTTAGAAACAAGCAAACAAATACGTTCCAGTTTATGGTGGCTTCAAAAACCCACCGAAAAACGTTAACCTTGTGCAACAAAACACGATTCGAAACGTCCGACTATCGAACACATGGCCGCCATTCCGCGAGGGCGGCGCAGGCGGAATTTTAATTAGCAGAACATCCGCTCGTGACTTGGTACGATGCGCCGTTGCCAGCTTTACGATACTCTATCTCTTTCACTCGGATACCGCACTGTTCTGTGAATCCTTGTCTATACAGATACGACATATACATTGTCTTGAAATACTTGTTTGCAAAGCACTTGAGTATTCTATACAAGTCTATACTTGCAATAATGACAATATGCTAATAATCCTCGTGAAACAATGAACAATGAAAAACATACATCGATGTAAGTGTGGCAACACCGCTGAAACGGGAAATTCGCTATTCGCCTACATCTGGCAACGTCGCTTCAACCTCGTTCAGTCAGACTGCAAAACGAATGACGTTGCACGATTATCCTTTCTATTTTCTATACTACACTAAAATGAGACAACGCAATACTGATACAGGGAAAACAAATTGTTTCTAAAACTTACAATGGAAGCTAAGGCTTTACTAAGTTGTGACTCGTGCTAAGTATAAGTACATCCCTAAGTAGCTCAGGTTCACATTCAACAACCGCCCCGGATAGCCCGTGGAGCGGAGGTTCTGCCCTTTACATTCACTGGCAACCTAATCTCTCAAACTTAACGATTCATCCACGGCTTTATCGACAAAGCGACTTTATAACTCCTTATTCACTAACTTATACGAACTAATATTTTACACGGTAAAATTAAGATCACAAATTGCTTTGTATGCTGCGTCCTAGCGGGCGCGACTAGCATGGAATGTGGAGGAGCGGCGACGGCGGCGACGCAATCAGAAGTGTGACTCGATGTGGCAGCCACCGTTCGCGTGCTCCAAGACTTGCTCCTTTAGTCGACTCACGTGATCCTTGAGTTTAACCACCATCTGTGCTAGTTCCACGTTTTCACCTTTCAAGATCTTCACCTTGTCTTCCAACTTAGAGATCCGTTCAAGCTTGCGGCGTCTGCATTTGGAGGCTGCCACTCGATTCCTTTGCCTCTTTCGTTCCAACTTAATTCTTTCCTGAGTGTCCATATCGATAGGAGAGAGAGGTGGCGAGCTGGATGCACTGGGCACTGTTTGAGGCTCATCTTTGACCACAGGAGTGGGGTATCGCTCTAGAGGTCGGTCCAAGTCTGCGTAGACGCGGCGACTGATGGGCGCCGATTCGCCGTAGCTGTGATGCAACTTGTCCAGCGCCTCAACGAAAGGGCGCGCGTACTGCTCCTGTTCCTCCGTGGGCTGCACCACCGCTGCTGGAAACAGCACTGGTCCACCAGGGGTGGGGGTCGCTGTCGTGATCATTCCGTTTTGGATTATCAGCTTCTCGAGTTCCGGGGATCCGAGTTTCAGCATTTGAAGGTCAGGAGAGGAGAGAACTGGGGCGGAGAACCGCGCCCGCTTCAGACCTCGCCCTACGTCCAAGGTGAGGGGCCTCTTGAGGTTTTCCACTGGGCCGCTCAGGGGATATTGATCGTCATAAAAAGTAGTCTCCATGCCGTGGCCGGAATGGCGAACCATGTGTTTGCACCGAACGCTTCGGTATCACTGAACTCACTGCGCGAATTTTAAAACTTTCTCATACGATACGGCGGCGCGACGCACGTCCGATACCTTTGACGTTCCACTTGTTTCTAAACAGTGTCAAGAAACAACCACTGCTTATATGCCGTGACTCAGATAAGCTATTTTTAGGAATGGCGTGATGCAAACGCTCCCTGATTGGTTAAAAATGACGTGATATGAATGAATAAATCGTTGTGATTGGTTGTTAGAATCGTAGCGTAGCCGTAGCGCGAGGCCGCAGTCGGCTGTTTACGACTTGGTGCGATTACCGAGAATCGGCGATACGTTTTCCATTGTACGAACGATAATTCCGTGCCTCATACAAATTATTTCCATTGATGTTTTTGTACAATGCAAGATCCAACTATAATAATGTTAATAGTTACATCAATTGGGTAGTTTCAATGACTGCATTTTTAATGACACAACTAAGTTTGGCTATTTTATTAATTATTCTACAACTATCATAAAAATATGTTCGTGAAAATAAAATTCAAATCAACACTTTATAATAATAACTAGCTGTGCCCCGTGGTTTCACCCGCAGATAAAAAGTAGCCTATGTGTTAATCCACTATATAAGCTATCTATATTCCAAAGACTGCTTTTTACCATTTTTATATGGAACGCAAAAAAAATCTAAAAATAAATTTTAATAAAGATAATTAATTAAGATGTTAATATAAACTATCTGGGTTCCAAATTTCATCCAAATCCGTTCAGTAGTTACTTCGTAAAAAGACCACGGCGTCACTCTCGTGGAGTTCGATAATTGTCTCACGGAAACATACTATCGGGATAAAAGTATTTTATGTGTTAATCCAGATCATAAAATATCTGTGTTCCGAATTTCACTCAAATTCGTTCAGTAGTTTTTGCGTGAAAGAGTAACAAACATTCATCCAGACATCCATACTCACAAACTTTCGCATTTATAATATTAGTATGATAATAATAATAACGCACAATTATCACACATATAGATCTTGGATACTAGGATTCCTCTTGTCTAGGGACCCAGGTACTACGAGGACCATCGTCCCACAACACCCAGACTCAGAACAAGTATTTAGTAATAATTATGTTTAACCACATACACAGATATTGTGCTTCATTAATAAAAGTGCAAGGGGCTTGTTTATTAAACTTACTACTTAACTCATCAATACCTACTTAGTACTACTGGTCTGGTAGTGAGATAGAGCATTTGGAATGTATGGGCCAACGTACTTCCGCAAAGTGCAGCAGTGCTTACACACACTATGCTTATGCTTGGGTACGGTTTTTTTATCCATCCATCCAAGATTTATATTTGAGCACTCACCTGATGGTAAGCAACCGCGACGGTGCCGCGGTGTGGTCGCCGATGAAATAGGTGCTAGCGTGAAGCCCCCCTAGAGTTTGGACTATAGTTTATAATACTATTATGTAAATTCCTTTTGTTGTGAAATTGGAGACCTAACCCCAGGTCTCATAGTTGATAGAAGCAAGTTTATTCTTTCCACAATGCAGATAATTATTAGATACGTTTTACATTGAAGATTGGGCTATAATTAATATTAATTGACTGGCCCGATAGCTCAGTTGGTAGTAGTCCTGCCTTCTGACCTGCGGGTTGTAGGTTCGATTCCCACCCAGGAAAAACATTTGTGTGTTGAACATAGGTGTTTGTTCTGTGTCTGGGATATGGGTATATATTGTATTCAAAATAAGATGTATCTAAGTATTGTATCAGTTATCTGGTTCCCTTAGTACAAGCTTTGCTTAGTTTGGGGCTAGATGGCATGAGATGGTGTGAGATGTCCACACATATTATTATTATTATAGGAGCTCACCAATCCATGCATAATATTACTTGGGTACTAACAAAAACTTGGGTCCTAAAAACTTGCTTCACGTCCCATTTGCACGCACTGTTCACCGCCAAAACGCTTACATTTTGCGATCTTGCACAGCTTTCAACAAACTCATGAAGTCTGATCTCGACCATAGACTTATTCACAAGTAGCACCGCGTCAGTGAGCAAGGCACTTTCCCTTAAGGATTGTGTGTCGCCCCCGTCATTCGACAGTTTGTAAATCTTTTACTTAAGTAGTTATAATTGCATGTTAGGCTATTACGTGTTTTTCTATCTTCACAATTAGCTGTGGAGGTTTTTAATAGGCTCGTTAAGTTTATGTCATTATTTAGTTTTTTTATGATAGCTGTAAGCCCACTAAATAAAATAAAATAAAATAACAAGCCCCTACGTAAATTAATTTGTGCCAGTGATAAAAATATATATTCTAGTTCATGGTTGAACAACGGAAACGAGCACCGGGCGAGGCGTGGAGGCGGGGTAGCCGAGCAGGGCGATACAAGAAAGTATATGCGGGTGGCGTGCGGTGTGGGGGGGACGCAGGCCAGTACGAGACAGCACTCATCAACATACTGCCCTCTCGCTTACACGACGATAACCAAGGAAAATAAAATGCAACAAAAATTCCGATTATTATTGGATTTGTATTGTTCGTTTTTTGTTGTTGTAGGGGTGACCTTGGTGTTTAGGGGCCCGAAATGTTATGCATAATATAGATTGGCTTTATGGGCTCGTTAACCGCATACGGCCACAAAGGGTCTTTGCAAAGATCTTGAGACTTTGTTATGAAACTGTTTATCAAAATAGACAATTATGTTCAGTCTTATCTATTACCTAGATACTTCTAAGTGACCTATGTTTACGTATGGTTTGATCACTTCATGTGTTATTAGTTTTATATAATTCTTCTGATAAACACAAATGACGGGGCACCTGCCTACTTTAAGTACCTACAAAGCTTCATCAATAAATTAAGTAGGTACTGGAGCTACGTTTTGTTGCAGGAACACGAATTATGAGACATCTCCGTTTCCATTTCTTATATAAAATGCATATTATACATAATTATAATAAGTTCTTTGTTATTACCTACGTTCAATAATGAAACTACACTTACCTACCGTTTTAATTACGTAGCCATGTAATTTTTTTATTACGTAAGTACATAATTATATAATAATAATAATAATAATAATAATATGTGTGGACATCTCACACAACGCCATCTAGCCACAAACTAAGCAAAGCTTGTACTATGGGAACCAGTTAACTGATACAATACTTAGATACTTTTTGTTTGTAAATACATACATAGAATACATTATAACACCCAGACACAGAACAAACATCGATGTTCATCACACAAATGTTTGTCCTGGGTGGGAATCGAACCCACAACCCGCAGTTCAGAAGGCAGGATCACTACCAATTGAGCTATCGGGCCAGTCCAGTATCTATTGTTATATTTAATTTCATTCAGTACCGTGATGCTTTATACACCTGCCTATAACTATTATACTAACGATTACTGTTAGGTACATATAATACATATAATTATTATAAATGTTTTTATGGTACATACCCACCTAACCCTATTCTTTGGTTTCTTTGTTTTGAAATAACTTTATATTGGTGGGTGATTGGTGGATAGAAATCTCAAGCTCCAATTCCCCTAAAATGACAAGATCAAAAACACGTTATTTTTTAAAAGTCATCCGTGAATGTTTATTTTACAAAAAAAATGGTTTTCCTAGTAGGTACCTACGAAGAGAGGGCGAAGTTCATCCTCCAGTTTTCTTAATTTGCCGATCGGTGAATAAGCGATTGGTCAACTCGTTAGGTTATATGAATATATATATATGTTGGTAAACTAAAAGCGGCAAAGGGAAGATTAGTAGACATAATAAATAGGGAGAATCCTATGATTACCGACATGTAGGTAATCATAGGGAGAATCAATGCGAAGACTAGTCTTTACTTTAATTAGGGTAAAATAAGCTAGCTTCCCACAAAAGCCAAATACATAATAGACAGCGAAGAATACATAATAGTACTGATATAACCGTAAATTGCAGCACAATCACGTAGGTCATAGGACATAACTTCCTAGGTATAATATTTGTATGTACGTCTGACCATCGAGCTGCATTTGTAGCACTTGGTGTGGTGGTATATATAGTTATAGTCCAATCTGAAGCGGAAAATTCAATAATATAATATAAATAATAAAATATATTAGGCTGAATTTTCCGCTTCAGAGTGAACTGTGCCATCAGCTGCCATCTGCTATAGAGTAGTTAATAAAAGTAAAAAGAAAGGATTGCTACTCATCGATAGATGGCGCTAAACAATAATGGTCAATAAATATAAATACCACAGAGTGATAGTCAGACCACAGATTAAAGAGAAAGCAATCGATTACTCTGTGATATAACAGAGCCAAGCTCCTCCAGAATCTAGGAAGAATTATACAATAGTTTAATCCTTGGTTTAACTATTGTTAATCGGAGACAGTTATTTACATTATAAGCATATTGAATAAAAATTAGCATACATGTACATAACATACTTATCTCCGATTGCACACTTCATACAATAATTTACGCCAGCTTTATAAGCAAAAAACTGTTATATATTCTCATTAATATGAATTAAGGCTCTTACGACTGACTTCATTTAGAATCACCAAGTGTGCACAAAAGTCATAAATCAAGTAGGTATAAGTACAGATCGCCCGAAAGAAAGTGATAGTGAAAAAATTTTATTCACAAAATGACTCATTTGTGAATGAAAACTCAACTCAACACCGATCGACAACTGAGCATTGTTCCTTAGAAAACTGGCACAAAATACGAAAGCTCGACACGTTTCACAGTACATTTTTTTTTAGTTTGTTGTATAGATTTGTCATAACCTATTTAAATTGAGGGATAGGAAAAATTCTTTCTTTCATGCGCATAATAATAGGCCCAGGTATATCACGATATTTAATTAGTGTTTCTTGTTTATTCTCATTCAGTCCAGTCCATAATTGTGTTCTCTACTATGAATGAAGGATATCAGTAAAAAATACCGTAGCACTTGTGAAACTACAAGGGTAATACATAGTATCTCTAAATAGTCTGTGGGTAATAGCTATGGATAGAATTCGCCCTATTTACATAGTCTATATAGCAATGTAGTGATGTGATACCGATGTGTCATGCATGTCGAACCATTTGTACATGATGTGTAGGGACTTAGGGAGAGATTCGTAGCATCTCTACCTAGTCTGTGGTGTAGTATGTAGGTACTCCATACAAAAATCCTTATTATTAGTATTTTGAATCCACGCTTACAGCTAAATGTCGTCGACGCCAGCGATTAGACGAATTAACGCCATTTAGGCTACCTTGGTGAGTCAAATGGCGACCAAAAAATTCAATCGGCTACATAACATTAGCCATTTAGTCTACCTGGAAAAAAAGTTCGGGTGGTTTACGCTATTTCAGGATTACCCCAAAATTGTATGCTCGTAACGAAACGTAATATGCACGGACAAATTAAGACACCTCACCATATATAACGTTCTCTGTGCATCTCACTGGGATGCAAATTGCATAGTATGCCGATAGATGTCAATTTAATTAGTCTCGCTTATGACAGACACAACTATCTAACTTCATTCACTCACTTCCTTACAAATAAGCCACGTGTAATTGGTCGCGCGAGAACTTTTATTGTTGTCAAAAGCTAATTTAGGCTACTTAGCTCAAAATGTTGGCGAATAAGGATGAATAATAATAAATAAATAATTTACAAAAAAAATAGGCTACTCGGTAGACAAAATTAAATGCGATAAATTTCACTTGGCTCATCTTTCCCTTCACTCACTTACGCTATTGCTCTTCTCCCATAGATAGGGAGAATCATCTTGAAATAATACACAACATTCTGTTTAGTTAAGTCACATTTATATTGGATGCAGTCATAAACATATTTCATTGATTATGTATCGTTTCATAATAAGATCACATAAATATTTGCTTATCACTTAACAATAATTATAATGTCATTTAATATACTTTTACAAAAATGATAACTTTATTTATTGTTGTTTAACTCATTACTAAGTACAAAGTAAAGTTAAAAGTTTGTCTTCTGTTTACTGAAATTTTGATACCGTGTACTTTACAAATACTATTGTTCTACAAAATATTTATTCACAAATCGTTTCATATTAAAAAAATATTCATATTTGAACCGAGCGCTATAATAGGTACCTATATGTATTTAGCATTGATTAAACCACATACACATCTTTAATGATCATTTTTATCGTTTGGCTGTTTTCGTATAGTATAATAAATTACAGTAAACACGCAACTAACAACCAACGTGTACGTAATAAATAAAAAATAAAAATTAAGAAAAACACGTACACATTCAGGTATCATCTGGTGTAAAAACTTTACTCTCACTCAAGTGGAAATGTTTTGCACCATTTATTTGTTATAATAACGTTATAATAGTAACTGTAACTACGCAAATACATTGATATTTTTTATAGCATACGGCCCTCCTGATTGGAAGAAGACACCATAGCCTATGGACATCTGTAACTCAAGACGTGCCACTAATGCGTTGTTTACCCTGTGATAACACTTTTGACCCTCCTTTTAACTATACCAGTAAACTTTTCGACCGTGAATTAGTTATTTATTTCTATTTGACAGTAACGGATATGACCCGGACGTCGTCGTAAGGTTTGTCGGTCTTGGGGTTGGTTTTCACTCCGCCGATGTTTTGCACCACCTCCATCCCCTTCACCACACGCCCGAACACCGTGTGCTTGTTGTCCAGCCACGGCTGTAACAAAAATATTTTTGATAAAAATATCTATTTCTATATTTATTTATTGTATTCACATAAGTGGAGTTGTAAGATTTTTATTCTACCATTAGATTTTGCCCGCGGCTTCACCCGCGTGGCCTATAGGAAAATAGTTCAACCACCCATTTCACCCTCTTAGGGGTGGAATTTTGAAAAACCCTTTCTTAGTAGATACACTTTACAAAGAACACACCCTCCAAATTTCCAGTCTCTAAGTCCAGCGGTTTAGGCTGTGCGTTGATATATAAGTCATTCAGTCAGTCAGTCAGGACATTGAATTTTATATGTATAGCTTGAGCCCATAGCCGTGGCATGTGAAAATTATTAACCTTAGGTCAATGCTATTATTACTATTACACCTTTGAGGAATAAGATTTATTTATACAATAATAATAAAAACAAGTGTGCTTTGGATCACATGCCTGAATTAAAACTTTTTTAGTTTAGCTCCATCTATCGGCTTTGTTAAGGTTAATGTCGCCATCTTACAATAAAATTGTAAGTTGTCATTTTATCCAACATAACAATATACATTTTAAGTAATTATTAACTTTGTTGTGTTGAGAATGGAGATCATACGTGAACCAACTTAAGCTTCCGTTCGCCTCGCATTCAACAGCTTACTCCCCAAGTCAAGCGTGCGTAAAGAAGCTTAACTTCAAAAATGAGTTGTACGTGTATTGTAGAGTACGTACAGTGGGCGCGAGCGTGATGAAGAACTGGCTGCCGTTGGTGGCGGGGCCGGCGTTGGCCATGCTGACGGTGTAGGGCCGGTCGTGCTTCAGGTGCGGCCGGAACTCGTCCGCGAACTCGCCGCCCCAGATGCTCTCGCCGCCCGTGCCCGTGCCTGCGTCACATCGCCACAAGCGGACTCTAACATTATTGCTGCTTTTTTGGCGGGAACACGAAAAAGATCGCGTCACCGCATTGTATTATTTTCCAAAACTTGTGTTATTTTCAGTGTTAGTGCATAAAATTGGTGGCATTTTATTCGTTAAGTTCTGGATTACAGGCATGAGTGTGAGAAAATGGTATAATGATGGTGAAACGTTTCTTTTCGTGTTGTTTCCAAAACTCCTTAGAAGCTTCTGGTAAAGTTGCCACCACTTTACTAGGAGTATAACTTTGACTAGACTATGACTTGACTTGATGACTTCGACTGTGACTTGACACATATTTGCGTGAAATATTAACTTGATATATCATCAATTACTTGACACTAGCTAAATGCACGGAGATGTAAAGCCAAAACATATAAAAATAAAAGTAAATAAATAACAAGTTACCAGTAGGGTCCCCAGTCTGTATCATGAATCCTTTAATGACCCTGTGGAAGATGTGCCCGTTGAAGTACCCGTTCCGCGCGTGGACGCTGAAGTTCTCCGCCGTGCGCGGCACGTCCTTGCCGAATATGCGCAGGTGGATGTCGCCCAGCGACGTGTGCAGGATCGCTTGCTCGTACACCCGCTGGACCCCTGGGGAAATGGAGGCGGTTCATTCATTATTATTATTATTATAATTCTTTATTGCACTAAAAAACAGTACAAACGGAGGACTTAATAGTCCTAGCTTTAGCACTAAAAAACAGTACAAATACTGTTTTTTAGTGCTAAAGCATTTTCTACCAGTCATCCACTCGTAGTTTGAGAAAGAGGAATGTAGGTAGAATTATTATAATGATAATAATAATAATGTTACACAGACACAACCTAGTGGCCAGGATCATCCATCAGCAGCTTGCCCTTCAATACGGCCTTGTCGAGTCCGAGGTGCCGTACTACAAGTACACACGGGGCCGGTTCTCGAAAATGGCCGTGCATTGCTCTATGGGGATCACTCTATCATCACGGACAGGACTATTGTAGCTAATAAGCCTGATATCGTGCTGATAGACCGGTCCCAACGCCGTGCAGTGCTCGTTGACATCGCTATTCCGCATGACGAGAACCTCGTGAAAGCTGAGAAGGACAAACTCAGCAAGTACCTTGACTTGGCTCACGAGGTAACTGCCATGTGGAGTGTTGACTCAACGAGCATCGTTCCGATAGTTGTTTCGGCGAACGGCCTTATAGCAAAGAGCCTCGACCAACACTTCGAGAGGCTCTCGTTAGACGGTTGGATCAAGGGTCAGATTCAGAAGGCGGTACTCCTTGACACGGCACGTATTGTCAGGAGGTTCCTCAGTCTGCAGCCCTGACCACCGGTAGCTTGGGCCTTGCTCCGCTGCTGGCGGCACACTAGGTTTAGGTTTTTTATTGTATTTTTGTAATGTTACTTTTATAGAAATATTGTAAAAAAACTTAAATTTAAGATTGTAAATAAATAAATGATAATAATATATAAATAATAATAATGATGATAAAAAATGATTTAAACAAATATTTATTTATTTATTTAATTAATACACTATGCACAGAACATGTACAAAAGGAGGACTTAATGTTAACCGAATTTTCTACCAGTCAACCAAGGCGTGCAGGAAAATAATTAGATTAAGTGTGCACATAATGAAATGAGAAAAATTATTAAACATTACATAAATTAAAATAAAACGGTATATTCTGATACAAAATCTTTTAGTTACGGCAAATAAAACAAAAGGAAAAATGGCCATCTTAGCAAAGATTCTTATAGCTTCTTTACAGATGTAATCGAAGCTTCACAATATTCTGGTAAAAATGTGCAAATATGTTACCTTGTCCTTCAGTTGCGGATATGATATCTTCTTTAGAAGGTTTCTCATTGAAGATGTCTCGGTCCGCGTCCGGACTCTTGATGTCATCGGGGCTTCGTCGAGAGAAGATGTAGAATCTGGTAAAATAGTAATACACTGTGAATAGAATACACGATTTACTCGAAGGAATGTCGGACGCACCACTATTTTACTAGGTGGTAGGACTTTGTTGCAAAGTTCGTCTAGGTAGGTACCACCGCTTTGCCAGTTATTCTGCCGCCAAGCAGTAGTGTGCAAGCACTACTGTGTTCCGGTTTGAAGGGCACTGTAGCTAGTGAAATTACTGGGCAATTGAGACTTTATGATCTGATCTCACAGTCGATAATCTTATTATCAGACTATGTTGATGTCTCAGGATGATGTGCGCAGTGCAGTGTCGCGTGACACTCTGTTTTGGAGTTCCCAGTGACACTGTTCTGTTATGGGCGGCCGTGGGGCTTAACATCAGGTAAACGACTAGCTCGTCGCATCATTCACTAACATAAAAAAAAAAACGTACGACACTCGTGCGGATATTGTTGATCTATGCTTAAAGTCAGCATTCGCCGGTCAAGCTACGATTAGGGAATTATTAACCAGCAAACAACGTGGTTAGGTTAAACAATTTTTTCTATCTGTAAAGTCCTTCTTTACATTCGCCTTTATTTAGCGACTATCTACGGATACGACTGTGTGAAGCGCACATCTGTGTCTATATTCGCCAATGTTCGCGTAGTTTCGTGAATTTATTAATTTGTGCTTATATTTCGAAATTATAGTATAGTATAATCACACTAATATTATAAAGGCGAAAGTTTGTATGTGTGTATGTTTGTTACTCCTTCATGCTCAAACGGCAAAATGGATGTTGATGAAATTCGGTACAAAGATAGCTTATACACTGGATTAATATATAGGCCACATTTTATCCCGGAAAAGTGAAATGCTCCCGTGGGATGAGCAAATAATTAAAATACTTTTTATCCGCGTGTGTAACCGCGGGGCGCAACTAGTATAATATATAGTATATATATATATATATCGCTTTGCCACCGAGTTTTTTTACTTACACTTTCTTTCAATCAAGCTCAAGCTAGTGTAAAAAAACAATTTACTCAACTTGAATAAGTTTGGCTTGTATGTGAAAAGTTACAATGTAAATTGAAGAATGAAGAATAAACATAATAATTTAAATGTAATAATGTACAATGATATAATAACTACTACTAAACACTACCTACTCAAAAAAAAAGCATTTGGACTATATACTAGCCGCGATGAAAGAAAATCCAAATACCCACTCATTGTAGTATTTAGTTGAATGAATATAGACATTTTGTCGGTAAAAATATAATGTAAATGTAATAATAAATAATAATAATAAACAATAATGGAACCTGTTCTTCTTGTAAGCTGTGCAGAATAGCGTGGGGTCGGTTTTCACGTTCAGTAGCGTTGGGTTCTCGGATCCTTCCATCTCTATGGTCGTCGCCACCTTCGACGCATTAGTACGGCCCTGGAACCATTTAATTTTAGTTTATTTTTCCTTATTAGGAATAGTAAACGCACACATTATCTTAAATATAACTATGTTGTAAATGTAACAAAGTTATATTTAAACTATAGTTTAAATATAACTATGATAAACTTAGTAATAATGCAGCCCACAACACTATCCTCAGATTGTTAAAGAGTATAAATAATTTAATGCTAGGGGAAGATGACATGCAAAACACAAACATTCATATGATTTTATGAGATTCATCATTTTGACTGGCCCGATAGCTCAGTTGGTAGTAAGCCTGCCTTCTGAACTGTGGGTTGTGGGTTCGATTCCCACCCAGGACAAACATTTGTGTGATGAATATAGGTGTTTGTTCTGTGTCTGGGTGTTATATTGTATTTACAAACAAAAAGTATCTAAGTATTGTATCAGTTATCTGGTTCCCATAATACAAGCTTTGCTTAGTTTTTACATACCTTTTTTTTTTTTTTTTTTTGTTTTTATGTTAAGGAATGACGTGACGAGCTAGCCGTTTGCCTGATGTTAAACGACACGGCTGCCCATATCAGCTGCAGTGTCACTCGGAACTCTACAGTATAGAGGTTCGCGTGACACTGCACTGCGCGCGTCATCCAGAGACATCAGCACAATCTAGTAATAAGATTACTAAGCTGTGAGATCAGATCATAAAGTCTCATTTGCCCAGTAATTTCACTAGCTACAGTGCCCTTCAAACCGGAACACAGCAGTGCTTGCGCACTACTGCTTGGCGGCAGAATAACTGGCAAAGCGGTGGTACCTACCTAGACGAACTTTGCAGTAAAGTCCTACCACCTAGTAATACCTAGTAATACTACCTGAAACAGGGCGAGCTGCAGCGGCCTCAAGTTCTCCGGCTTGCCGAGCATGGCGGCCACGCGGTTGGTGGCGAGGTTGACGACCTTCACCCCGAGCATGGTGGAGTACAGCAGGAAGTGTCCGCTGGCGTCGAACACTATGTTGGCCAGGTTGGCCCACTCCGACTTGTCCAGGTCGCGCTCTGCGGCCATTCTGGAAGCGTTTTAACGATTACCCTGGTATAGCACGCGGCATACAAGCTGAGCCATACATTTGTACGCAAATAAATGTTATTTGAATGTATATATACATATTAAATAAATAACATAAATTATGTTAATAATATTAATTAAAAAATGTAGACACCAAAAATTAAATATCTCAAAAAATGGCAAGGTAAAAGCATTTTTATAGTATACCTCATTAGCTGATTACTAAGCAGTGGTTTATTACTCCATAATTTATATACCGTATTACTCCGTAATTTATATACCGTATTACTTCATAATTTATATACTGTATTACTCCGTTATCTATATACCATATTACTACGTAATTTATATACTGTATTAATCCGTTATTTATATACCGTTTTACTCCGTAATTTATATACTGTTCTAATCCGTTTTTTTTAATTATTACATTCATTTTTACCTATTTTAATAAAATAATATTCACTAGTTCATTTGAATAGTAGTCAAATAGCCTATTATGTCATTTCTGTACCACTATCCTAGCTTCAGTGTTTACGTTTGACTATATTTAAATTTACTTGTGAGAATCTGTGATTGGCTTTCTATAATATTGCTATAATAACGCTATTGGTTGTCAAATGAATAAATAAATAAATAAAAGAAGGAAAAAATAAATAATATATAAATCCTGAGCCTTCTCCACTAGGTCATTGTGTGCCTAGAGCCACACGCCCGTTACTTCAAGGAACTGGGATAGCTTTGGTAGAGATGCTGGCGGGAAAAATGCACCCGTGATGCCACGAAATCGACTTAAGTATGTGATAAAAACAGTTAAAAGCCATTCCAGTTAAGATATAATTATAATAGTTGGTAATGGGTGGGTAAGGTACTAGGTGGTAGGACTTTTCTGCAAAGTTCGTCTAGGTAGGTACCATCGCTTTGCCAGTTATTCTGCCGCCAAGCAGTAGTGTGCAAGCACTACTGTGTTCCGGCTTGAAGGGCACTGTAGCTAGTGAAATTACTGGGCAAATGAGACTTTATGATCTGATCTCACAATTGAGTAATGTAATTACCAGACTGTGCTGATGTCTCAGGATGATGTGCTCAGTGCAGTGTCGCGCGAAACTTTATATTTTGTAGTTCCGAGTGACACTGTTCTGTTATGGGCGGCCGTGTCGCTTAACATAAGGTAATCGACTATTTACTAAAAAAATCCTAAGAGCTTCATAGAAGAAATACGGAATTTAATAGACAATTTTATAGTTGCAACTAAAGTTGGACTCTATGGATGACTATAATAAATTTAAATATAAAGTATTCATTCATACGACCCAAGTGGGACATCAGTACAGGAGCATCAACCCCATGTAGAATAAGTTAGGCCACCATGGGGGCTAGTATCCTGACCTCCTGCCGAACTCCATGTTGGGCAGCTGCTGCGTGTGGTGGTGCAGCTCCTGGTAGCGCGCCAGGCTCTCGTCCAGCACCTTGTGCAGGCGGCCCGCCAGGAAGTGGAACACCCGGACCTGACGCCACGTGTTATATATATTAGAGCCTATTCACGTATTATATACAGGGTGTTAAAAAACTACCCGTGAAGCCGAAAGGAGGTTAAATGGGGCCTTATGATGAATCCATTCAAATTATTTAAAAACCGTAGTAACGCTGTATAACATAACAAAAAAAAAATTTTGCACTGATGTGCAAACCTTATTTCAGTAAAATTAAAGAGTTAAACTACGCAGAATGTACCAACGTATCTACCTAATTCGTGGAACGACAAAAAATTTAAAAGCCCTAACCTAAGGAAGACAACCTAAACGAACACTTACTTTTTCATAATAACGTCACATTTACAGAAATTTTAAGTAAAAGTAAAAAAACTAAGAAACAATTTAAAATTTAATTAAGATTGATCTAAAAAACTATAAAAAATCAAGTTCATTCCACACGCTATTCCATCTCGGCAACCGTTGGGCAATCGGAGAAATATAAGACAAACATTATGACAAAATTAAGATTAAAATAAATTAATTAATATTAAACATTTAGCAAACATTTGTGAATGAAAAATAGAAAAACTAAAGTAGACAATTATTAGGTAAAATAGGTAGGTAGGCCTTTTTGTTAAAATCTGGTTGCCTGACATGACAGCTTACTAGGGCTGACAAAATTTTTGGCTTTGATAATTAATTATATTTTTCACGGGGTATTTTGTAACACGTTGCATATTAGGGCCTATGCACACGGCGTATTTTTAACGCACTAACAACGCACGTTTCACTAACACGCGGTCGCGGCGCCGCACAGTGGTCCCATTTTGAAAAAAGGTGGACTTAGGACCGAAAGTCGGAATTTCGGGCTGTTTTTTTTTTATAGAATAGGTCTTAACTATCCTAACAACATCTATTCTATAAAGAAAATCCGTAGGATGCATAGTTTTCGAGAAAAAAAATAATCTTTTTTTTCTTGTATGGAGAAAAACATACTTTATTATTTTTCTCAAGTTGGGTGAAATAGTGACGGCTTTTGTTGATATTTTATGAAAGCCCTAGTGGTATTGTATCCAGAAAAAAATAAAACCAATGCGGTCACCTGCGGCCGCGGGAATAATCAGATGTCAAAAATTGATTAATTTTTTTTGCGTATTTTGCAAACATTGTTCGTTTCTGGCCAATTATTTATGTATTTTAGGTTAGCGCTCCATACTTTAATTCGAACTATTATATAACATTTCAAAAAAGTTAATCAAAATCGAGTAATTTTTTTTTATAATTGCTGTTTTACTCATGAAATTGCACGCATACATGGTTAGTTCAAAATGCAAATCCTATATTACTCAGTATAATGTACAAAATAAACATGCACGTACCTAAAACGTAAAAAAAAAAAAAAATATTTTAGTTTTTCGTTTATGCTTACTAAAAGTCACCGGTAATGGTTACCGACATTACTTACCTACCACTGGCGGGCATTATCTGCATAATCGATTTCTTGCTTTGTATTTTCAAAACTGGTTTTGCGACAGCATTTTCACAACCGCGGTTGTTGAATGCGAGGCAGGATATAAACAAACGAGTCACATCTGATACTAGCTGTGACTGGTCGCTAGCTGGTCGCTTTGTTCCTGACAAATCCTGACAACAGGATAACTCGTATATGCATGCAAGTAACTACCCCCTAAAAATAAAAGTGATATAGCTACATCAATAATAATTGGCGTATGTTATACACCAATAATGTTTGTTATTGGTGTGTTTTAATCTTTCTGTCATCTGTATACGTATGATTTTCTACCAGAAAAAATGACTCATTTGTTTGTGCAGATTCCTGATTACTTATTACACGTTACTTAGCTCCCATTGGCGAACTTTATCTATACAAACAAATGAGTCATTTTTGATAAATGGCTGTGATTGGTCGTTTACTATTACCTTGCTCTTGCACATAGTGACTAATGACCTATCTGTTATGGCGTATTAAATACAGAGCAATGTTAATTTAAATTGATTCATCGCTAACTGTGAAGTACTAAAAATTACTATTTTGAATTTGCAATGGCTGGCTTAGGCACATATTTTGATATGTTCTTGATTCTTAAAGATAATGGAAATCTTAAGGATTACAATAAATTGTGTGAATTCATAGTTTCCAAAATACCATGTGAAATATCTGAAGATGACCATCAAACAATTAAGGAGTTTTGTCGGCTATTCACCAATCTTGTAACTAAGAAGTGGAAAGATGCAAGCAGAAACTTGAAGACATTTATGAATCGGGAAAACAACCGCAAGTGGTTAGAGACCAATATTAATTGGCCTACTTGCAATACGGTTGATCTTGTTACTACAATGAGAATGCCAGAGGACTTAGTTGAAGAGCCGGAATTACTGCCGGTTGCTATTCCATCTGTCTGCACTGCGGAAACAGGTACCTCTACTGTAAAAGAAGTTAGAGTGCCCTTTGCCGATTTGGGCAACAAACAGAAGAAAAGACGTTCCAGTGTCTTTGTTAACGATAACTCTGAAGAAGAACTACAGTATTATTTTATTTCCAAGTTAAAAGAAAATGGAAAATATGCTTTAGCGAAGATTGTGGAATATCTGTGCGAGACTCCCGAAGTTGTATCAGATGTAACAAAACTCCTTTTCAAGGAAGAAAAAGTAGTCAGTATAGCAGAGGATACATCTTTGGCTTTGTACACAGCCCTTAGCCTATCCAAATGGCAATACTTATCCTTGAGAATGTTTCTGAAGGATGAAAATTGTTCAGCTGCCTTTCCGTCTTATCACAAGTTACTTGACGCTAAAAAGAGATGTTACCCATCTGAAGAACACGTGGAAGTAACGGAAATGGGAGCTCGCATAAGGTATTTATAAAATTATACTATATGTTGTTTTAAAATTTTTAAGCTTCATTAGCTTACTTTTATTAATTTATTTTATTTTTCAGGTTGCAAGGACTTCTTAACCACACAGTGGAAAGAATTTTGCTAGACTTAAGACCAATCACAAGTTCAACCAAAGAAGGACTGAAGTTGATATGGAAATGGGGCCTTGACGGAGCATCGTCACAGAGTAATTACAAACAAGTCTCAGCTCCTGAGTTTGACGATTCCTCTGTTGTATTGATCAGCATCGTCCCACTCCGACTAGTTGATGGGGGAGAAATGATTATTTGGGAAAACCCAAATCCTTGCTCACCACATTACTGTCGGCCAGTGAAATTCACGTTTACTTCAGAGACTGCGGAGTTCATAAAAGGGGAACACTTAGAAATGCAGCGCGAAATTACAAAATTGGTACCAACAAATTGTGGTGATGTGGAGATAGCCCATGAACTGCACATGACTATGATCGATGGGAAAGTGGCGAATATTATTGCAGATGTACCTTCATCAGCAACGTGCCCCATTTGCTTGGCGAAACCAAGTGAAATGAATAACTTGGAGCTTTTGGCCACGAGACCGCTTCGACAGGATTTGTACCAATATGGAATTTCATCGTTACATATGAAGATAAGATGTATGGAGTGTCTACTTCATATATCTTATAATATGGACTTCCAGCGCTGGAGTGCTCGTGGCGATCACAAGGAATTGAAGCAAGCAAAGAAAAATGCCACACAACAAGAGTTTCGGGAACAGACTGGAATACTCATCGATATTGTAAAACAGGTAATTTTTCCTTTAATTTGCTTCCTTTATATTATATACTCGTCTGTTTTTGTATGCCCTACTAACTTAATTTCTTCTTTGCAGGGCTTTGGAACAACTAACGATGGAAACACTGCAAGACGTTTTTTCCGAGATTATAAAAGATCATCGAGAATCACTGGAGTTGATGAAGATTTGTTACTCCGATTTTCTGTCATTCTGCAAGTTATATCTTCAGGAAAGAACGTCAATATTGCGAACTTCAGACGTTATTGCAAAGAAACAGCAGAACTGTATGTGCATCTCTATCCGTGGTACTACATGCCTGTTAGTGTCCACAAACTTCTGATGCACGGAGCAGATATTTGCAGTCATTTTTCAGTTCTGCCTATTGGTAAGTAATAATAGATCAAGACAAATGAAATATAAAGCAGTTAACTAACTGTAAATCTATAAACACTAAAATAATAGTTTCAATGTCAACTTCAACGTATAATTATAGCATATTTTTTATTATTTTTAGGGTCCTTGTCGGAGGAAGCTTCCGAGGCTCGTAATAAAGACTTCCGGAACGTAAGAGAGAAGAACACGAGAAAGACAGGAAGGATCCAAACAAACGAGGACATACTACACGGGCTTTTAATAAGTTCAGACCCCCACATATCATGGCTTAGACCAAAATTTTCAAAGCCTAATCATCTAGAGATGCTTCCTGAGGCAATTCAGTTGCTCGAAATAGACTCGGAGTGCGTATACGTGGAAGAAGAGTAGAAAATGAAAATATACCAGATCCAATGCTATAATTTTTTATTTATTTTATCCTTTAAAAAACTACATATAAAACAGCCCTTTTCAAGGCTACAGATTTATCTTATGTTTCTGGTAGAAAATCATACGTACACAACTACATAAGATTAAAACACACACCAATAACAAACATTATTGGTGTATAACATACGCCAATTATTATTGATGAGCTATATCACTTTTATGTTTAGGGGGTAGTTACTTGCATGCATATACGAGTTATCCTGTTGTCAGGATTTGTCAGGAACAAAGCGACCAGCTAGCGACCAGTCATAGCTAGTATCAGATGTGACTCGTTTGTTTATATCCTGCCTCGCATTCAACGACCGCGGTTGTGAAAATGCTGTCGCAAAACCAGTTTTGAAAATACAAAGC
The DNA here is from genome assembly GCA_905220475.3 of Ennomos fuscantarius. Classification (NCBI taxonomy): domain Eukaryota; kingdom Metazoa; phylum Arthropoda; class Insecta; order Lepidoptera; family Geometridae; genus Ennomos; species Ennomos fuscantarius. The sequence continues at coordinate 13,040,775 of HG992040.1, forward strand.
ACGAAATCGATTATGCAGATAATGCCCGCCAGTGGTAGGTAAGTAATGTCGGTAACCATTACCAGTGACTTTTAGTAAGCATAAACGAAAAACTAATTTTTTTTTTTTACGTTTTAGGTACGTGCATGTTTATTTTGTACATTATACTGAGTAATATAGGATTTGCATTTTGAATTAACCATGTATGCGTGCATTTTCATGAATGAAACAGCAATTATAAAAAAAAAACTCGATTTTGATTAATTTTTTTGAAATGTTATATAATAGTTCGAATTAAAGTATGGAGCGCTAACCTAAAATACATAAATAATTGGCCAGAAACGAACAATGTTTGCAAAATACGCAAAAAAAATTAATCAATTTTTGACATCTGATTATTCCCGCGGCCGCAGGTGACCGCATTGGTTTTATTTTTTTCTGGATACAATACCACTAGGGCTTTCATAAAATATCAACAAAAGCCGTCACTATTTCACCCAACTTGAGAAAAATAATAAAGTATGTTTTTCTCCATACAAGAAAAAAAAGATTATTTTTTTTCTCGAAAACTATGCATCCTACGGATTTTCTTTATAGAATAGATGTTGTTAGGATAGTTAAGACCTATTCTATAAAAAAAAAACAGCCCGAAATTCCGACTTTCGGTCCTAAGTCCACCTTTTTTCAAAATGGGACCACTGTGCGCCGCTGTAGTCCAAGAAAGGTTACTAACTACGACTGAATGTCCTTTAAAGCGTATTTACGAGCGTCATTTGCACGTCGTCGGCGCGGTAAAAATACGCCGTGTGCACAGGCCCGCAGATTTTATCATTGGTTCCTGTTTCATGAGCAAGTTTGAGCTGTAGAAATCGACATATCTTTTCTTCCGAGAAAGCGTTCGACCAATGACAACGCAACAAAAGGTTAATGACGTGCTCAGCGTGCTCGTTCATTGGTTAAACGGTTTCTCGATAGAATATTTATGTCGATTTCTACAGCTCATGCTAACCGTGCTGGGAGCTTTTAAGAGTACAGTTAGTTTAAGACTAGAGTGAACCGCTATTTTAAAGCACCATCAAGTGAGGAGAGGTAAAGTAACAAATAGAGCATAAAACTAAATTAAATCTAAAGTAAAATGAGCTATAACTAAATTTTTTTATTTACCATTTTGGATATAATAATAATAATGCCCAACGATTACATACATAGATCCTGGACCCTAAATAAGGTTCCCTGTGTAACTAGGGATCCAGAAACTACGAGGGCCATGGTCCCATAACACCCAGACTCAGAACAAGTATTTCCGCTTTTTTTTCTGTGCACAAATACTTGTACTGCCGCGGGAATCGAACCCGCCGCCTCCGTTTTATGAGCTGACCTGCGACTACCACACTACAGAAGCTGTCTAATTTTTTTTTTTTATAATTAACCTACAATACATTATAACACAAACACACACAGTACACAGAACTGGCATTCTGTGTGTCATACAAATGTTCGGTGTGGGTGGGAATCGTACCCACAGCCTTACCTTACGATCTAAGCTGATGGTTGCCATTTTCTTCCCGTCTGGTGAGAACGCTAGTGCAGTGGGATAAGTCTTATTCTTCACAAAATCAAATAAATCTGTGTCCAGTTTCGATTCAAACTTCACGCACTTGGGGTACTCAAATTCGTGTTTTGGTCCTGTCCAGTACTCTATGATACCTAGAAGTGAAATAAAGTTTTTATGTTATTTTTATAGGTATTTCTTGCTGTCAGCAACTTTGCACAACTTTCATACAAAGCAGCAGCTTTCATTATTCAGTAAATAATGACAGCCTCTGTGGTGTGGTGGTTGAGCAGGTCGGCTCATAACCCGGAGGCGGCGGGATCAATTCCAACGGTAGGACAAGTATTTGCAAACAGAAAAAAAGCGTAAATACTTGTTCAGAGTCTGGGTGTTGTGGGACCATGGTCCTCATAGTTCCTAGGTCCCTAGACACAGGGAATCCTAGTCCAGGATCTATGTATGTAATCGTTGGGCGTTATTATTATTAATAAAAAATAAAAAAATATTTAAACAAGCCTGCTTTATCAACGGAGACTGCGACTTCGTAAACTGGATTGTATTGTATAGTGGCCACCACACTCTGGTGCAGTGTGTGGAATGTGTGCAGCGGAGTGCCCGAGCTCTGCGTGCCGTCGAACACGTGGATCTTGTTGGAATTCCTTTCCGAGCTGTTAAAAAGATAATTAACTACCAGGTTTTATTAAAAACTAGTCGCGCCCCGCCATTTCACCCGCGCTTAAAAAGTATTTTAATTATTTGCTCATCCCACGGGAACATTTCACTTTTCCGGGATAAAATGTAGCCTACATGTTAATCCAGTGTATAAGCTATCTTGGCACCGAATTTCATCCAAATCCATTCAGCCGTTTGAGCGTGAAGGAGTAACAAACATACACACATACAAACTTTCGCCTTTATAATATTAGTGTGATTTAAATAACACAAGACTTACCATACATCCAAATCCATTCAGCCGTTTGAGCGTGAAGGAATAACAAACATACACACATACAAACTTTCGCCTTTATAATATTAGTGTGATTTAAATAACACAAGACTTACATGGCTAATGCAGATATGGGATCTCCGGCTGAATGTACCCACTCCGTACAATATGGTTCAAATTCTATTGATATCATATTGATCATATCTGAAAAAAAAAATTTTGATTATAGAGCATACATCTTAAGGTGGATTGACTAAGTACTGGAATTTTCATAGTTACCAGGTTGCAGTTAGCATATTAATAATTATATAATGTGATGATATAAGCGAAATTCAGAGAAAAAATTATAAGCTGATGACATGTATTTATTCCTTTACCATTTAACAGAGTTACCTGTGCTAACTACAAATCTATTTTGTAGTTAGCACAGGTAACAGCTATGTACTGGCTAATGGCAGTGAGGTCTGTGGGAAAACCTTGGTTATCTGATAACCAAGGTTATCACACAGACCTCACTGCCAAGTTTTATTCAAATCGGTTCTGCTGTTTCAATGTAATTGCCACACAAACAAATATTTCACTTTTAATTATTTTAGGGTTTTTTAAATGGGTAAATACAATAGTTGATTGTTGCATTCATCTATGATAACATTCAGCTATGTACTGGCTAATGTCAGTACATAGCTGAATGTGTGGTCTGTGTGAAAACCTTGGTTATCTATCATTAGCCAGTACATAGCTGAATGTTATCATAGATGAATGCAACAATCAACTTTTGTATTTACCCATTTAAAAAACCCTACAATAATTAAAAGTGAAATGTTTGTTTATGTGTCAATTATATTGAAATGGCAGAACCAATTTTAATAAAACTTTACAAGGTTTCCAAGGTAAACATTAAATACTTTTTAGCTTGAATAATAGTAAGTCCTATGGGGGTAAGTTGCAGGTGGACTGGTAGTACAGTATAAATAAAAATTTCTCACCAAAATTAACAACATCAAATATTTTGACAGTCTTCTCAGAAGATGCCGTACACAGTAAAGTGCCAGTGCTGTTGGTAGCTATGTGGCTGATTGGTGCAAGATGGCATCGGAAATGTTTCACAAACTCTATGCCTTCCTCCTGAAAATTTAAAAATAGACTTTGCTTAAGACTTAATCTTACACATTCACCTATTTTTCTTTACATGTGCTATACAACCTTCATTTCTTCATTGAGTTTTGATTCACTAAATGAGAAGTAATCTATAAATTTTAATCACACACAAAATTTGAACATATTAGCCCAAACATGAAGATTTTTAGTGATATCTTTGAGGTAGGCTTTAGTATGTAATATTAAGTTTATATTTCAGTAGTTCCTGAAAAGCATCAGCTTAACTTTAGATTAGCATCATTAGAGATGGATGTTTAGATTTTATTCATATAAAGGTCTTAATATATTAAGGCTCCCCTCATTCCCCCTACCTAAATAGGTGTCCCCACTCCCATCCCCCAATTCAAGTACTGAACATCTACAGATTTACCAAAGAAACCTTTAAAAAAATCATAACTGATTCTAATTCCAGCTTATTTATCTAGTGGTTCCATTATACATTTCTTTACAACACTCTTCTATTTCTTCTCTAGGTAGTATGAATTTATATTGTTTGCTTCTCAATGAGGTATGAGAATGATGTTCAAGTGGTGCCATAACTCCAGTCAATGTTCTCCCTTCTCCCCTCATACTCCTAAAATCGATTGGTGCTAATCTAAAGTCCTACCAAAGGGTCTTTGGAGAACAATATGATACATAATGGTTTCAATTTCATAAATGCCAAGATTTGTAAATTAAGAGCTTGAAAACTTTATGTATACAGTATTTTGTAATAAATTAAGTTGCAGCACTATGTCTAGAATAAGAAGATGCAGCACAATTTACCTGTTTCTTCCAAAATTTTAGGTGACCATCCTGACTGGCAGTAATCACAAAGTCAGTTTTTGTAACTACAATATGAGTAACTATATCTCGGTGCATATAACTGAACTCGTATGTTTCTGAGGATGGCAGGTTCTCGAGATATAATGCTTCAAACTCCAACACTGAAAAATTATTTCCCATGATCCACTGTAAGTTAATGGGTGATACTTAAAATTTTATAATTTCAATACAAAATGAGTAGGACAACGGAAACCGTAAGAAAATGCACCTTTGCGTTTCTTAGCCTTAGGTTTTGCCGCCTCGGACGGCATGGGTCCTATCCACTCATCATCGTCCCCTTCGTGGGCTTCGTCCGTATTATCCACATCTTTAGGCCTTTTCTCAGTGGTCATCTTGTTTTTATTAACTCAACACAATAATGAAAACGCTTTTTATAGCTTTACGAAAACACGAAAATAAACAAAAACGATAAGAGAAAATCTTGAGGAAATTAAGAGTAGAGAATAGAACCACAGACTAGATATATCACAGAAGTCACAGACTCTATTCAATAGAGAATGTGCGACGACGGTGAGGCAATAACACAATAACTTCTTTGACAATGACGATTTAATGACAATAAATTATAAAGGATATCGTTAGTGCTGCGCACTGAAACCGGTAAAATCGATCAAGGAAATCACTTAATTGGTAGAAACAAAAAAAAACTGTTCTAATTTGGTATTGGTAGAATTTTCAACACTCAATTTGATTGGTTACAGAATGGCTCTTATTGGTTCGTTTGAAATAAACATAGACAATATCAACTTTCTGTCGTCATCGTGCTTATTATATTTTATATATATTTTTAAATAAAATATATCTTGAACCCCTTTACTGTAACAGTTAATCAATTTAACTTGAAGAAAAATTTAAAAGAAAATTTGCTGTGCAGACATAATTATTATTAAAACTTATTGATAAACGTTGTTGAGTCACGTTGCAGCATTTAAAACTTTTTAATTTGTTTTGTTGTCTATGCCCAAAATGTCTTTTACGGATTCCTAGTGATGGTGGCTGGCTTCCTTGCTAACGAAGCGTCCTAAATTTCAACTAATTTGTAAAACTTATGGTATTTTAGATCGTACAACGATCATAATAATAGTGACCTAAGTGCTCAAGAAGTTTCTTAACCGATCGGTAAGTGCAAAGTGCAACATTAACTGTGAAACCGCGCGCTACCGGTACCTCTACACGTGGTTTAGGTTGTTCAAGTTAAACGGGTGTTACGACTGCATTCTCATGAATTTGTCATGTAATACCGCATCCAAGTATTTTGTCCCTGAATTTTCCAATTGCATCAAGTATCATACAAGTCATAGTACTGAGATTAGGTTGTTTATTGAACGTGGTCGCCTTGACAAGCAGTTGAGTCTCTGACACACATTCGTTCTTGAGGTAAATTCTGTGAAATGTGTTTTCCATAGTGCGTTTTACGAGTTCACTACCACTCCTAACGAAAGTTTAGTTTTATTGTTTGTGCTGGGTTAAGTGTTGTAGAATCATTGTTATTTTTTACTAGCGTCTGTCTTTAGTTTTCTCTTTTTGCTTCAAGTGAGTATAACCAATCACGCATATGTCTACAATATCGAGACCTCCTTAGCATTACGATTCATTTTCTTTCATTATTTATTTGATGCCAGCTTGCATAATGAAAGGTTATAAAATATCTTTACAACCTGTTTTATACCTATCTCTGAACCATAACTTATTCTAACAGTACCTGCCTGATCTCACTTTATTGTTTAGCTGCTAGAATGTTGAACACACATTTCATAACGCCTTTCAGTTATCACAAATGATATAACTTTAGCTGTAATGTTTATTCAAATGTTATATTTGACATTTATATGTATAGTCTTACATGTTGTGCAGAATGATGTGTAAAGTCTTGAACAGACTGCAACATGTTCAATACATATGCTAACTTGAGTAAATGAAATCTAAAATAAGCAGTACTGTAAAAATATGTAGGTACAACCTCAAGCTTGCTAGTCCTACTCAACACATGGTTTAAATTACTTGACATGCATAAAATGTATTCTGTTGTGATATGAATTATGCAGTTTTTGGTTTTCTCCTTATGGTTCAATATCTAAGGTCCATATTACAGAACAACACTCAGTCATTAATTGGTGCTCAAGCAGAGAATTGATGAATGAATTCTCTGCTTGAGCACCGATCAATGACTGAGCATCGTCCTGTAATACAGACCTAATTCATGTTGAGAATAAAATTATTGAAAAGTTAACAAAACTACAAAATTGACTTGAAAGTCATTCTTAGAAATAAATTTTCATTAGAATTAAAATGGTTTAAACATTACATCATTTACATAATAAAATGTGACACTACCATATTTTATATGACGACAATCATCTATTTGTTTGGTAATGAACTATTCTTCTCATAATAATAGACTAAATTCTAAATTAATCTTTGTTTTGCATGTGTATTGTTTCAGTCATATTAAACCTTTTATTACTGAAAAAACATTCTACAAAATACTAACTGAGAAAGTAGGTTGCATATTATATCATAGCCATCTTGATTTTAAAATGTATATGTTTGTTTGTTTGAATGCTTTTCTTGCAATGTTTTAGAAATTTTTATTTTCATAGTAGTTTTGCCTATTGAGTGTAAAGACTTAAATTGTTGTTAATCTTTAATTGCAATTATTTGCCTACATTCAATATTTTACTCTGCCAAGGTAAGTTAACAAGTCAGTCATGGTTGTGTTGCCACAAGTTACCAGCTTTGTAGCAGTTAAGTGATATATTGTAACCCAAAGCTGCTATTGGATCAAAATGTACCTGTGTTGCTTAAAAAATATCTATAATGATAGAAAATACCTGTTAAATGATAATTTGAATATAATGAATAAACTGTGACAAAAAAGTATGTTTTTTTTTTTAAATTGTAAGCAAAAGATGGGGCGATCAGTGTCACTCAGATCTCCAAATCAAATTTTCTTGCTTCTTCTGCATAAGCATGTCATTCTGAGACAGCACACAGTTTAGTAATAAGATCATAAAGTCTCATTTGCCCAGTAATTTAGTGAAATTAATAATTATGTGTGGACACCTCACTCAACGCCATCTAGCCCCAAACTAAGCAAAGCTTGTATTATGGGAACCAGATAACTGATACAATACCTAGATACTTTTACAATTACTAGCTACAATGGCCTTCAAACCAGAACACTATAGTGCTTGCACACTACTGCTTGGCGTCAGAATAACTGGCAAAGCAATGGTAAGATGAACTTTCCAACAAAGTCCTGCCACATACTACACACCTTATACACATTTAATTATATAATTTATTGTAATAAAAAAAAATCATGAGAACTTAACTTCTCATGTTATTTGGTTTGATTTGTTTTCTTTTGTTGTCTTGTTTTTTTTATTTAATTTGTTTTTTTTTACTTGGTGTAGTTGTATTAATGTATTAAATGTACAGAATGACCATTCAATTAAGTAATGTCAATAATATCATTAATAGTTAATTGTTGCTGTTACATGACCAAATGTTTATGTGTAGACATCGATTTTGCTGATCAATCTGTCATTTGCCATTTAAACTTAAGATTTAACACTATTTGGGCTTTTACGGTAACAAATACACATTTACAGTTGGTTATTTGAATAAAATTACCAAGTAATTCATGCTGTACATTTCAATTACCATAATCACTCGGTGGTAATGACTTTCATGTCTGCTTTCACTTACCTCTGCTCTGGAACTATTTGAGATATCATTATTGTTCTTTTTTTTTTTCAAATATTAGTGAAATAATAATAATAATAATATGTGTGGACATCTCACACAACGCCATCTAGCCCCAAACTAAGCAAAGCTTGTGCTATGGGAACCAGATAACTGATACAATACTTAGATACTTTTTTGTTTGTAAATACATATATAGAATACAATATGACACCCAGACACAGAACAAACACCTATGTTCATCACACAAATGTTTGTCCTGAGTGGGAATCGAACCCACGACCCACAGTTCAGAAGGCAGGGCTACTACCAACTGAGCTATCGGGCCAGTCAAAAATGACTGTTGAAATGAAATGTAAAATGAAATGTTTACTTAAAGTTTGTTATAGGTACTAAAAGTTGGTGCTGGCATTACATGTTGTATAGTTACAGTGTTATCACTTTTGTATTGGTAAATTATGTCCCAGATTTGAGGCAGTGTAATAGCAGTTGATGTTGTAATGTCTTTATATTTAGTTGGCGTTCATGAATCCATCCACATGCCCTTATGCCATATGATATCAAATCAAAACTGATTGCTTGTTAACATTGTATTTAGTTTTGTGTGTAGGTATTTTTAAATTGTTTTTTAAAAATTAATAATATGTTTAAATTGTTATTCTCATTCAGTTAAATAGAATATTCTTTATGTATTATTGTTTTTTTGAAAGCTTTTTTCTCTTTTATTTAAAGATAGAGATAATTTATTTGTTAGAACGTGAGTAAAATACATTTCCAAAAAATATACATGCATTGGTGTTATGGTGTTCACAATGTCTTGCCTGCTTAGGCGTACAAATAATTATTGAAGAAAATTAACTGCGGTCTCGTAATATAAATAACAATGATTATAATAATAATAATAACTGAACGTGAATTTCAAACATTAATTTTAAACTATTATTGATGGATAAATTGCTTTAAAAACTTAATTTTCCCATTGTGGGTGACATACATAGCCCTGCATTGTTTTACATCCACTTTAAAGTAAACAAGCGTTTTGACTTCAATAGCATTTAAGAAGTCACTTCTAGAAGTCTAAAAGACATGAAAGCCTATCATAAACGACGCCGATCGTGCTATTTTCCGCCATAAGAGCGAGCATTGTTAGATGAAGAAATAATTCGTCGCCAGCCCAATACGTTCGCACTGCCTCTGAGGTGTGTTGGTTGAGCAGCTTGGCTCATAACCCGGAGGTGGCGGGTTCGATTCCCACGGCTGGACATATATTTGTGTACAGGAAAAAGGCAAATACTTTTTCTGAGTCTGGGTGTTGTTTAGGGTCCAGGATCTGTGTATGTGATAGTTGGGCGTTATTTAGTTGTTGTTTATATAGTTGGTGGATGAGATATGTTCTAGGATTTCGTGATTCTTGAATATGCCAGTTTCCTCAGTTTTCCTTCGCCATTACAAAAACAAGTGCAATTTCAAAAGTCATTGGCGCAGGGGTGATTGTAATTTGAACTTGGGTGTCACCCTTGCAAAGAGGAAAAACTTATTACGATGCATTTTTATTAAATATTTTCGCTTCTCGCCTATTTCATGTTTGCAACAGTTAGAACGGCTCTCTTTCATTCTTCTACCAATTGAGTAATTATTTTTCAAAGTTGCTCCAATGATAATAATTATTATGTCCAGTAAGCTAAGACAACCACCCTCCTTAACCTTGATTAATCTACTTATTATTTATTTATTATACTTATGAACGTCATTGGACAAACTGGTTCAGTCTAGTGCTTTCCATTCCCAAATCAAGGAAACCTTTGGACTCTATCATCTTTATTAATAAACGGGTATTAGTCTCGGATTAGTTACTTCAGCTTTTGTCTTTTTTTTGCTACTGGAATATTTAGCTGGATCGAAAGAGACAAAAGATGGTGTAACTAGTCTAAAGCTAGTTCGTGTTTATTAATAAGGCTGTATTAGTATTTTGTAGTTGTATGTTGTTAACAAAGGGACATAATATGCATTAGTAATTCCCGTATATTCGTTAGTTGGCCGTTGCCGCAATTACCCAGCAATTGACTTGCCAATCAATATTTTAGAGGCCACAGTAGGTGTCGCCACAGCTTCGAGGACACCAACGACGATTGAACCATTTGACTTTGCTTATCGCTATTCAGCCGAAAACACATTGCGAAAATAGTCATACTTCTAGGGTTCATTAAATTTATTCACTACTCAAAATGCCTTTTCTCATTTTCGTTCGTGACATTTATCTTCATATGTAAGGCTGCTAATGTGTAATCTGGTTATCACAATTCGGAGATTTGAATTTATGCCAGTTAACTATTCTCAACAGCGCATTTAACCTTCGGCGAGCTGTATTTTATGGATTTTATTATTAGTACTCTATTGGTTTTTTACATCATGGAGGACGACCTAGTTGCGTTTGCCTATTAAATCGGCCAACAGTGGACATGGCTATTGTAACTGTAGGTAAAGTTGAAACTTTAAAAGTGCTTAATTTTTTAATTAAGATTCATAATAATAATTATTGTATTTTAAGTCGTTAATACACCCCCATTTTACGTTAAGTTGCCTAGGGGCTATGTCTATGTCGAAAGGAACTCATGGTTATGTAGTTTTAATTTAGATTTACATGAATAATAAGCCCATCAAATTTAAATATTTTTTTGTTTTACCTATCAAATATACCTATTCACGCAAATCGGAGCTCAAATTACGTAAACAGTAAGCTAGATGTTATAATTATGTATAACCTATGCATAGTCATCGTTATCAGTCATTAACGTCTCATCTTCATTTACGTATACACCTTGATCTTGAAAAATGTGCTTATCTACAAAATTCTTTAGCATTTAGCTTATAAGTCAGCTCACTTGGATATAAATTACCTACATCTCAAAACTAGTATCTAGTACGTTTATGTTTCTGTTCGCTGACTAAGTACAGCTCTTTTTATACTTTTGAATCCAAGATTCCAGTCAATACATTAGCATCATTCCACATCCTGCAAATAGAATGTGTTGTGACACTCGTCAAGTCGACACAATACGTTTCAATTGGCGACAATCGTACGCAATTTGCCGCGATCTTCTCGTGAGCGAATGCGTTATCTACGACATGCGTCATTTGGCTTGATCTATCTACATATAAACAGACATAAGCTTTATCACAAAATGATTTTCTCGGAATATTTAATTAGAGCAATCAAATTAACACAAGAAGTTATGACTGAAGTTGGGTAACGGTGTGACGCGTTTATTGGCCGCCGTCCATTGTAATCGCGCACTGGATCTAAATAGATAACCATATGTAGTTCAAATCGAAATTCGAGTGCCTTGGTTGCATATTTTCTTACCATGAGATACACGTTGTGTTTAATAACACCAACCGGCTCTATAAACTTTTTAAAATAATTTCAGGCAGCTGATTCAACCACTGCCTTTTGAAAATGGCGGGCTCCATGCGTGGATACTCATGATATCTAGGTTATAGTATACAAATCGATACGATATCTCCGTTACACATATCGAATGAGGTATTAGTGCGAAAGAGATAGCGCAGGGGAATGACCGCCTGCCCGGTTCTTAGTATCAACGTATCAAGGTCAAGGGTAATACTACGCGGATTTCGTCGTAGCTGTCTCACTAGCTGTTGTCACTGGTCAGCGATACAGCATGTGTCATGATTCGTGTTTTACTCGATAGAAAACAAACACGTGTTTGAGAAAGTAGTTTTTCTTTGCTTGCCGAGTCATGCGTGTTTAGACTGGATTTAGTTCACATTTTGATTGAGAATATTGATGCAGTTATTATGATTTCTATTGGAGTCTTATTCATTCATACAGACTCGTGGTTAAGATGGCTGGACTGCTAACGCAACCCCTTCTCGCCCCGGTACGGCGGAAGACGGCTCACGGGGGGTTTTAGTGGGTTCGAGTTCCACATACCCCTTCCCCGCCACCACCCCCGTGGTGCGAGGGCATTTCCCCCACTCAAAAAAGTGTCATACAGGTCAAGGTGTCATCAACGCTTTTATTCTTTTAACATGGGACAAATATATCGTAAAATAACAATGAATCAACATAAGACTCCTCTGTTCTATTTATTAATAACTATTATTTAACGTTATTTATTTCATTTTGGAAGACCAACAGCTGTTATAATTAAATAGACATATATTATGAGACATTAAACTATATACAAGTTGTGAAGAAGGAATCTCATGATCCGCTTGTTTGTTTCAGCAATGAGTTCGAGCGTATGCTACAAGTGCAATCGGACGGGGCATTTCGCCCGCGAGTGTACGCAGGGCGGAGCGCCCCGCGACTCCGGCTTCAGTCGCCAACGGGAAAAGTGCTTCAAATGCAACCGCACCGGACATTTCGCGAGGGATTGCAAGGAGGAGGCCGACCGTTGCTACAGGTAAAACTAACTACTGCGGCTTCGCTGGTTACCCGCGGCCACGCTTAAAATTCCGGACTAAAAGTTTTCCATATAATTTCTGTAGTGTAAGCAAAGCAATCGGCAAAATATTATTCATCACCACAGTTATGGTGGGAAATGCACACAAAAACAACGTTTCACCCTTATTTACATACGAACATTTGACGAAGACCCTGTTAAGGTGAAGGGGAAAGAAGTGGTCAATGCCGGTGATAGATTTTTTTTTATCTCTGACTACGTACGTTTGACCACATCTTCCTTGAGCTTGAGGCTAAGTGACGATATCACCTAAGGTAGAGCGCGACATGCTACGCCTAGATTGATATTTGAGAATAGCCTCAATTGAAACGCTGAAGTGTTTGGCGACACTAGAAAATGTCATCACCATGCTATGGTTTCGTATCGCAAGTCGACATTACTAACTACTAAGTAATCTACCATGGCCTTGCCAAACATGAATCGCAATGTGGCCTGACGTTATTTTTTTAGTTAACATCATGAAAAATAACCTTACAATCTGTCTTCTTTCTGTGTTTGTTCAAACTTGCTCACTTTTTATTGACCCTTCCCATCTGTTTACCTAGAGGGTGAGCAATGCAAATAAAGCAAACTGGTTTCCGACCGCGGTGCAGTCCGTGAAATGTTGCAAACAGGTGGAAACGTGCGGATGCCGCCATTAGCCCGCGTGTTATTCACTTTTGTGTCGAGCTCCTTCGGCTTCCATTCACGGTCAATTGCTCTCTAATGATCTCGTTTCATCTGTGCCGTTACTTTCATTGCCCTTTTCACTTTACGGTCTATCGATTTGGAAAACGGCAGGCTACAGTTTGACTTTTCACTTTCAACAATACAATCTATTGTGACTCACTGCTAAAAATGTAGATCACAAACGCGATAAACTGTCGTCTGTTGCTATGTATATTATGTAATAAATGAAATCTATTAATTTATTGATGGATATTGAGTGTGTGGCGACCTTACGCAGGTGTTCAGTTAAACGTTGAATTCAAGGTTATGTGAATGCTGATGTCATAGAACTAGGTAACTTTCTCGATATATAGTTTATTGTTTAAGTCATAATAGAAATTTCTGATCTGAATAATGAAGCCATACTTTCCAGTCTATTTTCCCACGGGAAGCAAGCGGTATATTAAACAGGTCGGTTGCGTTTCCAGATGTAACGGCACGGGACACATAGCGCGTGAGTGCGCGCAGAGTCCGGACGAGCCGTCGTGCTACAACTGCAACAAGACTGGGCACATCGCGCGGAACTGCCCCGAGGGCGGGCGCGACAACTCCAACCAGACCTGCTACAACTGCAACAAGTCCGGGCATATCTCGCGCAACTGCCCCGACGGCACCAAGACATGCTACGTGTGCGGCAAGCCGGGCCACATCTCGCGCGACTGCGAGGAGGAGCGGAACTAGCGACGCGGCTCCGCCCGCGCCCGCCCGCCCACCACACGCATATATCTTATAATAAATATACTATGATGCCACGCACGGACGATAAGCAAAGGACGCGATATGCGACTAGATCGTAAGACCACACGGATATTTGACGCAAAGGAATTACAAATTAGAAGCAGTGAAGCAGGAACGAAGCAGTGAGACGACTGACGATGGAGAGGAGGAGGTTTAGTGTTGACTTGTATATAGGTCTCCAGCGCGCGGCGCGCGCTCGCTCGGATATAGTTTAATGTTTGTTCTAGCACATGAAGTGAAGAGTTATTGTGTTTTAAATCATTTAATAATCGTGGTCGCTGTTGTTGAGGTAGCGAACGTACATATTAATTAGCATTTTCAAAATAATAATGTATTTAATATATTTTGTACAGATGTTTTTGTCAAGAGATAAATTGGATGCTGGCGTACAATGAGTTTTCAATGAAGAGTGGAGGCCCCGGGACCCGATCCTTGTTGCGAAGTTGATTATAGTTGTTATCGTCGAACTGCGGTCCGGCGACCCATGTTATTACTTACACTTCTGGTGATTATTTTACTAGATCAATTCCTTTGTTTATGAGATCCTGCAGCCTTGTGGAGATTCCAGTGGTTTTTTAGAATTTCATCAATCAGAACGTTTTTAATTTTGTTATCCTTGTCGATGTGCCTCTGTAATACTTAATTATAATTAAAGTTATTCAGCCTTCAGTGGGAGATGATTAATAAAAATCTTGCCTTATTATTGAACTTTTCCATCCTTACCACATATTATTTCATTTTATTTTAACCTAGTGATAACTTGTTTACATTTTTTAATTCAAAACACCTTAAACTAGATAACAGATATTACTTTGTTAGGTACTTTTACTACTAGTACTTCTACAGTATCATGGGACAATTCAGAGTTAAGATCCTGAATTTCAAGGGATAGGCACATTTTAGTTGCTGCCATTAAAGCTCAAATCTGGAAAAAAAACGAGGTATTTGGAAATTTGTAAAATAAAGTTTCGTACTCTACAACGCTATATCTAAAAGCTATTTAATTGAAAGCCCATAGTGTCTGCAATTAGTTTCATATTCAGGGTATTCTACATTATATATTTTCCAATTTCTTAGTAATACGCCAATATCGAAACCCCATAAATCAAAATGCCCATAGAATTCGCACTATAAATCTGACCATTCCGTAGTTGCTTGATTTTTAGTTTCGAGCAGATGAGACCAGGGGGCGGAAACATAGAATCAGGGGTTATTTAAGAAGAAAGTAAAGACATCTATCGAGTGTTAGGCCACATCTTCTTTTTTTTTTTTTTTGATTGTTTTTATTCTCACTAGATGGCAGAGCTGAAGATATATTGTGTCAAATCATTGTAAAACGAAGTATTATATTTCTATTGAAATACAAGTGGTTGACGAATAAACTTTAAAGTTATAAATAAATCAATTTATTGGATTTTTTTTTTTTAATAATACATAGAAAATTCAGCGTAGAATGAAACGTTATGTCAGATAATTCAGAGCGCTGCCAGACCTAATCGGAAGGTACGATTTTCATACCATTTTATACGCAACCGTACCTTTACACCTATATCCAGTCCTTAAGTATTGCTTCGACAACCGTAGCGTTTTTTTAAACACCCCTTATTAATTGAAGTCTTAATGGTTAAGAGATGTCATATTACCCTCATTTTCAAGTCTTCAATCATTATTATAACTATTAGGTATTGTATGCTCTGTGACACTTCGTCATAATCGGGGGACTCAAAATAATTGCAACATACCATGCATGTTAATCACCCAAGATGGATAGAATGAATGTGTTTTCTTGTGCAGTTGTCGATACTTTTTGTGTTTTTATCAGCACATGCATAACTGATAGTTATTTTTGCATTAGAGATTGTGATTTTAAAGGCATATTCCTCTTTACTACATTTAGTCTCTCAATTAGAAATCAGAAAAGTATGCAGTACTGTCCAAACGTCAAAAGTCATGCCAGTTTTTTTTTGGTATGGCTCCACACATTTGTATATTTAGCCAGTGTCAAGTAATGGATAATTTTTCGAGTTAAGTAATATATATGTATGTCAAGTCAAGTCAAGTCACAGTCCAAGTCATCAAGTCAAGTCATAATCTAGTCTAGTCAAGTCATACTCCTAGTAAAGTGGTGGCGACATTACCAGAAGCTTCTATGGAGTTTCGGAAACAATAGGAAAAGATACGTTTAACCATCACTATACCACTTTCCCACACTCATGCCTGTAATCCAGCACTTAGCGAATAAAATGCCATCAATTTTATGCACTAACACTGAAAATAACACAAGTTTTGGAAAATAATACAATGCGGTGACACGATCTTTATCGTTTTCCCGCAAAAACTCGTCATGCCAGTTGGTTATTTCTTGAAAACCATACTTGATCAGAAAATCATAATGGCAATACCATTTCAGACCGTTGATATAAAAAAAAAAGCCGTTGGTTTTTGAGTTTCTAAAACTTATTTGCGGCAAGAAGACGAATTTTTGGATTTTCTCGCTTTATTTGGTTTTTATCAACTATTTTGTTGAAATTTGTTGTTTTGTTATTTGTTACGTTTCTTTTTGTTGTTTTTGTTTGTTGACCGTTGTTTTATTTAGTGTTAATTTGTTAAAAATGACATGTTTGAAAAGAAAAGTGTATTGCGTGTTTGGATGCAGTGATTTGGGTAAGAATTAATCACTATTGACCTATTTGTAAGAGCCTACCAAGGCTTAATGATTTTCAGAGATGCCCGTCAATCATGTATACCATCAAAATGATGTTCATCATTTGACCATGCAAGCTTTGACCTATGTAAATAGAGCGAATACTGGTACCTAGCTATTTGGATTGTGATTCAAAAAGTTATCGGGTTAGTAGATTATAAATAATTTTTACTAACTTTTGGTTTTTATGTATATACAGGAGCATACATGCATCGATTCCCTCATCCTACAAGATAAGCTGAGCTGTTCACGACATGGCTCTCAATTGTTGGTGAACGATTGAAAGATCTTGAACCTGACAAGATTTATAAGAACAAGAGAGTTTGTGATTATCATTTTAAGCCAGAACACAAAGTATCATGTCACCGGTTACTCTATTTAGCTGTTCCATCTCTTCATTTGACGGGTAAGTTTAAATTCCTACTATGGTGTAAATATTCACCCACATTTATTTAGATGATAAAATTTAATAAGATAAAATCAAAATCTACTGGTGTAACTTGTAAGATACATTTGGTAATGTTCATAGATATGTGTATAGATGTGTGTACTGTTAAACACAATTCCATAACACATTAAGTATTTATGATGAAATCTGAAAACACCACAGCGATGCATAAATAATATAAATATTTTTTCACATAACTTGGCTAGTCATTGGGGGGGGGGAGTGAGAGTAAAACCAGGCTATGTCAAGTGGGTCACACAAACATTCTCAAAGCCATACCCACTTTTAAAAATAATGTTTTTATAATGATGAAATATAGTATTGTTTGTTAGAATTTGCAAGAACATAAAAAAAAATTGTGTTAGTATTGGTGTATTGTTATTTTTTTTTTTTCATTTTATTACTTTTATTACAGGAGTATTTTCTTCTCCGGGTACAGCAGTGCTACTGGAACATAATTATTCTATGCCGAGGATGTGGTCAATAGAGACAAGGCCGATTGAGAATGTTGATGCCTCTCAAAATCAACAGTCTTTGGACAAAGGTATGAGATGTATTGATATTTTTAAAGTTAAGTAAACTTAGATTATTCATAATAAAAAAGGTAATTTTTTAAGCGCATTAATTGATTTAAGTATCCAACCACGATTATAATTATTTAAAAATGATATGTATCATATGATTTAAATATATTTTTTGCAGATTAAATAAAATCCTTTCTACTTTATTCAATCTTAAATGCCTCTTGGCGAGATTAGTTGTTTCTTGAATATTATGATAATACTTCAGAAATGAGGTAATAATAAGTAAATATAATAATACCATTTTTTTAAATTTCAGACCTCCAGCATCGTCTACAACCAGATGTAAACCGTCAGCCATCAACATCCCAACAAGCTATCAAAGGTGATTATTTTTATGTATACATGTTGAAAACTGAAACAGATTAATACATTTTGATGGATGTGGATGGGTTACCTTATGTCCCAGAATAATTTATTTTGTTTTATAAACAAATTATTATTTGACCACTTGACTCAGTTCACTGTTAGTAGTATAGTAGGTAGTTTAGTAATATTATTTAAAGAAATTATAAAAATATTTCTCTATTGTTTTAGGTCTTCAACAATATTGTAATGAATATTTATTGAAACAATATAAATTATCCCAAAAGGAAAACAGAAAATTGAAGACCAAATTGATTAAAAGTATTGCAAAGGAAAAAAGTTATAAATCACGTCTCGCCAATGCAGAAAAAATTGTGACTGGAAAAGCATTCCACAAAATCACAGAAAAGATGTCAGAAGCTGGTAAAATATTTACTGGAATGCAATACAAACAGGCACTGAAAAAATCAAAAGGGAGACGTTATAATATGGGTGAAAAAGTGTTGGCTCTAACATTATTTAAAAAGAGCCCCAGGTTATACACCCTTTTATATAAGTATTTTATGCTACCATCTGCAAAATCTCTTCGAAACTTACTGGCCCAAATAAAAATATTGCCAGGGATCAACAAGGTGATATTTGAAAAATTAGAAGACACCGTTAGTGGTATGAATGAAGAAGACCGTCTATGCACACTAATTTTTGATGAAATGTCACTCACACCTAACATCCAGTATGATGCAGCAAATGACCAGTTGAAAGGCTTTATAAATCATGATAAAGAAATGAAAATTGCTAATCATGCTTTAGTTTTCATGATCAAAGGAATAAAAAAAAACTTTAAACAGCCTGTGGCATACTATTTTACTCAAAGCCTCCAGAAGTTCGAATTGAAAAACATAATAAAAGATGTGATCAGACATGTGCACTCAACGGGTTTGAAGATATTATGTTCAGTGTGTGATCAAGGAGCCACTAACGTGAGTGCATTGAGTAGCTTAGTGGAGGATACAAAGGCGAAGTATTTAAAAAATGAAAAAGAATGGCGCTTTGATTTGTATGAAGTGGATTCAAAACAAATAATTCCATTATTTGACGTGCCACATTTAATGAAGGGATTAAGGAACAATCTTCTGACAAAAGATATGAAATATATTGACTTTGATGATGAAAACAAAGAAAAGATAGTAAAATGGGAATATTTCCAAATGCTGTATGAAGCAGATAAAAGTTATGGAGAGTTAAGGCAAGCCAAATATTCATAATTATTTATGCCATTATTACATTTTCACTTTCTATGTTCAGCAGTGGACATCTTCAAGCTGATGATGATGATCAAATAAATAAGCACTGAAAGATTATTTGTGTTAACATTCTTGTAGTTTTTTTTAAACTATGTACAACATTATATTAATAATCCACACACCTAATAAAAATATTTCTCATTTTCAGGTATCTTCACAAACTTACAGAAGAGCACATCAATCCTAATAAAATTAAGAAAATGCGAGTTAAAATGGCCACTCAAATATTTAGCCACAGCGTGGCCGTTGCAACAGAGCATTTAACGGCCAGAAAAAACTTGCCAGAAGAGTGTCGGCAACTCATACCAGTAGTGTTGTTTCTGGACAAATTATTTGATAGTTTAAATGCAGGCAGTTTTAACATAATTAATGGAAAGATATATAGAGGCAGTGTAAAAAAAAATTCGCCTCACAAACTATGGGTTGAAGGCATAAAATTTTTAAAAAATGTGACATTTATTGTAAAAAAGAAAGATGGCAACAAAATACGCTTAGTTGAGACATCTGCCCCTTCTATTAGGAATTTCATTAAAACAATTGAGGGTATGCAAAGATTATGGCATATATTAAATAAGAAGTATTCTTTGGACTCTATGTTAACAAGAAACTTTAATCAAGACCCAATTGAAAATTTCTTTGGCAATATTAGGAGTTTGGGTGTACGAAACATCTCACCGAACTGTCGTGCATTCGAAGGTGCTTTTAAAACTATACTATTAAATAACTTTAGCTCTGCGCACGCAGTCAACGCGAATTGCGAAGAAGATTTTAATAAATGCCTTCAGAATGTTGACTTTTTTATAAAGGAAAAAAGCACTTTAAAAAAAACATTTGCACAAAATGAACAAGATATAGAAATTAATGAAAAATTGTACAACACTCTCTGTAATTTGAATATTGATAACTCTGACAATCACCAACAACGGAAATATGTATGCGGCTGGGTCTTGACAAAATGTTTGAGCAACATAATAAAAACATGTAAATGTAGGAGTTCCTTATTATCAGGTAAAGCAGATGTAGGGAATGAATACATAAGAGCCAAAGAATATAACATCAATAAAAAATGGCTTTGCTACCCATCAAATCAAATATCAAGTGTATTTAATGAAATTCAAGAGATCACAACTGCATATTTACAATCAAATTTAAAGAAAAATAATATAAGACGAGAAATTAAATTGTTCATTGATTCTTTTGTAGCTTTTCCTCATAGTTGTGATATCCACCGAGATAAATTTAAAGATTATTTCAGTGAAATGACTATTAATATTGTCACGTTACGTCCTTCCTCTTGTGGAGAGGTAGAATTAAACGTCACAAGTTATCGAGTAGCTCCTCACCTACCTAACTTATTCCTAAATTGGCAGGATCCTAAGAGCTTAATAAAAGAGGAAAATAAGTTAAAGAATTATATTTGAAGAATAATTACAGAAAATAAAAAAAGTAAAGGCTGCGGTGAAATATAAAAAAAATTACAAGTCTCAATTTAGAGGAATTAGTAGTTTAAGAACTTCGGCCAACAGGGCCCACTTATGCGGTACAGAGAGACTGAAGAACTCTGTAGGTCCAGGATTTAGGCCGACAAGGCAGACTTTTGTAGTTGGGCCGACTTCTATGCTCAGCGGCAAACTCGATCAGTTGTCAGCGACTGAGACGGTGACAGCAGATGCAGTTTTAGCGATAGATTCTCGTCAATAGATTCGCCGTAGTACGGTGATTGGCTCTCGGCGATAGATTCGCCGTAACTCGGCGACTGGCGCTCGGCAATAGATTCGCCGTAACTCGGCGACTGGCGCTCGGCGATAGATTCGCCGTAACTCGGCGACTGGCGCTCGGCGATAGATTCGCCGTAACTCAGCGACTGGCGCTCGGCGATAGATTCGCCGTAACTCGGCGACTGGCGCTTGGCGATAGATTCGCCGTAACTGGGCGACTGGCGCTCGGCGATAGATTCGCCGTAACTTGGCGACTGGCGCTCGGCGATAGATGCGTTGTATCACGGCGGTTGGCGAAAAATTAAGCGATTGGCACTTGCAATTTTGGAGTATTATAGCCAAATATTTTTGAAGGCGTTCTTGAGTTCCCGGGCCTTGCCTGGCCCGGGAATGGCCTTATATCAATTTAGTGTTCCTCGTTTGAGGAGTAAACTGAGACTGCCATTTCTTAGCGACAGCCCTTCTAACGAAAACTCCGTCAGCGTTCCATGCTTCAGACTTTTAAATATTTCAAAATTTTGGATACAGAACGATAAAAAAAAAAAATTTAGAGTCTAAATACATAAAATCTTGGCCAAACTATGAAAAACCTTGCCGAAATTGACAATAAAAAAGAAAAACGAATCGATTTGAATAGAAACAAAATTCCAGTCGTAAAACAATTGTAAACTATGACAGTCATATTTTCAGTGAAAATCGAGAAAATTGTGAAATGAAACCAAGATTTTTATGTATAAAGAGCAAAAATGTGGTGAAATAATAGATAATATGTGATGTGTTATGTGCAGTGATGTGATAAAAAGCAAACATAAGGTAATAACATTACATATTTCCCCCACGACCCCAGAAAATTTTCAACTCCATTGAAAATTTTGAAGGTTAGGAATAAAACCTTGTCCTTTCACACACAAATCTTCCACTTCTTCAACCACTCGCTCACTAACATACTTAGGGGATATGGTTCACAAATTTAATGACGCATACTCCACAAGGAAATATTCATTGTAATAACGAAGGCTTTTTTTTTAAATTAGGTGTCGTTACCCGCACCTATTTGAAAACCCGTAAAGATAATAAATATTTACAACACATAGGCTTATTTTACGAGTTGTGTACCGCTCTTAAAGAATATTATGCCCTTATGTATTAAGGATTTCAAGAAAATAAGTAATCCAGAACCTTGTATTTTTAGAAATTTCAAGGTAGTTAAGATTATAGTAATCCAGTGCAACATATGCATCAAGGAAACTATGGAAAATTAAGAAAAAAACAATGGTTTTTTAACCACATGTGATAGATAGGAATAAACAAAAAAGTTAGAAAAATGGATTTAAAAAAAATAAGCCGAATGAGTTTTGTTTCTTTGTAAAGTAAAAAAATAATAAAAGCTTAAGTTATTTACAGAATAAGTACACAAATTTACAAGTATTAAAAAAAATTAAACATAACACAACCACTAAAATGTATTAAACTTTAAAATCTTTTACATGCCACTTTCCTCTTAATCCGTTAGGATCCTCCAAAATAAAGACGAGAGGTGAAAGCTTCTCAACAACTGTGCTTTTGACGTATTTTGGAGCCAACTTGGAGCTAAAGTATGCGCCTGCATTACTCTGTACATAATTTTTACGCCAGACTACATCACCAACGTTAAACTCTTTAAAACTGTGTCTCGTGTTGTAATGAGCAGCATTTCTAATGTGTGCAGTGTGTAATGCAATCTGTACTTTATCGAAGATGTTAGATAGTAATCCTAAATTAGCGGCATAGATGTCTCGAGGAAGAAAAATGACATTATCAAGGTTGGAACAGTTAGTGTATACTGAACCACAAGGTATAGTCTCACGTCCAAAGACAAGAAAAGAAGGAGAAAAACCCGTTGTGGAATTTACAGAACTGTTAAGTGCAAATTGAATTTTATACAAATGTTTGTCCCATGAACGGTGATCATCGCCAACTAACTGTGAGAGGGCAGTAATAATTGTTCTATTATACCGTTCGGTGGGATTAACTTGAGGGCAGTATCTCGGTGAATAAAATATAAAAGGAACTTTATATTTATTCAGAAAGTTTTGGAACTCATTAGATTGAAATTGAGAACCATTGTCCATTATGATGGTTTGAGGCACACCGTGTACCAGAAACACATTATTTTCAAGAAATACAATAATATTAGAAGCTGTAGCGCGTTTGATAGGGAATATAAGGCAATATTTTGAAAAAGAACAAGTAACCACTAAAATAAATTGATTACGTTGTCTTGTCATGGGAAAAGGACCCATTAAATCTAAAGAGATGTTTTGAAAAGGTCTTGAACAAATTTTTGGTTTACCCATAGGACCATAAGGAGAATGATTGGAATGCTTGTAAGAGAGGCATGTTTCACAAGAAGAACACATTTTTGCCACATCTTTAAACATACCAGACCAATAGTATCTTAAAGAAAGCTTCTTGTAAGTTTTGAAAATGCCAGTATGAGGATTACCTTCTGAGTCACCATGACACGATTTAATAATATCTAATCTCTCAGATGGAATTGGAACTTCTTTCCAAGCAAAATCTTCATTTAGATAGTCAGGTGAGTTATTGTAACGATACAATTTATTGTTTAGAATTTTGTAGTTTGGATAAGCATCTGGATTATCTTGACAATTGGTAAAAAGTTTGTTATAATGTTCCAATTGAGAAGCATTGTCTCTAGAAATAGGTTCAACACCACCAATAATAGCGGTGTCAGGTATTTTATGACGCGACAGAAGGTCTGGGACAACATTTTCTTTACCTTTTTTATGTTTTAGATCGAAATTGAAACAAGACAGACGAAGACTCCATCGTGCTAATCTTCCAGAAGGGTTAGACAAATTTTGGAACCATTTTAATGCTGCATGGTCAGTGTAAACTGAAAATCGTTTACCGTTATCAAGATAACAACGCCAGTGTTCAAGTGCAGTAATGACAGCTAAAGTCTCACGTTCAGTAGTTGAATAATTTTGCTCATGCTTATTAAGAGATCTGCTCATATATGCAATAACCACTTCTTTATTGTCTTTTTCTTGAGTCAGCATAGCACCTATTCCAAAGTTAGAAGCGTCACAATGAACAGAAAATGGATAGTCAAAGTCAGGGCAAGCCAGTATTGGTGTTGAAGTCAAGCATTCTTTTAGTTTAGCAAAAGCAGAATCGGCCTCAGCGTTCCATAAAAACTTTTTTGGAGCATTCTTCCCAGAGGAAGTTAATTTGCAGAGTGGTGAAGCAATAGAACTGAAATTAGGAATGAAACGGCGAAACCAACTGCATGTACCTAAAAATTTTCTTACATCCTTTTTAGAGGTAGGAGTAGCGTAAGCTAAAATTGCTTCAATTTTACTAGGATCAGCCCGCAATCCTTGCTCATCTACTATGTAGCCAAGATATTTCAGTTCTTTGCGAAAGAATTGACTCTTTTCAAAGTTAATAGTTAGTCCAGCGTAAGAAAGTTTTTGATGAACTTTAAGTAGGAGTGAAATATGTTCCTCAAATGTCGCACCTATAATTATTATGTCATCTAAGTAACAAAAGACTTTGTTTTCAAATTCTGGAGTGAATAAACTATCCATAAGTCTTTGTTGAGTCGCTGGAGCGTTCGTCAAACCGAAGGGCATAACCGTGAATCTATACATTCCTCTACCAGGTACGTAAAAACCAGTTTTATCTCTGTCATCGGGATGTAAAGGAATTTCCCAAAAAGCTTTTGCTATATCAATACTAGACAAATATTTAGCATTTTTGAGATTATCTAGTATTTCTGAAACAAAAGGAAGGCTATAGGCATCTTTGCGAGTTATTGCATTTAACTTTCTACTATCGACGCAGAAGCGCCATTCTCCGTTCTTTTTAGGAGTGATAAGTACTGGGGATAACCAAGGACTTTCACATTTTTCGATAACGTTTAAATTTAGCATTTTATCGACTTCGTTGATGAGCGCCTTTTGTTTTTCTGGAGATAGACGATAACAACGTTGTTTTATAGGTAAAGCATCGCCAGTATTAATTCGATGGCTAACTAAACTTGTACGGCCTAATACACCTCGTTGTTCAAAAGAAATGCTTTTGAAACGTTCAATTATGTCATTAGCAATTTCTATTTGATTACCAGAAAGATGATCAAATGTTGCTATTTTGTTTTCAACTACACAAGTTGTATGATCTTTACATTCAAGATTGAGTTCAAGAGAAATTATTTTTGGAGAAAGTTCAAATTCTTTCCAAAAATCCCACCCAAGAATCAAAGAAGGGTAAATGTCAGGGAAAACATAAGCTTTGATGACATGTGTCTGATTATTAAATCTCATTGGTAAATGAAAATAACCAGAAGACATTGCTTTTTGTTTATTAGCAACCATAACTTGAGTTGGAGACTTGAATAGTTTAAAGCCTAACTTTTGGATATCTTTATGAGAATCATTGCCTAAAATAGTAATACAACTTCCACTATCTAAAAGACCCGAAAAAGATATATTATTTATAGACACATCAACAAAAGGTCTGCGAAAAATTAAGCGATTGGCACTTGCAATTTTGGAGTATTATAGCCAAATATTTTTGAAGGCGTTCTTGAGTTCCCGGGCCTTGCCTGGCCCGGGAATGGCCTTATATCAATTTAGTGTTCCTCGTTTGAGGAGTAAACTGAGACTGCCATTTCTTAGCGACAGCCCTTCTAACGAAAACTCCGTCAGCGTTCCATGCTTCAGACTTTTAAATATTTCAAAATTTTGGATACAGAACGATAAAAAAAATAAATTTAGAGTCTAAATACATAAAATCTTGGCCAAACTATGAAAAACCTTGCCGAAATTGACAATAAAAAAGAAAAACGAATCGATTTGAATAGAAACAAAATTCCAGTCGTAAAACAATTGTAAACTATGACAGTCATATTTTCAGTGAAAATCGAGAAAATTGTGAAATGAAACCAAGATTTTTATGTATAAAGAGCAAAAATGTGGTGAAATAATAGATAATATGTGATGTGTTATGTGCAGTGATGTGATAAAAAGCAAACATAAGGTAATAACATTACAATATACTTATTTATAGTTGGTGCAGATCAATGAATCGTATTTTGTCAGGCAAACTAACATATTTCGGCAATGATGACCCATTGAAGCAATATGCTCAAGCTTATTACAATAAAAATAAACATTATAAATAGACTGTTAGGTAATAATTTTCGCCAAAATATACAATGACGTTAATTATTAAGTATGCTTACTTAGGTACGGAATTTTATTGTAAGTTATGGAGATTATAAGACAATTAATAAAATTCAAGCATTTTTTATTTACACAGATTCGCTCGCGGAATATAAGTACCTAAATATCTTTAAATGTTTAAGTAATATGATTTGTTGATTTATTTTAATGTAATGAAACATTTTTAATCATAATTAAAATCATGTCTTTATTACGCTAAGCAGGCGATACTGTTCTAGATTATAAATCTTTCATATCTTATGATTTGTTATTTGTTCTATAGTTATATTACTTGAACATCTCAAAATGCTTATACTTTGTTAAGACTTAAGACTCATTCTTTTATTACTGAATTAGGCGCCTAAAGAATTATAAACATTGTGTAACCTTTTCATAACTGTATCATTGTGTTTTATCTTTTTCGAATATAATTATTTTCGAAAAAGATTGAATAATGAGAGTTGTGAAAAGGTTACACAATGAATACTACCTATGAATGCCTACACAAATGTATACCTATAGGTATATATAGTGGTTTTAGTACGACCTGACATACGCTTGGGGCGCTGATGTCGCGTGTTTTGATTTTATCACGGCAGATGGCACTCTTTCCCTTAGATAGTTACTATACTCTTTGGATGAGACTGTGCCATGGACTGTCGAATTACATCTTAGTGGCTTTTGCGGCAATTTCACCTCAAACACAAGTTGCATGTTTCAGAACGAACGGCGCGCCGCGCCGGCGTTGTCATAGGCCCGACACCATGGGCTAGTATTGTGATATAAGGTTCGTTTCGTTATTATACTCTGCAAGGTCCTTGCTTGCCCGACCTGATGAATGACGTCATTCAAGCTGGCGTTTTCGCCATATTTACATAAATCGTTAAAAAAAAAAAAAAAGTATGGTCCTGGCCTGGACTCAACGAGACGCATGCTTAACCACAATGGCAAAATAGATGAAGGCGGGGTCGGATTAACGAATAGACAGAGTAGGTAGCTGCCTAGGGCCTCCGAATCGGCTAGGCTAGGCAGCAGCACATCTGTGATCAATGTGCAATAAATTTGCCATGAAAAAATTAATACTACTATTCAATACGAGTTTAAACCTGTTGTCAATAATCGAACACGGACATAATGGAGAGAACGGCCGTCGCATATTTTTTAATTTGGCAAAGTTTTTGATGTTGATCGCGAAGACTAACTCAAGAGCGTCCTTCTAAACTCGCGAGTATCTTACGTATATTATATACCACTCGTTGACCGCCCCGGCTTCGCACGGGTGAATTGGTAAAATGAGGTCGAACGGGATAAAAAGCTATGTCCGTCTCCTGGTTTTAAGCTACCTCTCCACCAATTTTCAGCCAAATCAATTCAGCCGTTCTTGAGTTATAAGTAGTGTAATTAACACGACTTTCTTTTATATATACCCTCTGTACACCTGTCTGACTCGCCCTAGAGCGGTTATTTAGAAAACCGCATTAATCTATCCCTTGGTTCTACAAACTCTCAAGCTATTAACAGCCAGTTTAAGCTAAACCTTGTGCACCAAAGGTCTGGTGCACAAGGTGTCAAACTAATTTTGATAAATGAACGGACATTTCAACTCAGTCAACAATAAAGTCGGACAGAAAAAAACGTTTCATAGCCATTTGCTTAACATGATAACAAAATTGAATAAAATGTTTCTCCATTCAAACTTTAACACCACATAACCTCAAAAACAAACCTTAACTGTGAAACATGTAATGCAGTCCATATGTAGGTATAATGAGAAATAAATAGGTCTCTTTAACTATAAAACTGCCGTTCTGTTATGTTTTTATCGCATTAATTGAATAATTTAATCATCCCACAAAAATTCGAGTAATTATGGAATATTAGTATACTAATAACAAATCCCAAATAAAGATGGAACCTTATTGGCAAACACTAATGATGATAATAAATAACCTGATAGCATTTTGAATTTCCCGCGTAAGAGCTCTGGCCACTTAGGAGAACGCGTGAGAGTGGAGCTTTTTTTTAACCGTGGTTATATACTTCTAACCACAGGTTAAAGTAATACATGTCACTCTGAGGGCCTAACAAGTCGTTCTCATAATAGGACATCACATAGCCAATAGTGAATGTGTTCAGAGCAAAACGATCTATGGAGCTATCACGATATCGATTGTTGCGTTAATTTGTGCCGTAGCTTACCGGTTTTTTTTAACCACACTAGCCGGGCGTGGTGGAGTGCGGTTGCGCGACATTCGCTGATTTTCTGAATGAAGTGAGTAATGGACCGTTGTTAACGTACTTGTTTGTTTATTTCAAATTAATTCTTTTTATATGAATTATACTCACAATCATTAATATTGCGCGATGTGTGGATGTGTTGTTTAATCTCTTGTTGCTAGCAGCTAGTTTCGTGTGTGAATTCATAGGAAAAACAAGCATTTCCATGGGCATTAACTTCAGGTTAAGTGAATAGTTAAGTTATTATTAAATTAAAATTAGGGTTAATACCTGCTTAAACGTCTACTTTAATTCTGAGAGTACTAATTTTAGAATGTACTTAAACCGTCTTTACTTAAATTACGATGATACTGACAGAGTTAGCTGCAGTCCAAAGTATGCACACTGGCTGACTGGCAGTAAACAACTTTTTTCAAAGTTAAAATTAGATGCTACTGACCTATATTGGTTCTTCTATCACGGGCTTTGATTATGCGATTAGCTTTATCTAACTCACTATTGTCTTATTGCAGGCATTTATCACAAAAGACTGCAAAATGAATCTCATGTTGTTACTGCACATACTAACGGCGTCAGTATTACCCCTGTGTTCAGGCCAGGATTACGCGCCTCCTACTTACAACCCTGATCCGAAGCAGCCTAGTCCAACCAATGACTATTACAATCCTAGCGACCCTAGATATGACAATCCATATGATCCTAGAAGGAGAAACAAAGATCAAAATCAATATGATGTGAAAAAGAACCCATATGAAGATCAGAGGTATAATCAGTATGATCCAACATACCAAAATCGATATGATCCAACATATCAAAATCAGAATGACCCCTTGTATCAAACCAGGAATGAGCCCACATATCAAAGTCCATACAATAGTATAGATAATGCACCAAGACCAACCTGGGAAACTGGTCAAACCTATACCTCAACTTACACTGGTGCAGCATTGGAACAGGACAGTGTTATTATAAATGAGGCGTGAGTATATAGTATATAGATTTCTGTCCTTTTTCCATCCATCAAAATGTATAATATTATTTTAATAAGCCTGAAAAGCATTTTAAACATTGTTCACTTGTTTCTTACTGCAAAGCCATGTTTAATGTAAGCAGGACTTTACAGTGGGATATAAAATAAAAATATGATACTTTTGGTACTGAATATTTAAAATTTTCTAGACTAATTTTATATTTTTTTATATTTGAAGTCATAAAATAACTTAATTTCATGTACCTAATATAATTTTGACTAGTTTAACTGCTAACAATAGCCTATTTGGAATAAAATCTTTTGACTGTGACATATTCTAATCATGATCACTTCTCCAGAACATACTTCATAGTAGCATCCCGCATGGTTCGTCCTGGACAGATCTACAAGATCTCAGCCAATATTCTCCGAGCTCGAATGCAGATGACCATCAGAGCTTCCATATCTTGCAATGGAGTTGAGATTACTGATGTCATGCAGAGAGTTAGACAGGGTGTGCCTGAGATTTTAAATATGAGGGTAAGTTTTGTTGAATTCAATGATTTTTTTTAAATTTATGGTTAGCAGTAACACTCATATAAGTTTGTGTTCTCCCAATACTTAACCCCTAATATACAGGGTGTTATTGAATTTGCTAGCCACAGTTTTCCAACTTATATTAGAACAATTATGTTTATGTATGTTACCACTCAGCGCTGAAAAAACTGAATAAATTTCAATGCTTCTAGAATAAAACAAAAATATTGATGCTTTTGTTTCTCCGAAAAATTGTGTAATTCGTTTATGTGAGATAATATGATTGTTGTCCATGAGAGTGAAACCACAGTGCCCAGCTAATATTATATGATTTATTCCCGAATCTCAGGTGCCACCAACAACAGTGCCTGGAGACTACAAACTCCGTCTAGAAGGCCTTTACCTTGACACTCCTTTTGGAGGCCGAGCATTTTCCAATGAGACAAATCTCACATTCTCAAAGAGGTTCATGACTATATTCATACAGTTGGACAAGCCAGTTTACATGCAAGGACAATTGGGTGAGTCTTATGTTCATGGACAAAAAACTTTTCTCACCCTTTTGAAAAAAAAGTTTTCTTTTATTGGTTAAAGCTGTTGGTCTCTATCGACCTTTACCTGACAAGGGTGCAGCCGCATAAGATTCCAGCAGCGTCAGCAGCATCGATCTGTTCAAATGCTTAAATGATTTCCGCAATACAGAAGTTTCATAATGCATCAAGTATAGTTTTATTTATTTCACCAAGTCTTAATTACTCTAGTTTTAATGTTACTGTCTTTTCTCCAGTACGCTTCCGGGTAATTCCGATCAACACCGAACTGAAAGCGTTTGGCCGAGCGATAGATGTCTTCATATTGGACCCTAACCGACGCATCATGAAGAGGTGGCTTTCCAGACAGGTTGGTTACAATACAATACAATACAATAATACTTTATTGAACACCAATTAACACATAACAATGCACCTCAAAAAAACTTACAAAAAATGGTAGAACTAAGGGCGGCTATATCGCATTAAGCGATTTCTTCCAGGCTACCTTAAGTAGGACAGGAATTGAAGACCAAAATTTACATAATTAATTAATACCTCGTCATACAAACTTTAGGAGTGTATTTACGGAGTGTATTTAACATTTTGAGTATCGCCGGTATTTACGGTTTTTAAAGTAAAGATTCTTTACGCACGCTTGACTTGGGTAGTAAGCTGAGGAATGCGTAGCGAGGCGAACGGAAGTTGATTCACGTAGATCTCCATTGCCAACATAACAAAGCCAAAAATTTGTATTATTATGTTGGTATATCCGGTAAAATGACAATTTACAATTTTATTGTCAAGATGGCGAGATTAACATTAAACAAAGCAAAAACAAAGTTATACCGGCCGATAGATAGAGCTAAACTAAAGAAGTTTTACTTCAGTCGTGTGGTCTAAAGCACACTCGTTTTTATACAATAGGCACCAATGTCTGACATGGGCACAACCATAAACCAATTTTAGTTTTGAGAATGTTCCTAATATTCAATGTGTTTTAACTGTCTCTTTCTATTCGTGTATAATTTTTTGAGATATCTCTCTGTGTTAAAGTAGGAGAGCTCCTAAACTCATACGTATCCCTGTACGACATACCTACTATATACTATTGACTGGCCCGATAGCTCAGTTGGTAGTATCCCTGCCTTCTGAACTGCAGGTCGTGGTTTCGATTCCCACCCAGGACAAACATTTGTGTGATGAACATCGATGTTTGTTCTGTGTCTGGGTGTTTATACTGTATTCTATGTATGTATTTACAAACAAAAAGTATCTAAGTATTGTATCAGTTATCTGGTTCCCATAGTACAAGCTTTGCTTACTTTGGGGCTAGATGGCGCTGTGTGAAATGTCCACACATATTTATTATTTATTTATTATACGTTTGTTACGTCACGGAGGTATAGGTGCAAAGTAAGGAGCTGTCAAACTTTACAGATTGAAACAAGCCTTAAAATAATGTTAAACTACTGTTTCGAATTGTTAAACTCACGTTTGACGTCCGTTTAAGCCTTGTTTATGTATTTGTGGTAACACTGGTAACTGCGTTTAGTGTCATGAGGAATACAAGTTATGTATGTGTGGGCAGGAAACGGGTTTTGCGTAGGTTGCAACCTATATAACTATAGGCCTTCAGCATGTTCACACCGCGCCGTGTCTGGAACAAGAATGATCCGTAGTACACCGAGCGGCCCCTTTTTATAGCCAGATGGGTAGGGAAGCGATGACAAATGCCGGTGCTGCCACTGTAATAAATTTAAATTGTACCTGGTGAGGGACATAAGTATCAGTGTTATTGCTCGTTCATCTTGACAATTAAATTGAGTTAAACTTAAAGTCAATGTCAAAGTCAAAAGATTAGTTTTGAATTTGATTAGTCAAAAGTATTTTAACCTTGATTGATAGGCTGTCACACGTGTGAGAGAGATTGTTTTTTCAAAATTTTCATATTTTTTGAAAAATAATCCAAAATTTTCACGCAGATGCATTAGTTGGAGTTTATTATAGCTCATTTGTAGTAAAAAGTGTTCTTTCATAGTTTTCCTGGTAAGTAGTGCTTAGTTATTTAGCTCGCTCATTTGTTTCAACAAAATTCAGGATGGTGGAAGATTTATGGATGGATCCGTTGATTCCTGATCCTCCTGATCCTCCTGATCCCCCCGTCGTGCCTAAGACCTCATCGATTCCAGTAACTACCGGTGCGAAACGCCGATTAGAAGATAGTTCAGCATCTAGCTCTGCCAGTAGCAGTGCAAAAAAAACGATCGTAAACAAAGAAATGGCTGTCGCATCTATTCAGAACATATATGTACACCCAAACCTGGTAGTAGGTATTAAGGCCTACACAGAAGCAGATCAAGGCCCATTCATTGTACACGTTTCCCGATCTGAACCGGACCCTGCTTCAGGTACTTCCATTCGCCCCATAAAATTCGGACAATTCCTTTTCCGAAACAAAGTCAAAAATATTTGCCCAGACGGTGTCAAAAAAGTAGGACGTAATAAAATTTCCGTTGAATTCAAAACAGCTGTTGATGCCAACAACTTCTTGGACAACCCTATTTTAGAAATAAATAATTATGTGGTCGCCATTCCCACTTATAATATCACCAAAATGGGCGTCATCTGGCAGGTTCCAGTTGATTTATCTATGGATGAGTTGGTTGAGTCCATGACTCTGCCAAATGGTTGCGGAATTGTTTTGAAAGCCCGTAGACTTAACCGTAAAATATTAACAGATGATGGAAAAGTTTCATGGGTTCCAACCCAAACTGTAGTTATGACATTCCATGGTCAACTTCTTCCTTCCAGGGTGTTCTCTTTTCATACTTCCCTCCCGGTTGAAGCATACCAATTTCCTACTATACAGTGCTTAAATTGTTGTAGATTTGGACACATTAAAAGTCAGTGTAGGTCAGGGCCAAGGTGCTATCGTTGTGCTCAGCCTCATGCAGGAGATTCTTGTACGATCCCAGAGAACAGTGGCTCTTGCTTGCATTGTTCTGGTCAACATTTTGCTAATAGCAAGGGTTGTCCTGAGCAGAGCAGACAAAGATCGATTAAACTCTGCATGTCCCAGGAAAATAAATCATACGAAGAAGCAGCCACCCACTTCCCTAAGGCCCTGAGACCGTATTCGGAAGTGGTGCAAAATTCATCTGCAAATATTTCCCAACTTTTATTCTCTCCTCAATCCAGTCAACCCACCCACCCAACCGGTTCATCCTATAGGAAAACTGTGACCTCATCCCCTCGATCTATTCCACTATTAGGAAAGTCCTTTGACAGGGCGTCGCTCCAGTCAATCGTTGCTGATCCGCCATCAGCCTTACCAAACGGTTGCGCCCTGTCTCAACAATCTCACTCTCCATCATCCTTCCAGGAGGATAACCTCCTGGAAATTCTCCTCTCCATGATTATTAGTATTATATCCCGTAATAACTCCCTACCGTCCAACGTTGCCCAAAAACTTAATGAAATTTTATGTTTATCCCATAATTATGGATCTGTCAGTTCTCCAGTGGAACACCAAAAGCATTCGTCGCAGAAAGTCTGAACTCCTTCACCTAATTAACAAATTCCACCCGTCAGTCATTGCCATCTCGGAGACATGGTTAGTGCCTGGATCCCGTTTTCGGGTTTCAGGCTACTCCTGTCTCCGGGATGACAGGGCTGACGGGTATGCCGGGAGCGCCTTACTTATAAGGCGCTCACTTCCTTTTTCACAAATTACTCTTCCTTCTGTCTCTCCCGATTTCAATATTGTAGCCGTTCAAGCCTTTAACATTTCATTCCTATCTGTTTACATTCCTCATCCTCACCCAAGCTTGATTCCTCATATAATAAACGTAATTTCTTCAGTCCCTCCTCCCATTATTTTACTGGGAGATTTTAATGCTCACCACTCCTCATGGGGCTCTGGTCACGATGATGCCTTTGGCCTTGCTTTGCTTGAAATTTTTGATGAGGCGAATCTCTGTGTTGTCAACAATGGTTCTCCCACTAGGAGGATATTTCCTTCCCAAAACCCTAGAAGTGCTCTTGACCTTTCTATATGCTCTGCTTCGCTTGCTTCTCTCATTTCTTGGAAGGTCTTATCCCTCTCTTATGGCAGTGACCATTACCCTATTGTAATCTCTATTTCTAACAGAGTGATTCCCGCTCGTAATTTTTGTCCTACTCTAAAATACAGATTATCAGATGTTGATTGGTCCTCATATTCTACTACTCTTGAAAATAAAATAGAAACTCTTCCTATATGTAATATTGATAATTTTTCT
This sequence comes from Ennomos fuscantarius, assembly GCA_905220475.3. Classification (NCBI taxonomy): domain Eukaryota; kingdom Metazoa; phylum Arthropoda; class Insecta; order Lepidoptera; family Geometridae; genus Ennomos; species Ennomos fuscantarius. The sequence goes on from HG992040.1 coordinate 13,075,729, forward strand.
GAATGTTATTCTAAATTCGTCGACTTTATTATTTCCAGTGCTGATGAGAATTTCCCTATAAAAAAGCCTTTTTATTTTAAAGTTTCTACCCCATGGTGGGATTCTGAATGTACGGCAGCTATTAATGAAAGGAATATGTCTGAAGAGGATTATAATGTTTCCATGACAGTAGAAAACTTTCTCAAATATCAGAAGTGTTCTGCGAAGGCAACACGACTGCTTGCGAAAAAGAAGAAACAAGGATGGGTTGGCTACTGTGAACTTTTGTCTCCCAGATTCCCTTCCTCTTTTGTCTGGAAACAAATCAAGCGGTATAGAGGATCATGTAGTATTGATAACATTTCTATGAATGATCCATCATCATGGCTTGAGGCATTCTGTGATAAAATGTCTCCTTCATTTGTTCCAAATATAGACTGGTTTCCATCTGTTCCAAGTCCTCTCCCAAACTTAAACAGTTTTGATTCTTCCTTTTCATTTTCTGAGCTTCAATTGGCTCTTGACGACCTTGTTGACTCATCTCCTGGTGCAGATGGAATCCCATATTCATTCTTAAGAAAACCCTCCGATAAAAGTAAAGAATATTATTTAGGCCTAGTAAACTTTTATTTTGAATATGGTATAGTTCCTCAACCATGGAAAACACAAGTAGTCATCCCTGTTGTCAAACCTAGCAAAAGCCCATCCGATCCGAACAGTTACAGACCCATTGCTCTATCATCAGTTTTGGCGAAGGTAACAGAGCACATGATTAAACATCGTCTTGAATGGCTTGTGGAAAGTAATAACTTACTTGCGAAATCTCAATTTGGATTTAGAAAATGTATGAGCACTATGGATAGTCTTAGCTTAATAACAACTGATATCCGCATAGCTTTTTTGAAAAAGGAGTATCTAGTAGCTGTATTCCTTGATATTGCTTCTGCATATGATAACGTTTTACTTCCTGTTCTAAGACGTAAGCTTATTCAGATGGGTATCCCAGAAAAGTTGGTCCGATTTGTATGCAACATGTTCATGGAGAGATCCATTAAAATTAAAAGTCAGAATTCACTACTTCCTGCTAGGACTGTCTGGAAAGGCTTACCACAAGGATCTGTCCTCAGTCCTTTGCTGTACAGCCTGTACACTAGTGATTTAGATCAATCAGTGCAATCTTTTTGTCAAATTTTACAGTATGCTGATGACTTGACCCTTTATGTGTCTGAAACATCTTTGGGTGCAGCAGTAAGCCGATTAACATCTGCATTATCATATCTATCTGATTGGCTTCTGCGTCATGGTCTTTCTCTTTCTACTTCTAAAAGTAATGTGGTTGTATTTACTAGGAAAAGGTTTGTGCTCCCTATACATGTCAAAGTAAATGGTGAAGTTATTCCTCAGGATAGTAAAGTAAAATTTTTGGGAGTTTGGTTAGATTCTAAATTATCAGGTGCAGCTCATTATGACTATGTTGCTCAAAAATGTGAGAGAAACATAAATATTCTTCGATCCTTATCCGGTGTCTGGTGGGGCTCTCACCCTTTTACTCAAAGATTACTTTACAATGCCATAATCCGTAGTCATATGGATTATGGTTCTTTTCTTCTAGATCCCTCGTCCAAATTAGGCTTAAAAAAACTTGATAAAATCCAGTCAAAATGCTTACGTATCATCTTAGGGGCAATGAAGTCATCCCCTATCAACGCCATGCAAGTCGAATGTGTTGATCCACCCCTCTCACTGCGTAGGCAATATCTTGCTAATAGTTTTTTTTTTAAATTAATACAAAAGTCTGATCATCCTCTTCTTTTTAAGTTAGACCAATTATCTACTTTGTATGGCTCTCCTGGGTCATCCAATGATCTCCCTTGCCTTTTCCGTAGTTATATTCAGTTTATTAGCTTTCCCGATCCAATTTTTCAAAATCACATGCTTCCTTTATATTCCACGCCGTATGATGCGTTGGTTTTCCAACCAAATGTAATTCTGGACTTTGGGGTTGATAAAAACACTATTGAAGCTAACAGAGTATTTACCAACAAATTAATGACCGATTATAAAGACTGGGTCTCTTTATATACGGACGCTTCTAAATCAGTTGATAGTCCGGTTGGCGCTGCAGTGTGGATCCCTTTTACCAAAATCATTCTTAATTATAAGTGTCCTCCCCTTACTTCAGTTTTTACTGGTGAAGCAGTTGCCATTCTTGAAGCCATTCAATTTGTAATGTCTCATAATCTTAAAAAATCGATTATATTTTCTGACTCTAAAAGTTGTCTTCAATCTATATTAGCTAACCAGTTTAGATCAAAATTTAAGTTCCCAATTATATTAAAAATAAAGGAAGCACTGTTCCATTGTGATAGGATTGGCATTAGTGTTATCTTGGCGTGGATTCCTGGTCACTCAGGTATTCTGGGAAATGAATCCGTTGATTCATGTGCCAGAAATGCTGGTCAAACAGGCTCTCTAGAACATTTTCAAATATATTTCCACGACATTTGCTCCACATTAAAACCAAAATTATTCAATTCGTGGACTATCGACTGGCAAATTTCGAGGACCTTAAAAGGAAAATATTATGGTGATATCCAACCGGAAATTCCCCATAAGCCATGGTTTTCCAAATTCCAAAAGGCGGATAAATCCACCACATCAACAGTTTGTCGCTTACGGCTAAATCATTCTTGCACCCCCGTCTTTCTAAATAAATTACGGATTAGGGATACCTCGATTTGCGAGTGCGGTCTAGATCTGGGAAACGTAGACCACATTTTTTTCAATTGTCCTAAAATGCAGTTTTCTCTTTATGATGTTATACCTTCTAAAATCCTTCGTCCTGTCTCATTTAAGTGTCTCCTCTCCTTGGTTTTTTCTCCTTTTATAAGTATTTTGTGTAGATATATTAAAGTAAATAAAATTAGGTTGTAAATATGTGTAGATTTTTATATTGTTTAGTTATTGTTGGTAGATGTGATTTAATTTAGTTTTTCATTTGTGTATTTTTGTATTTATTTCAGATTAGTTTCAGAATAAAATTCATCATATCATTCATTTTCACCGGCCAAATTCTTCAAATTACCGAACAATTTCCTGCGTTTGATGGTCTATTTTAGTACATGACATTGGCGAAATTGTGGCGAAATTGCCGCAGAAGCCACTACCTAAGATTCAATTCAATTTTAACCTTCCAGTCATCGTCAGGGTTAACCCTTCAGGACCAACAGTATCCCTTCATTTATAAAAAAATGGACCGAACAGTGCTAGCCGGATAGATATCCCTTTAGCAACCAAAAATCATCATTCCTACATTTTGTTTAATGGACCAATTAGTGCTAGACCGGATAGATATCCCTTTAGCAACCTTCATTTTTTTTCATGGACCATTAGTGCTAGACCGGATAGATTATCCCTTTAGCATTCGGACACATTTTTCTTGTTATCATTTTTAATTTTTTTTTTCTTTTCTCTTTTTTTTTTCTCGAAAAAACTAATCATTACTTTTTTTCATAACTTTTTTTATCATTATCTTTTTTCACTGGTCTGGGTTAACCCTGCAACTAAATCTGATATTAGTCACCCGCCGTCACGTCATCATATTTTCGGCGTTGCTTGAAGAGTGATGTGGAAATGGGCATCCCACTTCCGCTGTAGACAGGAACGGGTTGTGCGTAGGTTGCAACCTATATAACTATAGGCCTTCAGCATGTCCACACAGCACCGTGTGTGGAACAAGAATGATCTGTAGTACACCGAGCGGCCCCTTTTTATAGCCAGATGGGTAGGGAAGCGATGACAAATGCCGGTGCTGCCACTGTAATAAATTTAAATGATGCCACAGAGTAAATTACGGTACTGCCCGCTGCGCATAGAGTTTATAACTGGACGTAGCCGCCGTCATATGTATTCATACAATAAAAGTAATTCGGCCCAATACACATTTCCATTTGTCTAAAAATAGGCTTTGATTATTTACCATATAGGCTAGGCCCTAGTCTAGTAACTAGAGTAGACCATGAACAGCTGCATCAAGACCAAAGATATTTTACCATGATTTTTCATAACATTACGGGTAGCAAAATGTGAATCCCATCACGGATCCCATAACCTATTGTGCCACATGACCCCGGCTATGTTAACAAAGCTGTACTGGACATGGATGGCGTATTGTCTTTACTAACTGAATGAAAGCAGTGCAATTAGATATGGAATTAAAATTTTAGTATTGTGTGGTGAGCAAAGTACGGCATGATGTGTTTATGTCATCTTTTACAACTTGCATTTTGTTTTGTTTTGACAATGCAATGCTTGAAGTTCTGAAGTGTAATAAATCTGTCCAAATTTTCATTCAATTTAATTTTAAGCTAGAAAATAAAAAATAAAATAAATACATGATTATAGCTAGAATATGTACATAATAAGATGTCAGAATGATAATATTTAGTATTTTTTTATTGTTTGGTAGGTTTGCGTTTGACCACTATTGCACCTGATGGTAAGTGACTGTGGTGTAGGATGTAACGTGCTTGCCTAGAAGATACCTATTCACTCTCGATTTGAAGCTATAGCTCGTACAAAACTTTATGAGCTCTCGGAAGTTAGGCCCGAGTGCCAAACTGCGCATGGTACAGTAGATCCATGGTAAAAGCGGCCATACAATAACTATAATATGCGTACTGCGCAGCCCCCCGCGCTGACTTGCGAGAGTTCATAAAGTTTTGCGCGAGCTATATCTAATATTCCACCATACTGGCATGCAAAATTAGTATTACACTATTAAAATTTAAATAGATCAAGAATTTTAATTACATGAGTCATAATATCAAAATTAATTACAATAAGTTCAATACTATTCATATTTCAATTTTGGAAAAAATGCATTAAAATACTTTTTTACAATCCGATATCATATAAATATACTTACAATAACTTATCATTTAAATTCTCCTTAATTGTTTGATCACCCTTGTTGACCAAAATATCAAACGGCTTTCGTTTAAAAACCTGCATATAGTTTAAAAAAAAAATGGTACTGTCAGTTTGACGTTATATCCACATAAATAAATTAACTGATGACCTTTCACTTTTAGGTAAGATAAGTTACTAAATATGGTTTTTTAATTCTGATGTTTGCTGAATAAATATAACTATGTGACATATTTTTATGTAATATTATAGAAACTGACGTGAGTAGTACTCATAACTACAACTATTACACGGCTAACACTCACGAGATACAGTCGAATAACTCGACCCGATATTTTTATGCACTAATAAGTTTTATGGACTAAGCAAGCTTTGCATTGAATGCCTCATAAACCATTATTAACTACAAGTTCTAGACTTATGCCATTTTTAAAGTTTAAACATGATTTGATTGCTTTGAAAAGAAGAACACGTTATTAGTGCTATTATCCCACCTTAGTTATCTATTCTGTGGCCGTCGTGTTTATATTTTAATTAATTAGCCACTGGTTATTATGATTAAGATGCACAGCATGTTTGTAAACGTAGGAACATTCTAGGATCGTGTTTATATTTATCTCGCCTTCTGCATAACATCAGTTAAGTGCTTCACGTTACATGCAATCATTGTATCCGGTGTTATTTATAGAAATGCATTTTTGAGAATGAATGAATGAATATTTACTGCAGAAACTGTGTACAAATAGGATTTAAATAACTAATATTAGCTCAACTATGAGTGGGATATGCTATGTATGTAAGAATGTGAGTGACAAATAAGAATGAATGTGTATGAGATGTAAGAATCGAATATCAAGTACTTATCGCAGCAATACAGTAGTAATAATGTATCCATGATCGAAAGATCTCACATCCAGGTAATTTTTTTTAAATCTGTGGCACACAATTAATAATAGTAATAGTATTTGTAATCTTATCACCAGACTGTGCTGTCTCAGAATGACGTGCGCAGTGCAGTGTCACGCGAAACTATAATTTAGTGTTTCAAGTGTCATCAACTGATATAGGCAGTCGTGTCGCTTAACATCAGGCGAGCGGCTTGCTTGTCATCGTAACATAAAAAAAAACCTACAGAACCCTTAGTACGAGAGAATGTACAGTAATGTACTCGCTATCGGGTATCGTCATAGTATCTTTAAATATTTGTATGAAATTTCTAGTTACGTGTAGTAAGTAAGTGTAATACAGTACAGTAATTGTACATTAGACTCGTATGAGAAGTACATGTATGCTGTAGTCATGTTTTATTTGTATCATTTTGTATTTTAGAATAATATTGACTGGCCCGATAGCTCAGTTGGTAGTGACCCTGCCTTCTGAACTGCAGGTTGTGGGTTCGATATCCACCCAGGACCAACATTTGTGTGATGAACATAGGTGTTTGTTCTGCGTCTGTGTGTTATATTGTATTCTATGTATGTATTTACAAACAAAAAGTATCTAAGTATTGTATCAGTTATCTGGTTCCCATAATACAAGCTTTGCTTAGTTTGGGGCTATGGCGTTGTGTGAGATGTCCACTCATATTATTATTATTATATGGGTTTCAAAACAGAACCTAGTTTTAGAATAAACCAACGAACACCGCATCGGGCGGCCATTGACCTCTCCGTAGCTTTATCTAAAATATAGGCATTAGCGTACGAGCGAGCCTATGTAGTGTGGTGGTTGAGCAGGTCGGCTCATAGCCCGGGGTTCAATTCCCGCGGCAGAACAAGTATTTGTGAACAGAAAAAAGGCGCACTTGTTCTATGCCTAGATGTCGTGGGACCATGGTCCTCATAGTTCTTGGATTCTTAGATACAGGGAATCCTAGTTAGGGTCCAAGATCTATGTATGTGATCGTTAAGATTGTCGTTTTTCATACAAATATTTCACTATACCATGACGATGCAGCCATTTTTCATATATTTTACGATGTTATGACGATACAGCTGTTTTTCATACAAATATTTTACGATGTTATGACGATACAGCTGTTTTTCATACAAATATTTTACGATGTTATGACGATACAGCTGTTTTTCATACAAATATTTTACGATGTTATGACGATACAGCTGTTTTTCATACAAATATTTTACGATGTTATGACGATACAGCCGTTTTTCATGCAAATATTACGATGTTATGACGATACTCGATAGCAAGTACAGTAGTGTATATTTGAATAAACTCGTTTTAGGAGTACAGGTATCTTGCTGTGTTCATGTTTCACTAAATGACGTATTAACTTCCACAGAGTAACTTCGGCACAGTGAGTCTTCAGTACCCGATGTCTGACCAGCCGTTATTCGGCGAGTGGACTATAAGAGTGGAGGCTTTGGGACAGGTGGAGGAAACGCAGTTCCTGGTTGAGGAGTACTATCAGACGAGATACGAGGTGAGTGCTATAGACCTGCATATATTAGACGTCACTTTAAGGTCCTATCAGCTTAGGTTTCGTTTTACGTATATACCATGCGAGTGAGTCTACACAGGACTCGCCGAATTTAATAACAAAATTCTACATAGCAAAGTGAACTCTATGTTAATTGTACACCAAATAAAAAAAGCGCAATTACTTGTTTTGTGTGTCGGTGCTGTGAGACCAATATACTCGTATTTTCTGGGACCGTAGACAGGGAATCCTAGTTAGAGTAGAATCTATGTATGTTTCAATAACAAGAAAAATGCGCGAGAATACAGAAAAAATGATTGCCCTTTGATTTCCAAAAATAGGAACATATTAGGGCGGGTTCTAGTCGAACTAAAATAGAGGTTTTTTTCTTCGAAATTTTCTATTCAGTAAGCATCGTTCCTTTCTCAATGAATGTGCTCACTGTGAGCGTTTGTGAGATTTTTCTCCCACGTTCTATATAATAGGTCCTTTACCTATGAAATTGCCGTATTGCAGTACCGACTTTTTCAAACAAAAAAAAGTTTTGTTTGGCTATGAATTCTAAATTCAAATTAATTTTGTTTTAAAAATATGACATTCTATTTACAATATAAGTCTTTTGTTTATTGATTAGCGTTGTATTTTCATTACATTTCAACATTTTTCCTCATAATGGATACTTTGAAATTTCGTGTAATTATGGAATATGAGTTCCGTCGTGGCACCAACGCGGTACAAACGACACGTAACATCAACGACGTTTACGGAGAGAACTGTACAAACGAACGTACAACCCGTTATTGGTTTCCGTTCTGGGAATTTTGACTTCAAAAATGAACCTCGTGGTCGTCCGGAAACTTTGGTCAACAATTATGAATTAAAGGCGATTATGGAAGCTGATGAATCTCAATCTACAGCTGAGCTGGCAGCAGCTTTTGATGTTAGCATCAAAACAATATTGGTCCATTTGCGACAGATTGGCAAGATAAAAAAGCTTGATAGATGGGTGCCCCACGAACTTAACGATCGCCAGCGCAACGTACGCGTCGAGACTTGCCTTGCGCTGCTTAACAGGCACAGAAATGAAGGAATTTTGAACCGAATTGTTACGTGCGACGAAAAATGGATTCTTTTTGACAATCGAAAGCGCTCAGCAAGTTGGTTAGATCCTGGTTCGGTACCAAAGCAATGTGCAAAACGAAAAATGACCCCTAGAAAGGTGATGGTCACAGTTTGGTGGTCTAGTGCTGGTGTGATTCATCATAGCTTTTTACAAAACGGCGAGAGCATTACTGCAGATGTGTACATTGAAGAACTGACCACAATGACGGCGAAATCGCACGTCTGCAACCAGCTTTGGTCAATCGGTCGTCTCCACTGCTACTTCACGACAACGCGCGACCCCATACTGCACAACAGACCGTCTCTAAGCTGCATGAGTTGGGTTTGGAAGCTCTCCCTCATCCGCCATACTCACCAGATCTTGCGCCTACCGACTATTACTTTTTCCAAAATTTGGGCAACTTTTTAGCGGGAAAAAAATTCAATTTCCGAGAGGCAGTACAAAACGCCTTTGAAGAGTTTGTTGTCTCCCGTCCTGCTGATTTTTTCAAGAAGGGCATCCATAAACTGCCACAGCGTTGGCAAAGATGCATTGATTGCAGGGGTGATTACTTTGAATAAAAGAAATAAATAAGTTCGAAAAAAAAATACTTTAACTTTTTTCAAACAAAACGGCAATTTCATAGGTAAAGACCTAATATAAAAAGAACCATCAAAATCGGTTCACCCAGATGAATTGAGAAACTCCTCCTTTTTTGAAGTCTGTTATAAATTACTGGGCAAATGAGACTTTATGATCTGATCTCACAGTTTAGTAATCTTATTACTAGATTGTGCTGATGTCTCTGGATGACGTGCGCAGTACAGTGTCACGCGAACCTCCATACTTTAGAGTTCCGAGTGACACTGCAACTGATATGGGCAGCCGTGTCGTTTAACATCAGGCGAACGGCTAGCTCGTCACGTCATTCCTTAACATAAAAAAAAAATAAAAAAAATGATTGTTACACTTTGACGTAGTGGACGAAAATTTGGAAATTATTCTTCATTTGCGAATGGAACGCGAATAAGTGAATGTAATCGTTTGGTGCGTTTTTAGCGGTGGCGGGTTTCAGTCGCTCCTAAAAACGTCCCACCCTTAATAAAGTGACGTCACTGTTTAGTGTTGTTGTAAACCGGCAGGTGAACGTGACGATGCCGGCGTTCTTCTTCAACACGGAGCCGTACATCCACGGGCGGGTAATGGCGAACTATACGTCGGGCGCTCCGGTGCAAGGGAACCTCACGCTGCGGGCCACCGTGCGGCCCATACCGCAGTACCGCCCGCGGTACTACCGGGAGGTAATACAAAGCTTATATATAAAAAAAATTATATGTTAAGGAATGACGTGACGAGCTAACCATTCGCCTGATGTTAAGCGACACGGCTGCCCATATCATTTGCAGTGTCACTCGGATCTCTAAAGTATACAGTTTCGCGTGACACTGCACTGCGCACGGCATCCTGAGACATCAACACAATCTAGTAATAAGATTACTCAAGTGTGAAATCAGATCCTAAAATCTTAATTGCCCAGTAATTTCACTAGCTATAATGCCCTTCAAACCGGAACACAGTAGTGCTTGCGCACTACTGCTTGGCGGCAGAATAACTGGCATAGCGGTGGTACCTACCTATACGAACTTCGCAGAAAAGTCCTACCACCTAGTACCTACCTACCACTAGCGCCCCCCTTCCCCGGCTTCGCACGGGTAATGGAGATTGAAAGAATTTTTCAAATCGGTCCAGTAGTAGTAGTTTCAGAGCCTATTCAATACAAACAAACAATCTAATCTTTCCTCTTTATAATATTAGTTTAGATAGCCATCTTCAGTGGCACACGCACACTCGCTCCGCCCGTTGAAACTGTAAAGGTCGGTAGAGACCAACAGCATCATACCGTTAAAAAAATACACATTGCACGCCTGTATTTTTCGAGCGTGCAAACTGCCCTGAGGCGTGATCGTGTAATTTTAATTGTAATTCAATACGATTTTTAATCCTAATTTGAAAATTAGTAGCTCTCTTGTAATAGTGCTAAAAATAGCCTATTTGCAATAAATCTTTTGACTTTGACTTCTGATAAAGGGCAAATAAGAAATACGGAGATAGTTGATATTAATGTCTCTAAGGGACTCAGACACATTGTAATTCCTTTTCACATGAAATTTGCTGTTGCTATGTTTTGTACCTAATGCTGGATCATAAAAGTTGCAGTTATAAAGTAACCTATCCATTTGTACAGGGACAGTATAATAACCGAGGTCAATTCGGCGCCGGCGGCTACGGAAACAATCAATACACGAGAGGTAAGAGACGAAAAGACATAGCTAGCTATGCCATACAAATAGTATATATTAGTAGCCATGGACTAGTTAAACTAAGTTACACACTAGAATGTACTCCAGTTTCAGAATAAACAAAAGTACATCGCGAGCGTGCGAGTGAGATAGTCGCAAATAAGTCCGCGTAATTTTTTAATACTATAGAAATGTATAATTGTTTGGTTGCCTTTTTTTGTCGATTGAAGTTCAGTGTAATAAGTACGTCTATAAATATTGAACCTGTTTAAAACCAACACCGTTTTTCATAACTAGCTAAATTTATGTACCATACCTGTGTTTCATAACCAGCTACAAAATTAGATGAAATTTTCTTATTTTAGTAACCAGGAACGAAAAAGGCTTGTTTGTTTTATTTTTGGTAATTAGATACGAAAATGCACTTCCCCTTCCCCCCTTCAGTCCGCCCGAACTTCAACCCGTACATCTACAACGAGTCGGGCTACCAGCCCGAGGGCGAGGAGTGGAGCCGCGAGCGCCAGCTGCCGGGCCAGCCCAGCCGCCTCGACCAGCCCGACTGGTGGTACGACCCGCAGAAGGTCGTCACTAGGATGTTCAACTTTGTAAGTATACATATAAATATTTGTGGACCTTTCACACAGCGCCAACACACTAACAGTATCTGATATTTCTGGACGTTAACACACTTGCTTGTTGATGGGTTCCAAAATGATGCTAATTTAAAACATGAATAATAAAACGTAGTCTGCATAAACTAGTGACTTCTTGAGCTGTAGACCTCGCGAGTCTTTGTATAGCTTAAAACTGCATAACTGTTTTTTAAATTACTCCCCCACATGGCTCTGTCATTTTGAAAAAATTCCAAATACCGAATGTACAAAAAACCTTCATACAATTATCGAACTTGCTTACAAAATTTCACCAGAATCGGCTGAAGAAGAACATTAGAAATAATTTTGGCCCAAGCGGAAACGAAGACGTTTCGCGTTTGCTCGGTCAGAAAAATTGTACAGGATGTATAGGATGTAGAAGTATGCTTGATTTTATTAAAAATTCTTAGATTGTTTTTAAACCCAGTAATGTTTTGTAGGATGAAAAGTACCCGTTCTGGATGCCGAAGCCGGACCCCACGGAGTTCGAGCTGTACAACGCGAACCAGAACTCGCCCAGCTACAACACGTACACCACGAGCGCTACCTACTACAACACGCACAACTACTACGACCAGAAGCTGCCGTACCTCAGATTTGTAAGTTTTATACTTGAGACATATTCAATTGATAAATCCATCTCAGTACACTCACGCTTACAAAAAAATAATTTTACAACCACTCTTTTTTTGCGGACTGATTTTTTTTATATATGTCGACTTAATAAATGTAATTTTACGAAAAAAGAGTCATCGTAAACCATTCCTCCTATCGGTTATGAAGCGCTTTGATTATTAATTTATTGTACTGTTATAATGCGAATGCCTAAGGAATAGAAGTCTTTGCCAGCGTTTGTTTCCGGATAGCTATAATCTGAACGTTTTCAAGAGGAGACTGAACAGGTTTCTTCACATTGCCACTTAACATCATGAGAAATGTGGTCGAACGCGAGCCTAGTATAAAAAAGTTATGATCATACATTCTGACTGCATTTTGTTACACTTTTTTCCGTAAAGTGATTTTTTAACATGTTTTGTAAACAGTCAGTTGATGTTATTTTCACCAGTGACTTAAACATGACCCACGCACAATATTTCCATTCTATCTTGTTATTGGAATACGATCATTGTACTCTCTGAAGGATCAGAAACATTAATTCTCTAAAAATGTTTAAAAGGCATAGTATTTTTTTTTTTTTACTAAGTATTTGGTGAAATATTGCTTGTGTTCATTTAAACATCCGCTTTAATGTGTGTACCACAACCTGCAGTTTACCACCTCAATCAACATAAACATAAAAGGTCAAATTGATGTTTATTATTCCACAGTTTAACGGCACATACGACTTCAAGTACCCGATGTCAGAGCTAGCCCAGCTGGTCCCGACCCTAGATGGAGTGGAGGTCATCATCACGGCCTCGGTGGGAGACCCGTTCCTCGATGACGTCATCGAGGGGTTCAGTATCGCGAGGATATTCAACTCTTCGCTCTCAGTCACGTTTTTGGGGGGCTCGCCGCAAGTCTTCAAGCCTTCTATGCCGTTTGATGTTTATGTAAGTATTTCCCCCTAATTTTAAATGAAGTTTTTTTGAAGATATTGATTTTATTTTGCGCTTCCATTATGTACACTTCACAGACATTCTACACAATCAGGTATTCTTTAGATACACCATGTGCAACAAAAGACATTTAAAAAATAAAATTATAACGATCTCCACTTAAAATATATCCACTTGTACAACAACTCACTTAGTATGAAATTATAATAATAGTAAAAAACTATCCCCACCTCTTCCCGTGGGTTCCGTAACAGCCGGCTAAATGAATATCCACGGATAAGGCAGCAGCATTCTCCTCTTTTTTTAAATCTTCTGCAATCACCAAGATGACCCAGCGTGGTGATTATGCTAACCGTCCAAAGTGGCGTAAATTATGTTTTACTAGCTTCTGCCCGCGGCTTCGCCCGCGTGGCCTATAGGAAATGGAAGAATTTTTTTCATAGATAATTCAACCATCTATTTCACCCTCTTAGGGGTGGAATTTCTAAAACTTTTTCTTGGATGATACCTACACTTTAGAAAGAACACACCCTCCAAATTTCAAGTCTCTAGGACCAGTAGTTTAGGTTGATATATAAGTCAGTCTAAATTTTATATGTATAGATTGGGAGGCCTTGTTGCTACATGTTTTTGATGCTAGATTCATCGTAATAAGGTCAGTTTTTTTTTGTTTTGGCTCCACACTTGTGTATTTAGCCAGTGTCAAGTAATTGATAATTTATCAAGTCAATTAATATAATATATATGTGTTAAGTCACAGTCCAAGTTATCAAGTCAAATCATAGTCTAGTCTAGTCATGTCATAAAGTAAAGTGAAGGCAACTTTATCAGAAGCTTATGTAGTTTTGTAAACAACACGAAAAGATACGTTTCACCATCATTATACCACTTGGCCACACTCATGCCTGTAAACCAGCTCTTAATAAATAAAATGCCACCAATTTTATGAACTAACACTGAAAATAACACAAGTTTTGAAAAATAATACAATGCGGCGGTGCGATCTTTTTCGTTTTCCCACCAAACTCGTAAGGTCAGTAGTACAAGTGTCCCACGCACGTCGCCCGCAGATGGTGGTGTCGTACCACGACGGGTCGCCGCTGCCGGCGTGGCAGGCGGCGGGCGTGGCGCTGCAGGTGGCGGTGGCGCTGGAGGGCCGCGGCGCCGCGCTCGAGCCGCAGGCGCCCGCGCTGGTGCCCGGCCACCGCGCCGTCTGGCACCTCCGGCTGGACCTCTACAAGCTGCTCAGTAAGTTGCCCCACCGCACCATGTCTAACTTCTAATGCTGATAGTGCAGGGGTGAGACCAAGAAGGGTATACTTATGGTTATCGTTGGATTCAGCGTGAAATTATCTACAACTAGTTGCGCCCCGCGGTTTCTCCCGCGGTTTAAAAAGTATTTTAATTATTTGCTCATCCCACGGGAAAATTTCACTTTTGCTGGATAAAATGTTTGCCTACATGTTAAACCAGTGTATAAGCTATCTTGGTACCGAATTTCATCCAAATCCATTCAGCCGTTTGAGCGTGAAGGAGTAACAAACATACACACATACAAACTTTCGCCTTTACAATATTAGTGTGATTGACTATTTAAGTAACTTTGTCTATTCGTTTTATTGGAATCACACTTGATATTAACTTATCATTTTGTCTATAAAATGAATAACAAAGTAAAAACTGTTTGAATTTTTATTCCAGAATTGCAAAACGATCCGAACTACCGCGACACACTGAACTCCATAACGGGCGTCCGCCTCAACGCTCAGCTAGTGGACGCCGTGGGCGGCCACGCCAGCGCCGAGGTCCGCTTCGTGCCGCACTACAGCGTCAGTCGGCAGCACATCCGCATCTCGACCAGCACCACGCATCCCAAGGTAAGTGTACTCAGAACTACAGCGCCACTAACTTATCCTTTCAGTTACATTTATTGCCGTTTATATTTACTTATTTAACCATCAAGAATATTATATGACTTTTTTATGTTTTGGCTCCAAACTTTTGTGTATTTAGCCAGTGTCAAGTAATTGATAATTTATCAAGTTTGATATTTCACGCAGATATGTGTCATCAAGTAAAGTCATAGTCAAGTCATCGAGTAAAGTCATAGTCTAAGTCATACTCCTAGTAAAGTGGTGGCAACTTTACCAGAAGCTTCTATAGAGTTTCGGAAACCACACGAAAAGAACCGTTTCACCATCATTATACCACTTTCCTACACTCATGCCTGTAATCCTTTTATAGTTGGCAAGAAAATTTTTGTGGCTCAATAAAAACTTTGTAATTTTCGACTCTTCCAACTGAAAAGCTTGCCGATCCATGGTCTAGACTATTTCTATAGCGTATATTACTTCCTAATAATACAATGTACTGAATCCAAAGGTGCACCATATCCATCCATCCATGCCAGTCGCAATTTTTTTCAATGGTATCAAACTGCAAACTGATCTCATGAGCACCATACTTAGAAATATTTTATGTGATAAGCTAAATACGTCATCTTCAACCTAATCCCAAGATCACATCCAACACTCTTGGTCACCATAATTAGTGATAAAAATGAACGTGTTTGTCTGTAGGTCGGCGAATATATAATATTCCACGTGCAGAGCAACTTCTACCTGGAGTCGTTCAACTACGTCGTTATGTCTAAGGGTATCATATTGACCAGCTCCCAGGAAATTATGCAGGTATACTATCATTAATTCATACGCTATTGTACAGATAAACCAATTGGTATAATTTTTTTTACTTTCAGTTTTCTTTACGGCGCTAAATCTGGCTTAGCCCCACTGTAGGTGTTTAGAGAAGTTAAATATTTGCTTACGAAGTGAATTTCTTCAATTACTCGGAACTGGTAATCGGCATTGACATCCTATATATTACCTTTTTTAAATATATCAATTTCTCTTATAGCTCTTTTACATGCTCATGTCATCTATCAATTTAATGCTAGGAGACTAGCATTAAATTTGTTTAAACTGTTTAACAATCTGTAGATAGTGTTGCATTATTACTAACTTTACTATTGTTATATCTTAGCTTAATATAGATAGTGTATGCTGTAAAGAAATATAAAAATAAAATTTAGTAGTAGCTCTGTCTTGTGAACAGTAGGTTATGGGTTCGATGACCATCAGGACAAACATTTGTGATGAATTACTATTAAAACTATTTACTGAGATAAAAGTTGAAGTTAAAGCCCTTAGTTCTAATCTATACATATAAAATTCAAACTGACTGACTTATATATCAACGCACAGCCTAAACCGCTGGTCCCAGAGACTTGTAATTTGGAGGGTGTGTTCTTTGTAAATTGTAGGTATCCTAAGAAAGGGTTTTTAGAAATTCTATAACTAACAGGGTGAAATGGTTGGTAGATTCTATGAAGAAGTTTCTCCTTCGTTTCCTGTAGGCCACGGGAGTGAGACCGCAGGCAGAAGCTAGTTTAATGTAAGCGGCCCGTGCGATTGTCCGCAGGAGGGAGTGCGCACGTTCGCAGTGACGGTGTCGGCGGAGATGGCGCCGGTGGCCACCGTCGTGGCGTGGAGCGCGGACCGCGCCCACGTGCTCGCCGACTCGCTCACCTTCCCCGTCAACGGCATCTCGAGGAACAACGTTCGTACACCACATCATCGGCCGTTTTATATCCACTGCTCAAAATACGCTTCCAGAATTACGGGGATTTGCCATAATCAAACAAAAAATTACACTATGTGTAATTTGAAAATTCTTCCACCATTAGAATCCTATGTAATCCCGATGAACATAGGCAATAGAATATTGCCGGGGCGGGCCGCTAGTATTATAGAAGGGCAAAAGTTTACCGCTTAGCGCGATTCAATTGAAGACCTAAAGTAATTTGTACTGAAGCGATTTACTTTAGACCTTTAGGGACTTCCTCTCGATTTTAGTTTATACATTATGATAGGAATATAAAATAACCTAATATTATCAAGTTTGTAAGTGGGGTGGTTCTCAAGAATCTCTCGTTAGATGACACTGCCATCCTCATAAGTTGGTTGTAAAAGGTGAAGGAATAAATTAGCCTGGCTTTAGGAATGGATGGAAATGGCTTTAAATCTCGTTCGTTATCTAAATTTTTTTTTTACGCCATTATTAATCTGTTGACCACACAGCACTGAAGCAGTGGGCTTATTTATTTATATTATGTATGTATATGTAATAATATATGTATCGGCTGGAACGGTTTCTGCGTAGGTTGCAACCTATATAACTATAGGCCTTCAGCATGTCCACACCGCGCCGTGTCTGTAACAAGAATGATCCGTAGTACACCGAGCGGTCCCTTTTTATAGACAGATGGGTAGGGAAGCGATGACAAAAGGCCGGTGTTGCCACTGTAATAAATTTAAATTCTGCCACAGAGTAAATTACGGTACAGCCCGTTGCGCATAGAGTTTATAACTGGACGTTAATTTTACATGAAAGTGTTAATGATTACCCCCCATTGCCCCTCCCCAGTTCACGGTGACGATCAACAACCGCAAGCACCGCACGGGCGAGCGCGTGGAGGTGGCCATCTACGGCGAGCCGGGCGCCTACGTCGGCCTGTCCGGGATCGACGGCGCCTTCTACTCCATGCAGGCCGGGAACGAACTCACGTACGCCAAGGTACGTTTCTATGGTAACGGATAACGTGAGGGGTGGTCGTTCGCCTGATGTTAAGCGACACGGCTGCACATAACCGTTAAAGTGTCACTCGAAACTAAATTACAGTTTCGCGTGTAATTTTAAAGGTTGGTAGATACCAACAACATTAGTTTGCACGCTATTGTTTGAGGGCAGTATATTTTTTTTTCCCAATCAAAATGTTGGGCTTAAAACAAATGATAATCGCTGCAAGAACAAGTATTTTTTACGTAGATCCAATCGAATCAAAGAAAACAAAAAGTGAATTTCGAAACAGATAAAGTTTTATTGAAAATTGTATATGAAATGGATTTTTTTTTACTTTAAATGGTTTTGGTTCACCTAGAAAGTGACTAATTAACTTTGGTTGTAATACAACTGGCGAAATTTAAACTTAATATTATCTTTTATCTAAATTAAAAAGGTGTTATAAGATAAACAACGGCTAAAACACTCATGTCAATTAAAAAGTCGAAATTACCCGACATTTTTCGGACATATTCGATGTTCTTCTTCTGAGAGCCTGTTGCTAAAGCAAGCCGCGGGGCTGCGCGCGGTAATTTCGACTTTTTAATTGATGTGAGTTTAGCCGTTATTAATCTTCCAAAATGTGTCATACGACAGTTTTCAAACTAAATTAAAATTATACAGTAACTCGGCGTATAAACTGCGAATTCAAAGTCAAATCCAGACAAATAGCTTCAATCATTTGCAATCAAGTTCCATGATCGTCTAGCAGTTCTGTTCGCCTATAGAATCATCGTAATGTAATAGGGAGCTTCTGAAACAATAGTGAGGTGTTTTCATTACAAAATGACGTGGTACTAAATTCTTTGCACATTTTGTAAATTGCAATATAATTGCTCCTAAATCTTATTATTATTAACTAACTCATACACCGTATTTTGTTCCAAGTGTGTATTGTTTAAAATGGCGTCGTTTGTTCTGCAGGTGATATCAAAGATGGCGCACTTCGACGAGTCCACGAACGGTTCGTTTGCATACACGTGGCGCTCGCACTTCGGAGACGCGGACGACGTGGTCTACTTCCCCTCGTCCACCTTCGGCATCGACGCCAACCGGACCTTCGAGTGAGTGCAAACAATGCTATAAGCACAAATATGCACGGATTTTTTTTGTTGTAAGTTAAATTTCTTTACGCACCCTTGATTTCAAGAGTAAGCTGGTAAATGCGAAGCGAACGCAAGTTGAAGTTGATTCACGTAGATCTCATCATTGTCAACATAACAAAGTTAAAAAATTGTATTATGTTGGTATGTCCAGTAAAATGACCATATACTATTATTGAGATGAAGACAAGTGTGCGACATTGACTTTAAACAAAGCAGAAACAAAGTTATACCGACCGATAGACGGACTTAAACTAAAGAAATTTTACTTCAGTTGTGTGGTTTAAATTGGCACATTTAGATGTAAATTTTATCCCGAGAAATGCTGCTATCTGTATTATAAAATATTGTCTGACTTGTAATTGTACATCATGGGTTGTACCTAAAATGCATATAAAAAGGCAAACATAATGTGATGCTGCATATTCAGGGCTTAAAAGTGTTATGAAACCCTTGCTTCAAAAATCAAATCAGATTACCCATATAAATTTAAAAATATGTTCGATTAACATTGATACTCAATGTTTGCTACGGAAATTTCAGGTACACGATGCGATAGGTGCTATAAGAAGCCCTATGACTTGATTTTTGATAAGAATAAAACACAAAAATGTTGCATTAGTGCAGTGCCACAGATGGCCATATCATTACGTGGCTTGTGGTCGAACGTTAACCTCTCTGATAATCTACCGCAGGTACGCAGGGCTTTTAGTGTTCAGCGATGTGCCGGTGACGCGGCGACCCTCGCTCTGCAACCAGTCGCTGGGGCTGGCCGAGTGCCTCGAGGGGGGCTGCTACCCCCTCTCTAAGCGCTGCGACGGGGTGGCTGACTGCTCAGATCACACGGACGAGTCCAACTGTGAGTTTGTCTATGGAGTCATTGATTATGTGTATTAGTTAACTGGATTAATTGGAATGCTTTACTTGTGTCCATGGTATATAATAATAACGCCCAACGATCACATACATAGATCCTGGACCCTAACTAGGATTCCCTATGTCTAGGGATCCAGGAACTACGAAGACCATGGTCCCACAACACCCAGACTCAGAACAAGTATTTGCGTTTTTTTTCTGTACACAAATTCTTATCCTACCGCGGGAATCGAACGTTTAAGAGCCAACCTGCTCAACCACCACACCACAGAGGCTGTCAGATGGTGTTATGGTGTCATTGATTACGTGTATTAGCTAATTGGATTAATTGGGATGCTTTGTGTCCATGGTATATGTACCATAACTACAACTAGTACACGGCTAACATTCACGAAATACAGTCGAAGAACTCGACCTTACTCGACTCGAATTATTCGATTGTATTTCATGGTCTTAGCCGTGTACTAGTTGTAGTTATACTACTCACGTTAGTTTCTATAATATTAAATGTACCATACCTATTTACCTATGGGTAACTTTAGTAGTATCTAAGACCCACTAGTGGGTTAAATTCTCTTTGACACCAAGTAGTATATATAATATATATAAGTAGTATGTATTAAAAACTCATGAGTGTGATTTTTTTTTACATCTCACACAACGCCATCTAGCCCCAAACTAAGCAAAGCTTGTACTATGGGAACCAGATAACTGATATAATATAACTGATATAATACTTAAATACTTTTTGTTTGTAAATACATACATAGAATACAATACTTCATATACTTTTTTTTACTTCATAAGTAATGTTTGCCGCCCATTCCCAGGCCAGCACGACTCAACGTTCGAGTTGTCGCACTTCCGCAAGTTCCGGTTCAACCGCGTGCAGCGTCAGTACGACAACGTTTGGCTCTGGCGGGACGTCAACATCGGGCCGCACGGCCGGTTCGTCTTCACTGTCGACGTACCGCAGGTAATCGAAGTTTACCTAGGCTCTCTGATCTTTCATTGATATTAAGGTCCGTATAACAGAACGATGCTTAGTCATCGATCTGTGCTCAAGCAGAGATTTCATTCATAAAATGATCATTTAGTAAATGAAGTCTCTGCTTTAGCACCGATCCATGACTGAGCATCGTTCTGTAATACGGACTTAAATAAAGCAAGCAAAGCAAATTCCACACACTTAATATACCTTGACTAATGAATATTGAATAGTAGTGGAAATATTTAGTTTGAGATGAAATAAAACACTGACTATATATGCGTTGTATGCGTTATTTGCCTGTTATGCAGTGTTTAATTAGCAACGCCCAAAATGAGCTTGTAAATGTAGGAGTGTTTAAAATGTTTCCATTCAGGCAACCAGTTGATAGCGCGTACGTAAAATTTCTACTAAACTACAAGTATATTTAGAACCTTTCAAAGTCAAAGTCAAAAGATTTATTGCAAATAGGTTATTTTTAGCACCTTTACAGGTCAATAGCTTATAAACTGAGTTTTTTTTGTAAAGGTGCCGGCGCATTGGACCGTATCAGCTTTCAGCATGTCGGCGTCTTTGGGACTTGGCATGGTCACGGAACCTATTCGTGTGAGTATTTGCAGTTTCTTGAAGTAACAGTCTTCCGTGAAGACTCTCGCAAACAATCACTTCGTTGTGCGGTTTAAGCGAACTGCACAATGCAGTTTGCTCAAACCAACTCATTTAAAGATAACTAATTGTACTCAAAAAGTAATTATATAAAGATCTTAGCTCGTGATCTTAATTTGACTATATCAATATTAAAAGAGATGCGAACACTGATTTTTATTTTACTTTCGATGGGTTTGTGTTTGCTTACAACCCACCTAATGAGCTCGCAATTTTTGTTAGCGGTCACCCATCTAAGTAATGATTGCAGTGAACGTTGCAATTTCAAAAAATCTCATTGTTACAGTATGTAGGAGTCCTCCCATTCTTCATCAAAGTGGAAGGTCCAGACCAGTGTCGTCAAGGCGAGCAGGTTGGCCTGCGAGTGGTTGTGTTTAACTACACGCCGCAGAACATTGAGGCTGTGGTCGTGTTGGAGGCCTCGCCTGATTACAAGTTTGTGCATGTCGAGGCTAACGGAATCGTGAGTACCTTGATAACTGTATTTTATAGCCTACTAGCTGCGCCCTGCGGTTTCACTCGTGCATAAAAAGTATTCTGTGTGTAAATCCACATTATAAACTATTGTGTTCCAAATTTCATCCAAATCGGTTCCATAGTTTTTGCGTAAAAAGCCTGTGGTGTCGCTCTCGTTGTGTTCAAAAATTGTCTCGTGGGAACATACTATCGAGATAAAAAGTAGCCTATGTGTTAATCCAAGTTATAGACTATCTGTGTTCCAAATTCCATCCAAATCCGTTGAGTAGTATTTGTGTGAAAGAGTAACAAACATCCATCCATACTCACAAACTTTCGCATTTATAATATTAGTGGGAGCGCTTCCACAGGTATGTTAATTTTGGGTGGGAGAAAGTAATTTAACACATGTCATTTTCACGCGGCAAAATCCAATATAGTCCGTTTTTAAATTTGACGCAGCTGACGGGCAGCCATAGTGCAATAGCATAGTGCGAGCTTCGTCTTGGGTTGGTGCCGGGACACCAGGATCAGGAAGATTAAGTCTACTGAAAAAGTGGACCTAAATAAGACAGGCGCGACCGTCATAGCAAATTACGGAGAGATACGTTGACATCGGCAATGAGGTTGATGACTTATTGTGTTACGCTAATATTCTATTAGTCTAGTGTAGAATATGAGACACTACGAGGTGTGTAATAGGCAGGTAACGTTTCGTTGACGCAGCACCCTTCCCGCTTTGCTCGGGGGTTGTAGTTAGTTATCGCGTGTGCTTTGCGCACCGCGTTTACACTATGGATATTTATATGTAAAATGACGCAGCAATGCAACGCGCTGTATGGATCGGCCCTCATAGCTACGGCGTCGTCTGATACCATCCACGTATCGCTGCGATGGTCGGTACACCTCCGCAGGTCCGGTCGTACAACCCGCGCACGTCGTTCGGCGAGCACCAGTTCTTCGTGTACATCGTGGCGGGGTCGGCGGGCACCGTGCACGTGCCCGTGGTGGCGGCGCGGCTGGGCGCCGTGCGCGTGCGCCTGCACGCCGCCACGCTCATGGGCCGCGCGCACTACACCAAGACGCTACACGTCGAGGTGAGTATTCTACGCTCCCCCACGCGAACTGGCTACCACTGCTTTTTTCAGTTTTCAGAGCAGCAGAGTTTTTGAGTACATATATCAGTCATGTCCAAGTCCAACTAAAGTATCCACTGCTTTAATTGACGTTGATCATAACTAAGTCAAACTTAAGTAAAGTGGTGAATACTTTTTAACAAATGCTTGTATGTAGTTTTTGAGAGAACGCTAATGCCCGCATGTACTAAAGTTTGACAGCTCCTAAGTTCGTACTCTGTGACATACCCAAATGCATTGCAGTTGGTGTGTCATAGAGAGGTAAGTGCGACTTTAGGAGCTATCGAACTTTAGCACAGACGCAAAAAAGTCAAGTTCTTGGTTTTTATATGATTTGCTTTTTACTTGAACACGTTTATGAACACTTAACGGTTAAACAATCTTTCATTATTACGCAATAGCACTCGAAATAACACAAGTGCTTCGTGTACAATAATGGATCTATTTCAGTTATTTGTGTATTATATGTTATCATTAGAGTAGACATCCAATAGAGAAGCATCATTGAAAAAATTTAAAGATATAAGGACATTTCTGTTTCTTCTACAGCCGGATGGTCTGCCCCAATACCGTCACCAGTCAGTCCTCCTCGACCTGTCCAACCGCGCGTACGTGTTCCAATACATGCACGTGAACGTGACAGAAACGCCCATCATTCCGTACGAGGTGGACCGATACTACGTGTTCGGGTCGAACAAGGCGCGGGTGTCCATCGTCGGCGACGTCGTGGGCCCGCTGTTCCCGACCATGCCGGTCAACGCTACCAGCTTGTTGGACCTTCCTATGGTGAGCTGTGACGTCATTGTTCAGCACGCAACATACTACGCGCACAGGGGGAAACGTTTGCAGAGGAGTTTGCCTCGTGTACTTTAAATTATTTAACAAATTGAGATTTCGGTGAATTACATTTTTAATTTACTCACGATAATTTACTAAGTAAAAGGTAATATTTTTGCAAATCCGAAAATTGCTTACTTTTAAACTCGTTGCGTTTGTACCGTGTTGTTATATCTCCGTTACAGACAAAGGTAGATATGGCTTCGAGTTCGCATCAAAAACGACACCATAGTGTTAATAATGAAACAATAATTTTGAAATGTGTTCGCAACCGTTGCAAAAAAACCTTTTCGAAATCACTTTCGTCCAACTCTATATGGGATCTTAAAGCAATTGGAATCATTTAAGTTCTCGATATATCGCACAGTTACATGCACCATGTTTACGGGTAGATGAAGGTGCTGGCGGATGATAAAAAAAGCACTTCATATGCATTCGATTTCGTCGACACATCGACATCGCAATTTTCTATACAAATAGGTGCGAAAAACGCACAAATTCATCAGAATAGTCAGTAATTCTGCACCAATTATTCCTGTAATATGATGTTTAGATAAGGGTAGAATCTATCCAGCACTAAAATGAATTTTTACTTTAAAGTCTATAATATACGACGCCATCAAACGTGTATCTAACGTACAATAACCATCGTTACCCGCAGGACTCAGCGGAACAGAACATGTTCAGTTTCGCAGCGAACATGTACCTAACGCTATACATGCGGCTGATCAACCAACGCAACCGGACGTTGGAACGGGACGCCTTCCATCACATGAACATTTTATACCAACGGCAGCTGTCGTTCATGAAGCCAGACGGATCGTTCAGCCTCTTCCGGAGCGACTGGTAACTTTACCACAGATAACACAATTTATATCTACTTATATGACTATATCTCACGTTTTTCGTATAACGAATCAACATCGTCTATCGAGTGTTCAATTCGTTGACTGTTGATTTATTGTGTCCCACCAAATATTTGTTGCAACTGCCACTACAAAATATTATGTAAATTCCTATCTGATCCCAATTTATTCGAGCGTGTTTTTTAAATAGGATCTTCTGCCCGTTTTTTTCGTACGTTACTGAAGCGTGGTAGGTCACACATTATTATAATAGAAGGAGGTCCATGGGTTTGCTGTAATTAATGATATGTGAATTACATCTGTACACAATATATTAATTTAAAAATATATTTACAAAACACAAAATGCAAAAATATTTTTTTTCTAATATGTGAATTCCCGAATCAACAAAATCCGTTGCCCCTAGCAACTAGCAGCAAAGGTTCTCTATGAAGGCTGGTATGAAAACTTTTGGCGAGCACGCCACAATATGATAAAACATAATATAAGGTATATTATATTTTATCTCTAATAAATAAACTAATAAAATAAACATTGTGTAGCAGAGGACTAGTTATTTAGTGTTGTGTGGTGTAGTCTCTATTGAGTTTGAAATTAGTAATGATAAATCGAGAGAAATCATTGAGCAGCTGTTCCGCTGTTATGCAGTATTAGTAAGCCTAAGGGAGATTATGTCTAGTTAACGAAAATCGCAACGTTTCTTAGACATAGACGGGAATATATTTAAAAAGTAATTCAATTCTCTGTTGCTAAGGTCGCTATACCGTTTCTCATAAGTAGTTCCTTTGGCAGTTCTGTAAAGGGACTATTACTGTGCATTTGAAGTAGGTGGTAAAATTGTAATTTGTATTCGTCAGGAACCAATCAGCGTCGAGCGTGTGGCTGACGTCATTCTGCGCTAAGATCTTCCAAGATGCGTCTTTCAACGAGTGGGAGAACTTCATCTACATCGATCCAGATGTAAGTCAATAACTTTTACGACTTTTACAGTTAAGCCAATTTAACTCAATGAGAGAAGATTCATTGATTTAACGGGGCTATAAATTTAGACACTGATATTTTATTTCAATATATTTTGTAAATAATTATAGGATCTAGAAATTTTTATACAATATAAGGACTTAAATTTTACTCATAAACATAAGTTACATTTAATTAATGATTAAAATGCCCTGTCTTGTTTTCGCTCGTCAGATAGAACTTGACGATAAAAATATCATTGAAATATCATAAGCATTGAAATTTTTTTACCCAGTTAATTAAGGAATAAATACCTATCTACTAATGCTTAGCATTGATTAAATTTAACCATGGTTTATAAGTGTGGCTATGAATGTTTGTGTTATTGTTGTCTCCAGGTGATATCAATGGCGGTATCCTGGGTGCTAGAGCATCAGACACCGGAAGGTGCATTTTGGGAAGTGACCTGGCTGCCTGATAGGAACGAAAACTCCACCATCATAGTTCCCATGAACAGCTCCCTGTATCAAGACACGCTGCGACATGACCCTAACAAACGGATAGGGTTGAACGACCCTAGCTCTACTGTGGTAAGTGTGATCGTTATCTAAAGTCAGCGAAAAACTCTCTTATTATCAAGGAGCAAGACTCATTTTGGGACACTGTGGCAGTAATTATGATCTAGTGCTAATTGCAATAAGCATTTAAGTGGAATACACATTATAGTGATAAAATATAGATGTCATATAATTAGCGGCAAATATTATTCGCAAATTAAATCGACCAATGAATTAAGCATTTTTTTAAATAATTTACTACTGTCTGGTGGTAGGACATTTCTGCAAAGTTCGTCTAGGTAGGTACCACCGCTTTGCCAGTTATTCTGGCGCCAAGCAGTAGTGAGCAAACACTACCATGTTCCGGTTTGAAGGGCACTGTAGCTAGTGAAATTACTAGGCAAATGAGACTAGATAATCTGATCTCACAGTTGAGTATTCTTATTACCAGACAGTGCTGATGTCTCAGGATGATGTGCGCAGTGCAGTGTCACGCGTAACTTTATATTTTATAGTTCCGAGTGATACTGTCCTATTATGAGCGGCCGTGTCGTTTAACATCAAGCGAACAACTAGATCGTCACATCATTCATTAACATAAAAATAATAATAGATTTATTTTGTAAAACTATTAGATATATAGTTTCGCCTACCCAGCATCCACAACGATTTAACTACTATGTAAAGGTTAATATTCTGAAAAACTTCGAATCGTTAGCTCGCTTAGTTCGAGAATAAGTATTCCCTTTACATAGATATATTTATTAATTTGTTTTTTTTTTAGGTTTATAGGAATATTTTATTGAAGTCATTACCATTTTATTGTTATTGGACGTTATTTTGTAAATTACAAAATAGCTCGAAAATGAACTTAAAAACCTCATTAGATAGATAGATAAATAAATCTGTTGCCGCGACGGCTGGGCGTCTTTTGACGGCTGGGCGCCTTAAGCGTGGTGACGCTGTAAAGGTCGATAGAGACCAACAGCATTAGCTCGTTCAAAAAAAAAAACTGTTGCCTCACCAATGAACTGTATACAGTATATATAGTATATATATGTATATAGTAATATGCAGGAATAAAATAAATCTTACGTACTAGTGCAACAATGGGCAGTCTTATATTTTTTTATTTTTCTATATATTTTATATAATTTTGTTTTAGACAAACGACTCGATAATAATGCAGCGGAACATAACACTGACAGCTCAGGTGGTGATCACGCTGGAAACCGTCAAGAACCTCAAGGATATCGGCGTCAGAGAGGTAACCCATCAGTAACTACTTAAAGTATCTAATTTCTTCTTTAAACATCTACTTATTTTGGTATAATGTTTCTATCAGCCTCTATATGTGGGGCACAAATAATAATAACGCCCAGCGATCACATACATAGACAAATGCAAAGGAGAATGCCCAAAAATCTACGGAAGGTAGGCTGACTAGGTGTCTGGAACGAATTGTCGAAAAAAGACACGAGGATGATTGATTTGAATAAAAAAAACACTCGATAAAAAAAAATGTACACAATACAATTAATCAATAAAAATCAACCGGTTAACGAATGAAACTTTTAAATATATAGGAATCCACGTTACTCGGACTGCTCGTCCATATATTGAACTTTCTAGCGCGTCATACAGATTAACAATTTTGGTACATGATTGGTGAAGACGCAATAACAACCTGCCTTTTTATATACTTATATATCCTATGAGACCATATATCTTTTTGCCAAAATACAACTCACATACCCTGTAACTTCAGGGCCTGAGCGCAAGAGTGGTCCAAGCGCAACAGCGCGGCATCGCGTGGCTCGAGCGACATCTCAAGCTGTTGGAAGACTTCGGTGATCCCTATGCTTTGGCGGTCGTCGCCTTCGCGCTTACCTTCGCTAAGGCGCCCAGCTCCGAGCACGCGTATAGACTGCTGCTGAGAAGACAGCGGAACGAAGGTCAGAGATTTTTTTGATACGTTTTTGTGTAGCTAAGAACATATGTTTCATGCAAAAATATTTAAAATATCACTTAGTAGAGACGAATTAATTAAATTTTTTTTTTTCATTTATTAGGTGAAAATTTTTCATTTTAAGAAGAACGATTTAACTCTTACGTCGTTTTACAGAACGATGCTCAAGCAGAGATTTCATTCACTAATTGATCACTTTATGAATGAAATCTCTGCTTGAGCACAGATCGATGACTGAGCATCGTTCTGTAATACGGACCTTAGAAATTTCAAATTATTAATTTTATAATTTGTGAATGGTTCAAGCATTCGCTCAAAATATTAGTTTATTATGAGGCCGTAGTTTACGAATTCCGGAAGGTTCTCTAGTATTACTTGTGCCAGTCTATACTAAAGTTTTACAGTTCCTAAGTTCGCACTTATCCCTCTATGACACACCAATTGAAATGTATTTGGGTATGCAATGCATAGGAGCTGCAAAACTTTAGTACTAACGGTCATTAAATGTTAAAGGATGGTGATCAAAGTCTCATAAGATTAAATCTTAAGTGAGTGTTTTTATTCTTAGTGATTTTGTGACATTAAGTTTTAGTGATTCATAAGTTCATTCTTCAATGAACTGTTATCAGTATCTAATTTTTTCACATAACTATAATTCTATATCCAAAATGCGGTTACTGTCTATCGAGCGTGCTCATCGTCGACCGCATTATGACTTAACATCAGACGAAAGCTTATCTGATATTAAAAAATGTCGGAAATTGATTATAGAATTGTTAAAAAGTTCTAAATAATTAATATGTTTTTGTTATTGCATGATTTGATTTAAAGATGTTGTATGGTTTACCCCTCAGGCGGCCTAGTGTACTGGGGCCGCGAGCGCGTGCCGGCGCCGCCCACGAAGACCGAGAACCAGAAGCCGTTCCTGCTGCCGCGGCTGCCGTACAAGTACGACACCAACAACGTGGCCGCCACGGCCTACGGGCTGCTGGCCTGCATGGACCACCAGGACAACAACGAGCCCGTGGTGGCCTGGCTCAACGCGCAGCGCCTGCGCGACGGCGGCTGGGGCTCCACGCAGGTGCACTAACTGCACTTCATCATACAATAATCGTTATAAAAGTCTAAATTCGACGATGTTATATTTTAGCACTTAATTTTGGCACTTTTTTGAAGTTAATAATAATAATCATGTTTGAGGACATTTTTCACAGTGCCATCTAACTATCTAAGTAAAACTTCTTTACGCACACTTAACTTGGAGAGTAACCTGGCAAGGCGAATGGAAGTTGAAAGTTGTTGACGTAGATCTTCATTTCAACATAAAAAAGTTAAAAATTTGTGTTATTAAGTTGGTATGTCCGGTGAAATGATAATTTACAATAGTCAAGATGGCGATATTAACATTAAACAAAGGAAAAACAAAGTTATACCGGCCGATAGATGGAGCTAAACTAAAGAAGTTTTACTTCAGTCATGTGGTTTTAAAGCATACTCGTTTTCTTCATTCAATAATAGGAAGTTTTTGGTAGTTCGTTCGTTGGTTTGGTATGTAGAATGCCCAGGGTTCAAGAGAGAGATATAAGTATATCTCCCCCTCAACTTCCGTTTGCCCCAGCTTTACCCCCAAGTCAAGCGAGCGTAAAGAAGTTTAAGTTGAATAAAATAATTAGTAACATGTTGTGTTCCGCAGGACACGTACATCGCGCTGCGGGCGCTGATCGAGTACACGAACCGCAAGCGGCTGCGCGACGTGAGCTCGCTCACGGTGGCCGTGGACGCGGTGGCGCTGGCCGGGCCCTCGCGCGTGCTGCGCGTGCGCAACGACAACCTCGCCGTCATGCAGTACGTCGACGTGAGTGCCGCTGTGGTGCACTATGGTTCTACTGCTCACAAGTGCCCACATATCTCTCTAGCCCTCGGTTTCTCGTACGTTTGTTAAATACTGTACGCTATACAGCCAATGATAAACAGGCAATCGATTCGTATTTGATGTAAATTACAAGTAATTAATTTCTCAATTAATATTAGGTCTTTACCTATGAAATTGCCGTTTTGTTTGAAAAAAGTTAAAGTATTTTTTTTTCGAACTTATTTATTTCTTTTATTCAAAGTAATCACCCCTGCAATCAATGCATCTTTGCCAACGCTGTGGCAGTTTATGGATGCCCTTCTTGAAAAAATCAGCAGGACGGGAGACAACAAACTCTTCAAAGGCGTTTTGTACTGCCTCTCGGGAATTGAATTTTTTTCCCGCTAAAAAGTTGTCCAAATTTTGGAAAAAGTAATAGTCGGTAGGCGCAAGATCTGGTGAGTATGGCGGATGAGGGAGAGCTTACAAACCCAACTCATGCAGCTTAGAGACGGTCTGTTGTGCAGTATGGGGTCGCGCGTTGTCGTGAAGTAGCAGTGGAGACGACCGATTGACCAAAGCTGGTTGCAGACGTGCGAGTTTCGCCATCATTGTGGTCAGTTCTTCAATGTACACATCTGCAGTAATGCTCTCGCCGTTTTGTAAAAAGCTATGATAAATCACACCAGCACTAGACCACCAAACTGTGACCATCACCTTTCTAGGGGTCATTTCTCGTTTTGCACATTGCTTTGGTACCGAACCAGGATCTAACCAACTTGCTGAGCGCTTTCGATTGTCAAAAAGAATCCATTTTTCGTCGCACGTAACAATTCGGTTCAAAATTCCTTCATTTCTGTGCCTGTTAAGCAGCGCAAGGCAAGTCTCGACGCGTACGTTGCGCTGGCGATCGTTAAGTTCGTGGGGCACCCATCTATCAAGCTTTTTTATCTTGCCAATCTGTCGCAAATGGACCAATATTGTTTTGATGCTAACATCAAAAGCTGCTGCCAGCTCAGCTGTAGATTGAGATTCATCAGCTTCCACAATCGCCTTTAATTCATCATTGTTGATCAAAGTTTCCGGACGACCACGAGGTTCACTTTTCAAGTCAAAATTCCCAGAACGTAACCGAGCAAACCAATAACGGGTTGTACGTTCGTTTGTACAGTTCTCTCCGTAAACGTCATTGATGTTACGTGCCGTTTGTGCCGCGTTGGTGCCACGACGGAACTCATATTCCATAATTACACGAAATTTCAAAGTATCCATTATGAAGAAAAATGTTGAAATGTAATGAAAATACAACGCTAATCAATAAACAAAAGACTTATATTGTAAATAGAATGTCATATTTTTAAAACAATATTAATTTGAATTTAGAATTCATAGCCAATCAAAACTTTTTTTTGTTTGAAAAAGTCTTTACTGCAATACGGCAATTTCATAGGTAAAGACCTATTATTATATATAAGTCAAGTCACAGTCCACGCCACCAAGTTAAGTCATAGTCTAGTCTAATCAAGTCATACTCCTAGTAAAACGGTGGCAACTTTACCAGAATCTTCTATGGACACAAATAAACACACGAAAATCTGGGAGAAACTTTTGATTAGCTAAGTTGTATTTTAACAGACTTTGGTGTAGTTAGGCATGAAAATCTAGTCTTAAAATTGGCTAAAATTCACGTGTACTAACACAATGAACAACCTGAAATAAAATATTTATTTTGTACCTAAGGACGACGTGACCTTACAAGACATGAGACAGCATTTAGAATGCCAAAATAGAGGTTCTTACAAAAAATGTACTCATCCGCAGATCCCGGAGGCGTGGGGCACGGTGAAGGTGACGGCCAAGGGCGCGGGGTACGCGATCCTGCAGATGTCGGTGCAGTACAACGTGGACATCCCGCGGTTCCAGACCGAGCCGCCCGTGCGCGCCTTCTCGCTGCACTCCTCGCAGCACTACCGCGGCAGGAACCAGTCGCACATCGACTTCCAGGGCTGCGCCGCGTGAGTACTCCTGGGACACCTGTGGCTGGAGGGAGGGAGTAACACCCAACGATCACATACATAGATCCTGAAACTAGGATTCCTTGTGTCTAGGGACCCAGGAACTACGAGGACCACCCAGATTCGAATTTTTTTTCTATACACAAATACTTGTATGTTTAGGAACTGGTATATCTCAGAATAATTACTTACCATTTTCAACAACCATGTTTTATAAGAAAATTGTTTGGATTTAAATTAAGTCAATTACATCTAAACTCGTATTACGATGAACTGAGCGGCAGACGTTCAACTACTGTCGCTGAATTCTGACAGCAGTTGTGCGGCAGACGTAGCGCGCAGTCACTAGTGTACTTATTAATAGTCAGGCAGTATAAATAATAGATTAGTACGTTTTTAAATTAATTTTGTAATAAGACTTCTGTAGTATCCATCGAAAAAGTAGAACAGAAAAATGTACATATGTAGGTAGAGAAAATGAAAAAATGTCGTCACATCACTGCACCACTTCGCCGATTGCTATCAGCGCTTTGTAGAAGTAATCTGACCGAAGAAGTAGTCCGAAAGTGTATCGGCGGTCCCCAGCTGGACGCTGACGTCGGAGTCGCCGCGCTCGGGGCTGGCGGTGCTGGAGGTGGGCGTGCCGTCGGGCTACATGGTGCAGCAGCAGGCGCTGGACGCCTACGTGCTGTCGCGCCGCGTGCCGCGCCTGCAGCGCGCCAAGTACCACCCCACCAAGATGCTCTTCTACTTCGACTATGTGCGTTACTTTTTGTTTTGGCTCCACATTTTTGTGTATTTAGCCTGTATCAAGAAATTAATTTCTCAAGTTAATTAATTTGTGCGTAGGTTGCAACCTATATAACTATAGGCCTTCAGCATGTGCACCTGGCCGTGTCCGGAGCAAGAATGATCGTAGTAAATCGAGTGCTCCATTTATATAACCAGATGGGTGGGGCAGCGATGACAGTTACCGGTGTTGCCATTATAATAAATTTAAATGCTACCACAGGGAAAATTACGGTACTGCCCGCTGCGCATAGAGTTTATAACTGGACGTTGCCGCCGTCATATGTAGTAGGACTTAACTTATATATATATATATATATATATATATATATTGCGAGAAAATTTGCAAAGTGCCATTATTAAAGTATAAATTGTAATAATTAAAGTATAAGTTGTAATGACTTAAGTATAAATTGTAATGTTATGTCGACAGCTATGGGAGGAGCCGACATGCGTGAACTTCACCATCGAGCGGTGGTTCCCGGTGGCCAACATGTCGCGGTACCTGCCGGTCCGCGTCTACGACTACTACGCACCTGGTCAGTACTACTATACTAATATCAACAGCTCTGTTACTGCTAGGCCTTAACTTAAGCTAGACTTAAACGAAGACCTAGGAGTCTTAGGTCCGTATTACAGAACGATGCTCAGTCATCGATCGGTGCTCAAGCAGAGATTTCATTCATAAAGTGATCAATTAGTGAATGAAATCTATGCTTGAGCACCGGTGAATGACTGAGCATCTTTGTGTAATACGGACCTTAGGTTCGTGCCTTCGCTTGAATCATACTTAAGTGAAGGCTAACAGTCTTAGGAAGAGGGTATTGTAGGACATGATCACAGTAGAAACAGACAAGGTAAGCGTGTCCCATCTTCGGGCTTCTTCTGCACTTACCATAAGGCGAGATGTGGCCAAACGCTCGCCCAAATACAAATTTATAAAAGACTAGCTTCTGCCCGCGGCTTAGTCCGCATGACCAATAGAAAACGAAGAAGAATTTTTTTCATAGATAATTTAACCACCCATTTCACCAGCAATGCAACAGGTGAAAATTCCATACTAACTATGCACATAAAATGCGTCTTCAAACTGTCAAATCCATACAGATTTGTGTTTCTATTGGTTGCAATCGAGTTACGTGATTGCCCAGCAGGTCGCAGTAATTTCGACTTTTTATTTGTCATACTCACGATAGTTAATAATAGGTCTTTACCTATGAAATTGCCGTATTGCAGTACAAACTTTTTCAAACAAAAAAAAGTTTTGATTGGCTATGAATTCTAAATTCAAATTAATTTTGTTTTAAAAATATGACATTCTATTTACAATATAAGTCTTTTGTTTATTGATTAGCGTTGTATTTTCATTACATTTCAACATTTTTCCTCATAATGGATACTTTGAAATTTCGTGTAATTATGGAATATGAGTTCCGTCGTGGCACCAACGCGGCACAAACGACACGTAACATCAACGACGTTTACGGAGAGAACTGTACAAACGAACGTACAACCCGTTATTGGTTTGCTCGGTTCCGTTCTGGGAATTTTGACTTGAAAAATGAACCCCGTGGTCGTCCGGAAACTTTGGTCAACAATGATGAATTAAAGGCGATTGTGGAAGCTGATGAATCTCAATCTACAGCTGAGCTGGCAGCAGCTTTTGATGTTGGCATCAAAACAATATTGGTCCATTTGCGACAGATTGGCAAGATAAAAAAGCTTGATAGATGGGTGCCCCACGAACTTAACGATCGCCAGCGCAACGTACGCGTCGAGACTTGCCTTGCGCTGCTTAACAGGCACAGAAATGAAGGAATTTTGAACCGAATTGTTACGTGCGACGAAAAATGGATTCTTTTTGACAATCGAAAGCGCTCAGCAAGTTGGTTAGATCCTGGTTCGGTACCAAAGCAATGTGTAAAACGAAAAATGACCCCTAGAAAGGTGATGGTCACAGTTTGGTGGTCTAGTGCTGGTGTGATTCATCATAGCTTTTTACAAAACGGCGAGAGCATTACTGCAGATGTGTACATTGAAGAACTGACCACAATGATGGCGAAACTCGCACGTCTGCAACCAGCTTTGGTCAATCGGTCGTCTCCACTGCTACTTCACGACAACGCGCGACCCCATACTGCACAACAGACCGTCTCTAAGCTGCATGAGTTGGGTTTGGAAGCTCTCCCTCATCCGCCATACTCACCAGATCTTGCGCCTACCGACTATTACTTTTTCCAAAATTTGGACAACTTTTTAGCGGGAAAAAAATTCAATTCCCGAGAGGCAGTACAAAACGCCTTTGAAGAGTTTGTTGTCTCCCGTCCTGCTGATTTTTTCAAGAAGGGCATCCATAAACTGCCACAGCGTTGGCAAAGATGCATTGATTGCAGGGGTGATTACTTTGAATAAAAGAAATAAATAAGTTCGAAAAAAAAATACTTTAACTTTTTTCAAACAAAACGGCAATTTCATAGGTAGACCTAATATATAATTAATTATAATCGTTATCCTATATATATATATATATATATAACTAATAAAACCCGCATTGTTCCAGAACGCTTCAACGAAACGATATTCGACGCGTTACCAACATACCTGCTGAACATCTGCGAAGTGTGCGGTTCGTCGCAGTGTCCATACTGCGCTATTTACAACGCGGGCGCGCCTCTCGCCGCCGCCTTACCCTTACTGCTGCTCGCTGTAGGGCTGCAGCTGGTCCGGTGGGGCCGGCACGCGTAATGTCAACTGCAAGCTGGTTCCTTTACCAATAAACATTGTGCAGCGGAAGAAATAATTATTCTGTGTTTTGTTTCTCGTATTAAATTTGAATTGTTCAAAGATGAAAAGAGATAAAACATCGAGTATTTATTCCACTGTTATGCTGTGTTTATTAGTAACGGTATAAATGTTAAGTGAAACGCAAGGTCAACAGATAATACTTGCTTAGGTGTGTTTTAACGTCTTCCGAACTTCCTTAGATTTTGGAAGTCTAGATCTTTTTTCTTATCTTTTGGTCCCTTTTACGATTCACGTAGACGTCTCTCATGCATCTGTTTTTTTTTAAAATTTCAATCTTATCAAACGATCATCCCTTCTTTCTTTTTTAACTATCTATATTCATCAATCAAGCGTAATAAACGCTTCCGCATATTTTTATTTCTGTTGATGTAGCCAAAGAAGAAAAGAAGCGAACGAGAATAAAATATAGCGTTTCCCCCCTTAACAACTCACAAAGGGGGCGGCCGCCGTGTTGACGATAGTAATTAAATATTTACGCCTTGTTTTCTATCTATCTAGCTATCAACAAAATTTTATGTAGATATAGGAGATTTGGAAGATGTTTAAATAATT
The DNA here is from genome assembly GCA_905220475.3 of Ennomos fuscantarius. NCBI lineage: Eukaryota > Metazoa > Arthropoda > Insecta > Lepidoptera > Geometridae > Ennomos > Ennomos fuscantarius. Next base: position 13,111,798 of record HG992040.1, read on the forward strand.
CAAGAATAAACGGGTAAGAGAAAATTTATCAAGGCTGGAGATCCAGAATGTTTAGCTGTGTTATAAATCATGTGTCCCAACCCAAAATGTTGGATAATAGATGGTAATCTCATATCCAACACGTTCAGTGTTGTAAATACCGGTAAGTTATTATCGGTGAAAATATCTATGGTCCGTATTACAGAACTACCCTCAGTCGTCAATCTCTGCTCAAGACGAGATTTCATTCACAAAATGAACAAATAGAGAATGAAATCTCTACTTGAGCATCAATCAACGATGAATATTAGAGCAATGCGACAGATACAAAACTTTTCATTATGTTGTCCACAAAATAATCATAGGTAGACTGATTTTTGCAGCTTATTGGTTTAGGAATTTACGAGAGGTTGTCAAAGTTCGAAAATGTAAGTAGATTTTCCATGTTAAAAGTTGCTTGTGTCGTTGTTGCGAATGTCTACTATTCGAATTTCGTAAAGTAGGCTCAAATAAACTATTCCAATTTGTTTAACCAAAACAAATGTAATACTTGCTGTAGTTAACGAAACTTTATATCATTTACTGTATTCCTTAAGACCAATGACTCTCCAAGACCGGTGAAAAAGGTCTTGAATTATGTGTAAGAATAAAAATAAACAAAATTTGGGAATCATTAATTAAATTTGTACATTCCTCACAACCGTGTGTACGTTGGTATGGTTGTGACTTCAGATGATTCTATCATGATTCGTGATTTGTTGGTATTTTAAGAAACTAGATATTTGCCGAACCAAGCAGTTTATTATCACAACTAATCGCAAACCAATGTAGCATTACAGGTAATGATACTAAAACGACATGATAACAAATAAAGTTATTTTTTTTAACCTAGACCCTAAGCTGTACCTATAAAACAGCGTCTTGAGTTTATCATCACAATTAACGTAAATAAATATAAACCCAAATAATGAAATCTATGAAAATAAAAATAATTCGCCATTTAGACATTTCATATCGTAAATATAGTACCTACTTGTTAAAATTTGTACATATTTATAAAATAATCTTATATATTTTATCGATGCAAATTATAAAAAATCCATTCACAAAAGATTATCAAAGTAAGAATGACAAATTATATAAGAAATTTCTAGCCAACTTCGTTTTTATTGTACTGAATTGTAATAAATACATAGGTTATGATTTTTTGATTTGGTGGATCTGCTACTCAGGCAAATATGCTACCTAGTACCACCACATGGCATGCTCACCAGCACATAGAAGTACAGACCCTGTCTCGGTAATATAATAACGTAACATAACATAATTCATAATGCTAGAAAAATCTAACATTAGCACAGGTTTTGTAATAATAATAAAACATATTTTAAAAATTAGGTGCCAGAGCATGTTAAATGTAAATGACTAATAGTTGATTATAACCACCGTTAGGATTTAGATTTTATTTTCATGTAATTAACTACCTACCTTTTATTTTTTCCTTCATTCTTTAATTCCAAGGTTAATTTATATGATGGCCTGTGGTGAATGTATTAATTATTAATTTAGTATTCCTGTTCCATTCCACATATAGGTACATAGTAGGGAAGTGTTCATTTTTAGTTTAGGTGATCCACAGCCTCTTATATTATAAACTTATAAGATATTATTTACTTATAAATTAAAATAAGATTTTGTAACATATGTCTGTTGTTGCGTAAAGCCATTGATTGCATTGTAGTTTTTACAAAAATCATTTTAATATGAAATATTTTACTAATTTTATACCTTAATTATGAGCTGAAATGACATCAATCCTCAAAAATCCATTTAGTTGGATAGAATCTGTTTTTATAATTTAGTGTGCACCTGCATAGTCTCGCTTTTTTTTATATGCTCTTGGTGCTCTGTCTTGTATACTTTTTGCTAATTCATATTTATCATAATTACCAACTTGCATTGAAATTGCGTTTCCTTATCTCAAGTATAATTTGAAAATATATTTATCTATTCTTGACTCTATTTTAATAATACATGCATATCAAATAAAAATTGAGATATGTTTGAAATAATTTTCCCTAGGGTATGTGAACAGTTTAGCATTTAATGCATGCTTGCCTTAATCAAGAAATATTCAAATAAAAAAGCACCCAAATAGTGACAAATGTTACTATTTATATTTATGCAAATGTAAATAAAAAAAAAATATATCTATAAGAAAAGATAAAATATCTACTTTATTGTCATCTTACAATGTCTAATGGTCATAAAAACATATATTTATAATTATGTATAATTATTTGGACAATAAAAACAAAAAAAAAAGCATAGTTATATGGATTTTATATTTAACGAAAATGTACTTGTGTATAATTTGTCATAGAACATTGCGATTGTGAATTTTCAATAGTATTTACTGATTTGTAAGAATTTTTCTTTGTGCGTAGGTAGTTGTCGGTACAAAAACACCCGTCCAAAATATCTTTATTTCAGTAGAGTTAAATTAAAAATCTATGCACCAAAAATGAATCTCAAAGTTTGCCATCGAAGCATGTTACTTAATTAGTTTCCGTCCAAATTACCAATGACTGATTTTGTATTATTTTACCTTTGAGAAATCATGAGTATTTAGTGTTTACCTATGTATTTCATGTGTCTATTTTTTTTGTCATGTTACAAACTTATCTATAAGTAGTATGAGCGTGGAATTTTGATTATTGATAGATTTATTTCCAAATACAAAACCTTTACAAAATACTAATACTTGTTTTTTGTTTTTGCTCCTGTAGTATATTTTTTTCTCTGCCAAATAAAATGCCAAATCCCTGCTAAATAGATCCTGGACCCTAACAAAAAAATGACGAAGTTATTCAATTTAATCCTTGCGGCAATTTCGTGGTATGCGCTGTGCAGAGCTATGTATACACATATTGATTTTTTTTTTATTTTTTATTTTTTTTTTATGGCAATTGTTTTTACATTTTTGCCAGCATCATGTCAAAAGAGAATCAAATACGGAATTTTGAATTATGAGTATCTGAAACAAAAGAAAAATATCCTATAACTACAAACTACGCTACATTACATTATATTACATGAGAAAAACATAGGTAATTAAATAATACTAATCATAACATAAGAATGAACATTATTAAATAAATGTGTTAAATGATAACGACTACAGTTTAATATTATTTTCAGTAATAAAAGATGATAATATATCAATGGAAATAGAGTCTATATTACACAAAATATTGTCTATGTGAACTGGGAATGGAAATTTATAATGAAGTAACAAATTGAATAATGAACTATGATCAAATTTGGGACAAGAAAAGAAAATGTGATTCAGATCAGCTTCATCCATACCACACTCACAGATAGATGAATCTCTTGTTCTAAGTTTCTTCAGGTGAACACCAGAACAACAATGGCCAAATCTCAGTCTAGATATTATGGAACAGATTTTCCTATTGCATTTAAACTTAAAGAACCAGGGTTTAGTTTGAATGTCAGGTTGATATTTAGCAAAATTTGATCCTGTCCGTCTACTAGTTACCGACCACCTTTTCAGCCATCTAGATTTTAAGTCATGGATAGGAAGAAGCAAAAGATCTTGGGGGTAATTTTTAAAAGGAACTTTATCACCACAGACAATTGCTTGTTTGGCAATCTTGTCTGCCTTTTCATTGCCAGAAATATTGCTATGACTAGGAATCCAAGCTAAGTGTACAGAATAACCTAAATCGAAGCATCTCAACAGAAGTTCTTTACATTTAAATATAATCCAGTTCTTGGAGCCTGCTTTAAAAGGGTTACTGTTGAAAGCTTGAAGTGCACTCAGTGAATCCGAGAATATTACCGTTTTATTTAATTTAAACAACAAAATATAGTTGATGGCTTCCATAATGCCCCTGCACTCACCAACAAAAACTGATGTTTCAGGGGGGCACTTGATCTTTTGAACTATATTATAATTTTGGTGAAACAAGCCAACGCCAACACATCCATTTTGGGATACCTTAGAAGCATCCGTGAAAATGTTATGCCAGCCAAGCCAAGAATTATCTCTAATCCTAAGAAAATGTTTGTTTGCAAAGGTGTCCCCTTTCAACAAATCTAAATTAAGGTGTAAAGAGGGTTGACATAATATTGTTTGGAAGTTAAATTCAAATACAGGTAGCTTAGGAGTTCTATGGGTAGTGTATCTAAAGCTTATAATTTTTGAGTAACTAATAACTAAACAAGGAGTCTTTTTATGAATCCAATAAGGTAACGACATATAATTAAACAAAAGCTGTAATTTTGGGAAAAGAGGATGTGAAGAAAACTGAAACAAACGGAATAAAAACATATCTGATAAATATTGACGTCTTAAATCCAAAGGAGGATCATCACACTCTACTTGCATAGCATTTTTAGGGGTAGACTTCATTGCTCCTATGATAATTCGTAACGCTCTTGCTTGAATCAAGTCCAATGCATTAAGACTTCTTTTAGAAGCAGGTTCATAAAGGAACGAGGCATAATCTATAACACCACGAATAATGGCATTGTAGAGAAGTTTTAGATAATAGGGGTGAGCACCCCACCAAACACCAGCCAAACATCTTAAAATATTGAGATTTTTTTCGCATTTAACTGAAATATAGTTAATATGCGAAGTAAAGTTCAATTTACTGTCTAAAATAAGGCCTAAAAATTTTTTTTCATTTTCAATAGGAATCCTGGTATTATTAAGAAATATGTTAAGTCTCGGTTTCAACCGTTTTCTTGTAAAGATAACAATGGAACTCTTTGATGGAGCTATATCCAGGCCATTATGACCTAGCCAAACATTTAATGAGTCAAGAGCTTGAGATAAATTGTGTGCAGCACTTACTATATTACAATCTGCCATATATAAAACGAGATCATCTGCATATTGAAGTAATCTACAATAGGGTGAGACAGACTTGTTTAAGTCATAAGTATAAAGATTAAAGAGAAGAGGGCTTAATACAGACCCTTGAGGCAGACCCTTATTTACCGATCTGGAACATTTTATCTCACCATTAATTCTAAGTTGAGCAGTACGATCCAAAAAAAGATTAATTATGAAGTTAATCATTTTCCCTGGAAGACACAGTTGTTCCATTTTATTTTTGAGGATTGAAAGAATGACGTTATCATAGGCAGAGCATATATCAAGGAATGCAGCTACAATGGACTCATTTCTAGAAAAAGAGAGTCTAATATCAGTGACAAAAATGGATAAACTATCCAAAGTACCTCTACCTTTTCGAAAACCATATTGTGATTCAGGCAAAATATTATTAAATTCAATTAACCATTCAAGTCGATTTTTTATGAGATGTTCTACAATCTTTATTAGAACAGAAGACATGGCTATTGGGCGATAGCTATCAGATTTTTCAGGGTCTTTTCCAGGCTTTAAAACTGGAACAATTATTTGGGTTTTCATTTCAGCTGGAACAAATCCTAAATCTAACATCATATTTACCATTTGCAGGTAATAACTCAAAATTTTTTCTCCAGCGTTAACCAAAAAAGAATATGGGATTCCATCTGGACCAGGAGAAGAGTCTTTAAGAGAAGATAGAACAAGGCGTAATTCTCGCATCGAGAAAGGACTAAAACTTGGATCATTTACAGAAGAACTGGAAGTCATAGTATTGATAAAATTAGGGACAAAGGGGGGAGCCAATCTATCCATAAATTGTTCAAACCAACTCTCACAACTAGGGAATGGAGGGGATGGTTCTCTATATGAACCACGGAACTTTCGGATTGAATTCCACACAAAAGAGGAGCAGACATTAGGAGAAATGGTAGAGCAGAAACTTTGCCACCCCTCTGACTTTTTGGAGTGAAGAATTTGTTTAGTGTTAGACATAGTTATGATTAAATTGTCATAATTATCATTTGTCATCTTCTGACAATATATGTTTTCAGCACTTAATCTATCTGCGACAGCAGCCCTACAGTCTTGATCCCACCATGGAGGAGATCTGTGCTTTAAATTTTGTACCTTTGCAGGAAATGAGTGTTTAGCAGCAGAATGAATACAATTTATTAATGCTCTAAGACAATTGCCTAAAAAATCAGGAAAAATTACAGGAAGTTCAGAAGCAGATTGTTCAAGGAATGATGAAAATTTTGACCATTCATCAGAATGAGTATTACTTTTAAGATTATATTCTAACAACGGTTTGAATGGAGGTGGCTGTATTTTAGAAAAAGGAAGGTCAAATAGAATTGGGAAATGATCACTACCAAAGGAAGAAGATAAAGTTTTCCAGGACATTGATGGAGCTAGACTTGCTGACACCATGGTCAGGTCAATGGCACTAACCCGTTCATTCGGCTTTGTACGACGCGTGGGAGAACCAGTATTCAGTAAACACAACCCTAAACTATCCATAATGTTAAATACGTAACTAGCAAGAGGATCTGAAGCCTGACACCCCCAGGCAGGATGATGAATATTAAAATCACCCATTATGATAAACGGACCTTGCATTTGCGATAAGATATGAAGAATTTTATTTAATATATCAAATGAAGGTCTGGGGATATATAGTGAAATAAACGTTATGTTTTTTAATCTAACTGCAACTATCGAAAGATTGTCAACAACGGAGGCAGAAGGGATATTTACAAGATGATTATTTACAGAGTTTCTGACAAGTATGGCAGAGCCACCATACCCATCAGCTTTGTCATCTCTGAAACAAAGATACCGAGGGACCTTAAAAAAGGAACCAGGCTTAAGCCAAGTCTCAGAGATGGCAATAATAGATGGATCATATTTATTAATAATATACAATAGGTCAGATTTTTTACTGTTAAGACTTTGACAATTCCATTGCAGCCCTAGAGAGGGCGCCATCATGGAGGGATTGTAATATAGAAGTGGAAGGATTATGGGCAGCGTTGGACGGTACAAAAGCAGGAGAGTTAAGTAGCCTAGTGAGAGCTTGAATAAGCTCCAAAATGCTACTAGAGGATGGAGAAGGGTCAGTATTGGGATGATTAAAAGCAACACCATTATTACTAGGTATAGCTGGATTATTAATTATAGCCTGATGAGCAGAACGATCATAGCCTTGTCTTTGTAATGGGGGAGCTCTAGGTTTGAGGGAGATTGTTTTTCTATAAGACTGAGAGGCTGAACTAGGAGATTTATTGGAAGAGGATAAAGGAACAGCGGTAGCATTGGCATAGGATGTTTTAGCTGCGTCACTATAACTTTTGCCTCTTATGTGTGAATGCAATTTAGAGGCTTCAGGATAGGACATATTTTTTTCTGCCATTGTGATCTTTATTTGCTTTTGTCTACTGAATTCAGGACAATTCTTACTTGTGGAGTAGTGAAGACCTGAACAAGATAAACAGGGGGAAGTGCCTTCTTCAACATCACAGGAGTCACCAGTGTGGCCTTCTCCACACTTATAGCAACGTGGCTTTGACCTACAGCTGTTTTTTGTGTGACCAAATCGGCAGCACTGGAAACACTGAACAGTAGGGTAATAGTATCGTTCAACAACAAGAGAATTGAAACACATAAATACCCGTGGAGGAAGAATTTGACCATCAAAAGAAAGAACACACGACTGAGATGGTTTGAAAACAGGAACCCCATCAATGACTACTTTATAGTTTAATCGGCGTACTTTTATTATTGGGCAACCATCAATAGGAACATTAATGCTTTCTATAATTTCATCTTCTGACCATTCAATTGGGATACCTTTAACAAGGCCCAAACGAATGGTGCTAAATGAAGGGATGAATGCTTTGTAATCATTGTCCTTAATGATATCATTTGCCACAAAATTGTTGGCAGAGTTTGCATCAGTGAATGTCAAAGAAATTCTATTGCGCCCAATTCTCTGAACGCTACCATCTATTATATTACGGATTTGATTTTTTGCTAGGAACCGACCAAAATTTACTGGATGTAAGACGGTGCCAGAAGTTGGAGAGGGCTCAATTTTTTGGACATGCACGACAAAAGGACCTTTATCTGTAGACTTATAAATCTGCCTACCTGAAGGGATGTAAGGAGGTATAGCTGGCGTCTGCGATACCGTAGCAGACGGAGAGGCAAGAGAATCAGTAAGTTGTGAATCATGATTAGAGTTCAATGATGACACAACCTGACCCAAGGGTATGATAGAATCCTGCGATGGTTTTTCATCTTTGCTCTTTTTTAAATGTTTTTTCGAATGTTTTTTTCGTTTAATAGTAGTGAAGGAACCCTGCTGGAGGGAACGTTCCACAACATCTGAAGAGTCCGACGCGATAGAAACAAATTCTACCGGCGAGGGAATAGAACAGCTATCTGCGAAGATGATGTCATTTTGAGTTGGTTGACTATTATCAGGGGGCCAACCGCCCCTAGAATCCGTTTCCATCAACCCCAAAAGGAAACAGGATAAAACAAATGAAGACTATGTAAAAGAAATGAAAATATGCGAATTTACAAGAACTTACCAATAAATAATGTAACAAACTTTATCTACATACGTTTCACACTAATATTTTACACAAAATACACTATAAATAAGATATTTTTCAATTAAAAGATTGCCAAAGCGACCGCCCTCTTTGACAAGATTTTGACAACCCATATTGATTTAACACAAACTGCAATACAAACCAAGCAGCTTAAGGCCTCGGGAGAAGTAATAGTATTCTGTGCTTAAGGCTATACAGGGCTGTCACTAGCTAAGCTTAAAACTTTCCATTGAATGAAACTACTATGAAACTGAATTCAGACATCAGCATGAATGCAATATTAAAATTTAAATAAGATAGCATAATATTGGTGTACCACTAACTTATCATTTGAATATTGTCCTTTTTTAATGGACCACCGAATATATAATAGTGGAATTACCTGGACTATTAAAAATAAATGATGATTAATCAATCTGAACAGATTAATTGATGGCACTGTAAAGTTATGACTTCAGCGATATCCCAATGAATAAATAAACCTCATACTGAGATGCAATGTCTCTGAATAAGTAGTGAAATAATCATAAACACACTGTAGCAGGTAGTTAGTAATATTATAGTTGATTTTTGGGAGAAAGTGACCTTTTTGGAGGGCTTGTAGAAAAATAAATGATAAAAACCCAAGTTTTTTAAAGATGTATTTCCTAATGTTTATAAATACATATTAATAAATAGTTAAGTCTTAAAATTTTTGTTACTGCCTTTTCTTAACTTGCTTTGGTTTAGGATTTGAAGGCTTTGCTGTGCTTCCTCGACTCAAGTAGCTGGTTATCATTTCAGACATTTCTGGCATCTCTGTCATCTTTGTCAGGTTACTAATCTGCTTCAAGTCTTCTTTGGTCTCGGGGTCATTCATCATCTTGGGCAGAACCATAATTAGAAGCAACGGTAGCACCATCATGATCACCATTGGGTTGAACAAGAAGTCAGTCAGCCTCCACTGCTCACGGACTTGGAAATATCTGAACTTTGACAATGCCTTCATCCGAAGTGGATACGGAACTTGAATCACTTGCGACGTTTGGATATAGTTCACTTTCCTAGCTCTATATTTGCCTTTAGAGTTGATTTCCACTCGAACTGGCTCGTACATGTAATCTGGGTGAACAACTTCTACAACATAGGACCCTGATGGCACGTTGTGAACGACAAACGAGCCGTCTTCACGTACAAAACCGATGAATTCTCCACCATTGACATGTACACGCATCTCCACCTGCCACGGACTAGAGTCATGTTCTTCTGGAGGAAAGACTTTCCCTTCAATAACATATCGACCGTTACCAACGTCTTCTTCGGAATTTACTGCGAAAACATTCTTGATAGCAAACAGGGCCATCACCCCAAATATTACCAAGTTCATATTGATGAGTGTGATGCAACTCACTTTGTTGGTAAAAATTATAACTTTACAAGTAAGGATAATCTCTAATGCTCAGCTGATCAGCAGTCACAGAACAATTACCCGTATATATGTGCTCTGTGAGAACAATATCACTTCTCCGCAGTTGACTCAATTTCTATTTTACTATATTAATTTTTTATTTTATTCAAGTATCTCTACCTAAGCTGTGATTCAAATTAAAAATATACTTCTTCTCTTCGTTTAATGGCTTTCTATCGCTTTTAGTGATAATTCTGCCAATGTCAATTAAGAAATTTTTGTACGGGTATCTCATGTATTAAAAATATAGTAAGACGTTACTCTACGTGATGTATTTTGGCAGGAAAACGAAAAAATCCCGTCACCACATTATATTATTTTCCAAAACTTGTGTTATTTTCAGTGTTAGTGCATAAAATTGGGGGCATTTAATTCGTTAATTGTAATAAACCATAGGTAGAATACACTCCTAAAAAAAACAATAACCGGTTATTGTTACCGATTTTTGAACACCAACTGACATTCTAGATTGTCTATGATTTCTTTTCTCGTAAACATTCATTGTTTTGATGTTTTTAAATTTGTATTGTATGTTGCTGTTTTAATTTTGGGTGAGGCATGCTACTTGTTGTGTGAATACAGAAAAGCTTATTTGCAATGTCCGGATACTTAGAGGTGAAGTACCCTTCTAAGTCGAATCTCGGTCTGAACCCATTCAAGGTAAGATTGTTCACCAACTACTTCATGGTTGCCGCTTGTTTAGTCACGCTGTTGCATTGATTTTATTTTTTCTTTTAGTCGTGGAAGAAGCAGTGGTGCATACTTCGACCGAGCCCAACGTTTACTGGTGGTATTTTGGCAGTCTATTGTAGCGAGGCAGGAGCTGCCGCAGGTACTATCGAACTACCGTCGGGCTTCGTGGTACGAAGGGCAAAGTCACGCACGCGGCCGCATGCCTTCGCGGTATTTCCGACCGATGAACCGCTCAAGCCACGGGTGCTGCTCGCGGCAAGCACGACACACGATGCTCAAGTGTGGATGGAGAAAATCAAAGTATTAATCAATGGGAATAAATTATTAGGTAATTAATTACCTGCATTATATATATTTTCTAGATTGTAAAATAGTGCGCTTTCTAATCTAATCATTTAATTTTCTAATAAATTCCAATGTTACTGTTATTAACAATGATATGACTTTCTGTTAGGTATAATAATTTTCAAACAATAATTTAACATTATACTGAACAATACTCCATACTGGATTAAAAAATAAATCTATCAAATTGAAAACTGCTTTTTATATTTTATTTTATTCATAATGTTTTGAAGTTCATCTCAGTAGTTCCTCATATGTGTCAGCTTTGTCACTTAACATCAGGCAAACAACTAGCTCATCATGTCATTCCTTAACATTAAAAAAACATCTCTATTTCTATAGAATTATATATATATAACTTACATGATCCACCCTCCTTTTATGATAGCTATGTATATTAATTTATTTTGATTAATCATTAATGTTACTATTGCCCGTTACTTTCTTTGCTATATGGTATTTTTTTTGCCTTTCCAATTTTTCTTGTAATAATAACCCAATATGCTCTAACTATTATGAGCATTTCAATAGTAAAAAACCTAAATAGATCCATTCTCAAGTGATGTCCTTGCTAACAAACAGCATTTAATTACCTTTATTTTTCATTTATTGATAGATGTCTACTTATACTTAAATTGTATTGTCAATTACAAATCTGTTAAAATTCAATTAAATTTTAATGTTGCTTTCTGAAATATGCACATGATCATTGATTATTAAAGCACCTTCGCTTGGGCCACTAAAGCTTTTTAGATATTATGATTGATGAAAGTCAATTGCATGAAGTATACTGATGAAGAACTATTATAACAATTTTTATCCACCCTTTTCGAGTGCCTAAAGTATGTTAAAATATGTGCTTTGCTCTAAAGTTTCTAGTATTTGTTATTATAACACTATTCTACAATAGGCACTTTTCTATTGAACTTCATCTTAGGGTACTAATGTAATAATTAGTGGTTGTTTTCCAAATGTAAGCTCTTTCAATTCATTATTCATTTACCCTCACAATATGCATGCTGGGTAAGTATTATTTGAATACATGAAGGTTGTTGGTTAGCCATTGTCCTCCTCAATTGGGATCACTGACATCAGTGCATTCAATGCTAATAACAGATTCTTAATAATTGTCAGTAAATAAAGGGCTAAGGACTTCATGACATGCAGCTCGTAGTCATAGTGGTTAAAGGTATGTACCATAATATTAAATTGTGGTGAACATGGTGATGCCTTCTTCTCAAAACGAAACCAGGTACTTTGAAAGCATTTGAATGTGTTTATTAGACACACAATTTTATTTTGTTTTGTTTCATTCCTCATTTTACATTCCGCTTGAGTTTTGAGGGTGGTTTTGTATATAATAAGCTTTTATTGCATCCTTATTTATAATGTAGTTTTGCTTCAATTCTTGTTCATAATTTTTATTAAATTTTGATATATAAATATAAAAATACAGTTCTGTATATCTTAGTGCTATAATACTATACTTCGACTACTAGTATAGTATTATATTACCTGCGCTTTTACCAAAATGTAAATATGAAATTACCCTTGAATCATGCATCATCATCATCTTTCCAGACTCAGAAAGCTCCCTCAAAAACTCATTCTCAGTCAGTGTTACGGGCACAGAGCTCTCCCGTAAGTGTGGGCTCAGTGGTGCTGATAGCACAGTCTCCGTGACCTCTGATGGAGTCCTAGTGTCCCACTCGCAGAGACTGGGAGTCTTCGTGCAATGGAAATACATCAGTGATGCATCACTGACCACAGAGACTGGTGGTAGAAATGGAACATGTATTCTTACTATAGATAGGTTAGTTATTGCATCACTTGAATTTCTGGTTTTATATTGAAGGGGTTACATTATAATTAAAAAAAGCAGACAGCCTGGCTTTTCTTGTTTGTTTGCTGATACAAAAAATACAAGAGTTCTTGTAAATGTACTTACTTACTCAAATGAAGCTGGCCTAGTATTTTTATAATTGTTTATGGTTAAAAAATAAAGCAAACAAGTTTCCGTGGTTTATTATAAGCAATTAGAATTACAGTTACTCATTGAAAATTCCACAGAAATCTGATAATTTTGTTTATGAATGATATTATTTATTTCAATTCTAATTATTAATTAGCGTTAAGAAATGTGTACTAATATAATGACATCATTACTAATATTCTTGCATATACATTTGCTTGCATAGTCTATAAGTTTCATGATCATTTTATTATATGTGGTTTTTGTAGAAAATAGTAGTAGTTTATTAACTGGTAAACTAACATGTTTTTTTTTATCATACTATCCTAGTAATATTATAAATGTGATAGTATATATGTATGAATGTTTGTTACTCTTTCACGCTCAAACAGATATTGATGCTTTATGTAGTAGATTTACGAATAGGCTATTTTATATCCGCGGGTGAAACCGCGGGGCGAAGCTAGTATGTTATAATTATATCATGTATATTAAGGTTTTTATACACTTTTGTGTACTAAATGAATAAATAATGCCCAATAATCAAATACATAGAACATAACTATGATTCCCTGGGATTCAGGTACGACGCGGACCACGGTCCAACAATACCCAGACACAACAAGTATTTGCGCTTTTTTTCTGAGCACAAATACTTGTCCTGTCGTAGGAATTGATCTTGCTGCCTGTGGGCTATAAACCCTGTTCCACCACAACACCATCTACCAGCCGCCCGATAAACCCGCTGGAGTTATATTCCGCATATAATTCTAGTGGGTTTATCCACGGCTCGGGCGCCTTGCACTTCGAGTCTCCTCTCGCATCCTCCCTGACGCGCGCCCTGCGGCGCTCGCTCGGCCGCGGCGAGGGTGGACGCCGGCCCGGCACTCGCGCTCTAAGCAAGAGCGACGGAGACCTCAACAAGAGCAAGTGCAGCGACGTCGACTTGGGTATGTAATGAATTAAACTTTAATCCATATGGAAGCCAAAAACCGCAAGATGCAGCGTATATAATCTCCCCACTAGGTGGAACGACGATCAGCTGGGCGATCTCGTAACTCGATTACAACCGTTAGAAACACAAATTTGTATGGATTTGACAGTTTGAATACACAGTTTATGTGCATAGTTAATATGAAAATTTCTCTTGTTGCATTTCAATCAATGTTTCGTTATCACCCCCCTGGTCAGAACCGCGGGAAGCCGATGGATGCAGGAGGCAAGCAGCCGGAACAGTGGCGCTATATGGGGAGGCCTAATGTTCTATGACTATATGCATGAGAACTAGGCCTTTTTCCTATTTTTTTAATACTTTATCCATTTCTTTCCGATAAACCTGATTTGAACTCTATTACAAACAAATTTTAAAACAGAAAATAGCCAAATGCAAATGTATACTGGCGGCGTTGACCTATATTATGGACAGCCTATCTCTAAATTCTCCAGCCACCACCAGGCACGCCCAACATGCGGTGTTAATAGTGTAACTTCTATTCCTTAATTGAATGTTTCGTTAGTCATACACAATGTGTACTAAACATAGCATCTATTTCAATTTGAAGTCTAAACTGTATTATTTTAAAGTGCTTTTCTTTGAAGAGTGTAACAGGAAGTACGTACATTGTTGGTTTGAGCAATGAAGTGTTCTTTTTCCACGAATTAACGTCACTTGGTTTGCTTATAACTATTATTAAACAATGTTTAATGTCCTTTATTGATATGTGTGTTTGTATAATTATTTTCTTTTCCTTATTATTGTGTATTTTAGGTGAGGTGCGTCGCAGCAGTTGGTACAGCGGTCCCTCCGAGGTTTCACTTGATGACCTCGATCTAGTCATGTCAAAGGTACAGAATGGTCCAGTAAATATACATTAAATCAATTAGTTATATGATCACAGTACTTTTAATAAGAATTTTTTCATAATTCACCAACTTCCTATTAAATAAAATAGCGCACATGTTCGATCGCCTAAAAATATAGACCTGTGATTAAGAAATTAAAACTTTAATTCAAATTTATTACTACATGTACGAATGTGGTGTATCCCGAATTGAGAACTGCTGTCTGAAATGAATTTTCACGGTCTATAACTTGTCAAATTTTTCGTTTACCTCATATCCATCAAAATTTATGTTTGTGGAAACAATCTTGCTTTGTTGGTTACCCAGATCCTGCTAATGATTTGAAGATTTTTTTTTTTGCATAATAATTTTTACTAAATTTATTAAACTAATTGATAAATTCATAACTGGCCAGGGCCAGACATTTACATTATTATAAATCAGGAACTGACTCCAGACTCTAATTTATTTCTCTTAAAAATAATACTTGTATAATGACCCGACCCGATAGCTCAGTTGGTAGTAATCTTGAATCTTCTGAACGGTTGTGGGTTCGATCGACTTGCAAACCGACGCACCCTGGTTCGAATCCCGTGTCGTCCACAACCTGCATTTGGCCTACACACCTTCCATGTGCATAGCACACAGTGCACAGTGCACATGTGCAGTGTTGTCTAAGAGTGCGTCGTATGGCAGGACCGCGTGGGAACTGTGCGTGCGCTGACTCGGCACGCGGCGCTCGCCGAGAGCGACACGCTGGCCGGGGATCACAGGTAACTTTATACTTAAGCTTTGGCTGGCCCGATAGCTCAGTTGGTAGCCAGGTACCCTGCCTTTTGGACTGTGGGTTCGATCCCCACCCAGGAGAAACATTTGTGTGATGAACATCGATGTTTGTTCTGTGTCTGGGTGTTATATTGCATTCTATGTTACATATATTTACAAACAAAAAAGTATCCTAAGTATTGTATCAGCTATTTGGGTCCCATAGTACAAGCTTTGCTTAGTTTGGGACTAGATGGCGCTGTGTGAAATGTCCACAGATTTGTTTATTTATTATTATTTATAACCCCGCTATGCACTTTCAGTTATAACTGTGCGATATAAATGTATAGTTAGACTGTGCAGATAAATCGTGCGTTCATATATTTTACACACAGTTTTAACTGTGCGATATCCTGTGCAGTCGGACTGTATAGACACACACACATACAGATATATCCATTCAGCCTACACTACATACTGCACAGTTTTTCTGGTATACTCTCAGTTTTAATTGTGCAGTCCATCTGTACAGTTTATCTAATGCTATGGTCATAATAAATATAAACGAAATACGCATTGAAGCTATTTTTATTTCCTATAATCAAATGTGACAGATTCCACTTGAATCAATTTTTGAACTTAATAATTTATTAATTCAGACTAAGCTTAATATTAACCCAATATTACATAAAAAGAAAATTAAAATAAAATATTTTTTGGATTTAAGTTTTCATAAATACATAATATCAAAAAAAAATTGAGGGTAACCTTGTCCATAGTATCAGTATTTTTTTATTTTTTTATTAAGTATTTTATTAGGAACCAAAAACAATTTCACTTAAAAGAAAATGAGAACCGATGACACCTGCAGAAGTACGAGACTGTGTCGCAGATGTCAACGCCCTCCTCCGTAAATAGGACAGTAAAGTTCCAAACTAAAAAACAATGTAGGTAAACAAACATAAAGTTTTAAACGAGTTTTAATCAGTAGGTACGTAATATGCTATTACGTATAAATATTAAATATCATTAGCCTGTCGTTTTCAGAGTATTTCATACTTGATTGCAAGTTTAAGTAAAATTGACATACTCTTCGTTTATACATATTTTACAATACCCAAATGGTAACAGCATGTCGGACCGACGATCTCTGGCATCTGTGGCGTCCGGCATCTATGAAGAAATACCGGAGTTGCCGGCCGCGACCACCGGGCTCACTGGGACCATCGGGGCTACTGCGACCACTGGGGACACTAGGACAACTGGGACCGGACCGGATTCTACGGCCGAAGACGGTGTCTACTGCAAGATGACCCGCCACCGACCTCCCGGGACGATGACGGTAATTACTAACAGTATGGTTCAGTCATCGAAAACTGTATACTTTTATGACAAACTAGTTACGCCCCGCGGTTTCACTCGTGGATAAAAAGTATTTTAATTATTTGCTCATCCCACGGGAGCATTTTACTTTTCCGGGATAAAATGTAGCCTATATGTTAATTCAGTGTATAAGCTATCTTGGTACCGAATTTCATCCAAATCTATTCAGCCGTTGGTGAAGGAGTAACAAACATACACACATACAAACTTTCGCCTTTATAATATTAGTGTGATTAAGCACTTAATAATTTAATATGTTTGGAACAATGTCTTAAATGAAGTATTTTAAGTAATATTTAAATTGTTTTAATTTTGACTTTAGGTTTTACTTTAAAATCGATTATTTAGTAGTAAAATAATACGATCCAATCAGTATTGTGCTTAGACGCTACGTGTGATGTGGGTAGGCACTTTTCATATGTGAGATAGCAGACAACTCTGCCTATTTGGCCTTTAAATACAACTGCGCCCTGCGGTTTCACCCGCGTGGTGAAAATGTTCTAACCTTTCTTAACTTTTTCTTTCATAAGAACCTCCTAACAGTAATAAACACAAAAAAGAATTAGCGAAAATGTTCCATCCGTTCCCGCGTGATGATATGACCAAGGGAATTAGAGATTGATTTTCTTTTTTTTTTTATTATTATGTTTTGGCTCCACACCTCCGTGTATTTAGCCAGTGTCAAGTAATTGATAATTTATCAAGTTAATGATATTTCACGCAAATATGTGTCAAGTCACAGTCGAAGTCATCAAGTCAAGTCATAGTCTAGTCAAAGTCACACTCCTAGTAAAGTGGTGGCAACTTTACTTGAAGCTTCTATGGAGTTTTGGAAACAACACGAAAAGAAACTTTTCACAATCATTATACCATTTTCCCACACTCACGCCTGTAATCCAGCACTTAACGAATAGAATGCCACCAATTTTATACACTAACACTGAAAATAACACAAGCTTTGGAAAATAATACAATGTAGTGACGCGATCTTTTTCGCGTTCCCGCCAAAACTCCGATTTTCTTTATATGCAATAACGATTGCCGCAGCTCCCGCGGCGCCTGCCGGAGCCGACGTACGAGTCGGTGCAGGAGTGCGTGTACGCCACCCTGCGGCGCGCGCGCCGGCCGCCGCCGCTCCCGCCGCGCCCCGAGCCGCAGTAGGTACCGTCCACTGGCCGCGGCCGCCCGCCCGCCCCCGCTCACGTTGCCGTGTTGCAGCTCGGCCCCGCGCGTGACCCGCGCCGGCTCGCTGGGCAGCCTGCCGCCCGCGCCGCCCGCGCCGCGCTGCCTGCCGCGCTGGGACCGCTCCAGGCACGCCTTCAGCGCCTTCAGGTTAGTGACGAGTGCTGCGTGACCTATAGTCTACTAGTCACTAGTGAACTGCTAAGTTGGCCACGCCTATAAGTTTGTGGGATTGTTTATATTTTGTGCAAGCTATATCCTCACTCGATACACTACAATCATTACCCAACTACTACAGAACAGAAAAATGTTATTACTTTTTTTTACTTTACCGGAAACTTGGATTTCTTGATAGTATTTCGCGCAGAACTCATCTCATAGCTTCAGCTTTCATCAGTTTACTGTAGATCCATAAGCTGATAGTTCAAATCCGGCTCGAAGGACCAAAACATAATATTTAGGATATGTGGCGAGGTTGCAGTGAGTTTCACTAATTAATTCACAAGTTTTCAAAAATATTACGTGTGTTTAAAATAATTAACGTTTTTAACGCACCCGTTTGCCGCGGTTGTAAAAAATGCTCTGGGGACACACTGAGTTTCCATAAATTAGCTCAATGCGTCGCACGAATATTGCAACGAAGATGTTTGGTAATGCATCACTGCTTTTTTAATATTTTTTCCATTAAAATAATATTGTATTTAGCAGGAAACTATACCTATTATAAGCCACTAGCATAAGATTGTTATATACTTATTGGCAAATAAATTACTCTTAAAGAGTAATTTATTTGCCAATAAGTATATAACAATCTTTAGTAATAGTACTAAATTACTATTACTTGACTGTCGCAGTATATCTCCTGGGGAATTACCTCATTACGCATAAAAAAAAAAAAACTACTAGCCAGATTGAAATTACGAATTGTTTGACTCTATTCACAGAAAAAGACTAAAAAGCGACTCCCGCACCGGCACCTCACCAAAATCTGAAACGCCCAAGGAGAAAGACGTCGAGAACAAAAAGAAGAAGTTCGAGTTCACCCCCTCGCGAGATCTCTTCAAGAGCTTCAAAGTTAGCCGCAAGAATAAAAATGCCAAAACTGCAGGAGCTCTCACCAAAGGCGAGACCAAGAGCTGCGAATACCTAGATGACACCGAGCTGGTGAAACCCAACCGCTGTTCCAAATCCGTCGAGTGTCTGGAAGGAAACGACGAGTTTTTGGACGAATTTGACGCGGACCTGTCCTTTGAGTTCGATGATCACACCATAGCAGCCCTGTCCTTACCGCAGGAGATAGTAGACCTGATACTGAAAGGTCACGGGAACTTGAGCCAGTTGTGTGTGAAGGACGAACCGGAAGGTGACTATACGCCGATGTCGCCGATAGCGCCGCCGCCCTTGGAACACCACTACATCGTTATGTCGCCGAGGACCAACGTGGCCGGACTCTAGTCCCTAGGTAAGCTCGCTTAAGGACTTTTGGTCAGGAATCTCAGAATTGCATGTACCTATTTTCGGATTGCGAATGCGTACGACAGTGTAAAATCTTCCTAAACGTTATCCGAACTTTATCTTTCACATACTAATTTCCTTTAGTAGTTAGATATTGTTCAGAAACTTATCTCTTAGTACATGTAGGTTTTACAGATGTCGCCCTTATTGAGATGGGGTTTTGTTCGGAGTTATACATAATATTGATATCTCATGTGTGTAGGTTTTCTCTATAAATGTATTGTCAATGTCTACACTGCTAAATAGCTATAGTTGTCGTCTAATACCAATTGTTTTTAAATATTGAACTCTATTGTAACGGTAATTGAATCGAATGTTATATGCAGCTATTGATTATAGTATTCTTCTATTGGAGCTGATAAACCGCAAGTATCGAAAAGCGGGCATTCATATTGCTTTGCCAGAATGTACCTTTATTTCAATGACATGAAGATGACGATCAGTTGAAGCTTTAACGTTGCCCGCCGTTTGCAGGCTCTTTAAAAGATCAATCTAAGAAATTTTGGATGAGAGCAGTTGTGAATGTGTGATTTCTAGTGAGCGTTTTGATGTTATGCAAATTAAGGCTTAAGGTAAGCGTCCCCATTTCCGTATTATCCGCATTGCACGCATCGTATAAAAGCTTACAATAAGGTTCACTCTTCCAGTGGACGTAGTCTTCTCGATCCTCTTATCCCGGCAACGGCCCAATCCGAGGCTCGCACCCCAGAATTACCTGCCCTTGAGTTAGTGGCCTTCCACTTTGTTGGCTGGGCGCCTTAAGCGCCTGCCCTTCCGCCCGGTGACGCTGTAAAGGTCGGTAAAGACAAACAGAATTAGCCAGTTCAAAAAAAAACGTGTAATAGCGATTAGTTTGTCTTAGTGCGCTTACTATACCCGCAGCAATCGGATAGCTAATGCGACGAAAGCGTGCACCATGAACTAGAAACTAACGGGTGTTTATTAATGATATAATTATGTTTTAATTCATCTTCACCCTGGACCTTGCATACAACCGATGTACAGTGGCGTAGCTACCGGAAGGCTAGACGGGGCAGTGCCCAGGGGCCCCAAGCTCAGGGAGCTTTTGAAATCCTCTATGTTGTCAATTTAAACGATTGTTTTATCGAGTTTGAAAATAGTCTCGGTACGGTGTGCGAATTTGTTCATTAAAATAAGTTACATTTTGTATTTGGTTATTAATTTTATTATAGAGTCGACTGTATTACGTCGAATCTGGAGTACGACAAATCTAAGGTATCACGACGAATACGAGACAAACGATTTTAAAGTTTTAATACCTAATCTAAACATGACTTGTATAAGTGCTATAAAAACAGTCTATTTTCAATAAATCTTTTGACTTTGACTAAATAGTTTAGTTGGGGCCCTAGTTTATTTTTTGCTTCAGAGCCTTTTGGTTACCAAGCTACACCACTGCTGATGTATAAAAGAGTATGCCAGTGTGCTTATATTAGTATAGCTTATGTAAGATGATGCATAATATCATCCGCATCACCGGCCGCTGCGGATCAGTGGACGCACTTTCTATTATAAAATCTACTGAAGGCGAACCGCTATAAGAAGTGGAATTTTTTACCAGCGTCTGTTACCAAATAGCTATAATCTAGACGTTTTTAAGAGGAGAGTGAACAGGCTTCTTATAGGCGAGCGAGTTGTATAGTCGACTACATTGTCGGTTAATGACAGTTTCTGTGGTGTGGTGGCTGAGCAGGTCGGCTCATGACCCGGAGGCGGCGGGTTTGATTCACGCGGTAGGACAAGTATTTGTGCAGAGAAAAAAAGCGCAAATACTTGATCTGTGTCTGAGTGTTGTGGGACCATGGTCCTTGTAGTTAACTAGGATTCCCTGTGTCTAGGGACTCATGTATGTATGAGATCGTTGGACGTTATAAACGACGCAAACGCAAGCCTATATGGTTTAGGTTTCAGTCGAACTAATAGCTGTGAGCATTTGTGACAGATTTCTCCCACGTTCCAATCGAAGTAAAAATGCTAAAAAAAACCGTCGAATAATGTCAATATGTCATAATGTCAAAATGATCGTTCCAGTCACACTGTCGTGGGCAAAAGATTCGAAATTTCTGTTTATTTGAGAATGGAACGAGAATCGGGTAGTTGTAATGGTTTTGTGCGTTTTTTAAAGAACCCGCCCCATAAAAAGGGCGATTTGTCCAGTGCGTACGATTCGGAACTGCGGACCCTTTATCTTAAGATAAGAAGACTGCTGACACTGACAACTTATAATGATTATTGATGATCATACTTAACATGTTAAGTGTGTTTTATATTTTCAGTATTATGTTTTGCAGCTAGATCATTTTTGTAAGTACTTTAAACTGATGTAAATTTTTAATACGAACTTTTGATTAAATGAAAATTAGATTTAATAGGATAGTTAGGTGTTCCGTCCTATGTTCGCATGCAAAGGTTAACAATTAACGTTGTTTCTTTGTTAAAAGATAATCATAGAAGTAACTTTGCCACGCTACTAAATAAAAACAATTCTTTTTGTTTTATTTGTTGCAATTACACAAGATCAAATTCATTCTTACATAAAGCAATATTTTTGATAAATATATATGAAAAATAGTTTCAGTTTTTTTTTTATAATATTCAAAACTGTGTTTGTTAATATCAATAACATATTTCTTAATCAAATTAGTTTATGGTTTATTCGTTGGTGCATAATAATTAATTTATAATGTAATATATATAATTTATTCATAACTTTAATTACAGGGTGTTAAATTGTATATCGTTATTGGAATAATTTGTTCTTAGTTCTCACGAGCTAGTTGAGTGCCGAATAATTGTACTCGTAGCACAGAAGACTGAGTGCAGGCACAGAACATTCACTCCGAGAAGTCAATCTATGTTTAGTTGGTGCCTCTCTATCGGTATAGCTCAGCTCTTCTGGCGCGGCACGCTTCACGGACCGGCATATGTTGCCATATATTCGCGCCAGGCAAGCCGTAGCAATGTACTATGCTATATGTAATTGCGAAGCAATATCGAAAACTTTAAATTAAACATCCTCTAAGTAAAAAACTGTAAACATTGGCTTTTTATTTGTTATACTTCAATGTTAAAATTGTTAACTTATATTTAGCGCATTCGATGAAGGCAGCTAACAATATTCGTTGTTTTTTACTTGACAGAATTCTACTTTTCTCCTATTTTGAAGTAAAACTTCTTTAGGCACGCTTGACTTGGGGGTACACCAGCTTACCCCCAAGTCAAGCGTGCGTCCAAGTCAAACGGAAGTTGAGTTATAACTATATCTATCTCGCTACGTGAAAGAAAGAGTACGTTTAAAGTAAAGTAGTTACGTTTCGTGTATAACTGTAACGGCAAGAGAGATCTAAAGAAGTTGTACTTCAGTCGTGTGATCTAAAGCACACTCGTTTATTTTTATCGTGATCCAGGTTCCACAGAGGATGGAGACCTACTACACTAACTCATATTATATACTGACATAGATAATAATGCTATTTTAATTCATTATTATTATCGTGGATAGTGGAATATGTCTGAAAAGGGCTGAGAATAGTATAACTATAAAGAAATGTATAGCGAGGTGTTTGTATATGTTGAAAATAGCGGTCGACTGCCAAAAAACGTACTTTTAAGAAATTACACTTTAAGTAGATGGTCGGCATACCAGCCGACGAGACTGAAGGAAAAGACTAGAATGATATTTAAAGGTTAATATCCAATGTAGATAGACTCTGATGAAATTAAACTAAGGTGAATTAAACCAAGTATTTTAAAATAAAATTAAACCTTTTTGTCTGGTTTTGATGCTGAAAGAATGATTGTTTCGCATCAAGGACGAGCATACATGTCCAACTTGTGTGGGTGAAACAGGGACATTAAATTGATAACAGCAGTTTTAAATAAATGCAACAATATCTAACACTTTTTAAGTGTTGGAATAATGCAGTTTATGCCTAGTTGTTAATGGATTTGAAATGTTCGTGTACAACTCACACATTTCAATATTAAGAAGGTTATAAAGCTTACAAGCTTAGCTAGCTTCCTAATATTCTTTAGGGAATCAAGTGAGATTTCATTTTGTTGTATTCCTGTGTTGTTCTTAACTCATTTGATCGATATCGACTAAGGTTGCTTTTGATCAACAAATTTGCTGCCAATGTCGTAAATTCAGCAATAATTATACTTGAGACTTTATGACCTAATCTCAGTCTAGTAATCCTATTACTAGACTGTGCTGATGTCTCAGAATGACGTTCGCAGTGCAGTGTCACGCGAAACTATAGAATTTCAAATGTCACTGCAACTGATATGGGCAGTCGTGTCGCTTAACATCAGGCGAGCGACTAGCTTGTCATGTCATTTCGTAACATAAAAAAAGAACTTGTAAGACTAAGATGTTTGCGAAGTACTTACATGAGTTAAATATGAATATCTTGCTTGACGTCGTCGTCGGCTTGTTTCGAGCTAATGTGTTGTGATATTTTAAACGAATAATAGTGATAAGTAACTAAAATGTATAAGCTTGAAGGCTTTTGTTGATTTTGTCGACTTCTATTTATCGCGTTGGATTTTTCTATTTATAATACGGTCACGTTCATAAAATAAATAGATTGTCTAAGGTTTTTTTTTTGGTAACTTGATGAATAAAAATATGTTTTTGAACGCTTTTTATTTAGTGAACGCATCTGTATTAGTTCTTATTTAGCTGATTTTCAAAACTATGTAGCTTCAATTGTAGCTTTTGCAGGTAAATATTTCATATCAATCATAATGTTAAGATTCTGTCAAGGATGTACTTACAATAGTATCACGGCATTAAAATTCGTGCAGCTCTTAAACTAATATGCGGCGAACTTTATCTTCTGCTTCATTTTGGATGATATGAAATGCCTTAGTCTAATTAATAATTATTATTGTAGTGTTAAAGCTAAGCGTATATTGAGTGCATACTTTAACCATTCGATCAATTTTTTCCAGTGTAGTTATTTCTGTTTCTAATCTTTTTTTCTTCCGAAAAAGGTATCAGTTTTGGTAGTATTATATCTATATACGATAACTGCATAATAATAAAACATGTAAGGGGCCAAAAAGTTGAGCCATGGCGAGGCATTGCGTGGCTTACGTTGTTTATTGATGTATATGCATTTTTGCTACTACGCATATTAATTGTGCCCCTGGCCGATACATTGTAAAAACATTGAGCTCTCTAATGATATATAAAAATTTATATAATATATTCTAGATTTGTTTTTGATACATCACTTTATAATTATGTATATGCGATACCTTGCATGGCATGTGTTCGATACATTTTGTGTCGTATATAATTAAATATGGTAAATCTCAAGACGTATGTTTTTTTCTTAAGAATATGCTTAGAAATTTTGTATGTTGATTGATTTGGTGATCACGGAACTTTTATTGCAATGCAACATGTGAGATTTCATTCCTAATTTGAAATTTCCATAGTATGCTACGTATTGAAACTGTCAAATCCATGCAAATTTCTGTTTCTATCGGTTGATATAAAGTTCTGTGATCGCCCGGCATTTGAAATGTATATAGCCATTTTTTGTTGGTATCAAGGAAAAACCTAATTTTTTATTTTCATTTTTGTTTATTTATGCTGTGAAGGAATTTTGTTATGCTAATAAAAGTTTGTATGTGAATAAAATAGATTTTGATTTTCATCAACACTGGTTAGGATACTTCTCGATATATTTAGGTTTATGTATATGAAATGATATGGAGACGAAACTAGGGAACTACACTCATTATTCGATGGTTAATTTTAATTAATTTTTTTAACAACTTTGATTGTGTGTCCAATACGAGCTGTGTTTAATATTTTTATTACATTCAAGGAATAGTCTTTTTATTTTAGACATTTAGGCCACATTTCACCGGGAGGAGGTAATCACGGAATGCAACAGAAGATTGATTGATTGATTGAAATGCAACAGATATAATTTCATTCCTAATTAGATAATTTCCATATTAACTATGCACATAAGCTGCATATTGAAACTGTCAAATCCATACAAATTTGCGTTTCTATCTTTTGCAATCAAGTTACGTGATCGCCCGACTGATGTTTAGTAGCAATGTGGCTGAAGGTGGAAGATTAACGCCTGGACTGGAAACTGCTTTTCAAGTGAGGCTGTTGGAGCATGCTGTTAAATTTCTTGGCAACGCATTGTTCAGGTGAGAATGGTAGTTTTTCCGACCCCCATATCCTATGGTTTCATCGGTCTGGAGTTAGTTTAAAAGTTTATAATTATAAAATGAAACAACGAGTTCTTATATAATATTTACTGCATAGCCAAAATATTAAAAAAACTTACAATACTCACAAAATAATATCACAAGTTCTTGATTAATTGCATCATTCAATAACATATTGGTGCCGATTCTGTCGCATTCTCTAAAACTAAAGTTAACTTAAAGTATGGCGGTACTCTTCTGATAAACAGGAATCAAAAAGACATAAATATGTTAATTTCGTTTAGCTTTAGAGAATGCGACACAGAATCGACACCACTGTAGTAGCATCCAAATAAAACAAAAACACTGAAGAATGAGAAACAAAACTCCTAATTTATATTCGTAGAAACAGCTGGGATGATCTATTAAAAAAAAATACTGGATCGATATCAATTACGAACTTTTGTGTGCAAAACTGGAAAACTAGGTAAAGTTATAGATAATTTTAATTTCAAGGTTAAATTAAATAAAATTTGTTAAATTATGATGAATCTACGTATTAGTTAAATTATACAATACATATATTGAATAATTTTAGTATAAATTATGCTAATATTGATCAATAATGCCAAAAACTATATAATAATACTTAATTTCATTTGCTGTTACTTTCCGTATAAAATATCACATATACAATAAATAAATAATAAAATTAACCCCGTAACGTGATATCATAATATTTAATTGGTTAGTTTTAATCTAATTTTTAATAAATTTATTCTATACCGAAATATCGACCCGCGCCCGGTTTTTTAAATAAATAATAAAATGTGCGAAGAGATCCAATACATCAAAATTTGTTTTATTACTCGTAGTTCTTTATTAATTCGACCGTAACAAAACTACAGTAATTGTGTATATACTTCTATATATCTTATTAATACATCATAAAGACTAGTAGGTACCCATACGAGCACTTAGGGCCGATTCACACCGTGGTGGCAGCGGCTGGCGGCGAAACTATTCGCAACGCCGCGCCGCGCGGTTTCTTGAAATTGTTTGAGGTTTTCAAGCTATAATGGTTGTTTAAGTAATGTAGATAAAGTTTAAAATTATTGTATACTGAAGATTGTCGCCGCGCCGCTGCCGGCCTCAGCCATTTCGGTGTGAATCGGTCCTTAAAATATAAAAATGTAATACATAATTTCAGATCAACAAAAAATCATAAGATAAATTTTGGTAGCTATATATTTATTCTAAAGCTAGCCACTTTAGCGTAAGGTACAGGTCTTATTAATAAACAGGTATTAGTCTCGGGTTAGTTACTTCAGCTTTTGTCCTTTTTTTGCTACTGGAATATTTAGCTGGATCGAAAGAGACAAAAGATAGTGTAAGTAATCTAAAGGTAGTTCGTGTTTATTAATAAGGCTGTATATTGTAATATAACTTGCCATTTTGATTAACTTACAACAAATAAAAATTTAAGAGAGTACCTTTAATATGCATGATACAGCTTTTGACTTTTATGCCACGATATAATAACAGTAATGATTATTGATAGTTTACAAAATACATACACAGGCCCGTATTCTAGAATGACGCTCGATCGTGAATAGGAGCGATTCATTAAACGTAACTCTGTAATAGAGGCCATTAAGAGTTTGTTACAGAATGTGCTACTAAAGTTGCTAGTAGTTAACCATCACGTAAAGTTATGTGGAAGATAAAACTTTCGGATAGCTTACATCACGTTTGACATTCCTTGTTTATCATGTGGCTACCTAATCGTATATATCTACAATATTGATATTACAATAATAATAATTTATTGACATAAAAACATAAAACAAATCTTGTTTTTCTTTTTGCCCCAGTTAAAATTTTTGTTACATACTGGTACAAATTAAATGAACTAAACTACAAATCAAATAAACAATGTTACAATACGAGCACTTTTGCGAGGTTTTCAATTCTATTCATTATTTTTGTAACGAAAACTTATTACTGCTATACATTTACAACGTACAATAGCAGTTTTTAATAAAATGTTTTATTAAATAATCTCGAATTTTTGGTATATTGCTCAAAGCATACTTCAGCTGTTAAACAAACTTCTTATCCATCAAATAACGATTTAGTTGCCACTCGATCTCTCTCTGCCATTTAAGGTATATACTAAATGTGTTGGTTAGCCCTTTCCAGTGATTGTGAACGCAAGAAGTGTTTATATAACAGATTAGTTCCTATTAGCTCAACCAGAACTTTAAACGGACATTCTGAAACAAGCCCTATAGGGCTAAAGTATGCTTTGAACAATTTACCAAAAATGCGAGACTATATAAATATAATATTTTATTAAAAACTGCCATCGTACGTTGTAAATGTATACTAGTTATAAGTTTTCGTTACAAAAATAATGAATATAACTGCGAATCAGGCTCTAACCTTGCGAAATTGCTTGTATTGTAACATTGTACGACAGGAAAGTATTTGCACAGAAAAAGTGCAAATACTTGTTCTGTGCCTGGGTGTGGGACCATGGTCCTCGTATTTTCTGGGTCCCATTTTTTTTTTTTTTTTTATGTTACTGAATGATGTGACGAGCTAGTCGTTCACCTAATGTTAAGCGCCACGGCCGCCCATAACAGAGTCATTCGGAACCCCAAAATAGAGTTACGAGTGACACTGCACTGCGCACATCATCCTGAGACATCAGCACAGCCTGGTAATAAGATTACTAGACTATGAGATCAGGTCGTAGTCTCAATTGCCCAGTAATTTCACTAGCTACAGTGCCCTTCAAACCGGAACACAGTAGTGCTTGCTCATTACTATTTGGCGGCAGAATAACTGGCATAGCGGTGGTACCTACCTAGACGAACTTTGCAACCAAGTACTACCACCTAGACACAGGGAATTCTAGTTAGGGTCTAGGATCTGTGTATGTGATCGTTGGGTGTTATTATTATCATTGTAATATCAATATTGTATCAATATACGATTAGGTAGTCAGATGATAAACAAGGAATGTGAAACGTGATGTTAGCTAACCGAAAGTTTTATCTTCCACATAACTTCACATGATGGTTAACTACTAGCAACTTTAGTAGCACAATCTGTAACAAGCTATAAGGTCCGTATTACAGAAGGATGCTCAGTTATCGATCGATGCTCAAGCGGAAATTTCATTCACTAATTGATCACTTTATGAATGAAATTTCTGCTTGAGCACCGATTCTGTAATAATTCCGAAGTTCTGTAATACGAGCATAAGTCTTATAATCGCTGTAGTGAA
Source organism: Ennomos fuscantarius (assembly GCA_905220475.3). NCBI lineage: Eukaryota > Metazoa > Arthropoda > Insecta > Lepidoptera > Geometridae > Ennomos > Ennomos fuscantarius. The sequence continues at coordinate 13,140,943 of HG992040.1, forward strand.
CTTTGTAATACGATACCGTTTAGTACCTACCTAAGATACCTACACACGACAGCACGATATGTAAAATATCAGTAGGTTGCTACAATATATTCTACTCTGCGATCTTGCACTGTCACCGACAAGGTTTTTTTCACCTTTGTACTGCCAATCACTTTCAAATACTCCACATTTGATACACAATTATTCTGTAGTACTATATATCTGTGCTGACCTACTTTGTTATTCCACAATAAAATTATAGATAATATTAAGTATAATTAAATGCATTCATAGTAACGATATAGGCGACTGCGACAACGGTCTATTAAACTTTTGTTTGTATTTTGCAGTAATATTTGTAACAATATATGACTACAGACGGGACTCCAACCAGTCGCTAGTAAAATGCCGACAGGGCTGTCGGCATTTTACTAGCGTTTGAACTGCCGTGCCGCAACTATCATACTGTCTTGTGTTAACCCTATTCAATTGCAACTTACTATTTTTTTATTTTAGTTATTTTTTTAGTTTCGTTTGCAACATATAAATAATGGATATACTCCAACAAAACGCACATATAAAGCTTGTTAACGTGACACATAACCCTTTTTAGGGCCCGCATTACAGAACTACGCAGAATCGAGAATCGTTGCTCAAAACGAGATTTCATTAAGCAATTGATTTTGTAAGTTGCTCGACATTTTGTATGTGATGTCTCTGGCTTTAGCACCGATCTATGATCGAGTATCGTTCTGTAATACGGGCCTCAGTTCAGCTCATTATGATGAACTGTTTTATAAATATGTTCGTCTTACTTTCACGCGTGACACTTCTAAATCTGTGAGAAATTGATAAACATGCATAGTCTTAATAATTATGAAAAAGAGGGTAATAAATAAATATAAATATTCTCTTTGGTCCCAACTGGGGAAAAGATAAAAAAAAGAGAAACGAGGGCGGAGAACTGGGGGAGAGAAAGCCGCACCGCTGTAATGCGAGTTTATTTGAATGTACATTAACATTACTCGATATACAATATCGGTAAATATTTAAATGAAATCCTTTATAGTTACCGCTATATTAACTAAAATAAAATAAAACAGTGGCGCTGTATTAGATTTCTTTTTTTTTTTTTTGAACGATCTAATGCTGTTGGTCTCTAACGACCTTTACAGCGTCACCGGGTGGGAGGGCGGGCGCTTAAGGCGCCCAGCCGTGTAAAGTGGGAGGCAACTAGCTCAAGGGCACCCCTGGGGTGCGATACTAGATTTCTTTTAAATATTTTACTTATAGGGCCTGGATATCGGGTACAGTAATGTACATCCACACACAGATAATATTATTCTATATTAGATCGGAATAAATTCGTACTGGGGGTACAGGAGTAACCGAAAACAAAACGGTACAACCGAAACCGCCTACAACTAATTACCACCAAACAAAACCCACCACATCAAAAATATACTACTTAGGTGATTATGTGGTGCATTAGCATTAAAAAAGTGAACTAGAGAACGTGTGAATGAACGAGTGAACTAAAAGAAGTAACTGGATAATATTTTACCTGGTTATATAGACCAGCACAATATTTAGTTTTAAATACATTGAACACGCCTGCGTAATAAAATCTTAATACTTACGACTAATATTATAAACTAGCATACAGCTGAGTAAATAAACCTAAGATAAGGCAAATTTGTAACCTAACGCTTGCAATGACCTAACTCGCCCTTAACTAACGTGCGTGCGCTACGCATATTTTTGTCATACATTATTGTGATGTGATTATTTTCCTTATTTTAAGTTTAATATTTATTTATGAAGTACGTATGACATTTAAGGACTTTCTTAAATATTTAAATATGCGTTTCATAAGCGGTTCAAGTCCACAAATATGGAGATCTGACGCGGCGCCCGTTCTGACCGACAACGTGACTTAATTACTTTTCCATATCTTAAACCTACAATCCTTCTCTATCAGACTATCTCCCACTCGCTATCTAGATTATCGTCAGGAGATAACACACTTTCCTTGTAGCCGTTGGCTTTTAAATCCAATCTCAATTCCATATTTTCCAAGTTCCACGTGTTAGGAAGCTTCACCACTCTTGGTATCAGGTCTATGGGGTTAGGCTCTTTGATTTTTGATACCGGCGTATGCACTCCGTTTTGTACTTTTGTTAGTCGTTTGTTAGTCTTTGGTTGTGTGTAAGTTTGTTCTTGGGTGTGAGTTTTATCCTGTGTGTTAATTTTGTCGTGTGTGTAATTTTTTTCTGGTGTGTCAGTTTTTTCATCTGGCTCTGTGCGTTTGTATGTGGGCGTACTGTTAGGGGTGTCGATAGTCTGAGAATTGGAGGTTTGTTTGGTGGGGATGCTGAGAGACTCTAAGTTGAGCATCTTGGCGAGGATCTTCTCTTTCTCTTCGATTTGTTTCTCGAGGAGTTCGTCGTTCGGTTGCGGTTGTGGCATGTTGCTGGAAATTTTAAGTAAAATTTAAATTAATATTTTGATGCACTGATTTTGAAACAGTATTCTTGCTAAGTTTGATAGACGCAGGCGTGAACTAGTCAATTTTAAAAATAATGATATAAGTACATCTCTACCTAACCTATTTATTTGTTTAGAGATTACATTTATTTAAGTTACGTTTTGTAAATAATCTTACTATCAAATTTATATATCTCATATAAAGTAGTCTCTTTAACTATTGGATAAGATAGTCGGTAGGGGCACGTTCGATATTAAATTTTGTTTTCGTTTATTCCCCAAGGCGCTAACAAACTTCACTACTGGTAGTTAACTAGTGTAAAAGAAAATATTTTTCTCAATAAATAAATAAATTTCCTGTATGTGTATTATTTATTAGCCGCGGGAAATTTTAAACGTGCCTCAATCTTCATTCCCTTTAGCACTAATAATTTCACTACAACCGTTTAGATTATTACATCGTGAAAACCGTCACCAGCCCACAGCGGGACATACAACAAAAAAACGAGTATGATTTAGACCACACGACTGAAGTAAAACTAGCTCCATCTATCGGCCGGTATAATTTTGCTTTGTTTAATGTTAATGTCGCCATCTTGACAATTGTAATACTGTTATTTTACCAAACATACCAACATAATAATACCAATTTGTACAATGCATTTATGTTGACAATGGAGATCCACATGAAACAACTCAACCTCCGTTGGCCTCGCATTCACCAGCTTACTCCCCAAGTCAAGCATGCGTTAAAAAGTTTTACTTCAAAAAGATTTCGCACTATACCAATTCAAACTTACCCATAAACGCTGACATTCATGACACAGGGGCTCGTGTACACCCCGTCCACCTTCCGGACCGGAGTGGCCAGCCGCGGCGTACTGCCTCCGGAGCCCGTCTCCCTCCGCCGACTCCTCCGGCTGCTGTGTATCAACTCCTCGTCATACTTCTTCTCCATTATACTATTATACAGCTTCAGCTTCTTCTGCAACTCTTCAGATTTCTCGCGGCGTAACTCTTCCGCGTCACTAGAAACATCTCTAAACTCGTTTATGATCGATTCTAGAACGTTGCCGGACAGGTCGCGCGGCAAGTCCTTTATGGGCGGCAGCTCGAAGCATTCCTCCGCGCTGGCGACGGTGTTGTCGATGTACTCGTTCTTTGTGAACATGGCGATGGGTTGTTCTAGCACGCTGGCGATGTAGGGCACGGTCTGGTCGATGTGCGCGAGGTCGCGGACCGTGTTCACGGCTTGTTGGATGGAGTTGGTTAGCGACTTGCTCATCAGGTTGTGCGGTTCCTCTGTTTGGGAAGTAAATGGTTAGTTACTGTTGACATTATGACCTACGAACGCACACCCAACACTGGAGAATGGTTTTATTGCTCTGTGTCTACAAAAAAAACGAGTATGCTTTAGACCACGCGACTAAGTAAAACTTCTTTAGCTCCATCTATCGGCCTAACTCGGGCCTTTGGGTATAACTTAGTTTTTGTTTTGTTTCATGTTAATGTCGCCATCTTGACAATTGTAAATTTTTATTTTACCGGACATGCCAACATAAAAACCAATATTTAACTATGTTATGTTGACAATAGAGGTTTGCGTGAACCAACAACTTTCAACATCCGTTCGCCTCGTTACTCATTCACCAGCTTACCCAAGTGAAGTGTGCGTACAAAAGTTTTACTTTAATAACGTATTTAAGTAGGTATTTGATTTGGGTACTAAACAGTTATGATTTGAAACTGAACTGTTTAAGAACAGGTAAGATTTTTACTTTTTATTGTTGTTTAGACGACACCTATGGCATATCATCATCAACCCACTGCAGTCTTCTGCTGGACATAAGCAGGTGTCTCCCAAGGCACGATGTTTATCTCTTCTTTTCCAATCATTATTCCATCGACCTAATGCATATCGTCGCTCCATCGAGTCGCGAGGCTTTTTTTATCGGGCTAGTGCTGTTGGTCTCTACCGTCCTTTACAGAGTCACCAGGCTGGCCCTTAAGGTGTCCCGACGTGAAGTGGGAGGCAACTAGCTCAAGTGCACCTCTGAGGTGCGATCCTCGGCTTGGGCCGTTGCCGGGATACGAGGATCGAGGAGACTACGTCCACTGGAAGAGTGAACCCTATTGAAAATACTACATTACTCTTAGTATTAATACTCTTGTAGCCTTAGCTACATTTGCCGATTCGCAGTCTCCTCTCTAAGGCCCGTATTACGGAACTATGCTCAGTCGTCGATTGATGTTCAAGCAGAGATTTTATTGACTTTTTGATCATTTTCGAATGAAGTCTCGTCTGAGCGTGGTACGAGCCTAAGACACGTCTGTGCCACCGATATTCGGTTCTGCGGCAGGTATCGCCAGCCCACTGCCACTTCAGCCGGCTAATCAGCTGATAGCAATGTTTACCACCTATGGCAAGCGGTCCAAATTGAACACTAGAGAAAAATGTAACATGATTTCTGAAAAGACCCTGTCCTGATTTCTGACACATCTGACATAAGGTTTATATTGAAGTAAAACTTCTTTGTGCACACTTGACGGGTATGCAGGTGAGGCGAACGGAAGTTGAGAGGTAGATATACTTGTATCATCCTATCTACGTCTTTCGATCCCCTTGCCCCTAGGCAAGAGAGATGAAGCTAAAGAACGTTTTACTTGTCGTGTGGTCTAAAGCACACTTGTTTTTTATGTTTGCTCTAGGCTGCCGTGCCATGGTTATGTTCGTGACTTTAAAATCTAATATAAATTGTTCATGGTTATCTAACTACTTCTACGAATAAAACTAATTATCAAAGCTGTATCAGAGCCATTGCTCCATACAAATATACGAAGCGCAACTAAAGTTTTAAAGGTGTGTAATAGAAAACAAATAAAAATGCGAAAATAATTGGTCAAAACGTATATTCATATAAGTACAATGGCCATGCTGGTACAACACTCACAAACTAAAAACATAGCATACACTTACTTGCAAAATAAATTGAAAAAAAAAAACGCAGGAGACAAACAAAGAATAGTATAATTTGTTCAGTTCCGGTACTAAATTTTAAAATTTGTGATTCAGGTCATTGTTTCTAAGTTAAAAACAAAAAAAAAATGAATGAACATTAAGCCTTGAGTACACACATACGGTTGGAACAACAATTCGTAAGGTGAACGTGATAAATCAGTAACCATACTTAAGCACAAATAATGCATACTTCTTTATTGCAAGCGAGTGTAATAATGTAGTCATCCAACTGTCAAATACCATATTTATATTACATATTTTTGACTACGGCTAAAAGGGACGCGGGGATGGGTAAACTGGTGTAGGGACATGACTGTATAGGATGTTTATTGTTACTGGTATTACAATTCGAAATTCGGATACCCTTTCGAAGTTATCCTCTAAAAAGCTTAATTTTTTATAGGTTTCATTTTTATATTCAGATTTTTAGTAGTTATTGTTAAAAACAAAGTGAGGCTAAATAACAACCGACGTGTGAAGCCTTATTGTGCCAATGACTGCCATAAAGAACAGATTTGAATAGACAATAACATTTTTTCCCTTTGGCTTCTAGATAAAGTATTCATTTAGCCTCACTTTACCAAACATTTAAAAATAACTTTTTATTTAATTAGCTAATTAAATTAATGAAAACCGGGGCGTCAATAATTTGTAATGTTGTTAATCAATAACACCACAAAGGTAAACTGACTACAGTATGGTCCAACGACAAAAGTTGGTAAACATATCCAAACTTCATTGTTTCACATTGTATAACAACTTTTGTCGAATGTACCAGGGCCCTAGCACAATATTGGAATACCACTCTTCTTATAAAGTTAAACGCCTTATTAACCTTCGATATCTGAATAACACTGCTCGTGGCATTAACTGGTAGACTTACTAACAAAAAAAAATTTATAAAAGCTTTGACTTATTATTAGCAAAATGGTAATATAAATCACAACATATTATTTAATATTTATATCTAGCCAATAAGCTAACATTATTTTCAGTCGTCTGAATTTTTCCTAAATATTTTTCATTGGAATGCACAAGAAAGCCAATTTTAAGTACGTTAATTTTAGTAATCTTAATCACAAATGTTAAGTAAACATATTATTTATTATACCTAATTACTTTACTAGCATAGAAGAAAAAAAGTGGGTTTTTTTGTAAATTGTAAATACTTTTTATACTAATGTTAATACATTGGTCCTAATTTGGTATTAGTTTAAGGCACTTTGACCAATAATAGTTTAAACTTACATTAATAAAAAAACTTTAAAAAAAAATTAAATAAGATTGAACTCTCACTTTCTCTGTGTATGTGCGAGTTAGCAGAAAACGACCACAAAATTTAATTAAGAACATTACTCGTTAAATAAATGTGGTGTAATGGCACATAGAATAAATAATATAAAACGCACAAAATGGTTTCAGAGATAAAGTAGATTTTTATTTCACCTCATCCGGTTTAAGCAAGCACATCAATAGTATTCCGGATTTTAAAAAATCACAAACTTTGAGTGCATATATACATAAAGTACTGTGTAAAAATAGGACGGACACTACTTAGCATATAATTGACATATATTTTTATTTTCTAATTATTTATCTCTATCGAAATACATTTTAGATTTAAAATAACAACCATATAGTCACAAAAATATTATTAATAAAAGCAATATTCGTCGATTGACGTGGATTGTATAGTTCGATCGTTCGAATGTGGTGCCATCTTTTATCGAAAAACGACTTTAACAAGTGATCTTACACCCTAAAAGCACCCTGTTGTCAAGTGAAAATACTTCATAATACTTATTTTACTATTTCTAATACTGTATATTAGTAATGGTGGTCGGACTTTTGAAGAAATCGTCTAATTAAAAATGTAAAAAAATATTAAGTAAATTATTTTTAACGAAAATATAATTTGTTAAATACATAATTTATTATTTTAAAAGATTCTACCACAGACATATTTTAATACTTGTCTCTGGCATGCATAAGCATGCATGGCAAAGTGTTTTCTTGCATAAAACATTGTGTAATTATAAGTTATTTCCTTGGTCTTTCTTTATTATGAAACAGATGCATACCGTTATTTCATTTTCTGGGATAAAATATTTCTTTTACCTCGGTAGTATCAGTTCACCGTATTGTCAACCAATAAACAAACATTTATATTAATTAGTAGGGAGGTTGGTTGAAAAAGTCAACTACCCCTATACTACTATATTAAGTTTCGTAAAAAATACGATACGGTTTAGTTGGACGAGAGTTCTATGCAATACTTTGAGTTAGACCATTTAGTTGGACGAGAGTTCTATGCAATACTTTGAGTTAGACCATTTAGTTGGACGAGAGTTCTATGCAATACTTTGAGTTAGACCATTTAGTTGGACGAGAGTTCTATGCAATACTTTGAGTTAGACCATTTAGTTGGACGAGAGTTCTATGCAATACTTTGAGTTAGACCATTTACTAGATACTACTTATAATAACGTTGCACCTTTTTTAGAGTAAACAAAGCAAATATCTTCGCTGAGTGTAGTATACACTAATTTGTGTTTTATGTGACGAGACAAATGCGTATTAGATTTTTTCTACAGTCAAGGGTTAACGCGGAAAATGTCTTCGCGACGAAATTGTATTATTATAATGAATTAAGTCAGTATTCCATTATGAAGATGAGGCTCGCCCATCATCATCCCTTAGATATGTTATGAGCCATTTATTTATTTACTTATCTATTTATTTAATTTCACAAAACATATTTGAGATCTATAGTCTGTCAAATGAGGCGATAAAGCGTAAAGATAACTTACATGTTAAACCTTTGCCTTGACATTTTACAATTTATCACTAGTTTCGTATAGTTTAGTAAACAAAATTCAGCCGTTTTTTGCGAATCCTTGAAATTCTATCGAAAGCTTATTTGACTTATTCTGAGTCTTGGATTTGAAACTTTTAAGGTATAATTTTTATAATTGGACGGTTTATTTCGATACGTTTTGTATATCATGCTTCGTATGATTTCCTTGTGGAATTTTTTTGCTTAGTTTTTTCAACCTGGGTATAGTTAGTGCGAATGAGGAAATGTGACATGTAGTTGGCGTAAATGGGGGAAGGTAACGTATAGTTGGCGTAAATGGGGGAAGGTAACGTATAGTTGGCGTAAATGGGGGAAGGTAACGTATAGTTGGCGTAAATGGGGGAAGGTAACGTATAGTTGGCGTAAATAGGGGAAGGTAACGTATAGTTGGCGTAAATGGGGGAAGGTAACGTATAGTTGGCGTAAATGGGGGAAGGTAACGAGCATGTGCAGTATATGCTAGGGCCTTTTAGAGAACAGACCTGGCGCGGCGGGCTCGGGCGCTTGCGCGAGGCGGACCAGCGAGCGCGGACCTTCCAACACGAAGATCTCGTCCTTGCCCACAGACACGGAGAGTATCCTGTGGGGAGGTCACTCTATACTGGTTTTGTTTACACAGCTTAAAACGAGAGTTGAGTTTTGGTGAGAAAGCGAAAATGGACCATTAAATTTGTATAAATGCCAGTAACATGGATGACACATCTTTTTCATTTATTTTGATTCAGAAACCAAACTACGAACCGACTTTGATTTGACAATTTGAAAGTATCCCTACTAAACAAAAAAAAAGAATTTGAAACATAAAAAAATACAAGGGGGTTCAAAGTCGGTTGATAATAATGTAACTTTATATAAACTATGCCACGTATGCCCGTCTGCAATAAAGTTTGACAGCTCCTAAGTTCGCACTTATCCATCTATAACGTAACTACCGCGACGCATTTGGGTACGTCCTAGACATTAAGCGCAAACTTAAGAGCTGTAAAGCTGTAGTTCCGACGGGTATTAGAGTATAAAGGTCTGTCGATTCAAACCTTGTTGATAAATAGGAGAATAGTTTAGGAGATTCAAGGGAACATATGAACATACATCCGTAGATTATCAAAATCATAACGCCCTATTTTGCAATCATCATTATCCGCCTGGAGAACCTAGAACTAGAACGTCCACTGATGAATCTATAGGCCTCCCTATAGGGCGCCACTTTCAGCAGCTGCTTGCCTCCTCCATCCAGGTCGGTCCACCTTACGCTGCAGTCGGGTAGAGGGCATACCTCCGGAGCTGGTCGACGCAAGCGGTGGCCTGCAGCGAGCGCGGGTCGAGGATGTAGAGGAAGTGCTCGTTGTGCGCCACCAGGAAGTGGTCGCGGAACACGTGCAGCGGCCCGAGGTTGTACTCGCGCTCCAGGTGGCTGTGGCGGCAGCCCGCGGGGTTCAGCAGCTCCGCCACTGTCAGCGGGTTCGATATCGCTTCCTGACACACGGGAAATTGACAATAAACTGGAAGCTGGAAGCGGTCAAACTGTTATCTGTGATCACCCCCAACTTCCTATGAATAATTTAAAAAATAATAATTTCGATGTTAGTTTATTTTCATCACTATTCAATTATAAAATTGTTACCCGTTGTTTTTCGAAAGCTTAGCAAACGTAACACAGGGAACCTAGTACGGTTCTACAGTACTTAGCGTATGTTTATAATTTACCTACCTATGTTTGAATAGTTACCTACTGTTTTATTTTATATTAGTATATTTGGCAGAAAACTAATGTAAGCCTAGCATAAGATTGTTATTTAGTTATTGGCAAATAAATTACTGTAACTAATTAAATGAGTATTTGTTGAAGGCTGTAAGAAGCCGGTCCACTTTTCTCTTGAAAACGTAACGCTATTTGCACTGGTAAAGAATTCCACACCTTAGCAGTTCGCATCATTAAGGCCAATCAAAACGTCTGATGCGGATAAGAGGGATGGCTACCATGTATCAGTCATCCTTTTCTCGAAGAAGTTCAGGCCATTTTCAACTCCCTATAACTTCGTAGTGGATAAAAAACTAGAAGCCTGAATTTTCTGTAATCAGGCAGGCATTGTATAAACACGGTACATTTCAAATATCATCTATTATTGGTGCAAGAACATCCCCACGGGTGTCGGCCCGCCACAGGCGCAGCACAGCACCCACCTTGAACAGTAGCGTCTGCAGCACCTCCCCGCGGGTGTCGGCCCGCCACAGGCGCAGCACAGCACCCACCTTGAACAGTAGCGTCTGCAGCACCTCCCCGCGGGTGTCGGCCCGCCACAGGCGCAGGCCGGGGCGCGCGCAGTAGAGGCGCGGGGCGCCGCCCGCCGCGGCCGAGTACTGGACCACGGCGCCCAGCGCGCACAGGCTGCGGGCACGGAATGTCTCACGTACGGCATTCGATCGCCATGACTTTGTTTTCTTAAGCTACCATTAAGCGTCATGTTCAAATGCATCCTTTGCCTTTTACAATTGCACGTTTTGTTTAAAAAAAATCCCTTACATTGGGTATTTGACTGATTTATTTATATTGTATATATCAATAATTATATTCCTCAAAACCATATTAGCAGTCATGAAAAGAAGAAAAAAAATCTCAACGAATTACTTAGGTGAAAACATTTTAAGGATAGATAGATAAAATCTTTATTGAAACATCACATATTAAATATTAATAAAAAAAGGTATAAGAATAGAATAAGGCAGCTCAAATACGCAGTGACGTCACATATTATTACTTGACAGTACCTCATTACCAAGCTGTAGTAACTCTATGATAGCTCTACATTCAATCACTGACATGTGACGTCACTTACTACAAACTTCATAGCAGTACTGAGGTAGCACCAGACTATCTCTGTTTTACGAGAAAGGGACAGATCATGTCCCCACCAGAGACTTTAAAAACGTATTACTTCGACATTCATATGTCGATTTTAAATTATGAATTCCTTTTAAAGATCGTACTTTAAAAAAATAACACCCATTAAAAAACGTATTTAAACTAATCTGTACATTTATATAAAAATATCTATACATTTATATTTAGATCACACGACTGAAGTAAAACTTCTTTAGCTCCATCTCTCTTACCCCTACAATAATATACGAAACGCAAAGTAGTTACCTAGTTATGAAAACTTTTAATTAGCCATTAGCTATGGTTACATATTTAGCTGTTAGTTTTCCGAAAAAAATAAAATAAGTAAATTTTTCTTTCATCTTCACGTAGAGAGCGTGGTATAAGTATATCTCCCTCTCAAATTCCGTTCGCCTCACCAGTTTACCCCCAAGTCAAGCGTGCGTAAAGAAGTTTTACTTCAATATGTAAAGCCGAACTTGGAGCATATTTTTACTAGGTGGTAGGACTTTTCTGCAAAGTTCGTCCAGGTAGGTACCGCTTTGCCAGTTATTCTGCCGCCAAGCGGTAGTGCACAAGCACTGTTGTGTTCCGGTTTGAAGGGCACTGTAGCTAGTGAAATTACTGGGCAAATGAGACTTTATGATCTGATCTCACAGTCTAGTAATCTTATTTTTTTTTAGTTTTTTTTATTTAAAACTTGTCTAGCATTTGACCACGCTCTCACCTGATGGGAAGTGACGATGCGATCGAAGGTGTAGCATGCTAGCCAAGTAAATACCTATTCACTCTTCTCTTGAACACGCCCGGGTCAAATTACGCCGGAAACACAGACACTGGCAGGGCATTCCATTCCTTTTAGCCGTTCTAATTAATAACGTGGAATCAAATCGCTAATCAAATCTTATTACTAGATTGTGCTGATGTGTCAGGATGACGTGCGCAGTGCAGTGTCACGCGAAACTCTATACTTTAGAATTCCGAGTGACACTGCAACTGATATGGGCAGCCGTGCCGCTTAAGATCAGGCGAACGGTTAGCTCGTCATTCCTTAACATACAAAATATATATAATACAGTAGAAGGAGTCACCTCTTCCTCTCGCGCTTGCCGAGCTGGTTGACGAGCCACCTCCCGTCGCGGCGCTCGCACACGATGCTGCGGTACACGCTCGACACCAGCAGCATGTTCTGGTAGTAGCTCAGCTGGACGATCTCGTGCTCCTCGTTCACTATCTCCATAGATTTACACAGGTGCTGCCAACCAAACAAGTACAGTGTTTAAACGTGCATTTCTATATTTTTTATGGTAATGAATGATGTGACGATCTAGAAGAAAGAGGAGAAGAATGAAGAAGAAGAGCTCAAAAATATAAAGTTTCGCGCAACACTGCACTGCGCACATCATCCTGAGACATCAGCACAGTCTGGTAATAAGATTACTCTAGATCATAAAGTCTCAATTGCCCAGTAATTTCACTAGCTACAATGCCCTTTAAACCGGAACACTAGTGCTTGCGTACTATTACTTGGCGGCAGAATAACTGACAAAGCGATGATACCTATCTAGACGAACTTGTCTCAGGATGATGTGCGCACTGCAGTGTCACGCGAAACTTTTAGAGTTCCGAAAGAAACTGTACCGTTATGGGCGGCCGCGTCGCTTAACATCAGGTGAACGACTAAACCATCACATCATTCAAAAAAATTTTTTTTTAATTGTTATTTTTGCGTTCCGAAGTATAACGACTTTTCCTATAAAAAGATATCGCTTCCAATAAAAAAATCCAGTGTCTGATATACGTAGGTACATCATACAAACGATGAAAGCGTGACATCGTTAAAAATAAACAATACGACGGTCTGCTTGTACTGCCTTTTGGTTTGGTCTTGCACTTCGATAACGAAGCGTGTAATGCGTTTTTATCTTTGTATAATTTATAAAATCGTTTGTTTTCTTTTCTTATCTTTATAATTACTAATGAATGACGCAAACAAAGCGCACAGTAATAAATGACGATTAACTGTAGCGTATATCACAAATGAGCGAATTGACTCGGTAAATACTCTCACTTTAATTATTTATCACATTTCCCTTTCTAATATATGTATATATATATATAAAAGAAAGTCGTGTTAGTTACACTATTTATAACTCGGCTGAACCGATTTGGTTGAAATTGAACCAGGAGACGGACATAGGATACTTTTTATTCCGTTTGCCGCGTTTTGCTAATTCACCCGTGGGAAGCCGTGGCGGGTCAGCTAGTTACTTATAAATAATAGCATCAAAAATTAAGATCTACGCATAAGAATTATCGACACTTTTAAGTGCTGAATTGAATTTCATAACATTAAATATCGATAAATATACAATATCACAGGCACGCCCAACCACAATCCAGCACTTGGTCTGCGTGCTTAAATGTAAAATTACAAAACTTAGAAATGCATGCCGTCATGGTGGAGTATTGAAGTGCCTATATTTTTATTTAGTAGCATATATGTATTAATAAGCAAATAAATGAATTTGAACAACGAAAAGCGTTATGTAACACACACGCACGCACACACACACAAACACACAGGCGCACACGCGCACACACACACACACACACACAAACACAAATTGTGTCCCAACGAATGTTGGGGGTGAAACTTCTTGAGACGGGCGCCCGTTATACGTTTTTTCGCCGTAATAATCTACGGGTGGTCATCCATGTGTATGACTTATATGGACCATTGTGCATAATGTGCAAGTGTGTAGAAGCTAACAGCGTAAAAACTTCAGAAAAAACGAGAAACGATTTTTTTTTAAACTGTCTAATGCAGTTGGTGTCTACCGACCTTAACAACGTCACCGGACTATTGTGGAGCGACCTACACGCGGCCAATTTGTCACTTAATTTTTTTTTAAATAGTCCATACTCACCATATAAAAGTCAATTTCAGTCATAATAATAACGCCATTTTTGTCGCCGGAAAACAGCCTCATGCCATTTTTGGACCATTCTATAGCTGTGATTTTGCTCTTGTGGAGCTCGCCAATTGTATACCTGCAATTATTACGACCATGACTGTTTAAGTTAATTACTATTGGGTTTAATTAAGCTTTTAAGAGCGTGTTTCGCTCATCGTGCGACTTACAAACCGATGCACCCTTAAAACCAATGCCCGGGCTTAAAACCAATGCCCGGGCTTAAAACCTATGCCCCAATGAATTTTCAAGCTATGCTCAGAGTTTGTAATTGTTCAAATGACCCGGCCATGTGCATGTAAGACACTATCGAACTTCACGGCACGACATTAATGCGACTGACGACGCATTGACCCATATTCAAAAGGAATTTATGTTAGTTTTTATTTTTTTATCGGTTATACGTATTATATAACGAGTGTAAATTGAAAAGTGGATCAACGGAAGTTGTTTTTTTTTTTTTTTTTTTTTTTTACTTCAAACTTGTCTAGCATTTGACCACGCTCTCACCTGATGGGAAGTGACGATGCGATCGAAGGTGTAGCATGCTAGCCAAGTAAATACCTATTCACTCTTCTCTTGAACACGCCCGGGTCATATTTCGCCGGAAACACAGACGCTGGCAGGGCATTCCATTCCTTAGCCGTTCTAATTAAGAACGTTGAGTCAAATCGCTTGGTACGAATGGGTGGTATTTCGACCACAAAAGGATGGCGCTTAGCCGAGCGTCTAGTAGTCCGGTAGTGGAATGGTGATGGGAGAATTAGATCATGCAGTTCTTGAGCGCATTCACCGTGGTGTAATCTGTAAAAAACCGACAGACTTGCCACCTTACGTCGATGTGCAAGGCTCTGGAGCCTTTCACCAACCAAAGTGTCGTCGTCAATGAGCCTTTTGGCACGCCGTTCAATCGAGTCCAGAGCCTCAAGCTGGTACTTGGCAGACCCGTCCCACAGGTGGCAGCAGTACTCCATACACGATCGGACTTGTGCTTGATACAGATTTAGAAGCTGTCCAGGTGTGAAGTACCGCCTTACCTTGGACAATATGCCGAGTTTTTTTGAAGCTACTTTGGCTTTGGACTCGATGTAGGATCCAAAGTTTAGGTTTGACGTGAGATCAACACCCAAAAGCTCAAGATGGTTTCCTAAACTTACAGATACACCACGGAATGAAGGAGCCAGATGGAGTGGGCTCTTTTTAGCAGTGAATAAACACGCCTGTGTTTTTGCAGCATTGAACCTAACCAAGTTAGCATCGCCCCAATCGGACACGGCTTTCAAAGCCAGGTTCATGCGCTCAACCATAGCCTCTCTCTCAATCCGGACATCGTCACCACTGGCTCGGGCACTGGATGTGTATCTTTCAACAACAGTACTATCATCTGCATACCCAAAGGTACCGGGCTTTAGCAAATCATTGATGTGGAGTAAGAATAGTGTTGCTGAAAGAACTGACCCCTGAGGTACACCAGCATTAATAGCTAATTGATCGGAAGAGCAGCCATCAAGAACTACTCTAAGCGATCGTTCCCTCAAAAAGTCTGATATCCAAGTGCACAAACCAGCAGGTAGTCCGTAAGATGGAAGCTTATTCAGAAGACCGTCGTGCCAGACCCGATCAAATGCCTTAGAGACGTCTAGAGATACAGCAAGTGCCTCTCCATGCATCTCTAAGGCTTCGCTCAATATGTGAGTGGCATACGCGAGAAGATCCCCAGTGGACCGGTTTCGGCGAAATCCGTATTGCCGGTCACTGAGGAGATCATTGTCTTCAAGGTATGCCAAGAGCTTGTTGTTAATTATACGCTCCATACTCTTACAGAGAATGGAGGTAATTGAGATGGGTCGATAGTTGGCAGGATCAGCACGACTGCCCTTCTTAGGTACAGGTTGTACGTTGGCTAGCTTCCAACTCATAGGGACTATTCCGGTGTCTAGAGAGAGGCGAAATAGGCGTGTTAGAAAGGGAGACAACTCGGGTGCACAGCTCTTAAGTACAATTGCAGGTATACCATCGGGACCACTGGCTTTGTTCACGTCTAGACTGCGTAATGTTTTTAGTACTTCCTTCTGATATTGGTTTAACTCACCGGAAAATTATACATGAGTATTGCAAAATCTGGGAATTCACTTCAACAAATGACAAAAGGTAAATCTATAAAAATTGGCCATAGGGTTGAATCCCCTAAAATATATATACTCACTTATCAATTCCGTGTATATTATAAAACACCATTTCTACGATAGTTAAAAAAACACCAATTAATTTTTATATCATATATATTAAAAATATACATTAATATCTGACCTTTCCACTTTAGGCTCGACCTTCGGCTTGAAGTTGTCAGGTATGTTCTCAGGGTGTTCCTTGGGTATTTGGAAGACGGTGACCTGTCCAGCGGCATTGCCGGCCCCGACCATGTAGTCCACTGTACTTACGATCTTCACGAATGTAATCGGAGAGTTCGACGCCTGGAAAAAATAACAACACGCATAAACATGACAAAATTGATTAATACCAACTTTATTGACAGCCTCTGTGATGTGTTTGAGCAGGCCGACTCATATCCCGGAGGCGGGAGGTTCGATTCCAGGGCAGGACATGTATTTGTGCATATAGAAGAAAAAGTGCAATTAATACTAATTCGGGATGTTGAGAGACCATGTCCCTCGTATTTCTTGGGTCCCTAGTTAGGGTCCAGGATTGATATATTTGATCGTTAAGCGTTATTATTTATTATTATTATTATTCAATGCCTACTTAAATTTAAGGAGAGTTAAATTATATATTGATTTAAGTTTTTTTTATGTTAGTGAATGATGTGACAAACTAGTTGTCGAATTTTGAGTGAACACGCTGGCGCTGGTTTCCCCTCGATGTCTTCCTTCACTTTTATAAGAGCGAGTGCAAATTCCGCACATAACTTAAAAAGTCATTGATGCAGGTGATTAGAACCTAACTTAGTTGGTTCGAAAGTCACGCGGGTTACCGCTGAGTCACACT
This sequence comes from Ennomos fuscantarius, assembly GCA_905220475.3. Classification (NCBI taxonomy): domain Eukaryota; kingdom Metazoa; phylum Arthropoda; class Insecta; order Lepidoptera; family Geometridae; genus Ennomos; species Ennomos fuscantarius. Next base: position 13,158,144 of record HG992040.1, read on the forward strand.
CGCTTTATGTGTGTGTATAGGGTCAAGCAAGTTGAGCCTTCGCAAAGAATACATTATATACTCTATCGCGAAAAGAACCGACACTCGTGCATGTGTGCTGGTAAGAGCGTTTATAACTGTGTGCGTGCAGAAGCAGGCGCCGGCACATGTGGCCTTGGTGGAGCGAGGCACGAGGCAATGGACATTGTGAGACTTACATTACAGAGACTTTACTACTTCACGATGTGCCTCACCAAACAACTTACTTTGACATTTAAAATATAAAAAATAAAAATAAATTATTTGTTATAAAAAAAATATAACTATAAAAAACATAACAATATACATTACAAACTATAACTAATTTTTTGCCGACTTCAAAAAATCGAAAAAGTAGGTGGTACTAGATTAGACTATATTTTTTTAAATTTATTTTTTATGTTTGTTACCTCAGAACTTTCGACTGGGTGAACCGATTTTGATGATTTTATTTGAATGAAGGAGCTTCTCGTGTGGTCATTTCAATTTTGTCCAGTTCTGACAGTGGCATTCATGAGAAAACCATATAAGTGTGAAAACAATTTTTTACGCTTTGCATTTTTTACTTGTTATTTTAAAAAATTATAGTTTTTTTTATTTCCAGTTTATCAAAAGTATTAAATATTATCATTGTTATTCAATTGTAAAATTGTAATTTCAATAATGTGGATAAAATGTTATCGTTTTGATAACTTGCAGAGGCAAAAGGTTAATGAAGATTTGTAATAATTCTTTCCTTCCAAAAGTAGACTGGAATAGATCGCTTTTACCGATAAGTCCACCCATTGTATTACTCAAATACTCAAATACTCAAATACTCATTTATTGGTAAACTATGTTTACACGTCATACATTAATTATTAAAAAGTCAATTTGAGTATACATAATATAGTATAGTTGTAGTGTATACATTATATACAGCTACGTAAAAATTCACAATAAAAATAAACAAACAAAATCAATTATAAATTTCACAAGTAATGATTATTCAAATAATCACACAAAAAAATCAATTTTAATAATACAAATGTCAAAGAATAAAATAAAATAAAACTAATAATAATTAACATGTCAAAAATTTACATTGGTATCATAATGTCAGTGTAGTATATATTAAAAATTTACATTGGTATCATAATGTCAGTGTAGAATTCATTAAAAATATTATAATTGATAAAAACCATTATTTACCTTATTTCATAAACTCTTCGAAACTATAAAACGTTTGCTCGATAAGCCAGCGTTTCAATCTTGTTTTGAAGGATGTCAAGCTGGGTGCCGAGACCACGTCATCAGGGAGTCGGTTGTAGACATCAGGACCCATTACATGGGTCAACTTACAGGACTTGGCGAGGGAGCGCTGTACTGACACAAGTTTGTCTGCATTGCGAGTGCCGTAGGAGTGGCTATCACTGTACTTCCTGTACCTGTCGGGGGTGATCCTCACAAACACCGCCACCTGTAGGATGACGATGGCAGGCAATGTGAGAATCCCGAGTTCTTTAAAGTAGGGCCTCGCAGAGGTGTCTCGCGATACCCTTACTACTGCCCTGACGGCGCGCTTCTGCATGCGAAAGGCACGCTGCCAATCGCTCGCGCGGCCCCACAGCTCCGCGCCGTACTGCAGCAGCGAGTGCACCGTGGCGAAGTAGCACGCGCGAGCCACCTCCGCGGGCACCACCCGGGCCACGCGACTGAGTGCGTAACAGGCACTCCCTAGCTTACTGCATAGTTTTTGAATGTGGTTCTCCCAAGTCAAGCCCCTGTCTATTTCGAACCCCAGGAATGTCGTGCTTCCAACCTGCTCAATTCTAGTACCATTCACCAAGATCGCCAGAGACTTCGTTTCCCGCCCTGACAGATTGAAATGCATGAAGTGCGTTTTCGTTAAGTTAAGTGCGAGTCCGTTCATATTAAACCATCTCGCTAGGCTTGAGGCGGTCTCATTCAATTTTCCCTCAAGAAGATCCACGGTAGGCGCAGTGATTACCGCCGCCACATCGTCCGCATACATTAAAATATCAGCTACTGTAACGACATTCGGCAGATCGTTTAGTAGCAGGGAAAACAGAATATTAGAAACTGACGAGCCCTGCGCCACGCCCATGGCAGATGAAAGGGGATCCGACCTATTACTACCGTCGCCCGCATCCACTATCTGAGACCTGCCTCGCAACAAATCCGTCAGTAAGTTATATGCTCCTCTGACTATGCCGTAGTGTCTTAGTTTGATGGCGAGTACTGCATGGTCAGCCACGTCAAACGCTTTTGACAGGTCGCAGTACATAACAGCTACTTGGAGCTTTCGCTCACGAGCAGCCATCACGCGAGCTATCACTTCGCGAGTTAAAGAAGTGGTTGAGCGCCCCTCTCGGTAAGCGTACTGGCGGTCTGATAATGCGTTAGTGGATGCTAAATATTCGATCAGTCTCGAGCTCAAACCGTTTTCGAATACTTTTGCGACTGCAGGAATAATTGAAACGGGTCTGTATCCATCGATATTTTCCCTTTTTCCTTTACCCTTAAATATTGGCGACACTTTGCTCACTTTCAAAGGTTCTGGATATAATCCTTCTTTGAGACATACGTTAAAAAGTGTCGCCAATACAGGTGCAAGAGGAATGATGGCCATCCTCAGCAGCTCCATCGATAGACCGTACACGTCCTTTGACTGTTTCGGAGGTATTCGCGTGGCGACCGTGCGAAAAACCTCATCCGCAGTGAAAGGGCGCAGTCTTAGCGAGCGGTCGGCGGGCGCGCATGCACCCGATAGGGTGCGGTGAACACCGGAGGTATCAGCCGTCGGCGCACCACACGCAATCGCCGCGTTTAGAAAATGATAATTCATAGCATCGATGGCATCTTTAGGGTTGTCAAACTTCGTGCCATCAGGGTTAACCACGATGCTAGCAAATTTAATTTGGGGAGTGTTGTTTTTACCCCTTTCTAAATTTACTACAGTCCACATACCTTTTGATGCGCTTTTACTATTTAATATTACATTCTGATAATAATTGGATTTCTGATTAGTCATTAATAAGTCATATTTATTACATAATTCATCTAAAATTGATTGTATACTAATGTCATTCGGGTATAATTTATTTAATTTAAAAATGTCAAACATCAAAGATTTCATATTATTTACATCGGGTGTTACCCACGAAGAGTCATATTTTTTAATGGATTTCTTTTTTAGAGGAAAACATATTTTATTCTTGTTGACTAGCACATTTATAACTGACATCGCTAAGGTCTCGGCAGATTTAGATCGCCTGTGTATTTGCTGCCAATCCACACTATCTATCGATGCAACAAAGTTAGCTCGATTAGATAGGGAAAAGTCTCTAACCTGGCGGGTAAGCGGTCCCACTGTGCGCCGAGCGCATGTCACCTCCCCCCTGACCGCGAAGTGGTCGCTTAGATTCGTAACAACAGGAGTAGCTCGCACAGACTCCATGTTTGTATACAGGTGATCCAAACAAGTCGCCGTAGTTGCCGTAACACGGGTCGGGAAGTCAACTATATTTACCACATTATGAGCAGATAAGAGGTCTGATAGCTTCTTTTCCTCCGAGTATGTATCAGCTAGGCAGTTTATATTGAAGTCACCCACCATAACAAAGCCCCTGTTCAACTCGCTAATCTTATCGAGCAACCGTTCAAAGTAAATTAGAAAATCGTTACCAGTGATCAAATTCGTTCGGTATACACAAACTATCGTCATATTAAAATCTAATAAATCAATAGCTGAAATTTCACAATATCGTTCCATAGACAGTGTAACTAAATCTATGTTTTCAATACATTGTACATTGTCGTTAATAAATATACAAGACCCTCCATGAGCGAATTGTTTTCTACAAACTTCGAAGCTAACTTATACCCAGATAAATTAACACAGTTTAATTTTTCTTCTGTTAACCAATGCTCCGTTAACGCAAGGACATCACACTTGAGTTCGCTACGTAGCATCACTTCCAGCTTGTTTGTTTTATGGTCGATTGACGCAATATTTTGATGGCATACAAGAAGTAATGTAGACGATTCAATCGACGCATCCTCGCTAGCCTGGCTACTGGCGCTCGACTGAGCGGGACCGGTCCGGGCCAGGCCGGCTGGCTTCCGCTGCGCCCGCGCCCCGCTCTCGGGGCGACGCACGAAAGTACGTCCACTCGGAAATTTTTACACCTGGTGGCCATACTGTTGGCGTGTATATCCGCTCATACACACTCAGCGGTACACCAATAACAAACGCTGCATGCCTACTGGTTTTGATGTCGCGTTTTTCTACGACGTATTCATCACATTTTTCTATTTTGTTAATATGAGTCAGTATGCTTTTTTCTGTAGTCTCAGGCCTGAAAGACCACGCTTGCATATATTTTAACTGCTCGACTGTTTGTAGATCATCGATACATTTGCCAGATCCAGTTAGAATTGGGCGTTGTTTGCAAGCCTGCCGTTTACGTTTCACAACTTGCCATTCAGTATTTTCTTTATCAGTGGTTGGTTTTGCCGTGGTGTCATATTGCGCCGCCGACAGTGTAGCCACACACTGCATTGATGACTCACTGCGCGGCACCACGGTAGCAGTTGAATTAACTAAGGTAGATCGACTCACCTCGGGGGTTTTCGCGAATTCAGTGGCTGTCCCTCGATAGTTTGTCTTCTTTGCACCCATCGCATTTGCCGCAGCTTTGGCAGCATTTATCCTTGTCTGCCGGATTGGGCGTTGCGTCATCGCAGGTGGAGCTACTATCGCCGCCGGTGTGTTCATGTTATCGGACGATTTCCGACCGCCACCGGCGATATGTGATGATGATGTACCCGCAATTTCTAATCTCAACTGTGCAATTTCTTTAGATTGCTTCATAATAATTGTGTTTTGCTCACCAATTCTGGAGTCCATTGTTGTGATTTTATCACCAAGGTTCGTAACAAACTTTACGAGATCACGTATAGTGCTTTCGAGTTCTTTTAGAGTCATTATTGATTTTTAAAATGATAAAGTGCAGGACTGCTCTGTTCGTGGTGGAGGGTAGCCACCATTTTTTATTATTATAGCTCGTAACTTATTTATTTCTGTATGTATGGTGTACAATGAAGTATTTTTGCAACATATTGTTTTTTGTGTGCGAAATTCATCCCCGTTGATTCAGATGTCAAACAAAAAGGCAATGTTTTAATTTTATAATTGAATCATAAGCAGAGATACCTAATACAACAATGACTTAAGTTTTTATCACAAAATATTGATAATACTGTTGTATTTAAAATAACAGAAACATCATTTATGAGATAACACTTAGTTTTAGGTAGCACATGATATTACAAGCATACATGTTACAGTGTAAATTCCAGTTCCAATTTCCAGTGTAAATAAGTAAATAAATATCCAGCCATTAGAATGTTTACAATATGCCTTGTTATCAATAGCTTATCACAAGATGAACATTGAAATGAAATGTGGAAATGTTCTTTTAAAAACAACCATTAAGTGCAGCTAGCTACATTGCCAGTATTTAGATAATACAAGAGGCTTCCTACATCTGCAGATTACCCCTTTAGTGCAGATTATAATTTGCAGGGATAAAAAGTATCCTATGTAGCTCTTTGTAACCAGGAGATCGACATAGGATAATTAAAAAACAAATTACATTCAGTGACTTGATTGTAACTGAGAACTATGTGTATACAGAAAAATAAATTTACTACAGAGCCTTGCTGATTGGTACACCCAAAACATTGATATACAATATTTTATAGACTACAATATTTATTTGATAAAATATGTATAAATAAGCTAATGTTTATACAATACTATAACAATAATATTCAGATACTAACTGAATAAATTACAAAAATCCTAATGCACAACAGCTCAACAAAAATATTGACTCAACTTTTCAATTAAAATCGTTACAAGGTCAAAGAAACTGGACAGTACCCATTATGCTATAGGTGCAGGCATACATTGTTATGTAGGTTGGTTTCTACTGAATGCCAAGTTGTGCCATAGTAGCCTACTTATTATATAACTGTGAAGCATTGATTGTGTAGTTAAATAGTGTATATATATATATAATAGTGCTATGTTAAATACTGCAAAAATGCTTTAGACATTTAAAACAATGAAATGATTATGATAAACCCAAGAATATCAAGGTATTATACATTAGGACACAGGTATTACAGGTACAGGCACAGGTTACAGGTATTACATTACATTAGGAAATAGTTTTTAGGCTGAACTGTTAGTTAGTTATAAATCCTCATATAATAGGGCATGAGATATCGAAATTTAAAAGTAAAGCATTTCTATACATGAGTTGTGAAGATAAGTTTAATACATAGGTAGTATTGTTGTATGCAACAGTAACAACTAAATTATTAATCAATCAGTATCAAGTGATGTAATGCAAAAGTTTATGCAAGTTTAGCTCACAGACATGATGCTCTTGATACATTTATTAATCCTGGGGAAAACCCCAAGAAGTGCAATGGCTTACCTCGCATCGTAGCCTCTGGATATTTCCCTTTTTCCTATCGTACCAGTAAACCAGGCCGACGTTGGTGCCCAGCGCAATATATTCGCTTACCGCATCCACGCAAGTCAGGCACAATTCACTAGAAAATATCCCAGTTTGTATTCGTGGTGGAATTAAGTTTAAAACATGCGAACATGGGGTCCATTCTCGGACGAAACCTTCTTCTGAACCACCTGATACCTCCATTCTAATTTCACAGCAATTTATCAATTTTTAGGAGACTATTAAGTTTTATAGAACATATCCGTGAGGGGTAATAGAAATAAATATTACAAAATATTTACGTGAAACCACTGACATATTGCACAAATTGTACTATAAAAAAAAACTGAAACATCAACTTTTGACAACTAGTTGTTACAGAGAACCTGACAATTACATTTACATAAATATGATTTTGATCGTTTGACTGCTAAATTAAAAGCTACTATTTTATATTCTATGAAACTGCTATCACCATGGGTGCCATAAAATACAACATGTAGGTAAATCGATCGATTTCCCGGAAATTACCGTTTTCTCAAACGAACTAACGCTTCAAGCACTAGCAATGTTGTACGTTGCCAACATTGACAGCCAAATTGTACACTTGTCAATTTCTTGTCAAGTTGTGTGTGGAATAGGCTGGAGGGCCTTTAATACTTATTTTGGTAATTAATCGTTGAAATGGCTGAGACAGCTACGGAAATCCCTATAACTATCGAGGAGACTGTAAGGGAATCTTTAAAAAATGTGACAGAGAAACCACCAAATAGTATCGAAGGCATTGCTATCGCCTATTTGAGTTTAGTGATTATGGCCATATTACCGATATTTTTCGGGTCTTTTCGGTCAGTGAAGTACCTGAAGGAACAAAAGGTGAGAGGGTGGTCATATCTGCAATCCTAGAATGTCATTTTATCTCATGTTTTTGTTGTTTGGTTATCTCCAATGAGAAGGCGGCACGATAAGTCTCCGTGGCATATTGTCGCGCCACACGCCATCCATTGCAGCTGATATTGGATCAATAATTACCACCGTGACATAAGGATGTCCCTACTCGGACTTGTTGCACGTTGTTCCTCTGCACCTGCTTGATACAATATTTTACTTGAATTTTATTTTAATCAGAGGGGCTTATGTTCTCGTTTTTATTGTTGGTAGTAAGTTCAGAGTATGAATGAAAAGCTTACTTTTGGAAATCTATATCTACATTACATTCGAGTACAATATTAGATTCCCACCAATGAGTTTCTATGCATCATCTCAACCTAAGCAGCAAAATTTTACCACTGTTTTAAACCCGTGGTTGTTCACTGCATTTACAATAATCACTGTAAACCACTAATAAGCAGTGGTTTATTATATAGGTGCTGTTTTGGTGTATGTCAGTGAAAAACACTAGTCTAATTTATAAACTTATTTATGGTTCTAAGCATATAAAATTATAAAGTATGTAATGTTAAAGCATAGAAAGCCTATTATAATACATGAGTATGAAAAAATAAGTTTTCTTCTCCACTTCTGGTGTAAGCAATCCAGCACAATGCAGAAAAAAAAACTGACATATGGAGCTTTTCTAAAAAGAAGCAACAATAACCTTTACTGAGATGTCATTTCACATCAACAGTCAAATATTTTTGATTCCTTCCCCATGCACTAAGGTAATGTTTACGTTTCTTTTCCCATAGGATGCCGGGGAGCGTACAGAAACCATGTCAAAACGTGATGCACTAATGTTCCCTGTCATAGCATCCTGTGCTCTCTTTGGCCTGTATGTGTTCTTCCAATTTTTCTCCAAAGAATACATCAACCTGCTTCTCACGGGGTATTTCTTCTTCCTTGGAGTGCTGGCACTGAGTCATCTACTCAGGTAAGTGCATTTTGTTATCTAAAACAATATATTAGACACTAGAGGAACACAGTTTTCTTCTTTTCATGTTAATTCTTACCTTTTTGGAATAACAAGTATGCTAGTAGTGTTCAGTCATTTGTTGTAGCCATCTATCTGTGTGCGAAATTTCCAATTCAAATAAGTGTAGCTATTTTCATGAAAGCCATACAATCAATATTTTCTTTTAATAATGATATTATATATCCCAACGATCACATACATAGATCCTGGACCCTAACTAGGATTCCCTGTGTAACTAGGGACCCAGTAACTATGAGGACCATAGCAATAAAATTGTAACTCTTTTTAAATTACAATAAAATTTCCAAGAAAAGAAATTGTAATAAAATTACTTGCTATTTTAGCTGTACTGTTCCATTACATAAATACTGGGCTGTGAAATTGCATTAGTCATTGTGCAACTTTCCACATAAACTGTTATGTATTAGTATTGCAATACATTTCTCTATGTTGCCACATTCCTAGTAGAAGGTCAAATCTCCCAGTGTGAATAAATGATAATATTATTTCCTTGACTGTAAAGTAATAATATGTTAATCTGAGGTTGTAATAATTTAACCATAACTTGTTGATATACATTATAATATAAGTCAAATATTGTCCGTTTGTTTATGTGGGCAAAACGGCTGAACCAATATTGATGGTATAGAGATAGTTTGGAACCAGCAGGGCTATTAATGTGCTATGAGGGTATCCTCTAAAGCAGTGGTATAACATGTGCCATTAGAAAAGCTATTTTGAAAAAAGATATTGAATTTTCCCCTTCCTCTATTTTGTCAAAAGTGTAGTAAGACAGCAATAAAAATAAACAAAGATAGTTTCTAAAATTATAGTAACCAGTGGGAATTGAACCCGTGCCTTCCATTCCAACTCACCAAACCAGCCTCTCCCATCTCAGCTGTGATTGCATGCCCAGTGGCTGCGAAAATCTTTAAGTTCCTACTATATTTTGTATGACTTAGTGTTGTGTTGTGGTTCTTTAGGAACTATAATATCTTTGTAGATATAATTTTATTATACACTATAAAATCCATTCCATGATAGCAATAACAATGTAACTTGTTTCAAGTGTGTTTACTGAGACTAAAGGTGCTCAGTCATCAATATTTCATTCTCAAATTTATCATTTTCACAACTGAGCAGATTTCTGTACAACCTATAGATGAATTCTTGTAGACAAGTTTTACCATATAAAATAATGAAACTATATTGATATGGTAATAAAAGAAAGTAAAAGTTAATTATAATACCCAATGCACACACATAGATCCTGAACCCTGACTAAGATTCCGTGTCTAGTGACCTAGAAACTATGAAGACCATAGACTCAAAACAAGTATTTGCACTTATTTCTGTGCACAAATACTTGTCCTGCCACGGGAACCGAACCCGCCGCCTCCAGGTTATGAGCCGTCCTGCTACACCACTATGCCACAGAGGCTGTAAAAGTAGTGTAATGATTAGATGCATGGTTTGATTGTTCCCTGCAGCCCGATCATCTCATTCATGGTCCCCGCGTCGGTGCCCAACACTCCGTACCACATCCACTTCACGAGCGGGGCGGGCGACGCACGTGATGACATCATCAACTACAAGTTTACCTCCTATGACGTCATCTGCGTCCTGATCTCCCTGTGCCTCGGCGCTTGGTACCTGATAAAGAAGGTAAGATCCTACTATAATATTATAAATGCGAAAGTTTGTGAGTATAGATGTATGGATGAATGTTTGTTACTCTTTCACGCAAAAAGTACTGAACGGATTTGGATGAAATTTGAAATACAGATAGTTTATGTCCTGGATTAACACAAAGGATACTATTTATCCCGATAGTATGTTACCGTGGGACGATTATCGAACACAGCGAGGGCGACGCCGCGGGCTTTTTACGCAAAAACTACTGAACGGATTTGGATGAAATTTGAAACACAGATAGTTTATGACCTGGATTAACACATATAATACTCTTTACCCCAATGTTCTCATGTTTTTTTATGTGTAAGCTATTAAAAAAAACCTGCTTTTATCCGCGGGCAAAAATTTTACTACTGTGCCCCGCTGTTTCACCCGCGTGGTGAACATTTTCCATCCTTTCTTAACTTTTCCTTTCATAAGAACCTTCTCCTGAAAATAATAAACTCGATAAAAAAAGAATTAGCGAAAATTTTCTATCCACATAACATATTTGTTTTGACGTTGTTTCTCAAATTGTGGCCTTGCCGACATTTGCAACTTAACATAACAATAGCTACTAAAGGCAGTGATAATTTGCATATCGATTGCCGGGTCCGTATAGCCGACGTGTATCACGATACGGCACGTTCCGGGTCTAATCTCATCATAAAAGTAAACACGGGTTAGTCCGGACACTTCGTTCTTTTAAAAAAGGAGAGAGGTGTATTATTTTGTTTGTCACCTCAGAATTCCGTCATATATCAAACCATTCCGGTTAAAAAAAAAAATTAAACGACTCTAAAAAGGGTATCAATTTTGTTAACTGTATGTTTTTTTACCTCATAAATTCGTCATTTATTCGTCTGCCCTGCAAAAATTTCTACGTTACACCCAGGTTAACTGGAAGATAATGCTCTCTAGCATTAAGTTCGCCTTTGTACCTACATTTGTTGTTTGTGCAATAAAGCATTTTTTATCTATCTATCTATTTATTAACCATCCTTTATTAAAAATTCATCGTCATTGTAATCCGTCATTGAAAAAAAAATAAGTACCATACTTTTGTTACATTTCTTATATTTGAAACAATATACTTTCAGATTGCTCCCATAGAAATTTTATCATAATCGGTTCAGTTGTTTGGTTTTTAAGTCATAATAACTGAAAATAATTTATATAATCAAGTATTTCCGAGTGTGAAATTAAGGCTTTATGATCTGCCAGGCGATCATGAAACTTGATTGCAACCAATGAAAAAAGAAATTATTATCGATTTAACAGTTTCAATATGCAGTTTATGTGCATAGTTAGTGTGGACATTTCTCCTGTTGCATTGCAATCAAAGCTCCGTTATCACCCCTGATCTCATAGTCAAGTAATCTAACCTGACTGTGCTGATGTCTCAGAATGATGTGCTCAGTGCAGTGTCACGCGAAACTTTATATTTTATAGTTCCGAGTGACACTATTCTGTTATGGGCGGCCGTCTCGCTTAACATCAGGTGAACGACTAGATCGTCACATCATTCATTAACATAAAAAAAGGTGAATGAAGTTTCGGTAATTTTATAATGGATGTTATATATAGCACTGGATCGCCAACAACCTGTTCGGCATCGCGTTCGCCATCAACGGCGTGGAACTGCTGCACCTGAACAACGTGGTGACCGGCTGCATCCTGCTGTGCGGCCTGTTCCTCTACGACATCTTCTGGGTGTTCGGGACCAACGTCATGGTCACCGTCGCCAAGTCCTTCGAGGCTCCCATCAAACGTGAGTATACATTTTGTAAAAAACGGCTAAACTCACGTTAGTTAAAGTCGAAATTGCTCCGACCAGGGGCCGTACCGCGTAAGTCTGGTGGAGATGGTAATCGTATTCTCTCTTGCTCGCACTCGTGGACTTGTTAATTGACGCGTGCAGGATGGCAGGCGAAGCGAACAGTTACGCGATAGGGGTGCAGGACTCCCAAAAGGACATAGAATATGTTAGTAACCGTCAGAGTAATTTTGAGTTTTAATTGACGTGAGATTAGCTGTTATTAATTCTCACAACGTGAGTATACATTTTGAAGCTAGCGAAAATTTATAAAGAACGATACTTAATTTTTTAACAGGTTAATGCTGTTGGTATTTATCGACCTTTACAGCGTAACGTTGCTTCGTTAAATCACACACTAATATCCGATTTTTTTTTCCGGATGTGTTTGTTCCCTCTTCACGCCGGCGCCGCCACAACGTATTTTAATGAAATTTGCAATGGATATAGCTTATATGCTGGATTAACACATAGGTACTTTTCCCAGTGGTGTTCCCGCAAGACCTGCTGGTGAACGGTCTGGACGCCAGCAACTTCGCCATGCTCGGGCTCGGGGACATCGTGGTGCCTGGCATCTTCATCGCGCTGCTGCTGCGCTTCGACAAGAGCCTGCAGCGGAACAGCGAGTTCTACTTTAGGTAATGTATTTATGCTCCGAAACACTAGAAACGAAACAACCGTCTCGCTCTGTAGCTAGTTCATTACTGCTCTGGTAGCCTTACAATATTTAGGGACCATATAGGTAGGTAGATGTACTAGGTATATGATATACATACAGCAATATTCAGCCTCTGTGGTGTGGTGGTTGAGCAGGTCGGCTCATAACCCGGAGGTGGGGGTTCGATTCCCGCAGCAGGAAAAATATTTGTGCAAAGAAAAAAAAGCGCATATACTTGTTCTGAGTCTGGCTGTTGTGGGACCATGGTTTTCGTAGTTTATAGGTCCCTAGAATGACATATGTTTCATCAAAATGGTGAAATGCGATAATGTGATAGTTTTATGTACATGTGCAATGTTGTACTGTAGCGATTCACTTGGTCACCCGTCGTCATCGCCCGAGACACGTCTTGTGCGACTCGGATGATGCTCTGGCAGCCGTAGTATCAGCTGCGCTAGGATCACCGGACCAGTCTAGCCCTTCTGGCTCAGGTACCGGCACCTGTATAGGATACCAGCGTAACACAACCAGACCCCGACCGCCGGTGAGGTCGACGTACCCCCCGTAGGTTAGCTAGAACGGTCGCGACTTTCAATAGGGTCCACTCTTCCAGTGGACGTAGTCTTCTCGTTCCTCTTATCCCGGCAACGGCCCAAGCCGAGGCTCGCACCCCAGAGATGCTCTTGAGCTAGTTGCCTCCCACTTTACACGGCTGGTCGCCTTAAGCGCCTGCTCTTCCGTCCGGTGACGCTGTAAAGGTCGGTAAGACCAACAGCATTAGCCCGTTCAATAATAAAGCGATTCACTTGTGTTCAATTGAGTCGCGCTACGAGGTGTGCTAGCATCGTGTCGGCGTGTTGCAGGGCGACGTTCGCGGCGTACATCGCGGGGCTGCTGGCCACCATCCTGGTGATGCACGTGTTCCGGCACGCGCAGCCCGCGCTGCTGTACCTGGTGCCCGCCTGCCTCGCCACGCCGCTCTCGCTCGCACTCCTGCGCGGGGATATCTCCGCGCTCTTCACGTAACTACCACCTCGCACATTGCCATTATTGGTGTAACCACAAAAAATTTAAACAAGCCTTAGACAAATGTTAAACTACCTTTCTGTATTGTTAAAAATTTTAACTTATGTGAAAATATTCTACAGAATTCCATACTCGTAAATAAAATCGCCTTCTTTCATTGTATAAATATATTCTTCTCAATAATAAAACTAAAACATTCTTCATCTTCTCTTCGTTTAATGGCCTGCTATCGCTTTTTAGCGATAATATTGCCAATGTTAAGTGACGAATTTTGTACGGTTATGTCATGTCAAAGTCTTATTTTGTCAGTCAAAATGCCACAGTAAAATGGTGGATATTTTACTGATGGCTCTAGGAAGCCTTGTAGAGAAAACGAAAAGGCGTGGTTTTAAAACTTGGAACCATTTGCCACATCGTGCACATTCACGAACACTTAACGGATAATAATCCACCCTTATTGCACATTAAAATTCAAAAATACACGGGATGTGGAAAAAATTTCAAAATTCACAACCGCCATTTTGGGATTCTTGTCAACGAACTCCAGAGCGCTTATAGCCGATTTTAAAAAAAACAAGAGAAAAAAGTAAGAGAACTCTCTCTCTTACTTCATTTTCGTGACAATTCGATCTCATACTCTTCATTAATAGACAACCGCAACATAAAATAGTTCAGCATTTCCTATAATGAGGTTTCATACCTAATATATCCTAACAAAACACGCGTTGGACGTCTGTCTAAGCCTTATTTATGCGTTTGTGGTAACACGGTAAATGTTTGATCCAATTTGAATGGTCTGTGGTCTTGATAACAATGTATTTCGCAGGTACGAAGACCAGCCCGCGCTTCCTCCTCCGGTTGACGCGGACAAAGCCAAGAAGACTGAGTAGACGCACAAACACACACTTACTCTAAGCTCACTGCCCGTCCACAGCCCCGCTACACCACTCATGACAGACGCATCCCCCCGCTAATCAATATTGCCTACCGGACGGATAATTTGTTTTCTTTCTTTCTAATAATCTTAAAATGAGCAAAGATAAAACAAGACAAAACACTGAGTTGCTATTTTGCTGTGTTTATTAGTAACGGGGCCAGAATTTAACTTAACAATGGCCAAGTAAGCAATGAAACAATGTTCATAAACTCGCCGCTAGGGGCGCTGCATCCATACAAACTACGCGTAAAACGCGCACACGGTACACGCGCTAATATGTAGCAATACTTACAATGGGCGCTCAGTTTTTAGCGTAATAAATGTAATTTTGAAATCACATGACATCTTGAGCCCGTCTTCCAAATGTAAACTTTTCCTGCGCTGGTGTAACGGTGCAAAGGTCTCGTCTTCTTTGGACACGTCAATGCAAGTTGCCATGGTCCTTTGGGATACTCATCAGTCACAAATATGAAGATTTAAGACCCTTAAGCCTAGACCGGGACCATAATTTTAATCACTATTTATTTTTCGAAAGTCGTTTAAATAGAGAGATTTTTTCGCTCTGGTCTGTGCTAAAGGAAAAGAAAGGCTGCATTTGAGTTAAAATTCTGTGGGCGGGCCATTCCATCGGCATGTATTTTTTTTATCAATTAATAACGGTGAGGGACCATGGCTTGTGACAAACGAAAGCCATTGTTTTTTTTTTCAGTTTTGACTAGAATTTATGGGCGTAAACTTAATACTTTTACGGTATTTACTTCGATGTTGTATCTTCCATGGGAATATTAGGTACTAGATAATTTAAAAAATTTGCAAATCCGCCATCATGTAATCTGACCTGTAAGGTTTGTAGAATCAACTATGTGTACTTGTGGAAACACAATTTTCTGTATTATTTTATGGTATAACATAAATTACCTAAATTTTGCTTATTATTTCATGGTTGTTTAATTGTACAAAATAAATTACTATATAAAAGCATATTAAATATTTTTATTACTATTATTTTAACAAATTTAAGCTTTTTATATAAAAATCTCTGTATGGCAACACAAGATTTTTACGTATTATTTCATGGTTGTTTAATTGTACAAAATAAATTACTTTATAAAAGCATATTAAATATTTTTATTACTATTATTTTAACAATTTTAAGCTTTTTATATAAAAATCTCTGTAAGTATATACTTGTTTCGTTCCAATAATTTTATCCTGTCTAGATTAAGTTTATTTTTGTTGAAATTATAAATCTTTCTCATATTGAACTGTATTTTTCCTAGTTACCAGCGCCGAAGTGTTTCAGTGTTGTGAAATTATAACCACTTTAAAATATCATAAGTACAATAAAGTATACATTCGGTGGATATACAGCTCTTTTTTTCATTTTATAGTTTTTGTATGAATTATAGATGTTGTCCGTTCGTTCGTTCAACTGATACAATTTATTCAGTTGTCTCATTCCACGGGACAAATGAGCATCCCTGGCCCTGGTGTGGGTTTCACAGATAGAACACGCTAATGCGACGACCGCGTCGCTTAAGTCGAGCGAGGGGAAACTCCACAGGTGTTCACAAACATTCCATTACCCCTAACGGCTGTACATTCAAACTGCGCGTTGCGGTGAGCACTTAAAGTGTTAAGTAATTTTAAACTTTATTTACATACTTAAACGACCAGAACCTTTTGAAAACCTCAAGGTCGCGGCCTTTAGGCGAGTAGTTTCGCGGCCACGTGCTGCCATCTTGGGGAATCGGCCCTTAAACGCCAACGTACTATACGCGACAGTCGGAAAAGCTCAGCTCAGGTGCGTGTGTCTAGCAGCCGCCTCGCCTCGCCCACTAGTGTTGTACAAGTCTAATAATGTATACACCTTGTTAAAGTTTCTGCTAGTTCTATGCAGATATGAGTTTTGACGATAGTTGGTTCTAACAACTGGAATGCTAAGGGATTGGTGATGTCTAATAAATTTAGTGGGACATTGAGTTTAATATTGCCAACTAGTTCAGGGCAGTCTACTTTACTAGACGCTACTTTTAGTAAAAATGTAATGTCAGATATGTCACGTTGAGCGGTTGAGCGTTCATATTGAGCGGTAGAAGGTGAATTTTTTTACAAAGTTGAAGGTAGTTGTCCGATTTATAAGGAATCTGAAATCGAAAACATAAAAACTTTATAAATTTCCTTTGTATTCGCTCGACTCGCACGATGTATTTGTTATGCCGCGGGTTCCATATTTGTGATGCATACTCCAATATGCTACGTACATTAGAGCTACTAGCATGCTAAGTACAGTAGAGAATCTTTAATGTTATTGAATCGTCCAATCGCCAACTATACAGGAGTATGCTACAATAAATTCATACTGTTTTCGTGGAGGACGTATTACGCGATTTACGGGCAATAAACTGGTTTTTGACCAGAATTATTCTGTTACAACATAAGTAACAACCGATATAATTTACGGATGAATCTTATAATAATAATCATAATAATATAATCTAAACTTATCAATAACTTAATACTTGCGTTTAAAATATTACTCTTACCTTATATTTATATGGCTTTGATGATAATAGTTTTCCTCTTGTTTAAATGTTACAAACAATATGTTGAGCTAAGTACTTACCTTTTCATTGTACTAATTAGCTACTTATTAGTTCTAAGAGTGATAACCTGTATTTGGCTTTGGAGTATTTATTATCCTGTATTCATATTATTTTGTAAGAAAGCTGTTGGTTGTCCAAATAAAATAAAATAAAATAAATAATTTCTTGTCTGTGCTTTCGACTTACTTCTATTATGAAAACTTGAAAACTATATAGTTTTTAAGTTTTATAATATTAGCAGGATCTGTGCTCATAATTCATATTAACCGTTTAGACGTTTATTATACTGGATATTTAGTCCTTGTATAAAAGTTCAACAATCAGTTCTTTATCTTCTTAGATAATAATTACGCAGGCACGCTACCGTTGATGACTCCCAGACCAGTGCATTCTATTAAAGTCTGACCGCCTGCTGCCACTATGCTGAATTTCGTCTGAAAATTAATAAAATATTTGTAAATAGCAATTATAATAATATTTGAAAATACAAATTATAAAAAGATCAAAGTAAATGTAAGGTCTGAGTGAAGATCCATGACTTGAGTGTTTGTCGAGTCTCTACTCTGATTGAATAGTGCTTTTTTTTTGCTAATTTGAATTAAATTTAGAATGGAGATAGCTCATACGCTGGATTAACGCAAAGGATACTTTTTATCCGCGGGTGAAACTGCGGACCGTAGCTAGTTACGATATAAAGGATCTATATATGTGATGTTGGGCGTTATTACTATTGTGTTACCTTAGCTATTAGCTCCACGACGTGTATGGCAGTCCTTGTGTGTAAGGTGACCTCTCCCACGCGTACCACAGACCTCCCCGCCGCGAGCGCCATGAAGATTATCACTTGGTCCTGAAACATAATCACAATGGAAAAAGTTTTTTATTATTGCAAAAGTTTTTTTAATGACTTTAACGGTGGTGAAAAAACAGGTGGGAAGTTTAACATCTATTTGTGGCATTGTATTTCCTTAAGGTTGAACCAATTTCGAAAGATTTTGTTTAAAAGGTGACTGTTGTATATTAGACATTGGCAGCCTTATTAATAAACACGAAACAGCTTTGGATTAGTTACACCATCTTTTGTCTCTTTCGATCCAGCTAAATATTCCAGTAGCAAAAAAAGGACAAAAGCTGAAGTAACTAACCCGAGACTAATACCCGTTTATTAATAAGGCTGTGGGAGTATTGTGGCAAGACGCAGTCTTGCTTGCAAAAAAACAATGCACGTCATACCATTTTTGTGCCTGTATTTTCAAAACAGTATTCCTTCTAGGCATATCCACTATCTACTAAAAATATAACCATAACAAACGAACTCAAACTTAACAAAAAACAATAACAATACACCTTAGAACGCGAGTGTACAGTCAGACCTCGCCGAGCGTCGTATGTGGCGGGGGACGGAGTGCGGCAGCCAACCGGCGCTACGCTCGCGCTCCCTGCGTCCCCCGAGCCCCCTGTGATACCTCATTTTTGAGTTCTGCGCAATGACGCGCAGCGCTAGAGTTTCGTGCCGCTACTATACCTGCGCGTGGGTGTCGAGGCAGGCGCCGGCGCGCAGGGCGGCCCGCAGCGCGGCGCCGGCGCCGCTGCCCACGGCCTGCGCCTCCGCCCCGCGGCGCCCGAGCGCGCCCGCGCCCAGCACGCAGCCCGACGACGTCTCGCACACCACGCTGCACCAACACAACCGAGCTCGCACACGCAGTACGAACATGTCATACATGTAGCTCGCGCAATACTATGAGCTCTCGGAAGTTAGGCCCGAGTCCCAAACTGCGCATGGTACAGTTGAGTGCATTGTAAAAGCGGCCATAGACCAAAGTTAGTACTAGGTTTAATCCTAGACTAGTTAAAAACCTTATTACAAAAACAAGTTTCTCGCTGATCCTGGGATCGTCCATGTTCTATAGTTAGTCCTCCGATGACCCTAGTCTAACTATGGTACTATTGTAGCAAATACTAACTCGCCCAACGAAAGAAACTAGCGCCACGGTGGTGGAAAAATGATACTTATAAGATTAAAAACTATTTCCGCTCTATTCGTAAATATTGGGTTATCAACCTTCTTTGTTACACGATTTTGAGGTTGTCTTGGTCTTTGATAAATTATATCTACTCGGTTCAGTTTTTATATTTTGTTGCTCCATTTTTACGATATTTATGTTTGTTGCAGTGCAGTTAGTTATAACAACAATAAACAGAAATATCAATTTTTGCGCGTTAAGCAATGCCATATTTACGTTCTGATTCTCGCAAGCGTCGTTGGTAACTATTAAAACTTGATAATTTTATTAGTTGAATATCATTGTAAAAAAAGCTGACTTTCGTGACTCTGATTATTTATTCATTAAAAAATATGCAAATATATTATAGAGATATTATAGACGAAAACAAAAATTCTAAATTTAACAAATGTGAAAAACGGAATGTGTGAATAAATGTGGTCCAAATGAAAAAACTTTTTTCGTATTTAGTCTATGGTCAATATTCAAACCATAGACTATCTCTGGTATCAGCTCGTCTTCGATAAGTCGGCGTTTTGTAATAAAGTCAAGGTCTAACTACTTAGTAACTCGAAAAATTATCAATTACTTGACACTGGCTAAGTACACAAAAGTGTGGAGCCATACCAAAACAAAAAAAAACTATTACCGTAACAAACTAGGACTAGTTAGTCCAGGATTAAACCTCCACTTAGTCCACGTTTTGTAATAAGAAAGTTTTTCGCGAGCAGGAAGAGAATTTGTGCACCAAAAAAAAAATAACAAATACTTGCTTTGAGTCTGGGTGTTATGGGACCATGGTCCTCGTAGTTCCCGAGTCCCTAGACACAGGGAATCCGAGTTAGTGTCCAGAATCGATGTATGCGATCGTTGGGCGTTATTATTTATTTGTTATAATTAATCATTGATTATTCAAGTAATTTAAAATTGTAACTTGTATATCATACTTACACGATGCCACTGCCGTAGTCGCGCGTTATTTCATCATCTTTACAGCATTCGATACTAACATTGTCGTGTTCACCGCGTAACTCTTCCTTCGCACCGTCCGCCATTTGGTACGCCTTCTGAAAGGTCACTTAGAAGCTGTATTTTTTATATCTTCAACTAGAATTAGCAAATACCGCAAGAAACCTGTTATTTTAGTTTGAAAACTATCGTGAATATGATACATATTGTAAAATTAACAACGGTTACACTAGGATAAGGATTTGTCGAGTTAGCTGGACTGCAGTCGCAACCCCTTCTCGCCCGGTACGGCGGACGAGCGCTCACGGGGGGTTTTAGTGGGTTCGAGGCCCACATACCCCTCTCAAAAAAAAAAAAACAAAAAAAAAAAAAAAGGATGAGGATTTGTGTATGTTTGCTAAAAGCCACCCACAATATTTTATTAGGCGAAATGAAACTATGCCTAGACAGAAGCGCTCTAAGTTCATGCATCCACTGTATCAACCTCCCTATCATAAAGACATTTATAAGAAGAACGTAGTGAATATGAGTATATTAGCGTATAATAAGTTGCCGGATAATATTAAGACACTGCAGGGAAACATATTTAAAAGATGTTTGTATAGTTGGCGGTTCGACAAGTGTTTTAAACAGCACGCAAGAGTTTTTAAATTTTAAATACGTAATAAATTATAGCAGTGCTAATTTTAACTAAGATAATTGACATGTAATAATAGTAATAATGGCAATTTAAATTTCCGTAAATTTATATAAATATTAGCACGCCTGCTTGCGGGCCGGGTACAGTGACTGTGACATTACCTGAAATATGAAATGTGTTTGATGTGTGTATCCTAGCAAACAAATGATTGATTATGATTAGCATCAATTAAAAGTTGAAATGACTCCGACCAGCACCCCTGCCGCGTTACAGCGTGATCACCCCCCAGGTTTCGGACATTTCACTGACCCGATAGATCAGTTGGTAGTGACCCTGCCTTCTAAACTGCGGATTGTGGGTTCGATTCCCACCCTGGACAAACATTTGTGTGATGAACATCGATGTTTGTTCTGTGTCTGGGTGTTGTATTGTATTCTATGTATGTATTTACAAACAAAAAGTATCTAAGTATTGTATCAGTTATCTGGTTCCCATAGTACAAGCTTTGCTTAGTTTGGGGCTAGATGGCGTTGTGTGAGATGTCCACACATAATATTATTATTATTATTTTAGATGTCCTTCTTCTGGGAGCCAGCTACTAACGCAAGCCGCAGCGGCTTTCGCGAGCGTCAGCACGTAACCCGTGAGTTACGTGTTAATTTTACAAAACCTGCTATTTTTCAGCCAATGGATATGTCTGACACGCGACAAAGAAATACATAGTAGATAGTAGTAGATAGGTTAAGGGTATCTCTCTCACGCCTTCTTTTGTATGTTCAGTAAATTACACAGTACATAATCTACTGCGCATGCGCTTCAATTCGCGCCGTTTTTACAAAACAGTAATTATAAATTACATTTCAAAAAGTAATTAAGATCTCAATAAACAGCTGTGGGTCATAATATATCATACGTGTAGAGAATATCCTGAGGAACTTATCAGTATGAAAATAAGACTAGCACTAGGTGGTAGGACTTTTCTGCAGTTTTTCTAGGTATGTACTACTTTGCCAGTTATTTTGTCGCCAAGCTGTAGTGTGCAAGCACTACTGAGTTCCATATTAAAGGCACTGTAGCTAGTGTAATTACTGGGCAAATGAGACTTTAGTACCTGACCCATAGTCTAGTAATGATTACTAGACAAGTACTAGCGCTAATGTCTCAGGATGACGTGCGCAGTGTGCAGTGCTATTAATTGTATAGTATACTATTTAAAGTTCCAAATGACACTGCAACTGTTATGGGCACCGTGTTGCTTAACATCAGGACTACGACTAGCTCGTCACGTCGTTCATTAACTTAAATAACACCACATAATTTGAAATAGATTTTTGTACCTTTATAGGCAGCTGACTGGACACAAAACTCCATCCCAGTATACTGGTGATAGTTCCTCTTTCTGTGATGTCCACATTTTTGAACTGCCTCACCGGGTTAATGCTCACTTTGACCTGACCTCCGCCCTTCGGGAAGTATCTGGGAAGCAATTGACATGTAAATTCAGAGTTATTTTGTAGCTTTGTATAACATGAGTATATATTTAATTTGTTTATGGTACTAAAACTGTTAATATTAGATAATAATAATAATTATTATTATTTATTTCGGACACGAGATCCATACATAATACAAATATTATAACGGCTGCATACCCTCGCCTAAGTACATTCAAATCAAACTCTGCACCAAACTTCTTGAGTATGAGCAGGAAGACCATGGTCATGTAGTCTATCTGCGGCGCCATGTCCACGTTAGTGCCGCCGCTGAGGTCCAGCGTCACCGGACCATCGGCCAGCAGCGCGCAAGGCAGGGCTATTTGCAGCAGGAGGCTTATAGACCTGAAGAAACAAGTACTAGGTGTTGTCAAACATATCCTTGCTTTAACATAAAACAGTTTCCGTATCATTTGATTCCCCCAATGGACAACCTGGTGCTTCTACCGGCCAATCAGCGTTCTGATTTCATAATAACTAACAATGACACTGGCTAAATACACAAAAGTGTGGAGCCAAAACTTAAAATAAAAAAAATAACTAACATGTTGTTTCACAATATTACTAGAGCAACTCGTGTTTTTGTAAAAGCCATATCTTTTCTAGAAATTTTGAAAAATGTTTTCACTAATGTCTAATTGTATGTGTTATCCCAATATCCTCAGGGTTTTCGAGAAAATTAGAATGATCAAATCATTCTGCTACATATGCATAATAATTCTTACCCTGCAGTTTGAATATCAACCTTATAATGTCCACCCTTCAGTTTGGCCGGCCAGAACTCTATTTCGGTAGAACCAATTTTGCCTCCATTCAAGGTCCCCTGGCACATGTTGGCCACAAGTTGGAGCCCTGCAATTTCAAACAACATTCCTTAGCCTTCCTGCAATTATTTTATTTTGATTGCATAAAAAGATAGTTCAGAGGAATGGGAGCCATGAATATCTTGCATTCAGATCAGCTATTTACACAATAGAGTCAAGTCTTATTATTGAATATTTTCTTTTCCCTTCTCATCTGTCTCTAGAGTTTAGCACCCTGATTTGAAATCTATTCAGGATGATGGAGACTAAAGAAAGGATCCGAGGAGTTTTCAAATCAGAATGATTGTGATAGATTTTGAATCATTGAGCAGTTGAAATAGACCAAAACACCACCATGCCATACTGATATTAAAGTTTATCTTGGTAGCCTGAAACTCTATTAATGAGGTAAAGTAAGTTAGGTACATTTTTTTTGTGTATGATCTCCAACTACCACCTCTGAAATTTTTTCACTAGGTACTTTACTACCTTTCTATTATTGTACTTGCTCTTGCCTGCAGCTATGCTCAAATTCGGTTCTAACAAAAATTACTAAAATTTGAATTTTGGTGCAAGGTGCTAGTAAATATCATACATATAGGCACTATAGAGCTAATTATGTATAGACATTCAGCAATCTTCTTACTTACTTTTATGATATATACAGTGAATGAAATCTTTTGAACTTATATGTTACCTACTTACCTATCTTTTTGTCTTACCTTTGAGGTGCTGAGCTGCCAGGCCAGGTTTGGAACGACTGGCCCGTATGTTTGTTACTCGAATTGGTATTCCAAGGATAGCGCTTAAAGAAATGGAAATTCTTAGAATTTGGCCACCCTGAAAACGAACGAAACAAAATCATGTTTACAAATTATTGGTTAGTTACATTTATAATAATATAGAACTTTATCTATACACCGGTTACTTACCCCTTCCAAAACGCTGCCATCAATTTCCAAAAGCTCCGACATGATTACAGTTCAGCTCTTTTTTGGTATGCAGCTTTTGTGATCAATTTCTGCTATAATTTTTAATCAAAATTTAAATTTAGTTGGAGATCAGGCGGCCGTCAGGTTATCTGTCCGTCCAAAAAATGCTTTTTTGTGGTCATTGTTTGTCTAAAAAGTGCTTGCCCATAGTATTTCGTATGCTTTTATTCGTCCGCAACACAAATTAGCAAATGCGCCTTGCTTGCCTAACCGTGCTAGTAAATATCTCCTCCTCTATTGTAAAAAAACACGACCACCTTTTGCAAACAAATGCGAAAAAAGCTCGGGAGAAGTAATCACCATTCCATTTCTATTTCCATATGTAGAAAAGTGCTCTGTGGTAATCACCTGCACCATGCACAGACCAAGTAGAAACGTAAAACGTAGTGGTTATATGCTCTTTGGTAGAGGATAGGGATACTAGGATTTCTATATGCTATCCTTGTAGTGGTAGGTCGTTGACGCCTTTACAGTCGACGCAACGAGACCGTTTATCGTCAACTATAGACTAGTTGATAAAACAGTTCAATAATCGACTAGTTTATGTCGTACACGCGTAGACGTCCCGTCTAATCGTCTACGACGGTTTATGCGACGGACGAGCGAACCAATAGATATGCCGTTCATGCGTAAACATGTTTATCAGTGAACTATAGTCTATTCGTTCACGGCAGAGAAACAGTTGAAAAAACTGTTCGTTTATTCAACGACCACTACTATATCCTTGTATCCTTCCCAAAGAGTATATAATCACTACGTACCGCTACCGCGTATTTATTTTTTATAATTTGGCTCCACACTTTAATGTATTTAGCCAGTGTCAAGTAATTGATAATTTATCAAGTTAATGATATGTCACGCAAATATGTGTCAGTTCACAGTCGAAGTCATCAAGTCAAGTCGTAGTCAAGTCAAAGTTATACTCCTACTAAAGTGGAGGCACCTTTACCAGAAACTTCTATGGAGTTTTGGAAGCAACACAAAAAAAAACGTTTCCCCATCATTACACCACTTTTCCACACTCATGCCTGTAATTCAGCACTTAACGAATAAAATGCCACCAATTTTATGCACTAACACTGAAAATAACACCAGTTTTGGAAACTAATACAATGCAGCGACGCGATCTTTTTCGTTTTCCCGCCAAAACTCTACCGTGTATTAGCGTAGCCTTAGCGTAGCGATTAAATACTCTTTCAAGTTTCAATCAACTTACTCCTTGGTTCAATCGGAAAAATATGAAATACTGATGCCGGTTATGTATTGTATTGTATGTACATAGACTAACTAATGTAAATAGGGCGAATTCCGTGGTATTATATTGAAATTAACTTTTGATAATAGAAATTTTACGTCGAAGTACGATCAAATACAAATGTTTATAGCTTGTAATTGTGAAAGGGGCTATGCAGTCGACCACGGTAAATATGCAGAGAAAACCAGGATTTCCAGTGGCAAATTGCAGCATCAAAATGGTAATGTAATTCTTGCTCTTTTTTCTGCAAATTTAGATAAAGAAATCAAAATAAATCAACAGTTCACCGCATTCATCTTTGTACGTACTCTATGGCTTAGAGGAATTACGCTTCCGTAGTAAAAGTAAAGCTTGTTGAGGGACTCCTCATTTTTAACTTACCATCTTTAAGAAGTTACATTATTAAAAATAGTCAAGAAAGTTGACCTTTGACTTTTTGTTGAACCTTGGCTTTCAGGCATTTTTAACAGTTGCTACATTTTTACTCACCGGTATGAACCCAAATGTTCATTTTACAGCCAGAGAACCTGGGCTCAGTCATCACAGAGCTTGGTGCGTATGAGGAGGACAGTGAGCAGCAACAACGCAGGCTACAGCTGATTAACTTTGGACACTCACAGTGGGGCTTTAACAACTGGAGTTGGGCAGTCACTAAACAAGAACTAGGTAAATATAGTATTAATAGAAATATTTATTATTTTATGAATTCTATTAGAAGTGTTGAGTTTGTCTAATGCATAAAGAAGATTCTATACAAAATTACCTGGTATACGCTGGTTGGAAGTTTAGTATAGGATTCCGTAGCTGATTTTAGAGAGTCTATCAATGTTGGAATATTGTAAGTTGCATGATTAGAAATAGCAGAGCACATTGCAAGACACATTGGTTGATCATAATTTATTTTTATTAGACTAAAAAGAATATGAGGATTGCTATTTTATATTTTTTATTCCCTTACCATCACATTCACAATACAAAACAAGAAGGGGTGCAGTGTAACCACAAAAATACATATTAGGGTATACAGGCTGGATTTTCTTAATCGCACCTGCAGTAATAACTATCAATTGAAGTCGTAAAAGTACAGGCTTTTACGACTTCGATTGATAGAGTCAATCATAAGGATCAAATCACTCTAACAAACATGGTTAATTAAGTGAAAGAAAAACTATGAAATCTAACTTATAAATTCAAGGTCACAAGATAAAGCACTTTAATTCAAAGGTCCATCAGATTACATGTTTTAGTAACTTATTAACAATTATCTTTAACATAATTTATTGTTAAATTCCAATTATAACAACTTATTATTGGAAATAATTGTGTATCCAACAAAATGGAGCTCATTTAAATCTAAATAATAAGTTCACCCTGTTTTTTGTTCAATTGAAAAAAGTTAAGATTTTATGAATTTTCTTTTATTTAATTTATCATGTTTGCTAGAGAGATGTGATTCTTATCAAATGACCCTATCAACTGATGTCATAAAAGTATAGTGAGCTATTTTTTCGAATTTTGGTTAGTTCAGTTCCCAATTGTTGCAAGATTATAATGACACTTTAATTTTATTAATTTCAGATTTCGTAGAACTAACCAACGGCAAGTACTGTGCAGGAGTGGTTGCCTTTGTATCTATAACTGTGAAGAGCTTTGACATACACCGAGAGAATATTGGCTATGCCACCTCCAATGCAAACAACAAAGG
Organism: Ennomos fuscantarius; assembly: GCA_905220475.3. Taxonomy (NCBI): domain Eukaryota; kingdom Metazoa; phylum Arthropoda; class Insecta; order Lepidoptera; family Geometridae; genus Ennomos; species Ennomos fuscantarius. Next base: position 13,185,184 of record HG992040.1, read on the forward strand.
GTTTGCCATTTACAAATCAAGAAAGGTATTTATATATTTTTATATGTCAGTATAATTTAATCACTACTGTATTTTGAACATGCTTTCGTCCATCCTTGATTAGCATGGACAAGCTAACTCCAACAACAAAGGTGAAGGACCAAAATACTTGTTACAGTGAAGCTACTGTATTTTTTTGTGTTAGTGAATGTCGTTCAGCTGACCGCTTCCATAAAACAACAGTGTCACTCTGAACTCTAAAACATAGTTTCGCGCGACACTGCACTGCGCACATCATCCTGAGATATCAGCACAGTCTGGTAATAAGATTACTCGACTGTGAGATCAGATCACAGAGTCTCAATTGCCCAGTAATTTCACTAGCTACAGTACCATTCAAACTGGAACACAGTATGTACACTACTGCTTGGCGGCAGAATAACTAGCAAAGCGGTGGTACCTACCTAGATGAACTTTGACAAAGTCCTACCACCTAGTTTAAAGTTTTTAGTAAATTTTGGTCCTTCACCTTTTACAACCAATTTAAGAAGTTTATTATTCACCCTTTTCAATCTTTTTTTATACTGATTACATTTATACTTTTAAATGTAAATAATGCACTTAAATTTAAAGAGCATTAATCCTAGAAGATTTATGTACTAATGAATATTTAGCAATTTGTGCAAAATATGAAAATAAGTCCCAAAATTGGTATCAGTATTCTGTAAGGCGTTAGGCCTAAAATAATATAATGCGGGGACTTCTATAACTACCTGCTTACCTGGATTTCCTTGATTCCGACTGAAATAAGTTACGTTAGTTAGGTTTTTTTTGGCTCCACACTTTTGTGTATTTAGCCAGTGTCAAGTAATTGACTAAATAAAGAAGTCATACTTCAGTCGTGTGGTCTAAAGCACACTCGTTTTTTGAAAGAGTTTATCTGTATGTTTATCCATCTAAATATAAACAAACGTTTTACAGTGCGCGGTCACAAACGCCCTGCGAGAAACCCTGCTCAGCTTCGGTGGTACCGTGGCCACCGACCTTCTGGAACTGCTCGAGTCTAACAAGAGCGATCTAACCACTCCTGCATCCGCGCCTGCCTCTGCCCTCCCGCCTGCCCCTGCCCCTGCCCCCGAGCCCGCACAAGAAAACAACCAGAACATTGCGAACAAGCAAGCGGAACCGAAGAATTCTGTGAACAACCTCGCCGCCGCTAAGAATATAAAGGAAGGCACGCCGGCGCATAACCAAAGGCCTCACGCGGTGCCCAAGAATAGTCACGTGGGCAGCGCGCCGCGGTCCCCACCGCCGGTGGGGCGCGCGCATCCAATGTCAGGGCCGCGTGCCCCGCTTGGGGCTCCGCCCCCGCCGCGGCCTGGGGCTCCGCCCCGCGCGCCCTCTAACGTAAGTTTCGTTCTCCAGCCAGTGATGGGCGGCGCGCCTCTCTACGGCGCGCGGCCTCCTCTCTTCCCCAACTACTACGAGTACGCGGGCCCGTGGCACCTGGCGTACGAGCCCCACCACGGTAACGTTAACCTTAACTTCAACATTCCGCCGAAGAACTTGGTTGTGAACTCTCGCGCCGGCTCGGTGGAGTGTCGGAACGCATGCCGCGAGGGCGAGCCGGTGCAGTACGCGCAGCCCCAGGCCCAGGGGTGCTGGATCAAGCCGACCATCTTCTACGATGGCTTTTGGACCGAGCAGAAAGTTAAAAAGTGGGTTGCGGAACAGGTTGAGAAGCAGTTCCCCGATGATCCTTCCCGTAAGCCTGCCACTCCCGGGGACCATCCTCGATCGTAGCCAGGTTGTTTGTTTTAAGTGTAAGCGGACTCGGGAATGAAAATCTCAAAATTGGTAATCTATTTTTTATGTCGATTTATCAAAGTTCTTAGTCTAAGTGTAATGAATGCGCGCGGAGGATGGTCGCGGTTGACGCGAGAATGTGAGCTCTGGACGCTGAGTGCGAGGGTCCGTTTGACGGTGAAGCGGTGTCACAGAATAAATAATAATACAAGTACCCACATTGTAAACTACGATATAAAGCTCACTCCACGTTTGAAATAGTGAATAGTTGCAAGTATTTTGATGGCCTTTTTGCACGAACTTTCAATAAGTACACATGATACGACGCGACGCGGTTTGTATCGAATAAAGACGTTTTATGCATTTGTAGATTGTTAAATTAGGTTAATTTTTAATGGAGTCATCTTTATCGCTACTGAATACTATGCAAGCACGGGTTAGAATTTTGAACAGCTTTTTCTCTGTTGTAAGAAAATGTTCCTGGCATTTCAAAACCTAAATCCATTTATATCTAGTCTTGTGTTTTGTATGCGCTTGTATAATATTGAGTAGGGGCGGCTCTTTATTTATCTTAAATATTGCATTTATCTCGGCAATTTATACAACTTCATTTACTATTATACAATTTATTAACTTTAAAATTGGGCTATGTGGTGTTACTTAATTTACATTAAGTAAATATAAAACAACAAAGTGGTCCATTTTACGTTTTACTTCTTAGGATTTAGGTACTTACGGAATTTGGCAAATATTTGATAACTGAACAACTATTGTTATATTATTTTTGCAATCTTAATGCACCTCCAAGACTTACCTCCAAAGACAGGAATAATTGCGATCTTAGAAGCTGTCAAATTTTAGTGTAGGCGGACATAAGTGTAATAAAATGAACTAAAATGGCGTATAGCTTATGTGATCATCATATAATTAAACGAAATGAAATTATTTATTACCTTTATTAGTAATAACGCCCAACGTCAAATACATAGATCCTGGACCCTAACTAGGATTCCCTGTCTAGGGACCCAGGAACTACAAGGACCATGGTCCCACAACACCCAGACTCAGAACAAGAATTTGAGCTTTTTTTATGCACAAATACTTGTCCTGCCGCAGCAATCGAACCCGCCACCTCCGGGTTATGAGCCGAGCTGCTCCACCACCAGACCGCTGAGGCCGCTTTGTACGAAATAAATCACGAGTATCCTGGACGTATCATCCTCACAGATAGAGTGTAAGTCAACAAAGAGATCTTACCAGAATTCCGTTCTATTTACTTACGGCATCTAGAAATCTTACCTTCAATAATAGATGTTCAGGTTATCAATGCTGAATAGGTTTTAATGTCGCGGGTTTTTTTTACATATTGTTGCGTGGAATTTCGATTTACTTAAGGTACATATTTACATATTTTGGTAGATTTAGCATTGTGTGAAATCACTACCTACCATGTTTTTATTAAAATAAAATGTTTGATAAAATATTTACAATGTTTAATTGTTAATGTTTTGTTTAGACCTTGATTATTTAAAATTATTAGCTAAAAATTTAAGTAAAATGAGATAAAAAAGACGGCAAAGAATAGGACCACAGGATTTCGCGACCGAAATTTCCAGAAAAAAAGTTACCTACGCGAATGTCCTCCAATATCCCAAGTGTTTTATTACTTTGGACCGATTAGCGATTGACCGAATACAAACATTTTGGTCGATTTGTTTTCCTTTTAGTTTAACCCTATTCACACGAATTCGGAAAAGACGTCGTTCAACCTTTTTATTTTTTTGTTTACCTACCCCCACCTTCTCCCCCTGCCAGGACGGCAAGCTGGATGACATGACGGAGGAAGAAGCGCGGGCGGAGCGCAAGCGGCGGCAGCGTCAGGCTCAGGAGGAGTTCCGGCTAAAACAACTCATGAAGAACGGCACTGGTTAGCTTAACACCATAACTAGGAAGGGGCCAAATATCTTGACCCCTGACAAGGTCACTTTAGTTCATGCTTGGTGCAACCAAATTATATTTAATGACCTGTACAGTAGCAAAAATTTCTAAAAAAAAACTGTAATCTCTTTAAAGATTCTTGCGTTACGCAGGTCACGAGGTCATTCACAAGGGGTTAATTTGTTTGCCTCTACCTACTGGTTAGGTTATTAAATCCGCGTCAATGAACAATATGTGGAAACCTTTTCAGGGTTCACTTTGATACAATTTGACTGGCCCGATAGCTCAGTTAGTAATAATTCTGCCTTCTGGACTATGGGTTGTGAGTTTGATTCTCACCCAGCACAAACATTTGTGTGATGAAAATAGGTATTTGTTCTGTGTCTGGGTGTTATATTGTATTCTATGTATGTAATTACAAACAAAAAAAGTATGTAAGTATTGTATAATTAGTTATCTGGTTCCCATAGTACAAGCTTTGCTTAGACGCTAGATGGCGCTGTGTAACATGTCCACACATAATATTATTATTATATTATTGAAGGACACGCTGTGCCCGCATTTGCGTAGGTATATTATGGCCTATACTCTTTCAATAGGAGAGAACGCCCGTATCTTTCCTCACAGTGGAATTCAAAAATGGAGCAACCAACATCTCAAATCTAATCGTTAACAACAAAAGACAATAATACGCATTTCTGATGAATGGGTAATCGGGTATATCTAGTTAGGTTTAAACATGAGATAAAAAGATTTAAAGTGTGCTGTGAGATTAGAATTAATAAACGCACCTAAGTAACGGCTCGAGACTTTACAACCGACTTCAAAAAAAGGATCTCGATTCAGTTGTATGTTTTTTTTAAAATGATTGTATTTCCATCACCTTTCAACAAATTTGCAATTTCTGATGTTAAACTATAATAATTATTTTTTTTTATTTGAAATGATTTATACTTTCAGAGTACTTCCACAGAAATTTCATAATAATGGTTCAGTTGTTTGGTTTTAATTAAATATAACTGGCAATAATATGTTAACTGAGTAGATTAATTTATTTTTCATAGTTTGTAACAACAGTTTTATCCGAGGGGTTACAAAAATATAGTCGTTTAATGTATACCTTATCATTTAATGAGTACTTCTCACTACGAAATGGTGGCGACTGAAATCGGCTTAAACCCTTTTTAAAGGGACATTATCTAGCCGGTATATTCTAGAACCTAGATACTTAGGCATTGTGTACTATTCAGTGATTAATATTAAACGTGTATGAGTAAGTTGGGGTAGTATGGGGTAATTAATATAGATGTTTAGAGTTCAGGCTCTAACTGAGTATAAATAATGAAACTATGACTTGTCAAGATTACTTTCCTTTGTGTACAAGTGTTTCAATGTTTCATTAAAGTATTTTTATAGACGGTCTGTTTTCTTATTTTGGAAACCTGGACATGTTAAAAAAAGTTAAGCTGCGAACATTGACCTATTGCTTCTATGTACGGTTGCGTAAGTTAAATTTGTTTTGAATTGCACGCTAGCATAATAATTATGTAGAAACATAATAATGCAAGATTTGAAAGTTGCAGTTAGGTAGGTACTACATAGTTGCAATCGTGGCCCAGATTATTAGATAAACTTCAAAGTCAAAATCAGTGTTTTATTACAAACTAGCTGCGCCCCGCGGTTTCACTCACGTGGTGAATATTTTCTAATGTCTCAACTTTTTAAATCTTTTTCTTCGTAAGAACGTTTTCCTTACAATAATAAACAAAAACTCCCTACAAAAAAGAATTAGCGAAAATGTTCCACCCGTCCACGCGTGATGCGATGACCAAGGGAAATAGAGATTCATTTTTATATGTAGGCTATTTTTACCACTTTTATATGTACTTATTTTATTACAATTTAATAATTATTGTGGTAATTAAAAATAACATTATGTTGAGGTGTTAAGTTGAACAGCAACATAGACCGGCGTAACATATAATTTGTGCTGCGCAGAGTGCTCGTGTATAATTTTCGACGAAAGTGCCTTTCGCAGAACACAGGCACTACTTAAATCGTCTGTAAAAACGCTATGTATGTACTTAAATTTCCAACTAAACCAAGAGTTTATTTTTCAAATGCAGCAATTAGTGTTAATAAGTATTGATTAGTTAATTTTACTAATAACTTAACATAAGAACAATAACAGATATTTTATTGAAAGATCAGCCGTATGTAGGAAGAGGTCTTCTATTATCTTACTAGAAAAAGAAATCGAGATGAATGCTTATCGACATACTCTATTAGCACAAAATATTCCGTGCCGTGAGTATTTCAAGCATAGGTACGGCCGAGTTTCCATTGTTTTAAAGTAAAACTTCTGTACGCACGCTTGACTTGGGGAGTAAGCCGGTGAATGGGAGGCGAACGGAAGTTGGTTCATGTAGATCTCCATTATCAACATAACGAAGTTAAAAAATTGTATTATTATGATGGTATTTCCGGTAAAATGACAATTTACAATTGTCAAGATGGCGACATTACCATTAAACAAAGCAAAAAGAAAGTTATACCGCCCGATAGATGGAGCTTAACTAAAGAAGTTATACTTGTCGTGTGGTCTAAAGCACACTCGTTTATTCCCTATATTTTCGAATTTGAATTTGGTGAAAAATTTGACTTATTTTGTAATGTAGTAAGGAAATAGAGCATATGTACTTTTTTTTTAAAATGGTTATATTGTTTTATTTTTCTTTACCAAATGGGCAAAGATAAAATAAGACAACTGAGAAGCTATTCTGTTATGCAGTTCATTACAAAGGGGGGTATCTACCCCCAGTTATACAACTACTCCCTAATACACGTTTCCTCTCCAGATGACCAGCAAGAGCTGAACAAAAACTCGTCAAGTTTCGACCGCCTGCTGCTGGACATTCCGACGCAGGACATAGCGATACAAGAGACAGCAGGAGACTCGGTGCAAGCCAGGGCGGATTTTAAGAGGAAGTCGCCGTCGTCTGATGGAAACAGTGCCAAAAAACGCGCTAGTTAGCAAGCTGAATATCGTACAAACTGATTAGGAACTAGTTTTTAGTATAGCTTTTATCAGTTTATAGGCTATAGGATCACCTGAGCAAGATCTTGGGATTGTATTTATATTTGATCCCTTTCTTATACTAATATGTGAGACACTGTCTTTCACATTGCAACGGTTGAACAGAATTAGGCAACTTTTTGCTGACTTGTTCAACTTATGAAATTTTGCGGAAACGGAGAATGTCAGTGAAACCGCCTTTTCTACGCTTAAATTATATATTAAGGAAATACATTCCGATCGTATTTCATACTTTTGAATCAATGACACAATTTCTTCATTCCAGTGGTTTACTGTTACCTACTTAAAATACTACACTTGTTTCAAGGACAGTGTCGAGTACTACTTGCTACCTGCTATGTTTAGGTAACACTGCAAAATCTTTTATTATGCCAATGAGAAAATGTTATAACTTATTTCGGCAATTGGTTCTACTCTACGTGTTCGTTCCCAATAATTGTCACATGGTTTTATCAACCGCTGGCAAGAAATGAGAATAAATTCCATAATTGTCAATGGTGAACGGCTGGGAAAATTATCTCCAAAATTTGTAATCATTTCTATTATTCATTATTAATAATAGAACTATGGCGAGCGTGTGCGCCATCAGGCTCGCTACAAAATAAAACTAACATTAAAGAAATCAATTTTATTAAATCACTAACAAGTTACGGGTCTTACACGAAAAATATTTACATAAACGGAAAAATACTAAATAGGTACATACGGCTAACGTTGTTGTACTCAGGTAAAGAACGAAAAGGACACCTCACTTAGAATTAAACCAAACATTACCTTAAAACAAAGCACTTAAAAACTAAAATTAAATTGACTCTTGATAGACAAATCTAAATTACAAAGTGTATAATAATTATTATCAAATGAGTTAACACTGGTTCTGTGATGATAAAATAACCACAACAGATAGTTGTATCTCTAATAACTTTCCAGTTGCTATAATTATTATTGTTAATATAAAATTATTCATTATTACACTTAAATTTAACTAACATTGGCATGTAGTATAAAAAAAATCGTCGCTTTCCGTTCCGTGTCATTTATTGATAAACAAGAATTCGTGCTATTCTCTATTATTCCGTGTATTTTTTGGATGATAGTGTTGTAGTTCACGTTAGACAGAATAAACAAGACGGGACAAAATCACGACCAACGATCCGTTTTCTCAAAACCAAGTCAGCACAGGTGACCCAAGTCAACGATGCTGAGCCACTTTTGATGCACAATATTCAAGACAAATCACCGTGATTATTAATGAAGGTTCAAACTTGATGCTATATTGTTTCTGTTATCGTAAAACAAAACAAACAATGATATAGAACTATCTGGATCTAGACGCTACATATCCTAATTTTAGTCTACAGCCTACGTACATAATTTCGACTATTTACAGGTTCATTATTATGTTCTAATATAAATGTAGCTACTGTGCCGGCTATAATCTGAATAACATTCATACATCGATAATTTAAAAAATCCGTATGTCCTTGCCTCAGAAAATATCGTGATAATAATGATTTAGTTTTTAGTTTACTAATACTTTGATAAATCTAAAAGATTTTGGAATTTAGTCATTTTTATTATGAAAAAGGATAGTTAAGCCATAGATTCAATAAAAATAACTTGTGCGGTGAGAAAAATATTACAATATTATTTTATTTAAAGAATAAAGGCACTTTTTATATTTAAGCATAATTTCATTTACTGACAATCATTCTTTAACAAGCTATATAATAAAAATTGTCAGCACATAAAATTACTAACCACATAGGTGGGTAATAAAAATGATCTACCCTACTTGTATTTCAAAATCGCACGCATATTCAAAATGGTGAAACGTGCTGCCCTATCGTGCGTGTGCATTAAATTAGCATACATTGCAATGCGTTATTGTATTTCTGCACTATCTGCACGTTAAACACGCATTTCGCAATCTTAAGCCATACCCTACATGTCTGTAGATATACATCAGCAAAAGCACTAAAATAGAAAAAATTGTAGACAACATCCAATTGTATATCATTTATCTATGAGTAAATTAGAAATTCCGCCGGTGACATTGGACAGATCGGCAGAAATCAAACATAATTAGTCAGTTTAAAAAAAACATCACGTAATATTAATAAAGAACACATTCTAGATATATTTCTGAGGCAAGGCAATATCTTATGCATAAAATATAATATCTTATGTTACAAATACAAACAGTCATATTATACGATTAAAAATCGACATTCTATTTATAACCCTCTCTATTCATAGAAAGTAAAAACCTTTAAAACTTATTTAAAACATACTAATGTTAACGCTAAACTTCAAGCGAGAACGAGACAAAACACATCTTAGTTGGGGAAATGTATTGTTTCAACTTTCTGTGAATAAGAGGACAATGAGTGTTGCATCAGAAACTACGATGCAGATGACCGTAGCCCCGAAAACGGGCTAAAAGTCATGAAGTCTATATAGACAGTTATATATGTATAACATCTATTTTAGTTACAAACTATAGGATACACGAGTACCGATTATATAATTTAGTGATCTTATATCCTTAATCAAATGATGAGATGTTCATATTTAATTCTACGTTGCCTTATACGTAACCCAATTTCACCATAGCTTATTATATAAGCATATACTTTTCGTATTTGGAACCTTATACGAAAAGTTAACAAATGATACAATAGCTGCTTGTTACCACGAACCTGATATTTTTGAAATAATGGCAGTCGATGTCCATTATAGAACAATCCATTCATTATAGATTCACGTCCATTATAGAATTTACAAACAAAAAAGAGTCCACTTTAGATCGACTGAAGTAAAACTTCTTTAGCTCTATCTCTCTTGCCCTTTACATACGTATTAGTAATATACGAAATGTAACTATTTCTTCCTATCTTCATATAAGGGAGATATAATATCTCCCTCTCAACTTCCGTTCGCCTCACCAGTTTACCCCCAATTCAAGCGTGCGTCAAGAAGTTTTACTTCAATAAAAATGGAGAAGTCAGCAAAATTTAGACAAACATGCTTGGGTCCCTTCTGCCAGCTGTGGGAACGTAATATATGCTGAAGGCACAAGTGATGGTGAAATCGGACATTTAGACAAAAACTGCAAGCATCACTATATTGCACTTTTATAAATTTTCAGCAGATTCAAAGGAAACGTCACTCGATGCTCCGCTGAACTTTGTAATCACTCAAAATGCTAAACTGCGTTTTTCAGCTTCATAAACAAGATCAAGTTACTCCCAGGTAACAGCTTTTACGAATATAATACGATCCGTATTAAAATATCGTTAATTTATGCACTCATTTTTTAAACATTTTAGAGTAATAATGTTATGATGATATATGATACTAGCTGCGGCATGTGGTTTCACCCGCGTGCACTTAATTTTCTCCTAATACCGGGATAAAAAGTGTCCCACGTTATTTCAGATGTATATACTTCTTTCAGACGTAAGGCCAGCCGCGTCATTGTTTGAAGTTTTCGAACTTAGGAGGATGAATACAGTGTTGTAAGTTACCTTTATTACGGCAAAAAAGCCGCTACATGTAATTACCAACTTCGGTGGAACAATTCAAAAAAATATCAATGTTTCGCGTTAAATAAATTATGCAATTTAAAATTATAATTCAATTAAATTTTCTATATTGATGTTAGTCGTACAATCAATATTTGAAAAGACTGTAATCTTTTATTTTCTCACTCGCACCACACTCGATTTATTAGTGGGAATGAGAAAGGTATACACTACAGGGTGTGACATCGGGAAGGGTCAGTATAACTATGAAAATATAATAGACAGAAAAATAATTATTCATAGCATAAGAAAATCTCATTTATAGATGAAAAAACATTCATATGCGACTCAGGAATCGAACCGACTATTTCAACAAAAAAAACTATCGTTAATTAATATTTATCGTGTAGCGTCTAAGACCTAAGGGAACATTTCAATAAGAAACCCTGTGCTAAAATTAAAAAAAAAATCGCTTGGATTTATTTTATGCGAAGTTTTGTTATCGACCATACTTCCTAATTAAATTATACGTAAACAAGTGAAGAGTCCGACTGGACTCTTTAATCAATTGTTGTGTTAGTTTAAACCGTTTGAAAAAGGAAAACTGACCTTTGAAAAAAAGTAAAGAGTTTTGGCGGGAAAACGAAAAAGATTGCGTCACGGCATTGTATTATTTTCCAAAACTTGTGTTATTTTCAGTGTTAGTGCATAAAATTGGTGGCATTTTATTACGTTTTTTTTCGTGTTGTTTCCAAAACTCCATAGAAGCTTCTGGTAAAGTTGCCACCGCTTTACTAGAAGTATGACTTGACTAGACTATGACATGACTTGATGACTTGGATTGTGACTTGACTTGACATATATACATATATATTACTTAACTAGACACTGGCTAAATACACAAAAGTGTGGAGCCATACCAACACAAAAAAAAAACAAGTAAAAATGTAAAATAGTATTAAATACAGCATTATTTGCACTGATATTACAAGAAAATGTTGCATTTCATATTCATTTACTTATTTAAGTTTTTATGTATTACTTGACTTGTACACAAATTAAAATCGGTTTTCCTGTTAGCAGAGACAAGTTTCATTATATCTACTTACATAATGAATGTAGCAATTAACAAATATGTAATGATTTTTGTCATCGAAATTACCGTGTTCGACAGCAGAGTTGCATACGAGTTTAAATCAACGAATACGGTTATTTATGTTTAAATCCAACGACGTGCAATGCATGAAAGCATAATAAAATAAAGAACTTTATCATACTCATGTTACTTTTCTTGCGCCGTTTCTTCAGCTTTGTTCACAGGTCATAATAAAATTCTTAGTGACTACTTATATTGCTGCGAAATCATAAATAGCATAATGTACTTTATATCAATTGTGTAACGTACAAGCTCGTGCGTTTGCGCTAAAATATAGGGACGCATCTTCTAGGGAATTCTAGGGCATTCTAGAGAATTCTTCTTCTTATAGATTGTACGTTACACAATTGACATAAGGTTCATTATGCTACGCACAATTCCGTTCGATTCTGCAATGTAAATTGACGCTTTGGGATACATATTAGTATATAGCGACCCTAAAATTACGATAAACAAACAAAATATATTTGCAGTTTTCTAAATTAAAAATAACTTTTGCGTTTTGCAATATTTTCTGTAGGATGTAAATAAACGCATACTAGACCTAGACGAATTTGTATTAGTTAAAAATGCGATAGCCCCGGCACTGCTTAGTAACATTAGATTTAAAATATCGTGTTTTGTAAACTAATATAATACTCGTGAGTTCTAATGAGTGGAACCAATTCGGAACTTACAATTGGACTGTCGAGTTCGGATGGATGGATTTCCTACGAAAATATGGTCAAATTGAAATGTCAAAAAACCAAATTAATAACCAAACTTTCCGAATTCCACAGTCTGAAAATGCTTAGGTGAAATGTTTCAATGGTGAGTAATTACGAAGCAGGAACAATGTATAAAGAACGTACTTCGTACGGTGATCCTATATTAGTGGAAGTACGCACGTTGCCGTCATAGCCGTTGGACAAGTTGAATGCCCGAGTTTTCGATTCAAATTTATTCCTGAAAAGAAAATATTGATATTATTAACATTGAAATGGCTGGATATACAAACAGTACTTTTTATTAGAAAAAAATCCTATGCTGCGGCGTCCCTCCCACCTGTACCACTCCCTTCCCTCCTGCACGGTACTCAGCAGCGGGAGGACACACTAGGCGTGCACTCCCCCCTCTTACAGCGGAAAGACACACTAGTCGGGCATTCCTTTCCTGCCCGGTACTCACCAGAAGGCAGACACAATAGGCAGAAACTCCCCCCTCTCCTGCACGGTACTTACCAGTTAGCACTCTCTCCCCTCCTGCACGGTACTCAACAGCGGGAGAACATATTAGGCTGGCACTCCCCCCCTCTTTCAGGGTACTCACCAGCGGGAAGACACACTAGTCGGGCACTCCCCTCCTCCCCGGTACTCACTAGCGGGCAGACACACTAGGCGCCCGCCTAGTGTCCCCCCCCCTTCCCCCTTCCTGCAAGGTACTCACCAGCGGGCGGCCCACTAGGCGGGCACCTCCTCCCCCTCCTGCTCCCGCTGGCGTACAGCGACGGCGGTCTCCACGAGGAGGTACAAGCACTTGAACTTGTCGCGCTCGCCCTCGCCGCCGCCGCTCTTCTCCACCAACTGTTGGCAATACATTTACTAAGTTTTATATTTGTTCGAGTTCATTTATATGACAGCCCCTTTGGTGGTTGAGCCAGTCGGCTCATAGTCCGGGGATGACGGGTTCGATTCTCGCAACAGGACAAGTATTTATGCACTGAAAAATGCATGAATACTTGTTCTGTGTGTGAGTATTGTCGGAGCATGGTCCTTGTAGCCCAGAAATCGTATTAGGAGTAAGTACTGTTTAAATATTGTCGTTTTTTTACACGAAGAAAAAATTATAAAATGTAAATGCCTATATACTACACTGCATAAGCAGAAAAGGCTATAAATTTCTATGTAAGTTTTTTGTAAGATGCATTATTGTTCAATAAACATTAGTTAAACTAAATAAATTTTATAAGGCTGCAAGAGTGGTGGCATTAAATAAAGTACCCAATAAAATGGAATAAATGGATGGAAGTGAAAACTAAGTAACTTGTGACATATAGCTCATGGGAAGCGTTCGGCGACGATGACGCAAATATAACGCTTTTTGTTCACCCAAAAAGTACACTTATATATACACAGTATACATATAGCTCATGGAAAGCGTTCAGTGACGATGAAGCGAGTTCCATGATTTTGGTTTACCCAAAAAGTGCTCAACACGCCTAAAGAAGTTTTCACTTCATCTTCATCAGCCTACACTAGTCCACTACTGGACATAAGCCTCCCCCAAGGTATTTTAATATTTTTGAAGTTTGAAGTTGAACTTCGAACATATTAAAATGAAGGTCCAACCACGGATGAGGCACTTAAACTTGACCATGACTAATGCATATTTATGATAAGAGTGCCGGGCAAGGTCCGGGACGGTCCAGGGGCCGACGTACCTTCAGCGTGCGGCGCTGCTGCCGCGGGCGCGGGGTGGGGGCGGCACACTGCGGGGATATACACTCACGTTACAATTTAAAACTTCCATGTCCATAGAATAATATTTACGAGTTTTTTCGAAGTAAAGCTTCTTTACGCATCCTTGATTTAGGGAGTAAAAGCTGGTGAATGCGACGCGAACGGAAGATGCAGTTTATTCACGTAGATCTCCATTGGCGACATAACAAAGTTAAAAATTTGTATTATGTTGATATGTCCAGTAAAATGACAATTTACAATTGTCAATATGGCGACATTGACTTTAAACAAAGCATAAACTAAGTTATACCGGCCGATAGATGGAGCTAAACTAAAGAAGTTTTACGTCAGTCGTGTGTCAGCACACTCATTTTTTTTATATAATCCAGGGCATAATAAGTTATAATATAACCTTTAAAATAATATACACTTTAAGTATAAACAAATGAAAAGAAGTAAAATTATACAGATAAACTGCACAATGAAATTGCGTATTTCAAATCATGGAATCATTTCAATCTTAAATACCATGGTTATTATTATTAATTCATATGAAAAAACCTCAAAATTCAAGATTTTTTTTCATTCTATGAGAATGGATTCTCTTTGTCAAAAAATAAGAAGCAGACCAAATAATTCCCGTCTGTAGTATTTCGCACTAATCCGTCTATGACGTACTTATTGTAATTCATTTGGGTATAAATGCAAATAAATTTAGTGCAGACGGGCATAATTGTTATAGATTGATCTTCAAGCTGCAATCTCAGGTGTAAAACTTTAAACTCTACAGATTCTTAAAAAAGCGTTGGAGGCATGGCTCTCGAGTGCTTACCCATAGTGACGAGGGCGGAGTCTCTTCTTCCTCACTTGAACGGACTGCCAACTGGACAAAACGATAGTTATGTATGATAATAATATATATAATAATATGATCATTCATTCAATGACAAATGTAAAACCGTATTTTGCTGTAAGTTTTGTCAATTAAGATAATGTTTAATTTTAAGAGCTGTGGTTTTTGTTTAATAAATAACCGTTGTAAATGTTTCTTAACCTTAACACATTTTTTTTTTATTTGACCCTCTTATGCTTGTTTTATTACTATGTTTTATTATCTTATAAATCCGCGGTGTTGATGTTGATTTCCACTCCATCCACACAGATAATATATTAGTATAGTGGTGTCGATTCTGTGTTGCATTTTCTAAAACTAAAGTAAACTTAAAGTATGGCGGTACTCTTCTGATAAAGGGGAAATGACAAAGACGGAAATAATTTAATTTAGTTAATTTCATTTAGCTTTAGAGTATGCCACACAGAATCGCCACTACTAATTACTTAAACTAAAAATATTACTATAATAATAATAATAAATAATTGCTTATATTACAAGAATACGCTTGTTATTGTTATGAATATTAATAAAACATAAGCAATACTGCTAGCATGAACTAAAATGTACTAAGTACCTTATTATGTTTTGGTTAGTACCATGTTTTATTGTTGGGTTAACTTTTGGCCACATCTCACCTGATGGTAAGTGCAGATGAAGCCAAATATGGGATAAAATACTTTTAAAGATTTAATACCAAAAAGTAATGATTAGCTAATAATAAGTCATACAACTCTCTTCACTTAATAAACTTGGGTAATATTGGTACCTATAGAACACAATATCATCTGTGGGTTCTAAGCAAAATTGTGTGTTTATTTGTGACTTTAACGATGGTTTGAACAGCTTAATAGCTGAATTTATAATAATAATAATATGTGTGGACATCTCACACAACGCCATCTAGCCCCAAACTAAGCAAAGCTTGTACTGTGGGAACCAGATAACTGATACAATACTTAGATACTTTTTGTTTGTAAATACATACATAGAATACAATATAACACCCAGACACAGAACAAACATCCACCCACAACCCGCAGTTCAGAAGGCAGGAAGGCAGTTCAGAATTTAATTGAACAAGTCCGCAAAGTCATTGGGAAATTGAAATACTAAAAAAAAATGCATGTTAAGTGTGATTGAAACTTAATGGCGATTTACATTATATTAATTGTCGATTTATTTGTTTAAAATATCTTTCAAACAAATAAATAAGAATTATGGAGTAAAATTTTCAGCTAAACCAAGCTCAAATCGGAGTCTTGGAAGCGGATACACTTCCTACCTCGACTATTAATTCAATTCATGACTTGACAGTTATACGTAGCTAAGTGAAAAAATGAGTCACTGACAAACAGTTCATTCAAATGAGTTGACTTTCATTTAGATTTATTGTTATGAAATTTTGATCATCATCATTAGTCGTAGTAAAGTGTAAGGTAAGGCGGGGTAGTCGTAGTAAAGTGTAAGGTAAGGCGGGGTAGTCGTAGTAAAGTGTAAGGTAAGGCGGGTTAGTCGTAGTAAAGTGTAAGGTAAGGCGGGGTAGTCGTAGTAAAGTGTAAGGTAAGGCGGGGTAGTCGTAGTAAAGTGTAAGGTAAGGCGGGGTAGTCGTAGTAAAGTGTAAGGTAAGGCGGGGTAGTCGTAGTAAAGTGTAAGGTAAGGCGGGTTAGTCGTAGTAAAGTGTAAGGTAAGGCGGGGTAGTCGTAGTAAAGTGTAAGGTAAGGCGGGGTAGTCGTAGTAAAGTGTAAGGTAAGGCGGGTTAGTCGTAGTAAAGTGTAAGGTAAGGCGGGGTAGTCGTAGTAAAGTGTAAGGTAAGGCGGGGTAGTACCTGCAGCGTGCGGCGCTGCGGGCGCGGGCGCGGCGTGGAGGTGGCGGCGGGCTCCTCGCCCTCCGCCTCGCGCGTGCGCACCGCCACCACCGCCGCGCCGCTGCTGCGGGCGACACGGGCACGTTAGCCACCAACCACGAGCGTATTTATATCTAACTACTTCTAAACAATATCCATCGACTCCACACTGCGTCCTCCGGCTCGTGGTCTCCGTGAACCTTATTTCATGTAATAATACCCTTTTAAAACAATGGGTTAAGCCTTAAGCCAATTTCCATCGCCTTAATTTCACAGTGAGAAGTACATGTATGACGTAATTTTTCCAGTTATTTTGATTACAAAACGAAAGCAATGTAGTGTATCAAATAATAATAAAAAATATTTTTATATTTAATTATAGGTTTTAGGTGATGCATTTCAAAGAAAAAGTAAAAATTGTTATTGAATAAATGAATTATAATTAACAAACAAAAAGTATTTAAGTAATCTTAAAATCAAATGAAAAAGAATCATCCAAGTACGATTACTATGATGAACTGTCAGTAGAAAATTAAGACGAAAGAAGTCGGTTTAACCTTTTTTTTTTGAAAGGATATTATTATATCAAATAAGGTTCTCGATTATGAACCAACACACGCAGCGTAAGGCGGCCACAACTAAGATGATCCGACGATCTGGTCAGAATGCGGGGAGTAGTTGGATGCAAGAAACAAGTGATCAAAGAGGCGCTCTATAGGGAAGTCGTTGATGTTCAGCAATAGACGTCTTCCTAGATCAGCCGCCTTAATATCGGGCCGGATGTGGTCAAATCTGATAAGATTTCGCCTAATATAAAGCGATGCGATCGGCGATAGATCGAGTTCGTCTTTGGATCTAATATGGCAGACGATGGGAAGTCTCAGAAGAGTCATCTTCTAGATAGGGTTGAATGACTAGAAATGATGAGATGAGTTATGGCAAACAATGGGGTGAGATGTGGCATACTACTAAGCAGATTCAAACGAGCGTGTGATAGGTTGCAGGGCCACACTCACCCCCGGGCGGCGGGGTGCAGTTCCTTGTCCTCAGGTCCGTACCGTATGACTGACTGCCACACGGAGGGGTCGTACTTGACCTCCTCCTCGCTGATGGCGCTGGACGAGTAGCCCTCCTCGCCTTCTGCGACCTCGTCGCCGTCGCTCGGGTACACTAGCAGCCCGTCCGTGTTGTCCGCCGCGCCCGGCACCGAGCTGCCTTCCTGTGTGGAAAAATCGAACACTAGTTATTAACTAGTACAAGAACAACGACCATGGGGTCGAGTTCAATCGGTCTCCAAAAGCAACAACACTGGAACCAGTTGTGCCAGCGACCGAAGGCAGTTCTCCGCTACATGAAGGAGCTCGGCTGGCTTGAGTAGATGCTGGCAGGGGAAACGCACAATACACTTTAGTGCAGGCCTTACCACCTCAAAATAGAATACTAATAATAATAATAATAGTGTACGTGAATGTATTTTTTTTTACTTCAATCTTGTCTTCCACTTCCTCTCACCTGATGGGAAGTAACCATGCGATTGAAGGTGGTAGCATGTTAGCCAAGTAAATACCTATTCACGAGTATAAATACCTATTACCTTTTGCACGAGTGTTGGCAAATGGTTCCAAGTTTTAAAACCACGCCTGTTTTATTTTCTCTTCTAAGTTTCCTAGAGCCTTCAGTAAAATATATACATACTACCCATTCCCTTAACCACTAATCACATCATCGGCCGGAAGACGTCCACCGCTGAATACAGGCCTCCCCTATAAAATGCCACTATGGACGCTTATCATAGGGGGTTTTCTGTATACATCACGCTTGGCAGGCGTCTTGGTGATCGCAGATTTTAATATACCGAGGAGCATTCTACGGCTCAACCTCTGGACATATTCCATTGTCGGCTACTACGGTACGCCGCGGGAAGAGATGCTCACACCGGGACCACAGGGACCCACTAATAATTCAATAATAAGTACCTAATAAATTTTATGACTATTGTATGCTTATTTATTTATTTATACTTTAGCACAAAATAATGTATAAGGAGGACTTAATACTATGAAGCATTATCTACCAGTCAACCTGGATGTGCAAGAAAAGAAATGGTAGCGGTGCAGTAAAATTGATATTAGAATAAAATACGTCTATGTATATAATAATAAAAAAATATATATTACGTATAATATACTTAATTATATAAAAAATAATATAATATACCTACTTACATAATTATAATGAATACAATTATTGACTTATTGTGACGAAACTTAAATCTATATATATAAAAGAAAGTCGTGTTGCACTATTTATATCTCAAGAACGGCTGAACCGATTTGTCTGAAAATTGTCTATTTGTCCAGGGTCCAGAACCAGGGTTCTAAGCTACCTCCCCACCAGACAGACACAGGATAATTTTTATCCCGTTCAACCGCATTTAACTAATTCACCCGTGCGAAGCCGGGGCGGGTCAACTAGTTTCATATAAAAACCTTTATACCACTACAAAGTTTTTATTATATAATTTTAGTTTCGTCCGGTGGGAAAAATACACGAGCGACTGAAAAAACGTATCTGAAAAGAATAGACATTTCTGTTACTGTACCCATTAAAATCGATCCCCTAATACTATTATTCTGCGCCAATACTACCTAGTTAATAATCGGAATAAAATAGTTTTATAATTTTCGATTAGGTAAATAATACAAGCTTTGGAATCCACCTTGTCTATCACGTAAGTTTCAAATTACATTTACAGTAACTCAAATATAAATTAATGTTCTGTATTATAAATATAAATAAGAATTAAGAATTAATAAGAATTCATTGCAAGTAACCTGATAGCATTCTTTTACATGGAAATCATATTGTTTAATCAACAAATAATATATCATATTCTGCATTTCCTCATGTGATTGTGTAACAGAACAAGGTATTGTTTGAATGAATAAATAAGACCTTAGCACATTTGAAAGAGTAGGTATCGTATGTTTTGCAGCGTTCTTACATGTACTATTCTAGAAATTTCTATTCAACAGACTATATACCTTCTACGACCGCTCATTTACTGCTCAGGCTTGTGGAATGAACTAGCTCTCAATATTAAACAGGCTCAATCACACACTTATTAAAGACTCAAATTAAGCACTTCTATCTCTCTAGTTTGACTTCGAAATAAACCTTCATTGTTTCCTTAGTAATATTTGTATATTATGTATTATTTGTGTATGTTTATGTATAGTAAGTATTGTATTTTAAGTAGTATATTATTTTATATTTGTCTTAGTATGTATGTACACAGTAACTTTTTAGCACCACCGTCCTTGCTCGTTGATCTATCTCTGTCCATCCAAAGGTTGTCTGGAAGAGATCACTTTTTAGCGATAAGACCGCCCATTGTTACCTACTCATTAGTTATTTCCTGTTTTTGTATTTGTTGCCTTGGTGTCGATAAAGAGTTTATCTATCTATCTATTGCTATGTTATATTTACTTAACATGGAGCCGACGGAAATACGGTTTATTCAACCATATCGGGCACGATCATCATCATCATCATCAGCTAGGCGATCACGTAACTCGATTGAAACCAATAGAAACACAAGTATGTATGGATTTAACAGTTTCAATACGCAGCTTTAGTGCATAGAAATGTTCAAATTAGGAATGAAATCCTGTTGCAATGCAATTCAATATTTCGTGATCACCCCCCGGGCGGAGATGCCAGGGTTACGGATCATAGAATTTTGATTGCAATGCAACATTAGAAATTTCATTCTTAATTTGTCATTTCCCTTAAATATCCATGCATCCATTGACATATACACTATATTTTACTTAAATGTATGATAGCTACATATATAAACTGCATATTGAAAATGTCAAATCCATACAACAGATTGCATTCAAGGTACGAGATCGCCTAGCAGTGATTACGGAATTTTAATTGCAAAGCAGAAAAAAAATTCAAAGGAGGTATTTCATTCCCAATTTGAACATTTCCATAGTAACTATGCACATAAGCTATGTATTGAAACTGTAAAATCCATACAAATATTGGTTTCTATTGATTGCATTTATTTTACATGTCGCCTAGCTGGTGTCTAAGTACATAGACCACTTACTGAGTGGTCGCACGCTGTCACGGTCTGGGCTTATTACTGTATCTGTATTTCAGTATTATACAAATACTAGTCTGTGGCAGGTACTTGTAAGGCTCACTTTAATTTTTCGCCAAACATTTTTTGATATGCAAAAGTCAAAAAAGCTTAACTCAATCTATACTAATATTATAAAGAGGAAAGATTTGTATGTAAGTATGTTTGCAACGAAATTCTTTCACCATTTGAATGCTACATTATCACTAATTAATATAGGCTATTTTAATTGCAAGAAAAGAAATGTTTATGCCAAAATATTTAAAAAATAAATATCCACCCGTGCGAAGCCGGGACGGCCCCCTAGTACAACAATAAACAGAACAATAAAAACGAGGTAGACATGAAACAAAAGAAGTAGACAAGTGACGTATGTAAGTTTGAAAGCGAACGCACCTCGCCTTCGAGCCCGTCCCAGGAGGCGACGACCACGCCGCTGCTGCCGGCGCCGGGCTGCTTGCGCCCGCGCCGCGAGATCGTGTAGTGCAGCGGGTCGTGGCCCTCGCTGCGGATCATCTCGGGCAAGATGCGCCGACGAGCGTTTATGAACCAATTGCATACCTGCGAATAGTTTAATAATTAATAATATAATTAATAATAATTTTTACTTGGCTAGCACGCTACACCTTCCCATTAGGTGAGAGCGTGGCCAAATGCTAGACAAGTTAGAAGTATAAAAAAATAGTCGGGACTTATTGTTGTTCTATCTAGGAGATGGATAAATGAAGATGATGACAAATTTAAGGATATCAAACAACTCTACTATGATAATAAGTATTGACAATATCATTGAAGTAAAACTTCTTTCCGCACGCGTGACTTGGGGAGTAAGGTGGTGATTGCGTAACGAGGCGAATGGAAGTTGAAAGTCGTTGGTTTACGCAGATCTCCTTTGTCAACATAACAAAATTAACAGTGACTTAAAATTTGTTTAATTACGTTAGTATGTCTTCCAATACCTTACATTACAATACCAATTTACAATTGTCAAGATGGCGACATTAACATTAAACAAAACAAAAACAAAGTTATAACGGCCGATAGATGGAGCTAAAGAAGTTTTACCTCAGTCGTGTGGTCTAAAGCATACTCGTTTTTTTTATTGATATCGTTAAAAATGGCTAATGAAAAGCCAAGTCTTCCTGCTTAAGGATTCGAGGACTGATAATGGTGTAGCCTGCTATGACGTCATGGTTGGCGACTATGACAAATGACAATCAGGTGAAGACTCATATCCTCATAGCTATTTCAATAATAATAATTATAAGTTTTTTATTACATTTATATTTTATATAATATCTATTGTAAAAAACGTAAAAATTAAGAAATTAAATAAATAACTGGAATAATAATAATGATAACGCCCAACGATCACACACATAGATCTTGGATCCTAACCAAGATTCCCTGTGTCTAGGCACCCAGGAACTACGAGGACCATGGCCCCACAACACCCAGACTCAGACCGAGTATTGTGCATTTTTTCTGTGCACAATACTTGTCCTATCGCGGGCGTCGAACCCGACACCTCCGGGATATGAACCGTCCTGCTCAACCACCGCACCACAGAAACTACTCACTTGTAGAACTGTTAAATTCGCCTCCTGACTCAGCGTGACCTTCTCCGCGTCGCTCGGGTAAGCATTGTATCTGTGGTCGTAGAGCCATCGCTTCAGTATTTTAACGGAATTCTTGGGCAGGTTGCCGCGCCTCTTGCGGATGGCGACGAGGCCCGGCGGCGGGCCCTGGTGGCCGCCATACGAGGTCCGCCGCGAGCGGTCGATCTCGCCGTCAGTGCCGCTCTCGTTGTCGTCGGTGGACGAAGTAGAGTTGAATCGCTCGCGGATGGTCACTGGGGATTTATTGGTGGATTAGGATTTAGAAAAATAATTCTACTTATAATATCAGAGTTAGAACTTAGGCAAGCGGTTACATGAAAAACCTTCGAACGAATCATTTCGTTAAATGTTTGTTGTATTGATCTGTTGATGGTTAGATAGATAACATTTTAATTGACACCAAGGTGACGAAATACAAAACTATTGGTTACTATGGGCGGTCCTATCGCTAAAAAGCAATCTCTTCCAGACAACCTTTGGATGGAAATAGATAGATCAATGAGCATGGACGGTGGAGCTATAAAATAAAAGTTACTATAATATACTAATCCCACTAATATTATAAAGGCGAACGTTTGTATGTATGTGTGTATGTTTGTTACTCCTTCACGCTCAAACGGCTAAATGGATTTGGATGAAATTTGGTACCAAGATAACTTACACAGTGGATTAACATATAGGCTACATTTTATCCCGGAAAAGTGATTTTTTTCCCGTGAGATGAGCAAATAATTAAAATACTTCTTATCCGCGTGTGAAACCGCGGGGCGCAACAGATAAATATACAATACATACTACTACTATACATAATACAAATACACACATAAACACATACATAACCATACATATATATCAATACTAAGGATACAATGAAGATATATTACGCAGTCAAGATAAAGAGATAAAAGTGAATTAAGTTTAACTCAGTTATTTATTATTATTATTGGATCATAGAAGAATACATATAAAAGACTGCCATGGTGTAATCGTGGTGCGTTCACTAGACCACGGATAACGTATTATAATTAATAATAAAAAAACAAGATATCCAAAAAACGCAAACAGCATCATTATCAAATTTATTTATCGGAAATATTTATCAATACATCCTACAATCATACATACATACGATCGGGCGAGAAATTTTTTAATTTACTTAGTTTTGTTGCATTTTTATAAGTAAACCACAAGCAAAAGTACAGAATAAATAAGTAGAGGTTTCGCCTAGCTAGTCTGGAGCGTTCTAGACGTCTATACCTCGATCATAATAATGAAAAACACACCCCACCAGAGACCCCGTGATTTTTATACTGTAATATGACATCGTTGACGGTTTTCATATAATCATTATCATCGTGTTTTTTCTTACCGAAACAACTATTTCAGCTAAACCTAAATTAAACCTAAGGCCGGTAAAAAAACAAAGCGAGTGTGCTTTAGATCAAACGACTGAAGTAAAACTTCTTTAGTTTAACTCTATCTAACAACCGGTATAACATTGTTTATGTTTTGTTTAATGCTAATGTCGCCATATTGTCATTTTACCGGATATACCAACATAATAATACAAATTAACTTTGTTATGTTGGCATTGAAGATATACGTGAATCAAATTGCGTTTGCCCCGGTGCGCATTCACCAGCTTACTCCCCAAGTCAATTGTGCGTAAAGAAGTTTTAGTTCAAAAATCCTTAAATTCCCGACTCAGTAATGTCGTTGTTTACAGGCAATTTATTACGAAAAGGCGTCATCTGTCAAAATACACTTCCGTAAACATTACGCCTTCGAGGTGAGGGTGGTGGGAGAAGCGCCATCGATCGGGGTCACCGACCCTATTACGGGGTCAGCGAGGCTGACGGGACGCATCAAGGACGCTGCTATTGACAAGCCTTTTTATTCATTGTGCATTTACGTGAACGATTATTTTATTAGTAACTAGGTTTCACCCGCGGTGCAAAAATATACTATGAGTTAAAACCACGTAAAATCTATTTTAATTATTTGCTCATCCCACGGGAACATTTCACTTTTCCGGGATCAATTAATGTAGCCTATATGTCAAACCCAGTGTATAACTTGGTACCGAATTTCATCCCAATCCATTCATCCGTTTGAGCGTGAAGGAGTAACAAACATACACACATAGAAACGTTCACTTTATAATATTAGTGTTACAAGTATTTATAAGTATTTATGTAAGGAATGTTACTTAGCAGTAGCAGAACCAGCGGAGCGATTAAGAACGATATTTGGGTCGGTTCTACTTACAAGTTAACTCGGTAGAAGGTATTTAAAGTATCTAACATTCTGTGATAACAGTCTTTGATCATTTTTGACACCACTCACAGAATACTCACATACTAAACCGTTACCACGTAGTAACGTGGAAGGTACTTGAAAAATTTTCTTTCGATTACCTATAATAACAACATAAAAATAGCTCCTTGCCAGCTTTGAGTCTATCAGGCTGACATTTTGAAAGCATTTCCCAACGTCTGCCCCAGTGCTAAAATAGCCCTGGCACTTAGCGTAAGCAACGGGGAGCGACGTGTTCTCTTGACCCCGTCATTGTCTACCGTTGACACACATTGTTTTACGTATACGAGGCATTCATTACCGTGTCGAACGCATGCTGTAAAGTTTAGTAACATTACACTGTCGTGTATGTTTTTCAGATTAAGAAGGTAACTTATTTTATTAAAGTAAAACAATCAACGATTCTATAAATCTGTTTTAACAATAGTTACTGTTCTCGAGGGAAAGGGGGAAGATAGGGTACCAACTACGTACACAATTATCCACGCGGACGAATAGCAATACGGTTCTTGAGATAACAAGTAACAAACGCGAGGCGTAAAAAACTGACTTCAGATTTATATGGTTTTCTCATGGATGCCATTGTCAGAAATGAAATAGCACAAGCTTTCATATAAAAAAGAATCATCAAAATAGATTCACCCAGTCGAAAGTTCTGAAGTAGCAAACATACAAAAATTACAGTTGAATTAAGAACCTCCTCCTTTTTTGAAGTCTGTTAAAATGTAATTGTTGCCAGTGGCCCCGCGGTTTAAACCGCAATTATTTATTGCCGCTGCACCCTTGTTGATATAGATAAAATCATGACAAAATAAGCAAACTAAGTGCAAAAGTTAATAAAAATTCAACCATTTTAGCCTAAAAACCACCATACCACATACACCTACCTATATACCTATGTATATTTAGGAAAATTTCATCAGACATCAAAAAATCGTTAAAGTTTATTTTGATAAAAATACACATATTACATAGGATTCACATTATAATTTTGTATAGCTCCGTATTGAACTAAATACGTGAATGCTATACATGTACAATAAGGATTTGAATAAACAATCGCTAACAACGGCATTGTTTCACCTACGTCACGCTTGTGGCCAACGAGTTTCGAAATTACGATTTGTTTGCCATTCTATGTTGATACATGCTGTTAAGGAAATATGGAAAACAGAACATAAGTTTTTATTATAAAGCGACCTACAGAAATATAACTATTTGCCTTTTATTACGACTTTTTATTTTAAATCTATTGTCTGCTACTGCCATTACTATATATAGTCGCATAATTAAAAAATTATATGGGTAAATGAGAGTAATGATTTTTTTTTAGCAGCATCTAGACAAGTGCTGCCAACTAGACGCGGAACGGCCAGAAGAGAGCGTTGCTTTGACGTTTCTGAAACGACCCGTTAGGATGTACGCTTTTGTTGTCCTACTTGCGTAACAATGGCGAAAACATTGAGATTGGTTTGACAAACACTAAAAACTGCATCCAGATCCTTCCCGTAGTTAACTAGTTACAAAACATAATGACTGTACTATAGTTTATAAGCAAAAATTGTTAGAAAATATAAATCCTGAACAAATAAAAATAGTAGGTAGTTATTAGTTATCCTGTGATGAAGTACTATTAATTTATTGTGGTGATGAAGTAATTAAGGCCTGTAATTAAAGAACTACGGCCAGTCGTGAAACAGTGCTCAATGCTCAAGTTGAGATTCCATTTGCAAATTGATTATTATTTTATGAATGAAATCTGACCGACAGCTAAGCAACGCATCGTTCTGCAATATGGGCATAAAATTACGAAATTAAAATCATGTTGAGTCTGGGTGTGGTGGGACTATGGTCCCTGTAGTTTCTGGATCCCTAGGTACAGGGAATTCATAATGTATCTTTTTTCTTTTATTTTATGCAAATTAATAATGTGATTGGCTAGTCATGATGTTAAGTGACACAGCCTCCCATAACATAAGTTGCAATGTCAACTCTAATGTAAAGTTTTGTGTCACACTGCACTGCACATGTTATCCTGAGACATTGCCACAGTGTAGTAATCTTATTACTAAACAGAGATCAGAACCACCTAGTATCTACGTGATTGCTGGACATTATTAATTTAATTTATTTTATGTTTATGTCTGTTGTTTTAGATTCATGTTAATTAAAAATAATGCTTTTGTAAAATAATTTTAGGTAGTGTTGTAATGGTTTTATTATGCCTTTATATTGATCATTAAAATCATATCAGTTAGAATATGAAATGGAAGTATCTTAAAACTATTCAAATTATTTCACTCTGTATTCAGTCAGCAATCAGACATGTAAAATTCAATTTAAATGAGCTAGAAGATTTAGGTTTACATCTCAATATCACTAGACATCACATATGACTATCATTTTAAGATCAAATCTCAATATTACTATATTGGGTTAGTATTGCTTATATTGTTATCACCTTATGTTATGTTAGTACCAACAAACTTCTATAATGTATATTCTTAATAAGTAATAATTATGAAAACCACAAAAGCTCTAACAGACATTCCGCCCACTGCTAACACCGACAAAATGTTATAATAATTACTGTACAATTTTATTTAAAAACATAAAATATAGATTTAATAATAACCAGGTTTCCAAACGTAACTTTTAAAAGTATTACTTTATGACTTTCATTCCTTGGAAGTTGGGGTGAACACAAGTTAAGGCTGGCGCGGCGGCGAATTCTGCTGAGCAGCTAAAAAGGTGCAAATATAGTAATCTTGATAGCGGTTTAATATTTGCGCCTTTTGCAGTTGAGACACTGGGGCCTTGGGGACCGAGCGCTCACCAAATTTTTAAAGACCTTTCTAAACGTCTGGTCGAAGCCACACATGACCAAAATGCTGGCCTCTACTTTGGCCAAAGATTGAGCATTGCCATTCAACATGGCAATGCTACCAGCATATTGGGCATGTTGCCTACTGGTAGTGGTTTGTTTGATTAAGTTCCCTTTTTATTGTTTTATGAAAACATTAATAATTTGGTTGAAACAACTTGATTCCAGTGGTTTTTTATAATCTAAGCCCTATAGCAAAGCTAACTAATGTCTTAACAAATTGAGAAACAAGCAACATTTGCTGCCATTGCTACTTGCAATTACAACCCTTGCAGTATATTATTGCACTTGCTTGATCATTTTCCTAAAAACCAAATATATACATTGTTAATATGCAAGAGATGTTGTTACCTAGCATAAAATTAAGACTTCGTGCATGAATAGTAACAAATGACACAAAGTGCCTCTAGTGTAAATTCTATTGGTATTATAAATGCGAAAGTTTGTGTCTGTGTGTGAATAAGGTAACAAACATACTCTTCATTAATCTCCATAACAGTTGTTAAACCAATTTTGATTGCAGATAACTTATATTCTGGATTAACACAGGATACTTTTTATAGGCAGGCGAAACCGCAGGGCGCACCTAGTATAAAATAATAGACACAGCTAAGCAATAAACATAGCCCATATATGGACGGTCTGTTCCTTCATAGGCGTAAAAAAAGGATATAAAACTAAATAAAGTGTTTGGTTTCACATTCATTCTGATAAAGGAACAATAGCGCCGCCTGGCGGGCGCGTGATCAAATCGCTCGCCTGATAATGGTTGACAGCGGCCATCTTGTGCAGCCTGACCGCTGTCAATTTTATGTCACAGCGACATTTTACAAAAGTCAACCAAAGTCCAATAACAACAACAAACGCTATTCAATTCCCGCCTTTTCATACTCTTTAATCTTTGACCCCAAAACATGTAATTTTGACGAAAACCCATATAAATATCGATCGAGGTTACACAGGGGAAAGCACGACCGAAATGGATGATCTAAAAATAGCCTCAGCACGTGCCAATTCACTCAACCAGACTAGTGCAGCCTAAATTACGTAATCTCTTGCATAAATATAGGTCATAGAATAGAGTAAATTGGCGGTCACAGGACAACTATAGTTTAATTGTTTAATCCAAGCGATGTGGCGCATTGGCGCCATTTTCTTTCACAAGATCGCGCTTCACGGTGACGTAACAAACCTAAATTCATCAGAAAAACGATGCATTAACATTGTTTGCAACGATTTTGGAAGCTAATTTGTATTAGATTTTGCCTCGAAACTAGCGTTGTTTTCGTTTATATGTCACCTTGACGTATCATGTCAATTTTGACATGCATGGCGGAAACGTGGCGTCGTTTTGTATTAAAACCGGCTCACCTCCTGGCGATGTTGATGGTCTGTTTACGACGCGAGCTTCTCGGAGGATCTCCCTAGTTATTTCCCTCACGTCACGTCTCTGCTGGTACGCCATTTCGGGCCGGTCACGGTGTTCTTGTGATAGACCGGCCGTGGGTGGTAACATCGTTCTCACTCAATCCATGCGAACACTGCTTTTTCACTTGTTCACAGAACACACACTAAGTCCTTCGGATAAAAGAAAGTTTTAATTTCTTTAAAACGGTTAAACAATAATAATTCGCGTCTACTACGCACGGCAAACAAGACAGAGCGCGACTGTTGGTTGGGGGACGGCGGGAACCACAGCGCCGCCGCGCGGCTGTCTCTGTTTGTCTCGACGAATTTGCTGTTTTTATCCCTTTCTAAAAAGAACGCCTTGATGACAGATGCAGCCGTAAAATGTCATAACAAAGCGTGGTTATTCAAATGATCGAAAAATACATTTAAAGACCACGCCATCTATTAAATTTTTCCGAACTAAAACGAATGAATGAACTTTCATTGCGCGCGAAATTATGAATTCCTATGCCCGTCTGCAAAGTATGGAGATTCATGCTAATATCGGTAATATCGTGATACTGTCAGATCGACAGAATATACATATCCTGTGTATATATATATATATTTTCTTATATGGTAACTTACTACAGTTATTACACAAAGCTGAACAGACAGTGATAATAATATAGCTTTTATGTACAGCCATAGTACATTCAAAAACCTTTTTAATTTGTACAGTTTCAACGAGTTTGTATTATAAACCAAACAAAAAACAACGTAAAATAACAACAGAATTATAGTAAGAAGTACTTTTTCAAAACAGCCAAAAACAGTTCGCTAACATTTCATTTCATGAAAACCTTGTCTGTTCGATGAGTTTATGCAAAATATGTAAAACACAGAATTCGCCCTATTATGCTGTAAAAATAAGCATGTCGAGGCAAGGTTAGTATCACAGAATCTACACTATTTACCTATATTCACCTAAATACCACAATTAGGCCCGTATTACAGAACTACGTTCAGTACCTATGAGTCTCTGGCTCAAGACGAAATTTAATTTAAAAAATCATCAAATACTGAATTAGTTCTTTACTTGATGAGCATCAATTCTTGAGTTGAGCAGCACGATTAATGAGCGTTGTTCTGTAATACAACACGCCTTATCTTGCTCCTAAACACACAGGTTGTGTTTTAGGAGCTGTTACCATTATTAGGTAACAATATAACAAATAATAGCATTTTCTGTATATATATGTAACTATAGCTTGGGCAGTCCGTGTGGCAGGTTCGATTCCCGGGACAAGTATTTCTGTACAGACAAAAAACAAAAATACCTACTTGTCACGTGTCTGGCTGTTGTGGGACGGGGGGTGATCACGAAACTTTGATTGCAATGCAACAGGATTTTTTTTATACTAACTATGTACCTAAACTGCGTATTGAAACTGTCAAATCCATACAAATGTATGTTTCTATTGGTTGCAATCGAGCACGTGATCGCCCAGCAGGTCCCTAAATACAGGAAATCCTAATTAGGGTCCAGGATATATGTATCATTATAGCTAAAGACATAAGATAATAGATATAGAGTATTTAGGTACCACCTACCTAGGTATTTAGATATTTTAGGGATGGAATACAATAAGTAATTCAATGTTAACTTTTGTGGACGGACATTTATTCGTCAATCATATAGAACACCTACATAATACAATGAACGATATACTTAGCTATAACAAATATTTACATATTAACCTAATCGTAATTATTATTGTTGTTCATGGAGTCAATCAACTGTTTGTACACGAGTTCGGGGGCTTTCGTCGAGAACTGGAAGTCGAGGTGGGAGAAGTGCTGGTCGGGGACTTTGTAGGCGATGGCGGGAGACGCCAGCGTCTGCTGCAGCCGTGTCACGTCAGCCGGAGTCGCCAGCCAGTCCTCCTCAGCGTAGTACAGTGTCACGGGCGCCTTCACCTTTTCGATCTCGTACCTGGGTGGCTCCACAGACCCGTACACCTTGCTATTGATTGTAGGCCCAAAGTCGTACTTCCTGAACTCATCGCTGGCGACTTGCTGGCCGTATTGCTTGATCATCCTCGTGGAGGCACCAGCGGGGACGTGGCCCATGATGACGAGCGCCATCTCAGGAGTCAGGTTGTCGATGTTAACACCGGACATCACGAAGTTTACATTGGAGGATACATTCTTGCAGCCGATTTCGTTCTGCAGCATCAAACCGCCGACGGTGGCGATCAGCTCCTTGCTAGGCTGGAACGCACCGTGGCCGATCTCGTGGTGTAAGCTCTCCTCAAACGGGCTGTTGGGCGCGATCATACGGAACAGCGGGCTGCGGGTGTGCTTCATGTAAACCATGGGAGCAAGCGCGTGCATCATAATGATCTTGTCGTTGTATTCGGGGCGGGAAGCGGCCAAGGCGATGAATGTAGTGGTGCCTAGGGAGTGACCAACATAATACAGCTTCTCTTGAGCTGAGGTCTCAAGCACGTAGTCGATCATGGCGGGCAAGTCGAGGAGGGCGATCTCATCGTTGCTGAACTGCCAGAAGTCGTTGACGGCGGAGTGCTTGCTCACGTGACGGCGGGAGTACTTGTTGCCGCGGGCGTTGCCAAGCCAGACATCGTAGCCGGCATCCGACAGCAGGTAGGGGAGCGACTTGTCGGGGCCCATCAGCAGCCAGTCGTCGGCGCTGCCGAGTAGGCTGTGCATCAGAAACACAACAGGCGCCTTGGTAACATCACGTATCTGCTTCTTGGGCGGGATGCGGAACAGAGTTAGGAAGTAGCCGTCATCGGTTTTAATGGTGTGCTCCTCGACGGGGTACTGGTACTTCTTAAGCAACTCGGTGGCGTTCAAATGGTCATCTTCGTTGTGGTTCTGAGCAGCGGCGGAGAAAGCCTGATGGAACTGGACCTTTTCTGCAACGGTAGGGTGCTTCATGGCCTGCTGAGCTTCAGTGAAAATTTTCTGAATCTCCTGCTGCTGGACGACTGTTGGCTGTTTTTGTTTCTTTTGTTTGACGGGCTTTTGCAGATCACGAGACCACATGAAATTCTGGCCGTAAGGCAATTGTTTGACGCCATCTTCGACTTTCATGACGGCGGTAAAAAGAGGCGTGGTCCATTTCTGACCAGAGGTCCGGTCCTGCTCTTTGATAATCCTCTCTTTGCTCTCTTGGGAACTGTCGTGTGAAGCTGACTCAGATTGCGGATATTTCTTCTGTTGCTGTTTCCTTTGCCGCTTATTTTGCTGCTCCTGGGTTAGGAGGTAGTCTTCGTAGGTCTGTTCCTGGGGCTGGTAGAGTGCCTGCTGCAACTGGTTGATGTAGTCCAGGGGTTGAACTATGACATTGTCAACGGGGCGGCGTGACTGCTTGAAGATACTAGCAGAGATGCCTTGTGCCAGGGCGAGGCAGAGTAGAGCACGGACTGCCTTCATGTTGTTACTGAGTGTTAAATGAGTCAAACACTGAGTTTTTATATGAAACTGTTTTGTGCGCTCAGCGGAATGGACGCGACGACCGACGCGGCGCTGGTAGCGGGGAGGTAAACTGCAGCGCAAGCGCAATGCGCGGTCACCGTATGTCTCGACGTAAACATTGAATCAATCAAAATTAATCATATTTTAAAATATGACGAGCCCATTATTAAATTAATGGAGGCGGCTAGTACGTTCAGGACGATCGTGTTCTCATATAACACAATACTTAGGGTAAAAAAATAGTGCGTGGCTGAAAATTTCAACTAAGGTCTTCATACACTTGATAACCAAAACAGAATGGGCGGTCTTATCGCTCAGAGCGTCTAGAGTAACTTGCAAATAATCTGCTTGATGCAGGATTCAAACCTCTAATGTTATAAAAAAATATCTTTATTTTCGAAATAGAGTAGTCAATCGCAAGCATCTATACTTTTTGTTATATAAATAAAATAATAAATATTTGTAAACATTCACACATATGTTTATAAATACATACATAGAATACAATATAACACCCAGATACAGAACAAACATCTATGTTCATCACACAATTGTTTGTCCTGGGTGGGAATCGAACCCATAACCTACAGTCCAGAAGGCAGAGCTACTACCAACTGTGCTATTAGGCCAAGGAATTAGGAGTCTAATTAGTGGAATGCCATGAAATGTAAGTAGGCACATAATAAAGTACATCATACATACATATTAAAGTTTAACTACTTATTGTAATAGTTTACAATCAAAAAAGTATGTAGGTACCTAAAGGAAGGCAGAAAGTACCTATAAATACATTAGAGGAATTATATTTGTATGGTAACTACCTGATAAAACAAACGCAAAAAATGTTACTTACATCTTTAAATCTATGAATTTGGTTATATTGATTGGTTTTGTTTAAGTAAAAATTTAGTAGACCAGAGACCAACCTGAATGTAAATCCACGGGCTTTATTATCTTTGGACCAACCTATACACGTGCCTCTTTTGGTTGAAGTCAAAACTAATGATAGAAATGTTATTTATCTAATGTTAAATGTTATAATAATCTAATGTTATTTATTAATATATAAATCACATTAATATTATAAAGGCGAAAGTTTGTATGTGTGTATGTTTGTTAGTACTCCTTCACGCGCAAACGGCTGAATGGATTTGGATGAAATTCAGTACCAAGATAGCTTATACACTGGATTAACATATAGGCTAAAAAACATATGTAAGATGGGTAAATAATTTAAATACTTTTTATCCGCGGGTGAAACCGCGGGGCGCAACTAGTAAATAAATAAATCTATTTAGTGAAAAAATATTTTATAAGAAAAAGAGGCATGACGTTTTGGTTGGTCTCTGTATAAGTAATTATAACTAAAACGTAGTGGTTATATGCTCTTTGCTACTAGGTATGTTATTTAGAGAAATTCACCTTCACGATTGACCAATTTAATTTTTTTACTGGATAAAAATATTTTTTTTTACATTTGCAAATTTATAAATTTAAATCTCCTGCTTGAGCAGGGTGTCGAATTCGTAAACTTAAAAAAAATGATAACGATTGAAAGTATTTTTATGTGAATTTACTAGGGTGCTTTATTACGCGAATTACCTACCTAAATCCTAATAAATAGGTTAAAATAGTTACAAATTCAGAAATTAGAAATTAAGAAAATGAATATTTCTCTCCTCTTGCTCAAAAGTCCGTACCTGAACGGGAGCAAAATAGCACGTTATAGCAAGGGATAAGGTGTTCTTTTTAATTTTATCTTTTACCAACAAAAAAAGTTATAGAATTGAGGATATAAACTTCTTCCAACAAGCCTACAAATACAAGTCTTTTTTTGATTTCTTTTGTAGACGCAACGCAATGCTCACATTTATCAAAGACGTCGCCGATTTTAGGTTAATTTTCAAAAATAAAATCTTTTTTAGAGTAAAACAGTAATATAATGATAATAATAACACAAGGACACAATCTAGTGGCCAGGATCATCCATCAGCAACTTGCCCTTCAATTCGGACTTGTCGAGTCCGAGGTGCCCTTCTACAAGTACACGCCGGGGCCGATTCTCGAAAATGGCCGTGCATTGCTGAATTGGGATCGCTCTATTATCACGGACTGGGCTATTATAGCCTGATATCGTGCTGATAGACCGGTCCCAACGCCGCGCCGTGGAGTGCTCATTGACATAACAATTCCGCATGACGAGAATCTCGTGAAGGCTGTGAGGACAAACTCAGCAAGTACCTTGACTTGGCTCACGAGGTAACCGCCATCGCCATGTGGAATGTTGACTTAAGAAGCATTGTCCCAATAATAGTTTCGGCGAACTGCCTTACAGGGAAGAGATACTCGAAGACTCGGGAAGAGACTCGCTAGAAGTTTGGATCAAGGGCTAGATTTAGAAGGCAGTACTCCTTGCCACGGCATTGTCAGGAGGTTCCTCACTCAGCAGCCCTGACTACCATCGGTAGCTTGGGCCTTGTCCCGCTGCCAGTGCTACTCTAGGTTTAGTTAGGGTATTTTTATAGTAATTTTGTAATTCATTTTTATAGAAATCTAAGAAAATAATAAATGAGAATGAGAAATATAAATGAGTTGCATATAATAATAACGCCCAACGATCACATACATAGATCCTGGATCCTAACTAGGGTTCCATGTGTTTAAGGACCCAGGAACTACGAGGACCATGATCCCCCAACACACAGACTCATAACAAGTATTTGCGCTTATTTTCTAACCACCACACCACAGAGACTGCCAAATATAGTATGTAAGTCGAGTCTTTATTTATGAGTATTATATTTATGAATAATAATATAATAAATAATACGTACGTAAATTCTACGTACATAGGTACACGAAAGGTTCTAACGGTTCTTATTATCAGTTTAACTCCTTCCATATGGGCCGCCAAAGTAGCATGCAATGTGCAAATGCCTCTCCGATTACCTAAAAAAGTTATATCGGGTTTTATTCGAAATAGTTTTAAAAGAGAGACTTCGACTCTATCGACCGAGAAAATGACACTTCGACTTAGGCGACCCAAATTTCTCAAACAGTATTTTATCTTTTCCTTATAGAACCCTAATGATATATAGAAACCAAATGTTCATATGTATATGTACTTACCTAAGCAACTAGGTACCGTGTATTAGGTATAATATATTAGGAGACTGACTTATTATATCTTTGCGGTTTCTTTCAGGGTTCCTAGCACTAGGTATATTTAGTATTATGTAATCTATGGCACTACAACTACAAAGTAGCCTTATTAAGTTCGTCGTGTTTGTCTGTCTGTCCGTCTGAGATTTACATATTATGATCATAAAATATCCATATTATTATAATTCTTGTTTCAATCAACAAGCATTCTTAGAGCTTTACCTCATATCTCACGAGTAAAATAAGACAATTTGTGTTAAAGATTGATATCATTTAATACGTCATGTAATAATTCATTGAAGGTAATGGAAGTACTTACTTATTATTGAATAAGCATTTGGCAGCATCATATCAAACGGTGGAATTTATTTTAGCGGCTATAGTTTTTACGATCACTTTTAATTATGATAATCTTAAGTCAAGACACATAAATTATTTGTCATCTCTAAGCATCATTTTCAATGGGTCAGATTCTGACGCCATAGTAAACAAGCGAAATAATCAGCCGTACAAAAAGTCACCTCCTGCTACCAAGGTCGGCGTGCTGTGCGTGATTAGTGCTAAACCGGTGCGATCTCGGATAGCTCGTGTGATGTTCAGCAAGTGGATTATTTTACTAGCCTCGTTGGCGATATCCTGCGATGGACAGCTGGCAGACTCTTTCTTACCTCTTGTAACGAAAACAACAAGGGATGTGGTCGACGGACTCACAAAAACGCCACTCGTGACGTTCACGACGAAGGCATCAGGGGATCTGCTCGTAGCAGCTGTGAAGACGCTATCGTGGGCACCAGAAGCAGTTGCCCGTGCGCTCGGTGTTGGTAGCAGCTTGCCGATGCTTGTCAACGAAAACAACGTTGTCGATTTTGTCGACCGATACATCGCAGACTTCACTAAGGGTCTCGAAAATGAGGATGCGCGTCTCCCAATCAGTTCAATAGTACCTAAATACGGTTACCCCATCGAAGAACACGAGATCGTCACCGAAGATGGCTACATTCTGATGATGCATCGAATCCCCGGAAATGGTTCGGTGGTGTTCCTTATGCATGGACTGCTGGGTAGCGCCGATGATTTTATAATAGCTGGGCCTGAAAACGGGCTCGCTTACCTTTTGGCGCATGAAGGATATGACGTTTGGATGGGGAACGCACGCGGCAACAAGCACTCTAGACGTCATGCCGAACTTACACCATCCGAAGCAGATTTTTGGGACTTCTCTTGGCACGAGATAGGCTCGCTCGACCTTCCGGCGATGATTGACTACGTCCTCTGCGAGACTAACCAGACATCAGTCAAGTACATCGGCCACTCGCAGGGCACTACAGTCTTCTTCGTCATGGCTTCAGAACGACCAGAATACAATGAGAAGATATCCTTGATGATAGCTTTATCGCCCGTGGCTTACATGTCTAACGTCAGATCGCCTATAGTGCGGCTGCTAGCGCCCGGGACGCCGTTGATACACGGGTATGTTAAGAGCCTGGGCATTTATGAGTTCTTGCCTGACGATAGTATAATGAGAATCATGAAATTGCTGATATGTGGAACCGGGGCGTTATCTGAGGTTGTATGTAGCAACGTCATATTTTTGATGACTGGTTTCGGTTTTGAACAGCTCAATTTCACGAACTTGCCGGTTGTCTTGGGTCACATGCCTTCGGGAGCATCAGCGATGCAGTTCGCGCACTACGGTCAAGGAGTGATAACAGGGGACTTTCGGAAGTTTGACTACGGAACTGCTGGTAACTTAGAGAAGTACGGTACCGAAATACCACCGACTTACCAGTTAGAGAACATTTCGGCTCCAGTGTCTCTGTTTTACAGCGACGCCGACTGGCTTGCACATCCTGATGACGATGACGTCGATATCTTGTACAATAGATTAAGTAACGCAATAGACATTCACAAAATACCTCACAAGCAATTCAACCATCTGGACTTCGTGATAGCTAAAGACTTTAAGGCATTAGTTTACAAGAGGATAAGAAAGCTCATAAAACATTTGTAGGGATTTAGAATTCCAGACCTGCTATACGACTTGACGATCGATAAATATTTTTGATGACGAGAGCTATGTTATTAAAGCTAACTTATCGCTAAGTATGTATAAGAACGGTAAAATATAATTCAAAAAGGTTGATACACCTACGTTTGTTTTCCACTTCAAGTTAAATTGCAATTTTGCAGCTAGCATGCAATTCAAATACAACCCCTCACCCTTACTAATGATTAACCTGGGAACAGTTTATGTCTAT
This sequence comes from Ennomos fuscantarius, assembly GCA_905220475.3. Taxonomy (NCBI): domain Eukaryota; kingdom Metazoa; phylum Arthropoda; class Insecta; order Lepidoptera; family Geometridae; genus Ennomos; species Ennomos fuscantarius. The sequence goes on from HG992040.1 coordinate 13,223,148, forward strand.
CAATAATATGGATGAAATTTGACCATAGTTATACTTATCAAAAGCTTGATTTCTACCTATGTATGACAAAGGGATGGTAATTTTATAATAATCATAAACCAAAACTTGTATGTACCTTAATTTATTTACATCTTAATTATTATGTTATTATAATATTATGGAGACATGTATCCCTCCTGCCTACCTGAAAATTAAAAAATCTCTGTTAAAAGTTTAGTTAAACCTTAGCTAAATTGTTTTATAACTACAACCGCAAATGATTTTCCATAATGGAGGCATTGATCATTCATTAAACTAAACCGTGAAACATAAAGGAAAGAAATCATAATTACATAGGTGTGACAGCAAAAATTAAAAATAATGTCTACAGAGCATCAAGTGAATCTGCAATTTTTAGCTGCATGAACGTGTCTCTTGGTGACTTTAGAATCAATTGTTATATTCTATTCCATGTAATTATAATTTGACGTGGGAGCGGAAAGGCTGGCATTGAAGTCGCGCTTAGGGAGTATTGTGCATTTTCCTCAACAGCATTTACCCAAGCCAGCCCAGTTCCTTAATTATCGTGTCGTTGGGTTGCTGGCACAGCTGCTCCAGTACACACAAACCTTGTTCATATTAGTGTCAGCTATAGATTTATAGACTGGCCTGACAGCTCAGTTGGTAGTATCCCTGCCTTCTGAGCTGTGGGTTGTGGGTTCGATTCCACTCAGGACAAACATTTGTGTGATGAACATTGATGTTTGTTCCGTGTCTGGGTGTTTATATTGTATTCTATGTATGTATTTACAAACAAAAAGTATAGAAATATTATATCAGTAAGTTAATCCGGTTCCCATAGAAGCTTTGCTTAATTTGGGGCTAGATGGCGCGTGTGAAATGTCCAAACTTATTTATTCATTTAAGTTTTATGAGTAGCCACATTTTTGAAGAAAAACAAGACTGCGGTCAGTTGGTATTCCTTTTAAAACCCTTTCTGGTCATAAATATAATACTTGTAGCATGATCAACTGCAATGTGTAACTGATCCAAGTGTGTTACACATCTGTGGCTAGTCTGCAGTCAGTGTGCAGTCATTAGAACTGCATGCTGACTGCAAGGCAACTGGAAAGTCAACTAGAAATTGCAATGTAGCTGTTTCAACTGCACAACAAACAAATCTGAATTGCAATTTTGCAGCTAGCATGCAATTCAAATACAACCCCTCACCCTTACTAATGATTAACCTGGGAACAGTTTATGTCTATCAATAATATGGATGAAATTTGACCATAGTTATACTTATCAAAAGCTTGATTTCTACCTATGTATGACAAAGGGATGGTAATTTTATAATTATAAACAAAAAATGTATGTACCTTAATTTATTTACATCTTAATTATTATGTTATTATTATAATATTATGGAGATGTGTATCCCTCCTGTCCTACCTGGAAATTAAAAAATCTCTGTTAAAAGTTTAGTTAAACCTTAGCTAAATTATTTTTAGTACTTTATTTAAGGGTAAAGAACATCTGTCTGATTTCTTTTCCTCATATTTTTATTTATGCAGGTAAGTATATCTCCTGTTATATTTCATAATGGAAACTTTCATTTATTTTTAGTATTATACAATTTTATATCATTATTTAATAATACATTTTTTCTTAACGGGCAAAAAGCCTTTATTTTTTTAAATAAATATCTACTACAATAATATAATAGCTACTACTAGATACTATCTTTTGCATCACTGTATCAATACACCAAGAACTCTATGGGTTATTTTATAGTAAAAAAGTATTTAATTACACATTTTTCTAAAAATTAAATTTTTATGTACCAGATTTTTTTTTGTATTGTTGGAATTGAACTTTTAGTTGTATAACTGTGATAGTATAGTACTGGGAGAAATTACAGGAAACATGAGGAAATTAATAGTAATGTAGCTTATTAAGAGTTCTAAAAATTACATTCATGGAGTATGTAGGTAGGTAGTAATTTTTAGACACATACCTCACTTAGAACTGTTAGCACTGATATAGTGGTACAGTATGACCAGTAGAAAGATAGACACTCCTAGAATGTTTGAGAACACAGCTAGCTGGATGTCGGTGATCATGATGTTTGTTTATCTGAAAACATGAGAGGACGTAAACCGGCGGCAGAGAACTTCCCGGCAAGTAAGGTTCAACAGCAAGTACTCTGATGTAGAACTTATTATAAAGCGAAAACCTTACCTAAACAAGCGTATCGTAAACAAAACGTTGAAGAAAAGAATTCTTAGCTCGAACAAATGAATACACCACAAAATAAAAGACACGTCACACACGTCAGACGTTTTTTTTTTTTTTTTTTTAATTTATGTTTTGGCTCCACACCTCCGTGTATTTAGCCAGTGTCAAGTAATTGATAATTTATCAAGTTAATGATATTTCACGCAAATATGTGTCCAGTCACAGTCGAAGTCATCAAGTCAAGTCAGTCTAGTCAAAGTCATACTCCTAGTGAAGTGGTGGCAACTTTACTTGAAGCTTCTATGGAGTTTTGGAAACAACACGAAAAGAAACCCTTCGCCATCATTATACCATTTTCCCACACTCACGCCTGTAATCCAGCACTTAACAAATATAATGCCACCAATTTTATGCACTAACACTGAAAATAACACAAGTTTTGGAAAATAATACAATGCGGCGACGTGATATTTTTCGTTTTCCCGCCAAAACTCCCACGTCAGACGTTATAGCATACGGCAGATGAAAGCAGTTTTTTTTGTTTGATTTTGGCTCCACACTTTTGTGTATTTAGCCAGTGTCAAGTAATTGATAATATCTCAAGTTAATTAACATCATATATTGTGTCAAGTCACAGTCCAAGTCATCAAGTTAAGTCATAGTCTAGTCTAGTCAAATCATACTCCTAGTAAAGTGGTGGCAAGTTGGCAACTTTACCAGAAGGTTCTATGGAGTTTTGGAAAGAACAAGAAAAGAAAAGTTTCACCACCATTATACCACTTTCCCACACTCATGCCTGTAATTCAGCACTTAACGAATAAAATGCCACCAATTTTATTCGTTAACACTGAAAATAACACAAGTTTTGGAAAATATTACAAAGTGGCGAGGTGATCTTTTTCATTTTCCCGCGTAAACTCCATGAAAGTAGTTATTATATACTCTTTGGCACATACTGACAGCAGTCATACTCATACAGCCTAGAAAGAAAAATAGAAGCCTAGCAAAAACTATTTAATTTTTCTTATACCCATGTTCAGAATTCGAGATCAAAAAGGTAAACGGTTTTTGGCGGGAAAACGAAAAGGATCGCGTCGTCGCATCGTAATATTTTCCAAAACTTGTGTTATTTTCAGTGTTAGTGCATAAAATTGGTGTCATTTTATTCGGTAAGTGCTGAATTGCAGGCACGAGTGTGGGAAAGTGGTATAATGATGGTGAAACGTTTCTTTTCGTGTTGTTTCCAAAACTCCACAGAAGCTTCTGGTAAAGTTGCCACCACTTAACTAGGAGTATGACTTGACTAGACAAGACTATGACTTAACTTGATGACTTGGACTGTGACCTCCGGTACTGCTATTTAAAAGATGAAACTCGTTCTTACGCATATGGAAATGATTTTGATATGTAGAATCCCATAGTTGAGAATGGATGCAGTTTTTGCGCATGTGACTTATCATTAACTAAATTAATTTTTCTTGACTTCACTGGATCACTGTAAGTAGGTACGGTAACCACATTTGGGTGGACCATGAGTCTGAATACCTCCTGATTTTGTGGACACCCTAATAAAAAGAGACACGCTACTACTCCGCGTACCTTTTCTTCGGCTCTTTTATATGACATGTTACACTAGCCTACGTGTACATCCATAGTAGTTCTGTAGCTACATTAATTAGCCGTTCGTTCATTCTCATTGTACATTTGTATCGGCAAATCAAATGGTATTCGATAATGGTCTTGTAGTTATGACCATAGTATTCTGTGCTAGGACGATGAATCAATGGACAGAGTGTATTCAAAAAATGCGTGGCCATTTTCTGTTGGTGTGAGTATCTAAAACTGCATTAGTGTGCGTGAGTAGGGAAGTGACCCCTAACTACACAATGTATCGATATATACTAAACCTATTCAAACAGTCTTGCAGAAAATAATAGGACGAAGGTATTTTAAGTATTACTTTATTACACATGCAAAGCAGTAATGATTTTAATAACTCAGGCCACCACAAATATTCAGTATCCTGATTTATTAATTACCGTTTCTAATTTATGATATCAATTCTATATAGAGGTCACTGATTTTTGCTCGGAGGCACCAGTTTTTTTTATTTCTTTGAAAATTTCTCAAGGTTTACTTCAATTTTGGTTAAAACGGTACCCTCACATCACTTGTCGTTTCCGAGATCCGTTGGGGTACTACATCGTGATCATTATTTTCTGGTGTCGAATTTTTCTGGGGGTTACGTGTTCCATCTCTGTACACCTCATACATGGTTTTGAGACTTCTGAGAGCTGAAACCAATTGTGTCAATTAGTCATCGGTCAGTCAGTTAGTGGATGTTTTTTTTTATGTGTATATCTACCTATGGAAAAAAAACCAGCTTACTAGCAAAACTCACATATTGGAAAGATGAGCTCGGCCAGTGGGTAAATTTTAACAATAATTAGCATGGCAATACCGTCTGTCTGGTTCGGGTCAGCAAAAAAGAGCGACAGCTTATATGTAAGCAGTCATAGCGTATCGTACCATCTTTTTTTACAGTAATATTTCTAATCTAGAGGTACAGATCTGTGGTAATACTAAATCTGTATAATCTGTGTATATTATCAACCTGTACAATTTTATTGTTTAGAATGTTTTATGATATATGATAACCGATTTTATGAGCTAATGAAACCTATGGAGACTATTATACGCTACGCTTCAACCATAATTATGTCTGAAAATAGTATTAGGTGCCTTTTTTATATTAGCAGATTTGTAGTTTTTTTTTATGTTAAGGTATGACGTGACGAGCTAGCCGTTCGCCTGATGTTAAACGACACGGCTGCTCATATCAGCTGCAGTGTCACTCGGAACTCTAAAGTATAGAGGTTCGCGTGACACTGCACTGCGCACGTCATCCAGAGACATCAGCACAATCTAAGAAGAAGATTAAGGTTGCACTTTGATCTAAATCCATTCGGACACTTTTAGGAAAGAGATCTTCTACTTTTTAATCTCACCAAAATCAAAGTAATATTGTGCAAGTATATGAGATTTACAAATATCGACAAAGTCTAATGCGCCGTGTGGGTGCATCACTATTTGAGAGGCGTAAAATAACCCATCCCAATAATATCAATTAAAGCTTAAAATCTCCAAGTAATTATCACAACATGGTAATAATATGATGCCAAAAATGTATATCCTTAATATGAAATGCATATTTATTTCGAAAATTCGTTATGTAACTTAATATTAGCCAGTGAACACTTACGTGTGGAATGATGATTCTGAATTCCTTATTTCTCCTTTTGTTGTTTTTGATGAACAAAACACAGCGCAACACGACATAGTTTCACTATATACACACAATATTTAATCCTAATAACAATATATCACTATATTTTCACATTTATTTGCACTCGCGATTCAATGTCGTCACCTGTTGTTCTGTCACAACTTTACACGCGGTGCGAGGTTGACGTTCATACTATCGCTCTCTCGCATACTCTATGCGACGATTCGTGTATTAGACAGAAATAGGAGACAATACGACGGACGCGGAATGGCAACGCCGCATGGCGCCGTCCATTCTGATTCATCGTCCTAGATTCTGTGCTTATGACTTTATGTCGTGATTATATTATATACTCTTTGCCCATTAGGGAAAACAAAAAAAAATTACTAATCAAATAAATTATCAAAATTATACGTTTTCTGTTGGTTATTCTCTGGAATTTCTTTTTGTTTTGTTGCGAGGAATAATACTATTTTCGCTGCTTATGGAGAGTAAATGCTTTTAGGGTAAAAGCAGCTCTGCGTGTTGCATCAAATATGTATTTTTCCTCCATTAGCTCGCGCCTGTTATTGTACGACACCAACAGTTGGGATTTAAAAAAGTGCTATGGGTGTTATGATGGAATTCTGAGAGATATTTCATGGAGCGATGATAGCAAATATATATTGCAGGTACATAAATTTAACCTGTCATTAAAAATAATAAGAATAAATATAACTTAGATGTGCTGGTATTTGCCATGATCACTGACAGTCTGTGATATAATTGTCTATAATATAATGTCTGCTCAAAAAATTTATGGGTGTGCCAAGAGTAGTATTGTTCGAGAGTGATGACCCAATTCCTTACATAAGATAACAAAACTTTTCAAACATTTCAGGTCAATGCTAAAGGTGTCATCGAAATACTTAGTGCCGCAGATCATGATGTCCGTAGCTTACAGCACATACCGCTAAAAGACTCCTGGACAGCGTCATTCCATAGAGATGGACATAGAAATGTGGCTATTGGTACAAAGAATGGAAATGTAATGATATGGGATACAAAAAATAAAGGCATCACTAAAACATTCCCTACACCACCACAGCAGTGTAACGTTAACTTCCTCAGCTACAATGCTAAAAACACAAGTCTGGCTGCTACTATGCAGAATGGTGATACAATCATATATGGGCTTGTGTCAAACATTCCAGTTCTAACTGTAAAAGTTCCATATTGTAGAAGCATATCATCTATGAAGTTCCATCATGAAGCTAGATCAATATTAGGTCTTGCCACTGATGATGGGCATGTTCTACTTCGAGATATAAATACAAACAAGGATAAAGTCTATTTTGAAAACATCCATGCCTCTCCTGTCAGTGATATTGCTTTTTCACTTATAAATAGAGATGTAATGCTCTCCAGTGGCTATGACAAAATAGTAAATGTGTACGATGTGAGAGTACAAAATGTAGTGTCAACAATAAGGACTCCATATACACTAACATCACTGACAATAAATCCTGACAATCAGGTTGCTCTTGGCACTAAAAATGGATTTGTCTTGGTGTATGACCTTAAGGATCTCTCTAGTCCATTCAGAGTGTTAAAAGGTCATGAAGAAGAAGTTCGTAGGGTTGCTTTTCAGCCTGTACGAAAAAAGCTACAGTCTGCTGAAATAAGCCTTCGTGAAGATGCTGAAACTTTTATGTCACCAGTGAAGGCAGGCTCACCGGTACGCACCAGAACTTCCGACTTATTCTATCTATCAGACTCTCCCCCAAAAATCAGTGTAAATGCTTCTCCTCAAGAAGGCAATAAAGCTGACTCATTCTTAGTCATGATGGGTTTGGATAAATCAAACAATGATTTAGATGATGGAAACAAGACATCAGAGTTTGAAAGAATTAGTGATCAACATGAAGCCAGGTATCGCCAGCTAGATGCAGAAAAAAATATTAGCAAAATGTCTACACCCTTGAATAATAGAACTGCAGAGGCTTTGGGCTATCCATCACCCTTGAATTTGAATGGAATTCCAGATGATGGCCGACGCTCTAGCACTAATATTCAAAAACAAACAAATATGAGTAAAAATTGTATTCCCAATATAGATATGGCAGCTGTGGAGGATTTAAAAGATTTTGTTAAATTAACCCTTTCTGATGTAGCGGATGATAATAGAAATTATTTCCTTCACATTATGATGGCACTAACAAAACAGAAATTGTACCTAGAAAAACAACTATCAAATATGGGAGAACAAATCCATCAATTATCACAAAATCAAAATGCTTTGGTGGAGGCTAACAGAAAACTAGTATTAGAAATAGATCAGTTAAAAAATAGACACATAATATTGTAAATAATAACTCATTTCAATAGTAGATAATTAAATATAGCTAAAAGCTCTCTATTTATTAAATTGCATGTGACTTGCCTATGAATAAATAATCACAATGTTAAGCAAGATGAATTACTGTATTTATGCCATCCAAAATAATCCTCTATTAATCAATGATTAAATTTAAAAATCACTAAAAAGTAGTATGTATAATGTGGCTGGCTGAACACGTAATAAAATGATCATTCAATTATTATTGATATCCTATATAATTTTGTTACAATAATTGTTAATAGCTTGGAAAAATCAGTTGATTTTTCTAAGGCCAAAGGTTAATTAGTTAGGTGTGTGTGCATTCAGTAAACTTATTTTGTAAATATGTATGTATTTCATTATCCTTAAAATAACTAGGTACTTAGTTAATATATTGAATCGGTTAATGAACATGATTATAGTATTATAATGAAGAAAATGAGAAAATAGGCTGAATTAGATATACTATCTTAATAAATTAGTCAACAAAATATGTCTGGATAGTGTTTAATTTAGGTACATAGTATTTTGGTCAAATGTGTAAATATATAATTTAAAAAAAAAACCTTTGTGGTACAACATTTTTTCATATCTAAGAGAAAAATGAGACTGACTATGTATAGCCAAAGTTAACTGATGGTTTTCTGAAAAGGGAATTATATGTCGTTCCACTGTCAGTTGTTCAGCATTTGACTTAAAAATGAATTCAAAATTGATATTGACGTTGTGTGAGATGTCCACACATATTATTTTATTATTATTTATATGTATGAATTGTACTCCATCGTCATCATTTCATCAGCTTACACTACTAAAAATTGTAATTTTCCAGACGTCTTTTCTCCGTGTATATCATAATGTTTTATTTTCAACAGACTTCAAAAATAGAGGAGGTTCTCAATTAGACAGTTTTTTATGTTCAGAACTTTCGATTGGGCGAGCCGATTTTGACGTTTCTTTTTTTATTTGAAATCTGTAGCTTCCAGTGTGGAGTAATTTCAATTTGACCCTAAAAAAAATGGATGTCAAAATAATTGTCAGTTGTCGAGAACGTAGTGATTATATATTCTTGGTTTGATTGCCAAAAATGTCAAAATCATGTGGTTTATGGACGAACGTTGCCGCTGCTAGTAAATCGAAACTTTTATTTTGAATTACATTCGTATTGTTTAAAATGGGTGAGTTAACCGTAACAAATTTGTTTGAGTCGCAAACTATTTTTGCCGATCACAAGGACCTTATACACGATGTTGCGTACGACTTCTATGGCGAGAGAATGGCCACTTGTTCCAGCGACCAGTACGTTAAGGTTTGTATCCCGCCTTTTGGCTTTTTGATAAAACCAAACAATTTACTAAATGTTAAAGTCTAGCTTGAAGATATTTAAGTGCTTTACATTGCCGTTTCATGCAGAGAATATGTCAGACAATGTTACTAATTTATTAGTCAGTTCTGAGCTTGTGATATTATAGGTAACCATTACCAGTTCATATCAACATGCAAATAAAATAAAAGACGATTCTAGTTCTGAAAAAATATATTTTTTTTTATTCTTAGTTTAACTCATAATTTATAATTGAGTGTGTCAACAATTATCCACAGTAGAACATGGATATAGTCAAAGTTGAATGAAAACCGTAAATTTGATCACTTTGCTAGTTTCATGTAGGGTAGGCTGAGCTGATCGTACTACATTTACTTTACCTATTAAATACATTCTCTCAGCAGCAGACTGTAATAGTTATTGATTGCTACTATGTTTACTTGATTTTTGATACTTTTGATGTAGGCTACAAAAGGTTTCTAAATAAATAGTGGTCTGGTCAGTAATTTTATTTAAGCACCTTATGTATTATGTTTTCTAGATCTGGGACTCAGATGGCCAAGGTGGCTGGCGGATGACAGGAAGCTGGAAGGCTCACCATGGTTCTGTGTGGAAAGTCACCTGGGCACATCCTGAGTTTGGACAAGTCATTGCTACATGCTCGTTTGACCGCACTGCTGCTATATGGGAGGAAGTTGGTAAGACCATAATATGCATTCTAAAAGAACAGAACTAACAAGTTTTTTAGAATATCAAATGTTGAAGAGGCAGCACAATATTATTAGAAAACAAATACTAAAAACAAAAGAGGTACAGTGACATATGAAAAGCTTTGAGATAAATGACAAATATCTAAAACTACACAGTAAGTATGATATGTGTAAAATAAATGGTTATCTCCTTAAGCAAAGAGATGATGATAGACCATGATATATTATTGTTATATCTGATAATAATATGATTATCTACCATCATCATCATCATCATCACCATAACTACCATCATCTTGCCTTGGTCTCATTTTAGTTGCAATCAACCCAAGCATAAGATACTGCAAAATTTAGTAGCTCAGAATAACTCTTTGTTGTTAACCTTCTTAATTTTATAAATTGCAGGTGATACTACAGCATCAGGGTCTGAAAAGGGCCTGCGCACATGGCTAAAACGATCAAACCTCGTAGATTCTAGAACTTCAGTCACAGATGTCAAATTTGGCCCTAAGCACTTAGGTCTTTTACTAGTCACATGTTCTGCTGATGGCATTATTAGGTGAGTTATTAGTTTAATAATTTGAAGTTTTTAATTGAAATTGTACATCTTAGAGAGTACCTTTAAAATAATATTACTGTTTTAGGATATATGAAGCACCGGATGTTATGAACCTAGCACAATGGACTTTACAACATGAAATCCCAACCAAAGTATCTATCAGCTGTTTATCATGGAACCCTTCATTGTCCAGGTATTATTAAAATTTGTTTATTACTGATAGTAGTAATAAAAACAATGAAGGTCTTGTCATCCTTTTTTAACGGCTTCTCTATTGCGCTATATTTAAAGTTGATAATCACAGATCATAATTTGATATCAAACTGGGTGTGTGCTGTGGGTGTTGTATCATTTATCTGGTTCCCATAGTACAAGCTTTGCTTAGTTAGTGGCTAGATGGCGCTGTGTTAAATGTCCACGCATATTTATTTATTTAAAATCATATGTACCATTGGTAATTTAGTTACTTGTTCCAGGGTGGTAAATCCGCCGATGCTAGCAGTGGGCAGCGACGAACCTAACACATCTAATGCAGCCTCTTCCGTGCATGTTGATAAGAGCACCGCCTGCAATGGCAAGGTTTTCATTTATGAGTAAGTATTATATATTATTAAATTGTTTGTTGCCTGTGTTGCTACTTGTAGGACAACACATTTTTTTTTTCCGGTGGTCCCAAAGTAAATAGGGTGGTAGCAAATGCGTGAAGAATACTAAAGGCTTGCGCACATTAGGGCAGCCCGCCCTAGTCAAGCGTGCGTAAAGAAGTTTTACATTAAAAAAGTGCTGTTCTTTCTTTGAAAGGACTACTGAGCATTTTTGTCCCTTTCTTTCAAAGGTGGTAAAGGCATCACAGAGCCTCTCTGTGGAGAGTGACCGCGACAAGTGACCCTAGTATTATACTCAATTATTTATTGCCAACATATGTACTTATAGGCTCAGGGTTAGGCATGGCGGGCAAACTATAGAACTATAGGCCTTCAGCATGCGCACCGGGCCGCATCCGGAATTATCCATAGTGCACCGAGCGCTCCCTTTTTTATAGCCAGATGGGTGGGGGAGTGATGACAGCTACCGGTGTTGCCACTGTAATAAATTTAAATGGTACCACAGGGTAAATTACGGTACTGCCCGCTGCGCATAGAGTTTACAACCGGACGTTTCCGCCGTCATACTTATTTTCTAACACAGGTTGTTATTGATATGTTTTCGAAACATATGGCCCCATTAGGGTATAGCAACAGGTGAGGTGAAGACGAGCCATTAAATAAACAATATACAAATACAATTGGGCAAAGTTAATTTAATTCATTTGAAACCAATAACATAGTCACTTTAATAATTAGTATAACTCTTATTTAGAACAATGGAATTTCACTCAGCACCTACTTACTAGCTTACCTGTTAGTATTACTGAAATCTAACTTAACAGTACATTAACATGTACCTATTGTATATTTAAGGTTCTATTTGTCTTTTCTAAGCAATAAAGATATTCTTGAGTTTTGGCGGGAAAACGAAAAAGATCGTGTCGCCGCATTGTATTATTTCCCAAAACTTGTGTTATTTTCAGTGTCAGTGCATAAAATTGGTGGCATTTGATTCGTTAAGTGCTGGATTACGTGCATGAGTGACAGTTATGGGAAAGTGGTAAAATGATGGTGAAACGTTTCTTTTCGTGTAGTTTCCAAAACTTCATAATAGCTTCTGGTAAAGCTGCCACCACTTTACTAGGAGTATGACTTGACTAGACTAGACTATGACTTAACTTGATGACTTGGACTGTGACTTGACGTGACACATTATATGATATTAATTAACTCGAGATATTATCAATTACTTGACACTGGCTAAATACACAAAAGTGTGGAGCCAAAACAAAACAAAAAAAAAGGTATATTTGGGTTATTCTAAGTGTAAAGCACTGTATTGTTATGCCGCGCCAGGTACAGCGAGACGTCGCGCCGCTGGACGCGCACGGAGTGCCTGGCGGCGGTGCAGGACCCGGTCAACGACCTGGCGTTTGCGCCCAACCTCGGCCGCTCCTACCACCTGCTCGCCGTCGCCGCTAAAGACGTCAGGATCATCAAAATTGAACCTATTGCGTGAGTATTTTAATCACATTTTGTAAAAATTAATAACGGATAAAACGTCGATTAAAATGTCGAAGTTACTCCGACCAGGACCTTACCGCGACTGGTGGAGATGGTAATCGTGTTTTCTCTTGCTTGCACTCGTGGACTTGTTGCTAGGCGCATGCGGGATGGCAGGCGAAGCCGATTCCCAGAACAGTTACTAATGCAAGCTGTGGCGGCTTTCGCTTACTCTGTCAGTTACGTTCTGAAGCTCGCGACAGGACAAGTATTTGTGCACAGAAAAAAAAGCGCAAATACTTGTTCTGAATCTGGGTGTGAACACGAAAAGAAACGTTTCACCATCATTATACCACTTTCTCACACTTATGCCTGTAGTCCAGCACTTAACGAATGAAATGCCACCAATTTTTCAAAAAAAATTTTTTTTTGCTTAATTTGTCTAGCATTTGACCACGCTCTCACCTGATGGGAAGTGACGATGCGATCGAAGGTGCAGCATGCTAGCCAAGTAAATACCTATTCACTCTTCTATTGAACACGCCCGGGTCATATTTCGCCGGAAACACAGACGCTGGCAGGGCATTTCATTCCTTAGCCGTTCTAATTAAGAACGTGGAATCAAATCGCTTGTTACGAATGGATGGTATTTCAACAACGAAAGGATGGCGCTTAGCCGAACGTCTAGTAGTCCGGTAGTGGAATGGTGATGAGAGAATGAGATCATGCAGTTTTTGAACGCATTCACCATGGTGTAAAAGACCGATAGACTTGCCACCTTACATTGATATGCTAGGCTCTGGATCCTAGCACAATATATATAATGCATAGTAATATAGTGCGGTGACGCGATCTTTTTCCTTTTCCCGTCAAAACTCCGAAGCGTGACTTGCAGAGAGGCGGCGGGCGGGGCGGGCGGGGCGGGCGGGGCGGGCGGGGGCGGCGCGCTGCGCCTGAAGTGCGAGGTGATGTGCGCGTTCGACGAGCACTACTCGTGCGTGTGGCGCGTCGCCTGGAACGTCACCGGCACGCTGCTCGCCTCCTCGGGGGACGACTGCGCCGTGCGCCTCTGGAACAGTACGTGCACTTACCCTTACGCCTTGATGCTTCTGTGTATATGTTTCTACGAGCTTCTGCCCGCAGCTTCGCCCGTGGCGTGGCCTATGGGAAAATAATTCTACCACTCATTTCACCCTCTTAAGGGTGGAATTACGAAGAATCCTTTCTTAGCTGATGCCTACGTCATAACATCTACCTGCATGCCAAATTTCAGCCCGATCCGTCCAGTGGTTTGGGCTGTGCGTTGATAGATCACTATGTCAGTCAGTCAGTCACCTTTGAGTTATATTTATATTTAGATTGTCCTAATGTTAATGTTACCTATGCGATTTATTTATTGTTATAAAAACAAAATCAATTACAATTGCCACACAAAATGTTTCATACATTAACCACAAACAAATCAGGGTTATTAAATAGTAAAAGAGTCCAATGGGATATTACAATAATGTCAAATAAAATAAAATAATCTCAGAGTTAATTAGATTACAAGAAAAAATATTCACTATCACTACTATCGGGAATATCCGCATTGCTCTATTGATCACGCATGCTTTCACAATATGGCAATACTGCAGCAACAATGATCAATAATTGTCAAAAGAAATATCGAAATCAGCGTTGGCGTCGCGGAGTGCATTGAGGTGGCGTAGAGGGCGAACCAGCGGAGAAGAGCAGAGAGAGCGATATTGTGCGTCGGGAATAAAGTTAATTTCATTTGAATAGTTTTTTTGTTTTGTTATGGCTCCACACTTTTGTGTATTTAGCCAGTGTCAAGTAATTGATAATTTCTCAAGTTAATTAATATTATATAATGTGTCAAGTCAAGTCACAGTTCAAGTCATCAAGTTAAGTCTTAGTCTAGTCTAGTTAAGTCATACCCCTAGTAAAGTGGTGGCAATTTTACCAGAAGCTTCTATGGAGTTTTGGAAACAACACGAAAAGAAACGTTTCACCATCATTATACCACTTTCCTTCCACACTCAGTTCAGTTTCCACACTCATGCCTGTCAGTACTTAACGGATCAAATGCCACCAATTTTATGCACTAACACTGAAAATAACACAAGTTTTGGAAAATATTACATATTTATATTTAACGTCTAAAAAGGCAAAACTCAGGCTAAATTATTTCGTTATAAAACATTAAATTGATTAACACATTTTTAAAGTTTTTTTATTGAACTGTCAATAATAACAGAATATTGAAAAAAAATCTACACCTAAACTATAAAATATTTTTTTTCGTTTTCCCTCCAAAAAACCATTTGAATAGTTAGTAATGCGACGGCTGTGTTCCAGTGCAATACCTGAACCAGTGGAAGTGCGTGGCGGTGTTCAAGCAGGAGCCGGGCGCGGGCGAGGGCGCGGCGCCGGCGCGGCCGCACACGGCCTACGTGCGCATGGCCGCCATGGCCAACCCCGCCATCATGCACAAGCACTGACGGTGAGGGCCACGATACCGCCCCGCGTCACACACGGATAGGATGCCCTGTGTCTAGGGACCCAGAAACTACGAGGACAATACTCAAACTTAGAACAAGTATTTGCGCTCTTTTTTGAGGTGCTCTGTGCTCAAATACGACAAGTATTCGTATTAATTTATTTTATATTATTAAAAAAATTCGCGAGAATTGAACCCACTCAATGATGAAGAAACCCTTTCTGTCGTATTTTATTTGTATTTTCGTGGCCCAACGAAATTTTATGTTTTGTCCATGAACCATATATCATGAATAGAACCACTTGTTATGGGTCTTTTGTTATGGTTACAATAATAATTACCAAATGCACTGAAATCTTTAAACATAACTGCAACTATAAACTGCATCTTGCAAGGTAACCTATTTTTAACCATCATCGATAAAGCCTCTGAGCCAGCCTGACCTGTAACTTTGCATTTGTATGAAGAAGGAAACTTTGTATTAGCACCGTTGTATGGCGGCCATCTTTAAAATGGCGTATTTTTTCAAATATGGAAACAGGTGACCCAAGAACGGTCTGATGTGAAATTTAGCCGAATCGGACAACTTCCAAAATGGCCGCTATCTTGATTCCGCCATCTTGGGTTTTAATGACGACCATCGGAGAGCCCCATCCCCTATGACATTTGGTCAAACACCCCTCTTCTAACTTTCATGGTCTTCGAGGTTTACGCGTTTTTTGTATGTTTTTTTTCTAGTGCGACTATTTTTTTTCTTGTTTAAAATCCGTCTCTGAATCTGCTCCAACTATAGTTAAAACGGGACACCCATCCAACCTTTAGTTTCTGAGGGTTCTGAGGGTACTCCTTCTCGGAGACGACTTTCTGGTAATGCCAGATTCTGGGCATCACGTGAGCCATCCCTAAACATCTCTAGTACATCGCCAAACCACCAAACCCCGGGTACAATTATGTAATGCTTAATGCCCGTTTGTACTAAAGGGATATGACATACCTGCTACAATGCTTATAGCAAAACATATATGTATAAAGATATGCAATATCTACCCTGTACCTCTATTCTTTATGAAAAAAGCAACATCAGCTTTATAAAAAATACACATAATTAAATAACAAACAACTCTATTATTTAGTATTAAAATTCAAACAACAAAATACATCAAAAACTATTTACTATAGACATTTTTAGAATGTACAAAAACTAATTCTCATTTGAGCCTTCCATTTACTTAACACACAAGCTCGATGGCACATAGAAATTTAAATAATATTTTATTAGGCCTGTTACTTACTGCTGACAACTATTGTCAAAATATATCCAACGTTAAATTACAAATTATTTTGGACAAAGTCTGGCGTCCATTATAATAAGCGAAGCTTTTATTACCTCTGTTTAGAGGATAAACCTTTATATCAATTCGGAATCTAGACATCATCTTTTTCCCTCTGAATGTAGATGAAGGAGACGATTTTCGACGGTTGAGTGCATGTTCAGTGAAAAAAATAATTATTTTATTCCCAGTAAGTAACCGGTCTAATGCACTATCAAAGAAAATGCGTATCAAAAACTAAATATCACTTGATAGGAGCAGTCCGTCTTAGTCGTTGCAGCGGCGTTGTTTCTTTTTGTTTGTTGGTGCTTCTTGTTGAATACCATCCCACCTGTCAACAATATTGAATTGTATTTTTTGAAATAATTACACTTGTCGGAACGGCATAGCGTGACGCATCAGAAGCGGTTCTACGGCGCGGGTATAGCGGGCGAGGAGAATGAGACATCGTTACCAGGAATCAGTTTTATTGTTACAATTAATGGAAGCACGTAATTACAATATTCAAGAAAGTAGCTTGGGGACAAGGTGTTCCGCTAGGTACCGAGCGCTCTCACTGTCCAACGACAACTGTGCTCCACCGAGCAAGTCCACGCGCCCCTCCCAGCGCCTCTACTGGACACTATCGTAAACTTCACTGAACGCTGATTGGTTGCCGATCAACCAATCGAGCAACGCACGTTACCAGCGTTACACCAGAGATGGCGCCATTTCGCATCTCTAGTCCACCAAAACTAAACTAGATGGCGCTTACAAAAATTATTAAGTCCTTAGAAACTAAGCGCCGTCACGGCCAGACTGACGCTTGCACGTCCTCGGGCAATCATCTTGAATGTCTGTAACAAAAGAACCAAGTTAACACTTTGCTACCGTTCGTTCATCCTGACAGTTGCGACATGTTTCAAATCATTTGAGCTGGTTTGCGATGATGCTCTCAATCCGGATAGAATAGACACGCTACTACGCTACACGCACTTCGTGTCAACGAAACCAAAATTACCACCAGAGCAGTGCAGACCGGATAACAGCGCCCCTTCGATCTACGACTACCGCAGCAGTCCGTACGACCCGGGCAACTGCACCCCTTCGACTCACTCTCTCTCTCTGGTCTATAAAATATGTAGCGTCCCTTCGATCTACAACCCAGTGTACGACCCGGACAACTGCATATCTTTGACTATCTGTCCACACACACACACACACAGTGTAACAGTGTCTAATCCATCCGAAATTGAGCACATCATACAGCAACTTCATTAATGACTCGGCATTATTACATACAAGATAAAGTGCATAGATTTGTAGTAAGTACTACTACTTTAAAGTTGAATTTCTTACCTGACATGATTGGATTAAGACATTTCCGAAGAGGCGGTCAAAGTATCACTATGAGCCGACAAAGTGTCGCTGCAAACTGACATGGTGTCACTTGATGCTGATATGGTATCACTCTCAACATCATCGTTATTTATGACCGCCGTCACGGACTCATTATTATCTTCACAATTAGTCAATATTTCTGAAATTTCAGCTAAACCGGCATAGCCTCTCGGCACCACGCGCAAATTTTCGTGAGAGTATTTATACAAACGGTTGGAGCCCGCAAAGCTTTTCAATTCATAACGATGATTTTCTAAGACGCGATTAATTATGAAGGGACCCCTGAATTTTCTATCTAATTTAGTTTGATTTCGCTCACTGCATTTAACGAAAACGAACTCGCCTACCTGAAATGGATTTACTCTTGCCTTTCGCTTATTAAAACGCAAAGCATCTGAATTAGCAGCCTTCTGAATATTTTCAGATGCTGTGCTTCGAGTGGTTTCTAGATTTAATTGTACATCGGAGTCTTCTCGTGGCGAGACCCTCGCTTCGCCAAGAGACAGAGCTTTGATACCAAACATCAGTTCTGTCGGGGAGTAACCGGTTGTACGAGATCGCGTGCTGTTTAAAGCGAGTTGTATGTTTCCTAATTCGTCCCGCCAAATTTTGTGAGGGTCGTTTTCTACTATAGTAAGTAGGCTTTTGAGGGTACGCATGACACGCTCAACTTGTCCGTTAGCCCTGCTTGAACCAGTTGCAATAAAATGAAGTTCTATCCCGTGGGTATTACAAAATTGCTTAAATTCTAGACTAGCATAACTTCTACCCTGATCAGCTATAACACGTTTGGGGGCACCAAAAAGAGTAACGGCCTTTTTTAAAGCATTTACTGCACTACAAGCATCAAGTGAGGTCGTATGCTCGAGGAGCACGTATTTGGTGAACCCATCTATGATTACTGACGCGTATTCCTTTCTGTCGCTTTTGCCGGTGAGTTTCCCAGTAATGTCAATATGAACAGTGTGCCAAGGTATACTTGGCTTGGGGATCGGGTGAAGTTCGATTTGTTGAGCTCCTGAGGGCCCTTTAGAAGCTTTACATACAATGCACGAGTCTATGAATTTGCGAACATTTTTGGACATCTGAGGAAACCAATATTGGTCGTACAATTTGTTCAATGTTTTCTCATGACCAAGATGCTGAATTTCGGCGTGAACATGATTAATAAGGCTCCAAATGAGCGATCGGGGTACGATGGGCAGCCAGGAAGTACACTTATTTCTTTCAATTTTCCTATACAAAATATTATCCCTAACATCATATGTACGAGCTACGGATTCAGGAAGCTCATTAACAGTGTGCTTTTGGATAATTTCCTGGATTTCATGATCCCTTTGTTGTTCGACCGAAAGCCAGCCTTTATGTAATTCAACAAAGTTCACATGTTTCTTAAAGGTTGAAACTTGTTCCTCATATTTCGGGGGGTGATTACGTGAAAGAAAATCCGCGTGTTCCATATTACGACCTTCGCGATAAATAATATCAAATGAGTAGGCTTGTAGGTCTGCCCACCAACGGTGTACACGGGGGGTCAAATCAGTTTTCGATTTAGAGGCTTTCAAAGAATTGCAGTCAGTGACAACAGTGAAATGTTGTCCATAAAGATAGTGTCGAAAGTGTTCAACTGCTCGCACGACCGCTAGTGTCTCAAGTTCATATGAGTGGTATCTCGATTCCACCTCGGTCGTGCGGCGACTGAAATACTCGACGACGTGTGGTACGTTATCGTTTTTCTGGATTAATATTGCACCGTATCCTTCAGCACTAGCATCCGTATGTAGCTCGACTGGTAAATCGGGGTTAAAGATAGTCAGTACCGGTTCCGAAGTTAGTATTTTGATAATGTTTTTGTGAACCTGATCATGGCGGTCGTCCCATTTAATAGGGCCCTTTAACTTAGTCAACGGATATAAGGGACCAGCTACCTTAGAAAAATTAGGTATGAAACGCCGAAAATATGAGGCTAGGCCCAAAAATTGGCGAACCTGAGAAGCTGTTTTGGGCGTCGGGGCTTCAATTAAAGCTTGTATTTTCTTAGTGTTGGGTCTCACTTCACCGGCTTGGATAGAGTAACCCAAGTAATTTACCTCCTTTTTCATGAATTTACATTTGTGGATATTTAGGGAGAAACCAGCTTCGGACAGCGATTTTAAAACCAAGTCTAGACGATACAGGCCATCCGATATATCTGATGAGTAACAGAGTACATCATCCATGTAAGCTGTAGTGAAATCTTTAACGGGTTTGAGAGCATTGTTAATGCACCTTTGGTACACAGAAGGTGCATTTCGCAAACCAAATGGCATAGCTAGATATTCATACTGTCCATCTGGTGTCACAAAGGCCGTACGTTCAACAGAATCAGGATGTACCAAAATCTGGTTGAAACCCGATGCCATGTCAAGGGTTGAGAAGAAATGAGCGCCATTCAAGCGATCAATCTGTTCGTCAATACGCGGAAGTGGGTAGTGTTCAGGTTTAGTGTTAGCATTAAGCTCCCTATAATCGACACACATTCTATCTGAACCGTCATGCTTTTTGACCAGTAAAATGGGGCTAGCGAAGGGAGACCTACTTTCACGTATAACACCAGCATCTAAAAGAGATTGCACTTTTTCTCGCACAATTTCTTTTTCAGAAGCCGATAGCCTATAGGGATGTCTTTGTACCTTCTTGTTGGGATCTACTAAATTAATGTCTATTTGTCCCGTATTCACACGACGAGTAGGGATGCCATCGATAAAAGAGTCTTTGTATTTAGAAAGGATTCTAAGCAACTCCTTTTTATTTTCCCCCTCAAGGTCCGTATCAATGTCAGAAAAGTCAAGGTTTTCGCATAAGTTACAACTTTGCGTAATTTTGAAATCAATGTTCTCATTGCTAATTTGAACGCTTACTCCCTGTTGGAGAATATCCCTACCTAGTATAACTGATTCTGAAATACTCTCAGGTGGAACAATGTGAAACAAAACTGTGAGTGGAATACCTTTGACCTGTATGTTACTGAGAAGTTGGGCTTCGCTTAAAATATTTCCTTGACCTACCCCCGAAAGGAATATTTTTTCATTACGCGCAGTGCCGGGAAATTTAGCAATCAAATCCGATTTAATCAAAGAGCAAACAGAACCACTATCAAACAAAAATTGGACGAGCTCACCCGATGATGTTGCCAGCGTACTCCTCGCAGTTTGATGATTGCAGACGTGGACCTCTTTGACCACCTTCTCCGGACAGGCTGTAGCAATGTGTCCTGGGTTGCCGCACACGAAGCAGGATCTCTTGTCAGTGACTTCCTTGGATCTTGATGGAGGATTCAAATTTACACGAGGTTTCTTGCAATCCACTTGTTTATGCCCTGAAGCGCCGCAGCGATGACAGTTGCCCTTGAATCTCGAGTCGTTGCTTTTGTCATTATTTTTGAATCGCTTGGGTTCAAAATCATACTCGGTGCCGTCGTGTCTTCTTTTATTTGAAATCCCGTTCAGTTTCCGAAATAATTGCGCTCTTGTAGTTATATCTAGTCCATTCAGTTCTTTCTTTATCATATTATCCTTGAAGCAGAGAATAGACACGACAAATCCAGCCATGATATCTTCTGGCATGGTCACGCGGGGAATGCGTTCCACTATATTCCACAGCCGTGTTGCTGCTTGGCATGCAGTCTCTTTACTAGTGATTTGAAATCTCAATATATCATCAAAGTAATCCTGGGGCAGCATAGGCCGAGCAAATTTGGTAATTAATAGTTCTTTCACACGTGGCCAAGTCATTTCTACCAGGCTAAGTGCAGTCAGTGCGGTGGCTGCACGTCCTTTAAACGAATGTGTCAAAGCAAGAAGTAGGTCAATGCCTTCTAGCTTTCTGCTCGTAACAATTATTTCAGTGAGCTTGCACCAACCTTCAATATCAGCATCCTCGTCGTCAGGGTCAAACTTGATGAGTTTAGTTGACTCATGATTCACCGTCGCCGAAGTTTGTGCAGCAGCCAGTAGCCGAGAAAGCAGCGCCTCCATTCCAGTGAGAACATTAGATTCGGCTGAAGATTGATGTCGCTCTCCTCTTTTCTCAAAGTTTAGCCCTTCGGATCCCACTTCTGATGTCGGAACGGCATAGCGTGACGCATCAGAAGCGGTTCTACGGCGCGGGTATAGCGGGCGAGGAGAATGAGACATCGTTACCAGGAATCAGTTTTATTGTTACAATTAATGGAAGCACGTAATTACAATATTCAAGAAAGTAGCTTGGGGACAAGGTGTTCCGCTAGGTACCGAGCGCTCTCACTGTCCAACGACAACTGTGCTCCACCGAGCAAGTCCACGCGCCCCTCCCAGCGCCTCTACTGGACACTATCGTAAACTTCACTGAACGCTGATTGGTTGCCGATCAACCAATCGAGCAACGCACGTTACCAGCGTTACACCAGAGATGGCGCCATTTCGCATCTCTAGTCCACCAAAACTAAACTAGATGGCGCTTACAAAAATTATTAAGTCCTTAGAAACTAAGCGCCGTCACACTTATTGATTTGATTACTGTGAATGCAATTAAAGAAAAACACATTAATAGATAATCACATTTTTATGCAAAATTGGATGTGGATTTTTAATATTTTGGCGGTTGGCTATATAGATTTTAGCTAGAAGCCAGAAGGAAAATAAAATTCAACGCCTTTGCTTCGAGTTCTTTTTTTTTTATGGGTTCCTTTTAGATTTGCTCCATCTTTGGCTACACAGTCACTTACCATCAAGCGAGTTGATGGTCATAAGTAATACTAAAATAGAAGATTGTAGAAAATATAACAGAGCTTTGGTCTAATACTGGTTTATTGTTTGCATCTTTTTTGTTCTTACCGGCATTGCTCTCTCGCTCTTACAGTAGCTGTTGGCAGACGAATGTGGACTCATTATATTTCTGGAAATTGAAGTTAAAATAGATAATAATAATATAAATAATTATTTATCAATATTTCACACAGCGCCATTTAGCCCCAAAAAGCTTGTACTATGAGAACCACATAACTGATACAATACTTAAATACTTTTTGTTTGTAAATACATACATAGAATACATGACATTCAGACACAGAACAAACATTGATATTCATCACACAAATGTCTGTCCTGGTTGGGAATCGAACCCACAATCTATAGTTCAGAAAGAAGAGCAACTACCACCGCACGCTTGACCTGAGGAGTAACCTGACGAGGCGAATTTGAAAGCCGTTGGTTAATGTAGAACTCCATTTATGTCCGGTAAAATGGAAATTTACAGTCATTATCATCTGTCAATCATCTGGCCCGATAGCTCAGTTGGTAGTAACCCTGCCTTCTGGACTTTGGGTTGTGGGTTCGATCCCCACCCAGGACAAACATTTGTGTTATGAACATCGATGTTTGTTCTGTGTCTGGGTGTTATATTGTATTCTGGGTGTTATATTGTATTCTATGTATGTATTTACAAACAAAAAGTATCTAAGTATTGTATCAGTTATCTGGTTCCCATAGTACAAGCTTTGCTTAGTTTGGGACTAGATGACGCTGTGTGAAATGTCCACAGATATTTATTTATTTTATTGTCAAGATGGCGACATTAACATTAAACAAAGCAAAAACAAAGTTATGCTGGCCGATAGATGGAGCTAAACTAAAGAAGTTTTACTTCAGTCGTGTGGTCTAAAGCACACTTGTTTTTTTTCTTACCCTAACGAGGCGCGTTTGATGGTTGTAGCGTTGGTCTGTAGAAGGATACGAGCGGGCGGCGTCAGCGTCGATCCTGTACCACTGGCGCGCCAACTGTGGAAACAGACACTGCTAAAACAACTCTTACGTCAATATCATAAACACAAAACTACGATAAAATATTCAGGCTGTCGTAAAAAAATGTTTAGTCATCATCATCAGCAGACCTCCCCTATAGAGCGTCACTTTGAGCGGCTGCTTACGTCTTGCTTCTTGCACCTCTTGCCTTGTTCTGCCTACGCCGCATCTTCCATTTCGTGGTCGGCACTCGAAAACCTTTCTTCTCAGCTTCATTCATCAGTTGTCGGTTCTGCGAGCGATTGGCCATTGCCATTTTAACAGCTGTGCCGGTGACTTTTGTTCTACTGTGGAACTCCTCATTGACAAGGCAAAATAAAAAAATCGTTTGATGTCAGTAAAAAAATGTGCGGGACAGTCTTTGGGGACTGCCGAAAGAAGTGAAAACTAAGTAACATGTGACATATAATATAGCTCATGGGAAGCGTGCAGTGACGATGACGGGAGTTCCATGAATTCTGTTCACCCAAAAAGTGCTCAACGAGCCTAAAACATTTTCACTTCAAAAATTGAACATCCAACTACAGTTGGTATTTGGTCATACCTTGGCAGTGCGTCGCCAGCTCTCCTATAGAACTCTGTCCGGCGGTCCACCCGCGCGGGGCACGTGGTGAGCCTCCGCCGCTCCTCCTCGTGCGGGGGCTTGCTCCCCTCTCTACTCCTGGACCAGCGCGCCGCGTCCAGTTTCCGATGCTCTGCGATGCTTGGCAGCCGGGGTTCTACGCAGTCGCCGTTGTCGCATACCTGGAAAAAAGTTTTATAAGCCAAGAGCTTAATTCAGTATTACGCACACCACGTATCCTGCTCAACGTTTGATGCATTTTTTTTCAATTTTCTTCCTTTGTTATTTAATTTGTTTTGATTCGATTGCAATGCCAATGGTCGAGTGCACCCACCTTATACACAGGCTTTGACCGCACGGGCCGTATCATCGGACTGTAAGGCTGCACAGGTCGCAAATTCTCTGGTCTATCCATCTTCACCGTACTAATTTTCGACCTATCCATCGGCTGCCCGCCGTACTTCTCCGGAGGTGAAGATGACGGCCTCTCAGACTGCCTCTCAGCTGTCAAGCAGTCTCCATTTTCGTAGGGTTTAAACGGCTTTAGGATTCTGACCATGTGAGGAGTTTGACTGGGTTTCGAATCGTGCTTTTCTACTCTAGAATCGTAAGAGTGGAAAGATCTATCCAGCGTGGTCGTAGATTTATGAGGTCTGTATTCCGGCGGGGAGGCTGGCCTGGTCTCCTGTGCGGTCGACCAGAGGGGATCGGTGGAGGGCAATGCGTTAAGTTGTGAGAGATGGGACTTGATGTTGTACATGCCGGCTACGGGACCGTACGGGTCGCTTTTGATCTGGGAGATGACTTCGACGATGCCAGTACCGCATAGCTCTGATATATGTTTGTATATCTGAAATGAAATGTAGTCTGTTCCAAAAGATGTCGATGTTGTTTAATCTGTGTTTATATTAGAACTCTCCTCTAATTTAAAAACAGCTTCAAAAACATTAAGATACCAAGCGGTCCATGCCAAGAAGGATCCCACATTCAGTATTAAGAGAACTACAAATCGTTTCATAGAATCCATTTCTTTTTTACGTCGGGGTCTTATATCTTCTTCAGCAAAAGTTTATGATATTAAGATCTGATTTATAAAAGTCTGAATCCGATTTGATGTGCCATAGTATTTAGTTTCCAACTTTTTTTGCTTGATAGTTATCTTCCGAGCTACTTACCTCCCTGTTCGTTTTGGCGTCGACATCGCCCAGCGGGTGTGCCTTCATCCTGAGGCCGGGTTTCTTGAGCCACCGGTGTCGCGACGCCTCTTCGATCTTCATGCGACTCTCGACGTTAGGCTCCAAGAGTTGTTGGATGAACATTTTGCATTCTGGTGCAGAAAAACAAAGTAAATTGTTAGGCAAACTATTTGCTATAATCACCACGCATGGCGGTCGGCTTGGTGATACAGAAAATTTTAATGTTCCGAGGAGAACGCTGCTTTCCATCCCCTAGATATTCCCTTAGCCGGCTCTTACGGCACCCGCGGGAAGATATGGGGAACTTTTTAAACTTAAAGAAATAAGAACCTTTATGAGCATAAAAAATAAACGTAGCTTAAAAAAAGTTTTTACGTACAAATTGTTATTTGGGGAAAATTGTAGCTTTATTTATTTAATTATTCATTTCATCCTGTTTTTGTTATAATCTTTGGTTAGTTGTATGTATACGTTAGGGTGGATTCGACCAAACTTGGATTTATACACGAGTAACTATACCAGAATAAATCTATTCCACGGTATTATACTCGAGTAATGCATTCTTCGTTTTTCCACGCAATATTAAGTTTAGCTACGCTTAGAATTACTATACGCGAATAGCGGAATAAATGATGAACGAATCTATTACCCAGTTAACAATTGTTGTTCTACAACGACACGGTATTCAAGCTTATGTCATATCAACTGGCTTTTGCCGTATTATAGTGTAGGAAAATAAATGACAAAATACATGGTCGGGCTTCTTTTTTTATCTTTGTCTATTTTGAATTAAAATATTCTCGGAATAACTCTGTTATTCCACCAAAAACGGTAGTATAGTAATAATACTCGAATAGACTTGCTATTCTTAGAATTGTAGATGGTAAAATGTGAAATTGACTTACTCTCGAACAAATGGCGATTTATTCTAAGAATAAAATTTACTCTCGTTTGGTCGAATCCACCCTTAGTATTTTAAATATTATGCTGAGTTTTATTCATATACTTAAGAGGTTTTACTTCTTAATAACGAGTAAATGTCATGAATTTGAAGGAATTAGTTATTGTATATTAGCAGTTTATTGAAACTCAGCCGATTTATAGTACGTGAACTTCGCCCAGTTTAGTGATCCAATAGAAAGTATAAATTCATGTAGTTAAAATGTGATAGTTTGTGTAGTAAGCAATTTAAATACCGCCTAATATTTGAAAAGTATAGCCACGCCCACTGAACAATCACGGTCACTCACGATGCTAGTGCTGACCTTTTCACTCCCATACAATTGTGAAAGAGAGAGCGCCCCATATTAGACATCCTCAGTGAACCGAGTATAGCGAAATAGCAAAACGACCTGTTATTTATTTTCCACGCAGCTACGTTACGTAAATTTTTTTGGCTTAGACTTTTGAGAAGGATTAAAAATTTATAATCTTTGCATTTATAACTACTTTTTTGTTTGATGACAGTATTTTTGTATTCTTTACAGGTGTAAAGTGACAAAAGACAAAAGAAGGAAGCTTCAAGACAAAAAGGTTGGTGTTCAGAAGTCTTTTTTACGTGAACTGAATCGCCTCGAGCACAGCTCATATCTCAACTTCTCTGTTGAATTTAAACTTTATCTCCCAGTCAATAAAGTACAGTTTTTTGATACGGTGCAATTCATTCAACATCATTCAAGATTGAATAACGTTGCTTTTGTAAGTGTAAATGTATATTTTGAATACAGTTAATTTACAATCGTCAGTGTTGATGCATTGAATAAGCCATGATCTATTGTATAGTCTGGGTAGAATTAAATTGCAAGATGTATTAATTTTGGGAATATAATGATTGCAATAATTTTACTATCAAGTCACGGGAGAATCCAGGTTTCTCATTTACTCAAAACAAATGTTATAATGTACCAAAATTCATTTAAGGCTATGCTATAGATAGCAAAGCCGGTGTCTTCATCATGAAAAAAGACAAACTGTCTCATTTTGTACTGTATAGATAAGTATTTTTAAGTATAATAACTAATTATTACGAAATTGTTAAGAAATAAATTACTTTTTACATGAAAATGTTTTTGTTACGTTCCGTAATGCATAAAGAGTAATAGTGCTGCAAAGTTACACCATTCAAACTCCTGTATGGCAAAAATGCCCCACGAGTACTTTACCGAGTAACTTGTATTTTTTTTTTAAATTTATTACACATACAAAAAACAGGGCTTTGTCGCTGTGCGACCACATCGCCCAATCGGTTTACAACAATCATTCTTATGTTCTACTGTGATTTTTAAGTAATGCATACAGACTACAGGCTTCTTTTGACAAGGGAGATGATAAAATACTGTTGCATAATCCTATATTAAACAAATTCTCGGTTCCTAGAATACTTGTCCTTCTGTCACCGGCATTCCGGACACATTCCAACAGAACATGCTAACTTGTATTGTTAGGTTACGAAAGGTGTTTTTTTTTCAAACTCGCATATTATTCAATGAGTGCTATATAATATTTGACAATAAGCACTTTGTAGTTTTATATGCTTAGTACAATAACTTAATTTTGAGTACTATAATTTTGACTTGTAAAAGTGCTAAAAATAGCCTATTTGCAATAAATCCTTTGACTTTGAAAGGAAGAAGCGTGAGATTCAAGGCAGCGAGCCGGGCAAAGTATAGCTTACCGGGTGAGAAGGCAGCGAGCGCGGCGCGGTGTTTCCTGGAGAAGCCGCGAGCGATGGCGGCGCGAAGCTGCGGCCGCGAGCGGCCCTCGCCCTCCGCGCCGCCCGCGCCCGCCCCCGCCCCGCCCGCGCCCACGAACGGCAGCGCGCCCGTCACCATGCCGTACACTATCACCCCTCTGCGGAACGAGGAATACCTCCTAGGTCTCTTGTTCATAATAAAAGAGGTTGGACAGGTCGCTAGGTGATGTTTCACGTCACGTCGCTTCATCAATCCAATGTGACTGAAGCAGCTGTGCCAGCAGCCTCGAGCCACACTCCGTTACTTCAAGGAGTTGGGATGGCTCGGGTATCTGCTGGCATGGGGAAAAGTACAACATGTTGTACAATAGATAGTTAGATAGATAAAACTCTTTTTTGAAACACCACATTACAGGAACAATTTACAAACACAAACTTGAAAATTAAGTGTCACAATGTACAATACCTACTTGTGTAATTGTGAAAATTACAATTGTATACTCCAAACAGGATGTCAGTGTAGAACTTATCTTTTCCATCGTAGAATAAGAATATTAAGATCACATCACATTCACATTAATTAACAGATCGTCCCCTATCATTTATTTCAAAAACCTGTTTATTTAAGCATCCTTGTGAAAAAAGTGGTTGGTATAATAACATCGTCTGTGACACTCGATGACGCGGGCATCTAATAGTGCTTTCAAAAATCCATAAAATCTTTGTGAACTGCATGGCATGGTCTGGATCGTAGTCGGACAAAGTCAGGATAGTTATTTGGCTGCATGCTGCATTTTCACAACCCAACTGAAAGGTTATAACGGGACCTAATCTTTGGGAAATGGTTCAATGGTTCAATGGTGAAACGTATTACAATTTTTTTCAAAAAATTTGTCGCTGCCTTGGAGTTTTACCTTTTTACAGCATTTTGGTGCTCTAACAGAACTACATAAAAAGTTGACCACTATTAGTCAAGAGATACTTACATGCTCCACAAGTCGAGCTCCGGTCCGTAGCGGCGCGTGTCCCGGAACAGTTCCGGAGCGGCGTACTCGAGCGAGCCGCACGGCGTGTGCAGCCCGCCCACTGAACTCCACACGTTGGACAGACCGAAATCTGAAGGGACATGGAAAAGACACGACCGGCTTTAGAATAAATTCGTAGATGTATACCACGACGGGGATCGGCCGTGTAGTCCCAGGCGTAAGAAAAGGACAGCCCCATCTGTTCACCATCTTTTTAAGAGCCGGCTAAGGGAATATACAGGGAATGAGTAGCAGTATTCTCTTCGATCTATAGAATTTATTGCAATCACCAAGACGCATGCCAAGAAGCCTCACAAGAGGCTTATATTTAGTAGTGGACGCAAAGACCTGATGATATATGTGATGTGTACCATGACCCGAAGATGCAGCGCAGGCCGCCGTTGATTTGTTTAAATCCGTGGGGAGTCGTTGAATACAAGATACAAGTAGCTGATCAAAGTGGCATTAGGTATATGTGGGAGGTAGGAACATATATAATTAAGCAGTGGACGTCTTCCGACTGACCAAGTTGGGCAACATTTATATGTCTCTACAGCACAGTGAGATGATTTGAAGTGAACATCCACTTACCGACGATTTTGATGAACATTTTGGAGGTGTCTAGCATTATGTTCTCCATTTTCAAATCACTGGAACAGAGAATATGTTTTTTAAGCACGGGTCTTCTTTCACATGGTGAGAGTGTAGGGTATAATCCACCACGCTGGCCAAGTGCCAGGTGGTGGATGACACGCTCATATTTTGTGAATCTTGAGAACATGCCGGTTTCCCCAATATGTTTTCTGTCATCGCGCATAACTTAAGTCATCGCTTCAGGGCCGACGAGTGAGATTTGAAGTTGGGTTCATCGGTTTCAAAGTCGCACGATCATATGTGCAACTTGCTGGAAAGCCTAGCAAAGTTTCATTGGGGTATTCAAGTAATATCACCATCATCGGCCTGAAGGCATCCACTACAATACATAGGCCTCCTCACCACTTTGAGCGGCATGCTTTCCTCCTGCGTCCATCGGCGCCCCGCGGCTCTGACTACGCGCTGCGTCTTACGTTCGTGTCCTATCTTCCACATCGGACCTGCCCACTATGTGACCTGCCCAGGGCCCACTGCCACGTGCGATGTTGGACGAGTCCTCACCGGTGCACCACCCCCCGCGCGTGCATGTGCCGCACGGCCGACACGAGCTGCGCGGCCAGCAGGCGCGCGCGGCCCTCGGGCAGGCCGCGCGCGCCGCCCGCCGCCCTGCGCGCGCCCAGCACCAGCGCGCAAAGGTCGCCGCCGCTCGCCGCCTCCATCACCACGTACAGCCGCGGCCCGTGCTGCCGGGATACTTTACTTAGTATTCAGTTTATCTTCTTCTTCTATCTATCTAAATATATATAACTAAAAGGTGACTGACTGACTGACATAGTGATCTATCAACGCACAGCCCAAACGATTGGACGGATCGGGCTGAAATTTGGCATGCAGGTAGATGTTATGACGTAGGCATCCGCTCAGAAAGGATTTTTCGATTTTCATGGGTAGTTGAATTATTTTCCCATAAGCCACGCCGCGGGCGAAGCTGCGGGCAGAAGCTCTTTTATCATAACCACATAAAACATGCAATACGTACTTGTTATCTAAGTTGTTGTCTACATCCTATTATCATTTTATTTTGAGTCCGCTGCTGAATATAGCCCATTACAGTGAGGATTTGCTATAATCATCACGCTAGCAGGCTTCTTGCTGCTGGTCATTCCCTGGGTATTCTCCCTCTTACGAACCCCATGGGAAGAGATGGGGTGATTCTATTCTTAAGACATAAACACCTGCCAAGTGTGGTGATTATAAACTAATGGCGGAGGCCTATGTTCAGCAGTGAGTCTTCCGGCTGATAAATATGAATATAATTATTTTTTATGCACTAAAATATATTTCTGTGAGTTAGAGTAAAAAATAGCGCTTATGTTGTGAGAGTATCCGTATTTCCTCACAAATTAAGCGCTCTTTTTTACAGCATTATGCAGATAAGTATGAAAAAATCAAAATCCCTCACGGGCATGTGTGGAGAAAATTTTAATAAATACCTAATCCATTGTCAGATAATCTTCAAGTGGACGGATGGGACAGTAAATTACAAGTTAGCTTACCTTCAACTTGTTCCGTCAACTTGTTCCCCTAGTCCCATATATGCTTTGCTTACCATCATAGTTTCATAAAGCGCGGCGATGCAGGGGTGCCGCAGCCGCGCCATCACTGTCGGCTCCCGGTGGAGGTTCCGGCGAGCATACTCCTCTTTTATACATGTCAGGTCTATTATCTTTATCGCCACCTTTAAACAAAACAGAAATATGGGGAGTTTAAGTCCCGTCTCTTACTTTGCGTCACAATTTCAACAGTGAAATAATAATAATAATAAACGCCCACCGACCCTAACTCGGATTCCCTGTGTCTACGGACCCAGGAACTACGAGAACCATGCTCCCACAACACCCAGACACACAACAACTACTAGCGCTTTTTTTTCTGTGCACAAATACTTGTCCTGTCGCGTGAATCGAACCCGCAACTTCCAGGTTATGAGCCAACTTGCTCAACCGCCACACCATAGAGACTATCAAATAAATATATAAGCAACTCAGATACTCGGATACAAGGAGTGAGATATGAAATGTCGTCTTTCATCATGTAAAGTAAATGATGGCTAGATTGTAATACTAGTTGAGAGCTTCTTTCGGTATTTAAGTACTGGAAGGAAATGGAAAAAATGTAAAGTAAATATAAAACGTTTCTTTTTTGCAAACGAAGTCTCGGAGAACAGATAGTATTAGAGCAGTTCTTAATTAACTGTAGTTATGTGGGTAACCTATTTACATTGTTTTGATTCGAAAAAGTCCCAGAAATGGCGGTGTTGCTGAAATTGGTGGAAAGAAATACCTACTATTATACAGATCCTATAAATAGGATCTGTAGTATGTAGCTAAATCTACCAAAAACTAAAACTGACTCAGTAACAATAGATTATATAGTTCAGGTCATCTAGGACAATGTTAATAGGCGTTGGGATATACTTACATCAAACGATAATAATTATCGGACACACTTTGGTGTATCTTTGATACATTGTAAGAGTTTAATTAGGATACTGCCGAAAATCTATATAAGAAACATTGTCAAACACGGTTTAATTACGACTTACTGTATGAAACTTATATGAAAAAATCAAAATCAATAAACACATTTCAGAATATTAAATATTTGCGGATGATATTATTAAATTTGCCGTTTTTGTAATAATCACCACATATACTTTTATATAGCGATCTGAGTTACTAGGATTTCATTACGAACGAATGCAGTCAAATAAAAAGGTAAGAAGGTACTTATATTGTAGCAATTATTGGTCTCCCTCAAACACGTCTCTATACTAATATGGATCTCTTACTCACTTTTTTTCCAATGATCCTGTGCGTAGCCTCCTCAACCCTAGCAAAGTGTCCCTTCCCCAGAACCTTGCCAGTCATCAGATAATTCCCAACACTATACGTTTGGGCCTTACTCCGCGTCATTATAGATGTCTTCATTTTATATGTTTATTAACTAATTTAGCAACATTATTTGTATATATTTCCTAAATAAAATGCTGATTTTCACGTTTTCTCAAGTTTGCTGTGTTATTTGTAAATGTCATTGTAATTTGAATGACAACGGTTGTTTTTGAAATGAGAATGTCAATTTATGGTCAATACTCGGAATAAAATTACACGACTGAAGAGCCGGAGGTCTCTTTTCGTATAGCACGGGATCCACAAAATTTTGTAAGATAAAGGTCAATAAATGCACAAAAAATGCACAGTACATGACACAGTAGTAGGTACACTTACAATACCAAACTGTAGTGCATTGGGCCAGCCGCGACGGCGATCGATCGACTTGACATTTGAAATGAACTATTTTTGGACAATCAGAGATCAATCGACTATTTATAGAGATCAGTGTCGAAATATAATAGTTTTGGGAAATTGTCAGTACTAGCACAGAATAACCACAGACAGGCACTTCTCTCGAAGTATGACATTGAGCACGATCTCTTATTTTCCGGCTTCACTTCTCTTCTTTTCGTCATTACCAACTACCCTACGTATAACATCTCTCTCCGTACGTTTACC
Organism: Ennomos fuscantarius; assembly: GCA_905220475.3. Classification (NCBI taxonomy): domain Eukaryota; kingdom Metazoa; phylum Arthropoda; class Insecta; order Lepidoptera; family Geometridae; genus Ennomos; species Ennomos fuscantarius. Next base: position 13,256,370 of record HG992040.1, read on the forward strand.
ATAAAGATTGCGTTACGTAAATACTACGATACTTACAGATGGATATAATAGGGAAGTTAAAAAATTATAAGCAAACGTCAAGGATATATACCTACCTGATTCCAAAATACTGACAATTTTAATCAAAATAAATCAAAATCAAATTTTAATATTCAACTATTGTCCTAATATTGATTAAAGTGCAATGTAAGAACTTGCACTGGCCCAGCACGGTCTTTCTGTCTCAGAGATATGGTTCGAGTCCCAGCAGTGAGAAAGTAATAGATTGTTGTTGATTATTACTCTGGAAATAAGTTTATTAAGTAGAAAGAGAGTTATCGGCATTGGCACAATATTGCACCAATAGCGCAAGTTTCTGCAATTTTTTGAAGTAAAACTTCTTTACGCTCGCCTAACTTGGGGAGTAAGCTGGTGAATGTGTCAGGAAGCGAACGGCAGTTGAAAGTTGTTGATCAACGTAGATCTCCATTGTCAACATAACAAAGTTAACAATTTCTTAAAATTTGTATTATTATGTTGGTATGTCCGGTAAAATGACAATTTACAATTTTCAAGATGGCGACATTAACATTAAACAAAGCAAAAACTAAGTTATACCGGCCGATAGATGGAGCTAAAGAAGTTTTACTTAAATCGTCTGGTCTAAAGCATACCTACTCATTTTCTTATAGGTACCTATTTCTATATCTATCAGAACAAGAAATAACTCGTGTTCTGCTATCTTTATCTACTTATATTATTAAATTACTAACGAGCTTCTGCCCGCAGCTTCGCCCGCGGTGTGATCTATGGGAAAATAATTCAACCACCCATTTCACCCTCTTAAGGGTGGAATTTTGAAAAATCCTTTCTTAGCGGATGCCTACGTCATAAAATCTACTTGCATGCCAAATTTCAGCCCGATCAGTCCAGTGGTTTGGGCTGTGCGTTGATAGATCACTATGTCAGTCAGTCAGTCAGTCACCTTTGAGTTATATATATATTTAGATTATAGGTATGTTTGTTACTCTTTCACGCAAAAACTTCTGAATGGATTTTAATGAAACTTAGAATGCAGATAACTTATATACTGGATTAACACATAGGATATGTACTTTTAATCCGCGAGTGAAACCGCGGCGCGTAACTAGTTTAACAATACAAATATACGCTCACCCGTTATAATCGTGTAATAACGAATTGCCAAATCAAAAATGAAATCTCCCACCCTCGCAGTCCCGAGATTTACCGATTGCGCATCACGTGTACGAAATTGGCTTCTTTTTAATTTCACATTTCACGAATTCCGCGTTGCTAATGACCGTAGGTGACGTTCGCACTCGCAACATGAGTTTCATTTCATGTACAAAACACCTATGAATAAGCTTGATTTATGAGGTTATAAATTTGCGAAACGGGACTTTGAACGGAATGCTCCTCGAGCCGTATTTCATAATAATGTCCTCGCTAGGCCGCGCGGCCGGGACCGGACCGCGGCGATACGGCTCCGATACGATTCAACAACACCGTGTGCAAACGCTGTGAGTGTTGACATGAAAAAAGGAAGAAATTTATTTGATTCATTAATGGGTTCTTTGTAACAACCAAAAACAAAGAGAGATAGGTGTCCTACCTATATGTACAGCACTTCTTTTTTCTTTGTTTTGGTATGGCTCTACCCTTTTGTGTATTTAGCCAGTGTCAAGTAATTGATATTTTTCGAGTTAATTAATATATATGTATGTCAAGTCAAGTCAAGTCACAGTCCAAGTCATCAAGTCAAGTCATAGTCTAGTCTAGTCAAGTCATACTCCTAGTAAAATGGTGGCCACTTTACCAGAAGCTTCTATAGAGTTTTGGAAACAACACGAAAAGATACGTTTCACCATCACTATACCACTTGCCCACACTCATGCCTGTAATCCAGCACTTAACGAATGAAATGCCACCAATTTTATGCACTAACACTGAAAATAACACAAGTTTTGGAAAATAATACAATGCGGTGACACGATCTTTTTCGTTTTCCCGCCAAAACTCCACCGCACTTCTTTTGATCTCTTGACTACAACTCTTACAAGTGAGTCTTTGCAGCGCTTTTGTAACGCGACTTCTACATACTCGTAAGCTGTTCTCAAATCTACCGTACTTTTTTTTGTACTACACAGAACAGGAAATCATGGAATACACGGTGTCAGAGTTTCGTTATAAGACGAGGTGTGATCTTTATAACTATCGGGTACATGTAGTACCTACCTAGATATCTAGTATTTCGTAAATCTCATTCTACATAAATCCCTGTATCAACCTACACGTATTGTCACAATATTATGTACATAAGTAAGAAGTAAAATGCCGTCGGGAGGCACATCTACGTACCCAAGTATATAATAATACAACTCGAGTAAATCTTCGAAATGAAAACGATTGCAGCGCGTGAGAATCCGTAAAAAGGATCAGTAGAATCCGTAAAAAGATTCAAGTTAATATCCGCCGCGCCGGTACAGTCAGCAAACAACATTTATAAGCAAATTCGGATAGTTTACACCGACTGTACCTGAGCGCTGGTGTCTGCAATATCCGGCGCTCGCTCATATCCGATGCTCACTTGACGTCTTCAAGCGGTGCAAGCGGCAGGAGCGATGGCGGGTACACCCAAAGTCCATCTGCATGCAACGATTGTTTTACATAACAATAAGATCGGGAACATAACGTATTCGAAGCGTATATAGGTTTGAATAAAGATGATATCTTTCTTCTATAAATATAAAATTCAAAGTCCTGACTGACTGACTTATATATCAACGCATAGACTAAACCGCTGGTCCTAGAGATACGATATTTGGAGGGTGTGTTCTTTGTAAAGTGTAGGTATCTACTAAGAAAGGGTTTTTGGAAATTCCAGCCCTAAGAGCGTGAAATGGGTGGTTGAATTATCGAAAAAAATAACTTCATTTCCTGTAGGCCAAACGGATGAAGCCGTGGGCAGAAGCTAGTACTTAATATAAGTATAATAACTGACGCAACGACGGTTAATTTGCGCTTTATTGTCTTAGAAATGGTAGAGTTCAGTACAATGGTAGAGTGGTAGAGATCCTCCTCAAACAGTCACTCAATATTTTTTGAAGTAAAACTTTTTTGCTTGCGCTTGACTTGGGGAGTAAGCTAGTGAATTTGAGGCGAACGGAAGTTGAAGTTGGTTCACGTACATTTCCATTGTCAACATAACTAAGTTCAAAGTTTGTATTATTATGCTGGTGTGTTCGGTAAAATGACAATTTACTACTGTCAAGATGGCGACATTAACATTAAACAACGGCCAATAGATGGAGCTAAACTAAAGAAGTTTTACTTTAGTCGTGTGGTCTAAAGCACACTCGTTTTTTTATCTAATCGATGGTATGCTTAGGTGAAATATGGTGGTAATAGGCGAGAATTTTAATTGGTAATGTATGTCTAAAAAAGAATTTAAAAAACGTCTTTCGAAACTTTCTCCGTATCAAATCAAAATGAAGTCGAACACAAATGTGCCGTGGCTAAATTCCGATTTTGATCCTTTTATTATGTTGTGTTGCAAATGTAGATTGGACTGAATCCTAAACCGTTGCAGCACTTCTAATATTTGTCTTGGAACGTACTCTAAAGTTCTTTCGCTTATCCAGTTGCACCACACACTCTCCTGGAAATCCACAGAGGCAGGTACCTCGGCACCGATATTAAGAGCGAGTAGGCGTGCTTCCTTCTATCAGCCACTCCGAACGATCCTACAGACGCGGATAGGATTTGCGTGTTTGCAACGTTTTTAAACACCCTTTTCGATTTCTGATATCTTGCAGATTCAATCAAATAAGTCTTAGGAAATTCGACAGGTCAAGTAAAACTCGTATTTTTTTTTAGATTCTTTTTTTTCGCCTTTATTTTCTGAATACTCCAATGATTTAATAACTAATACTAAAAACTACCTACTACTACTACTACTACAAAAAAAACATTTGGACTATATACTGGCCGCGATGACCTATAGAAAAAAAAACTCGTATTGTATGTGTATTGTATACAACGTTTAAAGGTTGTAAATGCATTTTTAATATTGTTTTGTGAACCTTAATTCACTGTTCATAAGGCCCAAATGTCTCATATCTGATTCTATCGGTGTGTATATCCCGGTTTTGAGTTGTGGCAATTTTTAAGTAGTAGTAAATATTAAGTAAGTATAAGTAATTACATATTCTAAAGAACTATTTCCCCATCCTAGAACAGTTATGTACTCGTTTTAAAAATAATATACATGTAGTCATAATACGTCAATTAATATTATAGTATCATGGCATTGTAAGTAAACACCGGAAAGAGTTATCTTATAAGGCCACATAAATCTTCCAGTGTTGCCTGCGAAGAACTCTATCTCTCTTATACCTCAATTTAATAGCGTTAAAATCATTTTTATAGCTGGCAGCACTCATAAAAGTTATAAAACATAAAGGATGGCGGCGAAACCGGCACCAGGCTTGGAAAGCGTAAAAAATGGAAAACGTAAAAATCTTTCGAGTCTCAAGAGCTAGACTCTTTTCGATTATAATTTATTGCTTTGGATGTGGATATCATAGCTGTACTAAAACGTATAAAACGCCATAAATATTGTCGTAAAATTGTTTGCTTCGACTGAATGTAATGAGATCACGTATGGATTCTGTGTGCGCTATAAAAACACCAGTAGGCCGTGGGAGGGTGGCATGCCTTGATAACACTGCTGAATAGTAAATAAAGAATAATAAGCAAATGTTTAATATCGCGAGCCTTCAGGGGCTTTCCGGAATGTTGCATTAATTTTTTCATATTTTGTTGGAATCATAGTAATGTATTATTATTAATAATAACGTCTACCAATCACATATATACATCCTGGACCCTATCCCCTGTATCTAGGGACCCAGGAACTACAAGGAAATTGGTCCTACAACACTCAGACATAGAACAAGTATTAGCACTTTTTTTTTCTGTACACGAATATTTGTCCTGCCGAAAAAATCGAATGCACCGCCTCCTCGGCGGGAAAACGAAAAAGATCGCGTCACCGTATTTTACTATTTTCCAAAATTTGTGTTATTTTCAGTGTTAGTGTATAAAATTGGTGGCTTTTTATTCCTTAGAGAAATTATCAAATACTTGATACTGGCTAAATACACAAAAATGTGGAGCCAAAACAAAAATGTGATAATTCAGTCGACGACGTAGCAGTATTGCTTAGAAGAAATATCAGGGAAATAAGTTATACTATGACATCAGTAATGATATGAAGAAGAAGCAATACAATCTAAGGCGATTTTGTTTGATAAGGCACCAAGTAGTCAAGGACTATATTGTAATGATGTAATAGCTTTACTTTCAAGTTGGTAAAAATAAAATGGAACCAAAGCCAATGTGCATGACACCAAAGAAAAAAGTTTACCCAAGAACGGGGATTCTTCGCAGATTTCTTTTAAACTTTAAATCGACCGTTAATTAGTTCTCCTAAGGAGTTAGCCGGTTTTTTCCACGCGCCATCCGGGCCACTGGTTCACGTAATCAATTAAAACTCCTTTTTAATCCTGCTCAAGCGGTTCGCGCGGTTCAATGGCGGCCATTTTGAAAGCTTATTTTTTATAGAATTCGGGACTTAAGGCGTCTTATTAGTGAAGTAAAACTTCTTTACACACGCTTGACTAAGGGAGTAAGCTGGTGAATGGGTAGCGAGGCGAACGGAAGTTGATTCATGTAGATCTCCACTGTCAACATAAGTTAAATTATGGCCTGATAGCTCAGTTGGTGGTAACCCTGCCTTCTGAACTGTGGGTTGTGGGTTCGATTCCCACCCAGTACAAATATTTGTGTGATGACCATCTGTGTTTGTTCTGTGTCTGGGTGTTATATTGTATTCTATGTATGTATTTACAAACAAAAACTAAGTATTGTATCAGTTATCTGGTTCCCATAGTGCACGCTTTGCTTAGTTTGGGGCAAGATGGCGTTGTGTAAGGTGTTCACACATATTTATTTTATTTATTTATATATTCATCAAAGAGTATACAATAATATATAATATACGTTCTACATTTAACGAAATTAACATTAAAACAAAGCAAAAAAAAAGTTATACAAACCAGCCGATAGATGGAGCTAATGAAATTTTACTTCAGTCGTGGGGTCTAAAGCATACCTACTAAAGCACACACGTATTATTTATAAGATTGAAAATTTTGATTTTATTTTACTGGAAGCCGTTTTCACTATCTATTTCCATTCGGTCATCTCCTGGTACAACGTATAGGCTTTGCCTCCGAAGCCTGACCTTTCTTAAAAGTGTTCCTTTGTGAAATTTACCAGCTAGAACAGATTTCGAGCCCCATTCCGCAAACTCCTCCAGCCAAATGTCCCCTGCGGTCAAACTCGCCCAGTGCGCCCATTCCATAATTACACGGTGTCTTGCCTTTTAATTATACACCACGACTTGTTTATTAAATTTTTTGTCGTAGAGTGCAACTGTTTTAAGAAAAAAACGATATTAAAATGTTTTAACATTTCCGTTATTACGTTATTTGGATTTTAAATAACAACAACACTAACAACAACAACGCCCAACGATCACATACATAGATCCTGGACCCTAACCTCTGTGTCTAGGGACCCAGGAACTACGAGGATCATGGTCCCACAACACCCAGACACAGAACAAGTATTTGTGCTTTTTTATCTGTGCACAAATACTTGTTCTGTCGCGGGAATAGAACCCGCCGCCTCCGAGTTATGAGCCGTCCTGCTCAACCACCACACCACAGAGGCTGTCAAAACAAATGAAATCTCTGGAGAGCGAGTGTGGCGACCAATCCAATGCAATCGAACACGCTGACGCGGACCAATTCCTTGCAAGACTGGATTATCTCGTAGGCACTATACACGTAACCATTCAAATTTGTGTGATTATCAAGAATCTTTCTCTTATAGTCAGCAGATGACGCTACTAGCACCGTAAGTTGTTTGTAAAAGGTAAATGATAAATGATATAAAAAAAAAACATGTCCCGGCTTTAGGGACAGATACATTTTCATTTTAAAAATTCTTTATTTTAATAAATATTACATGTTACGTACAACTTTGCGCTAGAATCTAAGGTATATCTATCTTAAAATTAATATGTTTTACAGGCAGATCGCCTTTTATTGTACTTATACTACAATATGTAAAAAAATTCAAGTTCTCATTAAATCATAATCGAGGGTAAATACATTTATGCATGTTTTGTCGACGCATGCACAAAGCACATTATTTTGAGGTGCACGCAATAATACTTGGAAATGGGTACATATAATATAATATGAAACTAAAATTTTGGTCTGTTTTCGCATTAGATACTTAATAAATAATCGAGGTCATTATCATTTATCTAATTGTGTATCACTTTACGTTGCGTGCAAGTACGTGAATTAAGGTACTAAAAGTGATATAACAATTTTATAGAGTGCAGAAAACTGTAACTACATGAAAAAAAATCTTGAAAACTAAACTTTTCCTTCACTTTATGAACATCAGGTGCGGTCGAAGAGTTTTAATCGCACTCATCCGTCTTTATTGTACTTCCCACACCTTCATGGAATAATTCATTATACTTTCCGCCTTTTGTTTTTCTTGCAGAACAATCCCACATAGGGTTATTCGTTCGGAAGTTTAAAAAGTGCCGCTTTACTGTGACCGCAGCGGTCTCACGCCGCGGCCGGCGCTAATTTCCCGAGAGGGTCCCGCGGACGGCGAATCGCCGCGCCAGCGATAAACAACCTACAACCCGCCAGAATTAATAGGCCAGTATATATTTTTTACTGTTGCTATGAATTTTTCATCTCTTTAAGTTTTGAGAAGTTGGTTTTACAAGTTTGTTGTGCCGTTCATCTTTCTTTTTATAGACGAAGGGCAGTTTATCGTGGAAAGCGAGGTCACGAGATGATGTCGAATCTCGGGGGAAATAAATAAATAATTAAATGTTTGTGGACATTTCACACAGCGCCATCTAGCCCCAAACTAAGCAAAGCTTGTACTATGAGAACCAGATATTCTATCAGCTATCTGGTTCTCATAGTGTACTATGAGAATACTTAGATACTTTTTTGTTTGTAAATACATACATAGAATACAATATAACACCCAGACACAGAACAAACACCGTAGACAGCCTCTGTGGTGTGGTGGTTGAGCAGCTCGGCTCATAGCCTGGAGGCGGCGGGTTCGATTCCCACAGGAGGATAAGTATTTGACACCAGAAAAAAAGCGCAAATACTTGTTCTGAGTCTGGGTGTTGTGGGACCATCGTCCTCGTAGTTCCTGGGTCCCGAGATACAGGGAATCGTAGTTAGGGTCTAGGATCTATGTATGTGATGGTTCGGCGTTATTTAATATGTTTTTATTTATACGTCGATGTTTATCACACAAATGTTTGTCCTGAGTGGGAATCGAACCCACAACCACAGTTCAGGCGGCAGGGTTACTACCAACTGAGCTATCGGGTCAGAAAACTCAGTATGGGATATATGTGGATTACGTTAATCGTGAATTAATAAAAACAGACAGACTAGAACAAATAGTAATAGTAGCAACGGCGAGACTTAGTATAAGTGCTATCAATTTGCGTGTCATAAAACTTTTAAATCAGTTCGAAAGAGCCATGTATTTAGTGCAGGATAATTTCAAATCGCGCGTTGCGAATGTTGCCTAATCTAGACAATAAATCTATAGGTAATAACATTATCATAGGTACATCACATAAATTTCTTATGAATATTATTTTATTTTATTTTTCAGAAACATTTTTAGGCCTCTATCAAGCAATAAACAACCTTCAGCCTTTTAGCTTAGCACTAAATTTAACGAATTTAATGTTTTCGAAGGACATAACGATAGTGGTTTTTCTACCACAAACTTTTTTTGATGCTACGCCTAACTAAAATACTGGTACTTATATAGCACAACGAGTCAGCATTGCAATTCAACGGGGCAATGTTGCCAGCATGTTGAGTACGCTACCTACTGGGCTGGAAGCATTTCGTCTGTCTATAGTTCATCCCGGCTAGAATATACGTAGTCCAAATGTTTTTTATAGTATATTATTGTAGTTTTTAGTTGAAAGAATAAAGGTACTCTACCACAACCTTAGTTTGGCCACGCCCAGTTAGAATGCTTACCTAACCGTTCGTGAGGAGAAGGATGCAAGTGCTAAATGCTACGACATACATAAGGCTGCCATAAAGTGACTATCACAAGTGAGCACAATATCGAAGGTGGAATTTAATAATAAGGCGAGCTATATACAACCGCTAGTAGTTAATTCGCTATTGAATTCATTACATTCGCCGGCGCTCGTAAAGTGTAGTAGGTATCTACGTAACGGACTGCGCTTTACGACGCAGCCTCCGAAACGTTCACGTGAAACGCCCACCTAACAGATATTTAGGGCTGTCTCTAGCTTTTCTTTACTCCAAATGTCATCAAAAACGCTCTAGTTGAAGTAAAACTGACGCACTCTTGACTTGGGAGTACTTCCGCCGGGGCGAGATGGTTAATGCAGTGCGTCTCCATCTCGCTCCATCTCGGCGTCGGTCGGATTACGGGGGGGTTTTAGTGGGTTCGAGTCCCGCACACCCCCTACCGCCACCGCCATGGTGGCATTTCCACCTCTCAAACAAAAAACGGTGTAAGCTGACAAGGCGAACGGATGTTGAAAGTTGTTGGTTAGCGTAGATCTCCATTATCAACATAACAAAGCAAAACATTTGTATTATTATATTGGTATGTAAAATGACAATGTACAATTGTCAAAATGGCGCCATTAACATTAAACAAAGCGAAAATAAAGTTATACCGGCCGATAGATAGAGCTAAACTAAAGAAATTTTGCTTCAGTCGTGTGGTCTAAAGCACACTACTTTTTTTTTACATCGTATAGTCTTTAATGTAACCACAAACAGTGGTGAAGAAAGAAGAGTCAAGAAAGGGTTTATGAAGGAAATCGTGTTATTTGTAACTATGCTTGTGTGTGTACAGGCGTCTTCCATCGGACTTCTTGGCATGAAAACTCTCGAACTGTGTATATAAACATTTTGGTATGTACTTATCGGTAACAAGAGGCAGCCTACGGTTTCACCCACGTTTCTTCATAAAATCTTTAACACCCCCCCTTGATCATCTCAAAAGTTGAATTAATAATAATAATAAACGCCCAACGATCACATACATAGATCCTGGACCCTAACTAGGATTCCCTGTGTCTAGGAACCCAGAAACTACGTGGACCATGGTCCCACAACACCCAGACACAGAACAAGTATTTGGTTTTTTTTTCTTTTCACAAATACTTGTCCTGTCGCGGGAATCGAACCCACCGCCTCCGGGTTATGAGCCGACCTGCTCAACCACCACAGAGGCTGACAAAACCTTTTTAAGAACAGTCTTGCGCCATAAATGGAAGACACTCCTTAAATATGGACACTCTACGTCTAGCGGTTTGGGATGTGCGTTAGTTGTCTGACAGTCAGGTATTTTATACATAGAAGATAGATAGATGTCAGTAAAATGATCATCATCATAATCATCATCATCACCCCTCTGTTATCCTATTTAAATGGGGGCGGTGTAGCATGATTTTGTTTTCCATTCCTTTCTGTCAGACGCCATCCCAACATTCATAGTAGAAAGTAATCACTTATTACAATATTAAACAAATGAAATCCTTATCTCCCCACTGGCTTAGACAAGTGATTTAGTTCGCAGACAAGTTATATTTATCTCAATAAATCTAATTCCTAAGACTCTACATAAAAACGCTAGTGAAATTGTGATTCCAAACATATGTAATTCATTTGCTTGCAAACCCTAGCCAAGTCGTAAACTTCGGGCCCCACTAGACTGGAGTAGTTGTAACAACTCATATAAAAGATAAACTGGCTTGATACCGCAAATTAAAATAATACCTATCTATCTGCCCTACATACCGTATACAAGCAACCTTTATTAGTATTATGGGCGAAACCCACCATGCTACAACTATGTGATATTATCACACATTCTGCCCTGAACTACGAAATTAATTATGATGATTTTTAATGTATTGAAATTAACTGTTTTTAACTTTACAGAATAATAACTGTAGGTAAGCAGTATCGTATTGTGGTACGGAAATAAAGAAAGAAAGAAGGAAAGAAAATACATTTATTCCAAAAACACACAATATTATAAAAAAAATAAAATTAATAAGTAAAAAATATAATTAATAAGTAAAAACAACAGATATTGTATGATGTCAGGAATAGGCTCCGACTCATACAACTGAGGCTGCAAGCTACAGCCTCAGTTACTAGTTTTCAGTCGGGCCTACTGACATCACGGACGCTTACACAATAATAATTATAATAATAACATAACACACACAAGTTACTTTTTACACCAAAAGAATCAGCCATAGCGGGTGAAACCGTAACACGCTGCTAATACCTATCACACTAATATTATAAAGGCGAAAGTTTGTATGTGTGTATGTGTGTATGTATGTTACTCCTTCACGCTCAAACGGCTGAATGGATTTGGATGAAATTCGTTAACAAGATAACTTATACACTGGATTAACATATAGGCTACATTTTATCCCGGAAAAGTGAAATTTTCCCGTGGGATGAGCAAATAATTAAAATACTTTTTATCCGCGGGTGAAACCGTGGGGCGCAACTAGTTGATAATATTGGTGCTGAAGGCAAAAAAATCTATACAAATCAGGGTGGAATTGGTATTCTTCTCCTTTTGAAGTTCGTTAAAAATTAACCACAACGCTCTCTTCCATTTTAATTCAATAATGTTTTTTTAATCTATATTTTTAAAAGGCTTTTTATACAAAGTTTATGGCAGCCCCTTTGTATCCTTACTATACAATATACACTCCAAAACTAGCTATGTATAAAAGACAAAAGCAACACATTTAAGCGAAACGAAAACATTTAAGCATGACTTAAGGACTCGAGACAAATGTTTTTTTTTTTTAAATCGATAAATTACTCGTACATAGATCCTGTTCCATAACTAGGATACCCTGTGTCTAGGGACCCAGGAGCTATGAGGAGCATGGTCCCACAACACCCAGACATAGAACAAGTATTTCTGCTTTTTTTTGTGCACAAATACTTGTCTTGCCGCGAATCGAACCCGCCGCCTTTTGTGAGCCGACCTGCTCAACCACCACACCACAGAGGCTGTGTTTTGTTCACTAGATTCCATTATTTTTCGATCACAGCAATCGCAATGGATAATGGCGCCTGCAAAACACACAAATTGAGGGTATAATTAAAATATAATCGGAGCGAGTGAATTGAGTCCATGTTATAATTACAGATTTCAGTTTTGTGCTGGGGAGGTTTCATACTGGGTGCCATTTGTATTTTGAGTGGAGGAACTTAGGTACCTACAGTTTTGTTTGGTTACTTGATAGATTTACTGGATGCTAAAGCCAGTATTAATTATAACCCAAACTCAGAACTTTGATCATAAACTAATCCCTGTTCTAGAAAGTATGAAATATCCAGTTTAGATACGGAATAAGATGTAGATTGTGCGAAGATTTTTTTTTTAATGTTAAGGAATGACGTGACGAGCTAGCCGTTCGCCTGATGTTAAACGACACGGCTGCCCATATCAGCTGCAGTGTCCCTCGGAACTCTAAAGTATAGAGGTTCGCGTGACACTGCACTGCGCACGTTATCCAGAGACATCAGCACAATCTAGTAATACGATTACTAAACTGTGAGATCAGATCATAAAGTCTCATTTGCCTAGTAATTTCACTAGCTACAGTGCCCTTCAAACCGGAACACAGCAGTGCTTGCGCACTACTGCTTGGCGGCAGAATAACTGGCAAAGCGGTGGTACCTACCTAGACGAACTTTGCAGTAAAGTCCTACCACCTAGTAACCATACCTACGCCTGTGCGTCTAGATTTATAAATAAGGTCTCAAAAAGTATATACACATCTGTATCCAAGAACCAATATTGATAAATTATAAAGTCAAAGTATTTTTTTTGCACACAGGCTATTTTTAGCACTTTTACAAGTGAAAGTGATATTAGGTACTTAAAATTAAGTTATTGTACTAAGCATATAAAATTACAAAGTGCTTAATGTTAAATGCTATACTCGTCTAGCAAACCATTAGGTACACCTAAGAGAACTTCTTTTTTCACTCGCATATTGTAATAAGCGAGTAAAAAAATAAGTTCTCTTTCCCACTACTGGTGCAAGCAATCCGGCAAATGCAATGCAGATCGGAAAACTCCAATCATAACCTTACACCTGTAAAGATGTTTAATTTTTGTTCTACTGTTTTACAACATTTATAATTTATTACAGTTGAGACATTGTAAATAAATATATTACAAAAGTAACCACCCACACTTCACACCAGTTCAGGAAGGATATTGAGATGATAATAAAACTTACAAAGAGAAAACTGATATTATATAGTAATAAGCAATATGCAAGGTACCTAAGATTTCATAACACACTTATAAAACTATGACGTCATGACGGTGATAATCTAGTGATAACCCATCATTAAACTTCACATTGAAAAGAACTGCCTCTCAGTCAGTATTAATCTATATATATAAAATTCAAAGTCCTGACTGACTGACTGACTTATATATCAACGCGCAGCCTACACCGCTGGTCCTAGAGACTTGAAATTTGGAGGTTGTTCTTTGTAAAGTGCAAGTATTCACTAAGAAAGGGTTTTTTGAAATTACACCCCTAAGAGGGTGAAACGTAGGGTTAAACGTTTCACTCACTTTACGCGGGTGAAGTCGCGGATAGAAGCTAGTGTAAGTATAAAAACAGTTTAAGGTAGGCTACAAAACTCAGTCACTGAATCGGGACTCAAGTCGAGAGTTTCATGTGAAGTAATGACTTCAACGCTGATTCAGTATCGAGAAAACTATAACTAATCGCAGTATTACAATTTTATAGTCGTTTTTTATGACGACATGTAATATTAATACACGCCTGCATTTATCGCTATGGAGTAAAGGAGTTAAAAACGCATGGTAAAGTAAAACATCCATTCTGTACAGCGTGCCCTCAACTTTAGTACGGCGAGGGCCCGGGGGCGTTCATTAAAATTTCAGGCGCACGTTTGAGCCGCACCGCGCTGCGCCGCTGCAGCCTGCAGCGGATCCGTGTTAACGAGTGCGGTGTGCGTCTCCAATTACATATTTTGCTATGTTCAAAGTAAGCGGTAGTGTCAATTCATCGGTTTTAATGAGTTGTTATTCATGTCAACGTAATATGTATAACTTGCCTACTGCCGGTTGGTTATCTACAAGTGTACGCCTCTGAAATCGATGTTTGCTCTTTGCAGTTGTTAATATTATTTATTCTGTGGCCTCTAAAATCGATCTTTTCTCTATGCTATCAGTTAGTACTATTATTTATTCTGTGGCCTTTAAAATCAATATTTGCTGTATGCTAGCCGTTGTTACTATTATTTATTCTGTGGCCTCTAAAATCGATCTTTGCTCTATGCTAGCAGTTGGTACTATTATTTATTCTGTGTCTCTTCCTAGTTTGAGCAAGCCGTTTTATTTACATCCAGAACTTAACCTACTTTTGCCTTAATGTGGCCTTCACTTAATATTTACGTCTTGCTACGGTACTGGTTACGTTTTGCTATCCTGTTGGGTGCGTACAAGCTTTTTAGATTTTTATTGGTTTATTTGGTTATAACTTAATTTTTAAAGAATTTCCGTCCATTTCGTCCCTTCCCTTTTATCCTCTCTGTCTTTGTCAAGCAATTACTCTACCTCAGTTGCGTTACCACAGCATTCCTAATACATTAGATCCATATTTCTTAAAAACAACTAATAGAATGGTGTATAAATATAACTTTATAACTAGTTATATACTGGCTGACAATATTCGAGCTAAATAAGCATTATCATCGAAATATTAAGTAGGTATTAGTGTAACATACCGAGTATGTAGTACGAGTGACGTAACCGGCCCTCAGTGACCCAAAAAGCCGTTATCGTCAGATATATCCTGTGACTCGTAGCCCCCGCTGCGCGACACGGGGGTTGATTTATACCCCAAGTGGACATAGGTACCTTCGGAAATGGCAACTGGCTTATACCTACTTTCGTAATGTCGTAACACTGACGTATTATCGTGACTAAATCTATATGCTATAGCACTTATTATAAATACTGAAGTTCCCTGTGAAGTGAACATTATGAATTTTACATGCAATTATTGATTGGCGTATTCAAATGTGTGCACATATCAAATAATAGCAGCTTTGCCCGCGTGGCCTATAGGAATATAATAACCACTCATCACCCCTTAAGGGTGGAATTTCGAAAAATCCTTTCATAGTGGATACCTACACTTTACAAAGAACACACCCTCCAAATTTCAAGTTTCTAAGACCAGCGGTTTAGGCTGTGCGTTGATATATAAGTCAGTCGTTCATTCAGTTATGGTTTGGCATTGAGATGTATATCCAATGACATGAGCTTCCTAAATGGTATTTTGAAACTGTTCTGAGGGGTGATCATGGAACTTTGATTGCAATGCAACAGGAGAAATTTGACTCCTAATCTTAGAGAAATAAGGCACACGCGGAGTATTGGCGGGAAAACGAAAAAGATTGCGTCCCCGCATTGTATTATTTTCCAAAACATGTGTTATTTTCAGTGTTAGTGCATAAAATTGGTGGAATTTTATCTGTTAAGTGCTGGACTACAGGCATGAGTGTGGGAAATTGGTATAATGATGGTGAAACGTTTTTTTTCGTGTTGTTTCCAAAACTCCATAGAAGCTTCTGGTAAAGTTGCCACCGCTTTACTAGGAGTATGACTTGACTTGATGACTTGGATTGTGACTTGACTTGACATATATACATGTATATATTACTTAACTCTAGAAATTATCAATTACTTGACACTGGCTAAATACACAAAAGTGTGGAGCCATACCAACACAAAAAAAGGAACACGCGAATAGGAGCGCTGAGCACTACCTACTGTAGTTCTTGTACTATTATTTATTTTATGAGATAGGTATGCAATGATACTTACAGAAATATATTTAGATAAATCAAGGAGCAAAGTAAACATATCAAATAAATACGCAACCATTTCGAAGTAAAGCAGAATCACAATGATATTTCTTGAATGAATACTGGAACGCTTTCAATTTGTTATCGCCTTGTGCCTCGGTACAAAAGTTGAGAAACTTTTTTCTTTATTTAAAGTAAACCAAACTAGAACCAGATTGTAGCCTTCGAAGGCTAAGCGTTTTGGAATTTATTATTATTATTCAATTTATAATAATTAGCTTACAGTTAATGACCAAAACGCTAACTATTATAATGATTATTTATTTTTTATTTTTTTTACTTCAAACTTGTCTAGCATTTGACCACGTTCTCACCTGATGGGAAGTGACGATATATATATACTTACGTGAAAATTTAAAGTTATTACAAATAGTTCTTGTGTTATCGTAAAATATGTCTATGTATTATGCAAGTAAATTTAACCAATGTTTTGCGCTCCGCGGTTTCACCCGCGGATAAATAGTGTTTTTTAATTATTTGCTCATCCTACGGGAAAAGTTCGGGATAAAAAGTAGCCTACATGTTAATCCAGTGTATAAACTATCTTGGTACCGAGTTTCATCCAAATCCATTCAGTCGTTTGAGCGTGAAAGAGTAACAAACATACACACATACAAAATTTCGGCTTTTATAATATTAGTGTGAAGTGTGATAATAATAATAATAATTACGCCCAAAGGTCAAATACATAGATCCTGGACCCTTACTAGGATGCCCTGTGTCTGTGTCTTGTCTTGCCACAGGAATAGAATCCGCTGCCTCAGTGTTATGAGCCAACCTGCTCAACCACTACACCACAGAGGCTGTCTATTTTACTATGTAAAATACGTAGGTCTATTAAAAAGTCAAATACGTTACATATGTCTATTTAATTAAGTAGAGTAAGAGTCCCGCCTTGTGATACACGGCAAAGGTTCCTCATCATTTCTTCAGGGACAATAATTCATGTGTCTACTTTCAGCAATCAAGTTTCATTCAGACAGATCCGTCGACCTCATCATTACAGTCTGAATTAGCTTTCACAACTTCAAACGATGCTTTTACCAAAAGTTCAAAGTCAACAGATCCACAATTCTTTTTTTTTGTTTTATTTTGGTTCCACACTTTTGCGTATTTAGCCAATGTCAAGTAATTGATAATTTTTCAAGTTAATTAATATTATATAATGTGTCAATTCAAGTCAAGTCACAGTCCAAGTCATCAAGTTAAGTCATAGTCTAGTCAAGTCAAGTCATACTCCTAGTAAAGTGGTGGCAACATTACCAAAAGCTTTTATGGAGTTTTGGAAACAACACGAAAAGAAACGTTTCACCATCATTATATCACTTTCCCACACTCATGCCTGTAATTCAGCACTTAACGAATAAAATTCCATCAATTATATGCACTAACACTGAAAATAACACAAGTTTTAGAAAATAATACAATGCGGCGACACGATCTTTTTCGTTTTCCCGCCAAAACTCCATCCACAATCTTTGAACCATACCACGTTATGGGGCAAAGAAAACTACAATGGCCTCTTTTACGGCAACCAATCGACATATTTCTATGCGAACCCTTTACAATGTTAGCGAGGAGGAAAACGGGAGCTACTCGCTTTTTGCGGATCGCTAGTTTATCACAAAACACACGTACCTGATGTAAGTTACTGAAGTGACTGTCCTGTATCCTTGTTGCCTTTACGAACGAATATGAATATACTTTATGACATGACAACAACCTGATATTATAATAATTATGACAACTAAACTTATAAGTTATCTTAAATTAAAGGGGGAGTTTTGACGGGAAAACGAAAAAGACAGCGTCACCCATTTTATTAATTTCTGAAACTTGTGTTATTTTCAGTGTTAGTGCATAAAAATGGTGGCATTTTATTTGTTAAGTACTGAATTACAGGCATGAGTGGTGGAAAGTGGTATAATGAATATATATAATGGAATATATATATATATCAATATAAATAAAATATAAAAATAAAATATGAGAAATTATCAATTACTTGACACTGGCTAAATATACAAAAATGTGGAGCCAAAACAAAAACAAAAACAAAATTAAAGGAGCTAAGGCAATTCCGTCTACGGATTCAGATAGCACGGAACGTTTCAGACAGGGAGGACTAGAAACCTATTCCGGAAATTTCCACCAACTATACTGCGAGCCACCATACCAGTGGGAATTTGGGGAGTAGAACTGACTTGTCGCCAAAATGACCGAGTCGATAGTGAAAAGGTACATCGCACAATTCTGTCGTTCTAGACTAGAATATTTCACTCAATTGTAGTGTCTGCCTATTTCTCTCAGTCTCCAATTCCAGTCAAATAAATAAATATTACTTTCGAATGGTAGCGTTATCAATACTGGCATAATATTATAATAACCAAAACTGAACTTATGAAATTTATTACCGAAACTGCTAGCTTGCCTTTACTGTTGCTCACGTTTTTAGGCTTCACAATCTTAAAATGTATCCATCGTTTGTTTTATTTCTGATCTAAAAAGGAATGAAAATAAAAGCAGCGATGTATAGCGTAAAATTGTAAGGGTAGAGTTTGAGGCAGGTTTCGTGGTAGAGGTTAAGTACGAAGGGTGCGAAGTTTGGACAGGCGCACGTCTACGAAGAACAAACATGCGCGCAAATGCAACAGAGATGACATATTGCTGCTTTGTTAGACAATAAGACGCCTCTACATTATATATAGCGTATAGTGCTATTTAACGGGCTTGTTGAGTTATTAGATAATTAGAAACATTATAACGCCTCGTGGCTTAACCTGGAATTTATCTGTTTTTCCATGAGAATTCTTAATTAGGTACCCGTTTATCTCAAGGTGCATGCTAAATTCAGCCTTTCTGGCGTTAAAGCCATACAAGCAAACAAACATATATGCTGACAAACAAACAGACAATGTTTTACTTTAACGCATTAATAGTTATTTATATAAAATGTAAATTTTCTACTAGTGCCTTCTTACTATTAAGCACCTACTTTTTTGTTTGTTTTGGCTCCACACTTTTGTGTATTTAGCCAGTGTCAAATAATTGATAATTTCTCAAGTTAATGATATTTCACGCAGATATGTGTTAAGTCACAGTCCAAGTTATACAAGTCATACTCCTAGTAAAATGGTAACAACTTTAGTAGAAGCTATTTATTTAATAGTAAGGATATCAGTTATGAGCTCGTTTGTCATTGTCAAGATACGAATGTGAAGTACTCATTTATCCATTTCAAAGTCAAAATCATTTTTTTTTATTACAAATAGGCTATTTTTCGCACTTTTACAAATCAAAGTAAGATAACTTTTTATTTAGGCGTTTGCACTAATCATATAAAATTGCTAAATGCGTAATGTCAAATATTATCTATAGCAAGACTATAATAGCATGAGAATAAAAAAAAAGTTGATGTCAGCAATCCGGTAATGCAGAGAAAAAAACTAAGATCCGAAACTTCGGTTATACCTGTAAACAAGAATTCCCAGATCCAGGAACTACGAGGACCATACCCACCCAGCACCCAGACTCAGAACAAGTATTTGCGCTTTTTTTCTGTCCACAAATACTTGTCCTGCGGGAATCAAACCCACTGCCTCCGGGCTACGATCCGACTTGCTCAACCACCACACCACAGAAGCTGTCAATACAAATAACTAAAAACGTTAGTGTATAGTTTTCGTTTCGTGCTATTGACGTTGCATTTTCGTTCTGCTAATTTGAAATTTACTACGTAAATCCAAACCACAAACACTGCAGTATACCTAATTTAACTCGGCGAAATTCAATAAGCAGAACAAGTCTACTTCGCAAAACCGCTAAAGAACGCATTACTGCATAATCGTCAGCTTAATTAACATTTTAAAACCACTCCGCTTGACATTCATGAGATTTGCGTTTTTAAAAGTGTAGACTCGGAAAAAGTATATGTTTTTTTAGCGAGCTCTGGAACACAAGAAAATCTAGCTTTGTTACGGGCAGACTGTGGACTGTTTACTAATTAATGTGCCCGCATGGCAACACAAGGTGACCACAACTTATTTATTTACATTTTGGAATGATGAAAATTGCAGACTTTGTAAGTATATTAACTTTTTGATGAGACTAACGAGAAGCACTTCACTATTCTATATATATTTCTATATATTATTATTATTTTTTGTTTCTCCACACTTTTGTGTATTTAGCCAGTGTCAAGTAATTAATTTTTCAAGTTAATTAATATTATATATATGTGTGTTGTATGTGTCAAGTCAAGTCGCAGTTCAAGTCATCAAGTCATGTCATAGTCTAGTCTAGTCAAGTCATACTACTAGTAAAGTGGTGGCAACTTTAATCGAGTAGCTTCTATAGAGTTTTGGATACAACACGAAAAGAAACGTTTCACCATCATTATACCACTTTCCCACACTCATGCCTGTAATCCAGCACTTAACGAATGTTGAATGCCATCAATTTTATGCACTAACACTGAAAATAACACAAGTTATGGAAAATAATACAATGCGGTGACGCATTTTCTTTTTCCCGAAAACCTCTTCCAATTAACTGTTGAAGTACTACCATTTTACTGAGTTTGGGGTTACTTCAACAGTACACACTATACACTAACTAAACAGTAATTAGTACCTATGCAAAAAAGGCAACATGCTAGCTTTGCGGGCTCATAGGTATACAATTTCATTGTAGAAACATTCGATTTAAAGTTTTCCTGACCAAATACCTAATTAACGCGTAAAATGATCGGTGGTGATTACGGAACTTTGATTGCAATGCATCAGGAGACATATTTTCATGATTTGAAAATTTCCATAGTTACTATGCACATAAGCTACGTATTGTTTCTATTGGTTGCATTCAAGTTATGTGATCACCTAGCTATAAACAAGAAAATAAACAGTTAGAGATAAAAATTACATGCTTGCGTTAGTAACTGGCTCCCAGAAGAACGACATCGACTGTCCTAAGCCTGGTCGGAGTAATTTCGACTTTTTAAGTGACGTGAGTTTAGCCGTTATTTATTTTACTAAACAATGAGAAATGGAAATCGAGTAATAGGTAACTTTTTCAAAACTTACTCATTTTGTATCCGAAAACTTGCCTGAATCGTTCCCACCCGCAGGCTTCCCGCACACTCGTCGAGCGCGTTTCTACTTTTTATTTGTAATTACTTGATGCGTTTCAGATTGGAATTAAATCTGTCGCAGCTCAGTGCCATTAGTACGGGCGTGGACACACGCCCGTAATTGTTGGGGTGTTTCTACCGCTCCACGCTGCTTTATGTAGGGAAGTTTTAACTATTAGGCATGTTTTACTGTGTCTGTTTGGTGTTTCAATAGAATGATTACCACCCTGAATGTTAAAGTTATATGATTCATCTAAAAACCACAATGATATAACAACTACCTAACAAGTACCTATATATTATTGTTGTGGTTTATGTAGGTATATTATTATGTGATAGAGGAATATGTATATGTATGTTTATTTATTATGTAGTTAATATTATATTATGGTAAATTATCTCATTAGTATGCTGTAGTTAAGTGCACCCCGTCTATACGACTTTGTAATAAATCCTCTCCGTCCAAAGGTTGCCTGGAAGAGATCGCTTTTAGCGATAAGGTCGCCCATTGTTCCCCACTACTTGTGTTTCATTGTGTTATTTGATATTTTTGTTATTATGTGGTGTGTACAATAAAGAGTTTATCTATCTAACTACTTCGGCTGGCCCGATAGCTCAGTTGGTAGTAGCCCTGCCTTCTGAACTGTGGGTTGTGGGTTCGATTCCCACTCAGGACAAACATTTGTGTGATGAACATAGGTGTTTGTTCTGTGTCTGGGTGTCATATTGTATTCTATGTATGTATTTACAAACAAAAAGTATCTAAGTGTTGTATCAGTTATCTGGTGCCCATAGCACAAGCTTTGCTTAGTTTGGGGCTAGATGGCGTTGTGTGAGATGTCCGCACATATTATTATTATTATTATTATTAACTACTACTACACTACCTACTACAACAACAAAAAAATGGACTATTATAGACAGTCCAAATGCTCCAGCCCAGTACAGGCAGCGTACCGAATATTTTGATTCGTTGAGCCAAATAAGTTATATATTATATGATATATACAATTTCAACGTAACACAAGCCAAAGGTTTGTCGAAAATGTGGAGTCAGTAAGATCCAAAACCTGTAAGATGCGAGATTTATATTTTTTTTTTTATCATTGAATTGCATCTTGGTTAATATCATTCGACTGAAGACGTCCACTGATGACAACGTAAAATGAAAACAAAAAAGCAAACTCGATAACGTCACGAAACATAGGCCTTCCCTATAAAGCGCCACTTTGAGTGGCTGCTTGCCTTTTGCATCCAACGGCTCCTCACATTGTGACCAGGGGTGTGATCATGGAACTTGGATTGCAATGCATAAGGAGAAACATCATTCCTAATTAGAAAATTTCCATAGTAACTACGCGTATAAGCTGTGTATTGAAACTGTCAAAATTATACGAATTTGTGTTTCTTTTTGTTACAATCAAGTTACGTTATCGCCAACCAGCTGTGGGATCATGGAAATCGATTATTACCAATGGAAACATTAATTTGTATGAATTTGACAGATTCAATAATAGCTTTATTATTATGAACAACAATAATTTCGTATTTCAAATATTATCAAAAATTATGCTCTTAATTCTTGTGATTCTGAGATTCCAAACAAAATAAGCGACGATGCTATCTTTTTACGCGGCGCGGCGGTTACAGCGCCATATTTCGCGCAAGCCACGGGCGTAACGAAAACGTATTACGTTTATATGAAGCGTATTAAATTACGCTATGAGCGGGAGCGTACGCCACATGTAATTATGGCGACAATACGTCGGAACGTTTAGGGATAAAAAGAAAAACCATGAAAAGTTTTTATTGTGAAGGATGCTGGATATGAAAACAAACTGATCTAATCATAGAAGGTTATGGTACGACTTTGTACTTTAACTAATCTTAGACTACATAAAGCCAAATATTGTTAGGGAATTGTGGTGGTTACGTTCCTTTGTTTGACTGTAATGATGTGGAAAATTAATTTCCGTAGCTAAATTAGTTTAGTGTAAGTAAATCGCAATACTTGCTGCTTTATTATTAGTTATAATAATATCAAGTTTGACCGTAAAACATGTTTGTGTTTCTTTGGAAAACTCAGCCTATATACAAGCCGATAACTTAGCCAAGAGTATTTTCTAATAATTTTGTATCTTACCGAAATATTTTTTTATGATTAGCATGTAAAATTGTAAAATAAATAAACTACTTATCAAAAGTCAGCGCCGAGCCGCCCCCGCCACCGCGCGTACTCCTTGAGGATGGGCATCTATATTGCCCGAACACCGGTCGAGTTATTCGACTGTATTTCGTGAGTGTTAGCCGTGTAATAGTTGTAATTATGAGTACTACTGACGTCAGTTTCTATAATATTTATCAAAAGTACGTACGTACGTATGAAAGAAGTACTTATTGACAATGCATCGGCAACCCCTCTATAAGAATTCGCAAGCCGATCGTTCCAGTTAATGTTTTTTTATAATTTACGAATAGACTTAAGTTTGACTGCAACTCACGTGTAGGGTGATCACGAAACATAGATTGCATTGCAACACGAGAAATTTCATTCTTAATTTAATAATTTCCAAAGTGACTATGTACATAAGCTACGTATTGAAACTGTCAAATCTTCACAAATTTCTGTTTTTATGAGTTGCAATCAAGTGTTCAGCGACAATGCAGTTGAAGGTGTTACAAGTTGGCATATGAGAAGAATATTCTTTCTATTCTTAAAGAGACTCAAATTATACTTACTACAGAAAACAAGGAGAGTGAGTTCAGTTCTCTAGCAGTTCGATAATAGCAGCAGTCTGATTACAGATTCAGCGAAATGCTTGGGGCATACTATATTGGAGTGAAACGACTCCCTCTCCTTGTAGTCCAAATGGGACCTTTGAAAGGGAGATATTTATAAGCGTGCTTATAGTCCTGCCGGTGGATGGTCACCCTGCATGTAATTCAAGCTGTAACACCACAACTGGTTATATCGCGAGGCGGCGGCGCGGACGCCTCGAGCCATTCTCCTGTTCATTTTACGGTCTCAACTTTTTCAATCGTTTCCCTTTGAAGTGTCAACATTTTCTAAGCCCTGTTATAGTACTGGTCATTTTAAACAAGATCTGCTAGGCGATCATGTAATTTGATTACAACCGACAGAAACATATAGTTGTATGAATTTGACAGTTTCAATACGCAGTATGCATAGTTAGTATGAACATTTTCAAATTAGGAATGAAATTACTTGCAATCAAAGCTCTGTGATTATTCATTTCAAAAATTCTTTATTTTAAATTACATGTTACGTTAGCGCTAGAATCTAAGCGATGTCTTTCTTAAAATTAATATGTTTTAATTGCTAAAGACCGCCTTTTTTCCCCACTGATAAAAAAGTTATAGCTTATTTGAGAATATCGTACTTAACACGTAAATATATCATTATTATAGTGTGTCCTTCTAAAAAAAGCGTCCATAGTAGTTTCATGGAGTATACCTACGTTCAGCAGTGGACGTATTCCTGCTGTTTATGTGAAATAAAATAATAAAATAACGCCTATCGATCACATACATAGATCTAGGACATCCTAGACATAGAAACTAGGAT
Source organism: Ennomos fuscantarius (assembly GCA_905220475.3). Lineage (NCBI taxonomy): Eukaryota > Metazoa > Arthropoda > Insecta > Lepidoptera > Geometridae > Ennomos > Ennomos fuscantarius. The sequence continues at coordinate 13,281,238 of HG992040.1, forward strand.
TTTCTGTATCTAAGGACCCAGAAACTACGAGGACTATGGTCCTACAACACCCAGACTAAGAACAAGTATTTGCTTTTTTTTATTTGTGCACAAATACTTGTCCTGTAGCGACAATCGAACCCGTTGCTTCCAGGTTATGAGCTGACCTGTTCAACCACCACACCACAGAGAGATAAGATATTGCTGAATTTTATTTTTAGATATAAATAGGTAGATAAAATTCTTTATTGAAATACCACATTACAGGAACAATTGACAAGCACAAACTTAAAAATTAAATGTCACAATGGGCGGTCTTATCACTGAAAGCGATCTCTTCCAGACAACCCAAACCATTTTACATCATTTCATAGCAGATTAATTGCGCGGATAAAGCCTCGGACAGCAGTTAGTCAATAATATTTCAAGTTCTAAAATGTTTCTATTGGAATCTCGCTATGACGGCTTATATGCGCAAACAAAATAAAAAATAGCAAGCAACGAAAACATCAAACAGATAGCAGTTTTTATTAAATTTTTGTCGGAGTTGAAATTGTAGTAGTTTTTGAGTGCTTTGCTTTAATGATCACATCTACAATAATATTTAGGGCAACTAAGAAGTAATAGTAGTAGTAGGTAGTTTTTAGTATTAGTTATTAAATCATTGTAGTATTTAGAGATTAAAGGCAGTTTGCCGTGTTAAAAAAAACCTAAGAAGCAGTTAATAACTCACTACTTATTCTTAGTTAGTTAAGTAAGTAAGAAGGTGAGTTTAAGGCCCGTATTACAGAATAGAATAGAATATTGTTTATTGGCCTTGTGTAACTTTACATGTTACACAAGGCAGAACAGATCTATGTTCAATCGTCGATTGATACTCTTATGGATATTTCACTAACTATTTGATCATTTTGTGAATGAAATGATAATCATAATCAATCACACTAATATTATAAAGGCGAAAGTTTGTATGTGTGTTTGTGTGTATGTTTGTTACTACTTCACGCTCAAACGGCTGAATGGATTTGGATGAAAGTCATTCTAAGACATCAGCACAATCTAGTAAAAAAATAAATATGTGTGGACGCACAATAAATATGTGTGGACAGCAGTGCTTGCGCACTACTGCTTGGCGGCAGAATAACTGGCAAAGCGGTGGTACATATCTAGACGAACTTTGCAGAAAAGTCCTACCACCTAGTAATGGGCGGCCGTGCTGCTTTACATCAGGTGAACGACTAGCTAGCTTGTCACATCATTCTCTAATATAAAAAGAAATTGTTTTGTGGCATAGACTAGGGGTATCTATGAACCTTCACAAAAAAGTCTAAACTACGACTAGAAGTGGCTAAAAATACAAATTAAACAAAACCCAACTCAAGGTTTTTGTTTTATTATAGGTAACAGACTTAAAAAGTAGTTGCTCGTAAATATTTTATCCAGAAGTGGGTCACATTCAATAACAATTTGCCCCGGCTTCAGTGGAGGGGTCGGGATCACAGGGATGACAGAGGGCGGAGATTTGATTGCAGCGACGTGCGTCGTGGGCTCGCGCTCGGGGCGCCGCGCCGTGCACTCGCGCTTGTATGTGGGTCACCTAGATACAGTCCTTGCTGAAGGGTAAGGGCTGCTGTTGACGACCACGACTTGAAAAATAAATGTTATTTATCGAACAAATCTTACTAATATTATTTACGCGAAATATTATAGGAACTGACGTGAGTAGTACTCATAACTTCAACTATTACACGGCTAACACTCACGAGATACAGTCGAATAACTCACGGTCGAGTTATTCGACTGTATCTCGTGAGTGTTAGCCGTGTAATAGTTGTATTTACGTGAAAGTTTGTATGTATAAATGTATAATAATAATAACGCCCAACGCTGTCGTACTGTGTACCCCATAAATGTGGTCCTATATAGCTAGGTTAAATAAAATGTAAAATTAATTATTGATAGTGAATTTATTTCTGTTTAATTAAAATGAGTTAAATTTGTGTATAGCCACCATTATAGGTTTTCTTGTCTTTGCTTTCTAAGTAGGTAAGTACGTGTTTATCTGCGACAAAATAATAATAATAATAACACCCAACGATCACATACATAGATCCCAGACCCTAACTAGTATTCCCTGTGCCTAGGGACCCAGGAACTACGAAGACCACGGTCTCACAACATCCAGACTCTTTTTTCTGTGCACGAATACTTGTCCAGCCGCGAGAACCGAATCCGCGGCCTCCGCCGCAGCCGACCTGCTCCACCACCACACCACAGAAACTGTGTATGAATATTTGTTACTCTTTCACGCTAAAACGGCTGGATGAATTTGGGTGAAATTTAGAATATAGATACCTTATATTGTGGATAACACATAGGCTACTTTTTATACGCGGGTAAAACCGCGGGGCGCAGCTAGTAAATAAACAAATTTGGTTAATATTAATAAGCCCATATTTTACGATTTGAAATAAGTTTTGTATCGACTTACGCTTTTATTGTTATTGCTTAACTAATGAAGGCCAGTTGAGAAACCAAGCAAAAGTATTAAATTAATATCTATTTGTAAAATAAGCACTTAATATTAAGAAAAAAACAATAAAAAGAATATTGTATATGTAGAGGTGAATCTTTTAGGTATTTTATTTCTTTCGATCAATTAATGTTTATTACACATTTACTATTCTATAAATTATCTATTATATCCATTAAATTTGAACTATCTCTGCGCCTGCGTGTGCGAATGATATAAGACCAGAAAAATTCAAAGTGGGAAAAGATTTTTCCTCATTCGTCCACTTTAGAACAATACATTTGCAACTAATTTTCTATCTCGTAACACGCTTATAGGTACTCAGTGAATTTCACAACCAAACATTGTATTTAGGTAATCTATTACATATCAAAGTAAGCAAGTAGCCACCCGATAAACTGCACCTGTAGCATCCGACCTTCGACCTACATACTTCGAAATACGCCGAAATAACATTGAAGTGAAGTATTGACGATTCACGACAAATGTTACCTACATATTATACTCTTAGTGTATTTTATTTTGAGTTAGAGGCTTTGCACGGATTTTATATTTAGTGTGTCAAAATATTTAATGATGAGCAAATACTTTTCAAACTGTGATTTGTTTCAGACCTTGCAATCACATGCACACACACAAGTAACTAAATTTTTATTAATTAATTGTGATGTATATTTATGCGATAAGGGGAACAAACCTCGTGGTATGCCCAAAAAAGGGAGTTGGGGAGGATTACTGTTACTAATTAGCAGGTTACTCGTAAGCAGGATTACGAGTATAATTATACTATTTGTACCATTATTTCATAGTGTGTAGTATTTAGTATCGTAATGCCACTATTCTACGCGAAATACCATAATTTTATCTTCAGGTTGACCGACTTGTATTAACAGTGAACCCTTTAACTTTTTAATATTTACCTTACAATATCGGGAATTTTCGTATGTACGAAAACAGGCACGCAATTAAAACGAAATATCACTAAAGATATAAACATATACGATATAAAGAACCATGAAACCTCAAACGTGGTATAATTGTGGACAAATAGTATAATTTTATTTACAACGTACAATATTTTGAGGTTCTGAATCCAACCCTGCTCCTACATAGGTAGGTATTTTAGGTGTACAGTTCATAAAACTTCGGAGGGCGCGTTACGACAATAATCGTCAAATCAAGTCAAACATTTTTTTTTGATGTCTCTGGATGACGTGCGCAGTGCAGTGTCACGCGAAGCTCTACACTTTTGAGGTCCGAGTGACACTGCAGCTGATATGGGCAACCGTGTCGTTTAACAGCAGGCGAACGGCTAGCTCGCTACGTCATTTCATAACATAAAAAAAATTCTGTGGTATACTCTAACTAAAAAAAAAAATTAGATATCTTATTAGATTTAGAGATTAACCACGTATTTTATTCAAATTGGTGACAAAGACGAATTTATCTGGCTACTCTCCAAAGATTTTATAAAGCAATCGTAGACTCAAAGTCTTGTGGAAACCTGGTTTTAGACTTAACAACTTCAATTTCATACTAAGCAGCACTATGCATTTAAATTAGCAGCTATCACTTGTAGAGAGGGTAGGTACTAGCCAGATAGACGCTCAACTAGTCAGAACGTGGCATTATTAAAAATCAAGAAAACAGTTCCGGTTTTCTCTGGCTGGGTTGATAACTTGGTAAAATCATTTTAATTCTATTCATTAGATTTTGTTGTTGTTGTTGTTACAAGTAATAATAATAATATTAATATCACACAACGCCATCTAGCCCCAAACTAAGCAAAGCTTGTACTATGGGAACCAGATAACTGATACAACACTTAGATACTTTTTTAGACTACTACATCCTTAGAATACAATATAACGCCCAGACACAGAACAAACATCGAACTTGATCATACAAATTGTTCTGGGTGGGAATCAAGCCCACAACCTGCAGTTCAGAAGGCAGGGTTACTACCAACTGAGCTGAGATATTTAATATTAAATAATTTGCAAGATTACGCTTGTCCATAACTGTTGCACTTCCCCTATACCCCCTGTAGAGACATACGTCATTACCTCCTGCAGGGGTCCTCAACTGCGCACTTGTAAGAACCACGTGGCCGTTCATTGACCCCCCACTTTCTATTTGAATTCGCATTTTCAACCTTAAGCCAATGGCATAACAACCAAAACAAACGCATTTACATAATCGCTAAGCTTTCTTAAACCAAAACCTATCTGCAGTTAAATAAAGGACTTTGAACTGTAACTCGATGCAGGAAGTTTTGTTTTTAACGCATTTTAAGTATGGTTTTAAAAGGCTTCGTTTTCAGTATTATATTTATGTACTTATAGCCTTGGAAATAAGGTTGAGTATCGTCGAATGCTTTAATTAATAACTACGCAATAGAATGGGGGATATCAGGATAAAGGTAGAGCCATTAGGGGTTAGGATAAATCAGGTGTAACTTCAGCTTAATTACTTAAAAGCAGATCCATTTATTATTTAAAGTTTAGTGTACATAATTAATAAAATTGATGTTTATTACTAAGTCTTCTAAAAGTGTATAATACCCGTATGTATTAAAGTCTATTAAAATATAACTTATCAAAGCAACCCTTTCCCCCGGATTCTCGAATACATTTGTTAAATTCATGTCAATTTGGTAGACTAAATACTGAACGCTAATTGGTTGCCTGTTGATCATCGGCTGTTTTAACCAATAAGCGTACAGTATTTGGCATGTTGACTTGTCAGAGTTTAACAAACGTACGAGAAACTGGGGGCTAGGGAATTATAAGTGGGAACTTAGAAGCTGTCAAACTTTAAGACAGATGGGTACGAGTGTTCTTTTAAAAGTCCATATATAAGATTTACCTAATTTTTTTCTTTTTGTGTTCGTTGAATTCATTTTGTACCAATTTTACTGATTTTTTTATCTTTCGTAAATTGTTAGACATTGTGTGGCGGAGCTGTTATTTTATGTCTCGTTTTATTTCTCTTATACTGTAAACAAACTTCAATGTACCAACTTTAGCTATTGTATTGTTTATTTTCTGGGTCAAACTGGTAAATTATTATAAAATTGTTAATGTTTACAAACAAACTATTACATTATTATAAAATGATTATGCTGTGCTAATTGCAGAAATGGAAATTTTTTGTTGTTTCAACTTTCAAAATTGATGATGTTATTTTTATTGTTTCTTATATTATTTTAAAGATATCACATAACAGATCATAGAAAATACAATTTGGTATTGTATTTACAATATGATTTAACAAGTAGTACCATAACATGATTTAAAAAGTACATAATGAAAAATTCTAGGAAAGACATTCAAAGACATTAAGTAAGATCTCTTTCAATGTCTTTGAATTCCATAATCCAATCACACATGCACTCTGCCTGATACAAAACAGTAAAAATTACATACCTATCATAAAGTCGAACAAAAGACAATAAAAAATAAAGCAAACGAGTGTAACTTAATTATTTATTAAGTATAGTAGTAGTGCTGAGACTCAGCAGACTGGGGATTTAACACTCGACTCTTCTCTGGCGGTGTGTCAAAAGCGAGTGTTAAATCCTAGAACGTGTAAATAACAACAAACCCGGAAATTGAGTATACTTTTCGTAGACGACACCTCTCTACATTCACGCAGGAGCCTCAAGAGCCTCCAAACACTCGGCCTGCATCAGAACTCCCGAGAAATCTTCAATATTTGCTCACCCTGCCGCAGACGTATTTGCGCCCGACACAAACTCTTCTTCAGATACTTTCTGCAAATATTTGCTTATTTATTTACGTGACAAATTCTTATTTCAAACGGTTTCACCGAGGTAAATATAGCGAAGATTTTCGGAGCAAACTGAATGTTTTTATAACGTTTTTTGGGGATAAATGTTTTTTTAGAGTACAAATAAAGCACGCCTACTAGATAGATTAAAAAAAAGTAAAACTGAAGTAAAACTTCTGAGTGAGTTCAGCTCCATCTATCGGCCGGTTAAACATTGTTTTTACTTTTTTAATGTTAATGTCGCCATCTTGACAATAAAATTGCAAATTGTCATCTACCGAACATACCAACATAATATTTTTTTAAACTTTGTTATGTTGACAATAGAGATCTACGTGAACCAACTTAAACTTCCGTTCGCCTCGGATTCACCAGCTTACTCCAAATCAAGCGTGCGTAAAGAAGTTTTACTTTAATAAAAAAATAATATTAGGTCTTTACCTATGAAATTGCCGTTTTGTTTGAAAAAAGTTAAAGTATTTTTTTTTCGAACTTATTTATTTCTTTTATTCAAAGTAATCACCCCTGCAATCAAAGCATCTTTGCCAACGCTGTGGCAGTTTATGGATTTTGATTCTTGAAAAAATCAGCAGGACGGGAGACAACAAACTCTTCAAAGGCGTTTTGTACTGCCTCTCGGGAATTGAATTTTTTTCCCGCTTAAAAGTTGTCCAAATTTAGGAAAAAGTAATAGTCGGTAGGCGCAAGATCTGGTGAGTATGGCGGATGAGGGAGAGCTTCCAAACCCAACTCATGCAGCTTAGAGACGGTCTGTTGTGCAGTATGGGGTCGCGCGTTGTCGTGAAGTAGCAGTGGAGACGACAGATTGACCAAAGCTGGTTGCAGACGTGCGAGTTTCGCCATCATTGTGGTCAGTTCTTCAATGTACACATCTGCAGTAATGCTCTCGCCCTTTTGTAAAAAGCTATGATGAATCAAACCAGCACTAGACCACCAAACTGTGACCATCACCTTTCTAGGGGTCATTTTTCGTTTTGCACATTGCTTTGGTACCGAACCAGGATCTAACCAACTTGCTGAGCGCTTTCGATTGTCAAAAAGAATCCATTTTTCGTCGCACGTAACAATTCGGTTCAAAATTCCTTCATTTCTGTGCCTGTTAAGCAGCGCAAGGCAAGTCTCGACGCGTACGTTGCGCTGGCGACCGTTAAGTTCGTGGGGCACCCATCTATCAAGCTTTTTTATCTTGCCAATCTGTCGCAAATGGACCAATATTGTTTTGATGCTAACATCAAAAGCTGCTGCTAGCTCAGCTGTAGATTGAGATTCATCAGCTTCCACAATCGCCTTTAATTCATCATTGTTGACCAAAGTTTCCGGACGACCACGAGGTTCATTTTTCAAGTCAAAATTCCCAGAACGGAACCGAGCAAACCAATAACGGGTTGTACGTTCGTTTGTACAGTTCTCTCCGTAAACGTCGTTGATGTTACGTGTCGTTTGTGCCGCGTTGGTGCCACGACGGAACTCATATTCCATAATTGCACGGAATTTCAAAGTATCCATTATGAGGAAAAATGTTGAAATGTAATGAAAATACAACGCTAATCAATAAACAAAAGACTTATATTGTAAATAGAATGTCATATTTTTAAAACAAAATTAATTTGAATTTAGAATTCATAGCCAATCAAAACTTTTTTTTTTTTAAAAAGTCTGTACTGCAATACGGCAATTTCATAGGTAAAGACCTATTATTTGATATTTTAGTAGGTGCGTTAGTGATTCTGGGCCAATTAAAGCAAAACTCCTCCGTCCAAAAACTTTGCCCCTCTACTATTCAGCTATGAAGTTTTTCGTCGTTTACACGTCATTGACACAATGAAGCCAATTTAAATACATCGCACAATGATACGAATACAGAGTACATGTAAATAAATGCCCTCGGGATTGTAGCTGCCGACTGACAGATTTATGGCGCGATGAATGGTCGGTCGGCGCGAGCCAGCGGGCGGCGCGCGTCCAAGGCAGGGAGGTGGTTCTATCGGAATCGAAGTCAGATTCGCAGGTTTCTAATTTGGTTTGTCGGAGTCGGAATCGGAGTTGGAGGCGGAGGCGGAAGAAAGACGCGCTAGTTAAATAAAATAAAGGTTTTGTTTAAATGTTATTGAATGATGTGACGAGCTAGTCGTTCACCTGATGTTAAGCGACACGGCCGCCCATAACAGAACAGTGTTACTCTGAACTCCAACATGTAAAGATTCGCATGACTGCTGCACTGCATCATCCTGAGACATCAGCACAGTCTGGTAATAAGATTACTCGACTGTGATTTTATTAGACCTAGGTTTTAATTTTTACTAGGTGGTAGGACTTTTCTGCAAAGTTCGTCTAGGTAGGTGCCACCGCTTTGCCAGTTATTCTGCCGCCAAGCAGTAGTGTGCAAGCACTACTGTGTTCCGGCTTGAAGGGCACTGTAGCTGTATTACTGGGCAAATGAGACTTTATGATCTGATTTCACAGTCGAGTAATCTTATTACCAGACTGTGCTGATGTCTCAGGATGATGTGCGCAGTTCAGTGTCACGCGAAACTTTATATTTTGGAGTTCCGAGTGACACTGTTCTGTTATGGGCAGCCGTATCGCTTAACATCAGGTGAACGACTAGCTCGTCACATCATTCAATAACAAAAAAAAAAACGGATTGAAAGCTGTCTATCACATGAACTGTTTAAAACTGCCAGAGGAAATTGTAATTTGTATCTTAAGCAGAGCGGGTAGCACATAAATCTGTGTAAAGGAAGCGTGAGTAGTTGCCATAAAGGGCTCTTCAGGCGATCCGACAGGTTCCGTCATGCGAGAGACTTTGTACCCCAGCTCCTACCCGCAATCTGCCGGATTACGTATCGGCAGGTCTGCGGTGAATATTGCGAACTTATATACCTACTATAATAGTTAGTAGTTTGTTATAAGTTTCTCGTTACCACAAAGTACATAAGTACCAGCTAAACAAGCAACCAAAAAGAGACCATAACCTCCAATCTCCGTGTCGCTTACACCATTGTTATGCAGTAGTTACTTTAAAAAATATAGGTACTGCAACTGATGTAGGCAGCTGTGTCGTTTAACATCAAGCGAACGACTAGCTCGTCATGTCATTACTTAAGACAAACAAATATGTAGTTTTATAATTTCAAAAGCAAAATAGAAAATTATGGTTGAAGTGAAAATGCCATGATTTGTTAAATATCATAAAGCTCCTACAGATATACATATATACTGAAAGATTGTTGACCTTTTGGTTTAAAAATGTAGGAGATATAATAGGTTATTATATTTATTCTTATTTCGCAAGCAGCATTTTATACTTTCTTATTTTCACGAACCAAAATGTCTCGCTCAAACTCCGAGAAAGCTGAATAAAATTTCATTTCATTTTCATTTGGACGTACCTACTAATATGTTATCTTCCAATTCATTTGAGGCGCACAAAAAGCGACAATGTCCGGTCCACACAATAGTTGCTGTCGGGAGAGCGGATACGAAGTGTGACTAGTTATGCGAGTAGTTCACAGCTTCATTTATCGATTATCGATAATTCAACTATCAGTATAAAATTTTAAATGTTTTTTTTCCAGGAAAAAAGTTATGAAAGACAGTTCTTGGTATCAATTCTTATACCTGGCATAACAATACTATAGAGACAAAGCTACCGATAGGCTTTAATAAGTATATTTAAGTATACTAATCAAAGTTTACGAAAAAAAGAGTCTTTTTGCAAGATATATAACGGCTAAACTCACGTCAATTAAAAGGCCAAAATTATTCCTTACGATACTAACCATATTCACGATAGTTTTCAAACTATAGAAGAAGAGTCGATGAATTTGTATAGTGGAGATAAAGTGGAGATTCCCACTTCATATTTCCCTTCACATTTAATAATTTTTCTTACTTCTTCAAAAAGTTAACTAGCACGGCAGTATCAGGTAGTCAAAAACGTCGGCTTATGTTAAGTTATGTAGCGCTACAGTGGCAGGGCCAGGATCAACATTTTTGCGTCTCGATAATAAAATAAAAAATACATTTCCCATCCCTAAAAGTCACAGGCGTCGTGTTTTGTTTTGTGTCGGCCGCTTGCATGAATTGCCCGTCGCCGCCTCGCGCCGTCCTTTCTTTGCCATTTCACTGAACTACTTTTGTCAGGCGCCTCTGAGGGACTAAGGATGTTTTTTTTTTCATATTTTTGTTTAATGTTTACTGCTGTTTGTTTGGTACTTTATTTCTTGTTTATTTTGTTAGTAACTTTAAATACTTATTTTTTAAACATTCAACTGCATTAGTTTACATTGGAAGGTATACGGAAGCAGTGGTCTAGCTTTCCAGGAATGTTATGCTAAAACTAACTTCTAATTGTTCTTAGTACTTGGTGAAATGCTGGCGAAACACCGGTGCGAAGTTGGCAGCCAAACGTCAGCCTTTAAACCGATTAATTAGGTTGGTAAATTTTTAAACACTTAAATATTCATATGTAGCTATTGAAACACCAAGACCTATGAATAGGTTATCCAGCGTAATGTAATACCAGCTTTGCAGCGATTTAAACTTAGAGAAAATTATATGAAACCTTTTTCAAATGCTTTTCACTCTAGATGACTCTGATATCTGAAAATTTTATGACTGATTTAAATAGGTTACAATGGTACCTGTATGTATATTGTGTATGTGTGTAGAGTGTGTTTGGTGTTTGGTTTTACATGAATAGCTCAGTGTTTAAAAATTGACCATACTAATTTAGTCGCATTATAGGCTGCTAACTTTTGGCCAGCTCCACACCGGCGGTGTGTAGGTACGTCTAGTCTAGACTTTGTCATTATCGCTACCCTAGACTGAATGCTGATCAGCAGTCGGTATACTCAACTAAGTACTAGAGGTGTATTGCAGCTTCACACGAAGTTTACCCGCTTTCCCGCGGGTATTGTTAATTTTCTGGGCAATATGTTGCGTACAATCTGTGTGAAATTTAATTAAAAACTATTTAGCCGTTTCAGCCTGAAAGCCACAAAAACAAACAGAAAGGAAATAATGATAATAAACATAATAAGAAAAGATATGAAAATAATAATAAGAAAAAATAATACTAGATGGTAGGACTTTTCTGCAAAGTTCGAAGGTAGGTACCACCGCTTTGCCAGTTATTCTGACGCCAAGCAGAAGTATGCAAGTATTACTGTGTTTTGGTTTGAAGGCCACGCACAATGATGTAACGAGCTATTCGTTCACTTGATGTTAAGCGACACGGCCGCCCATAACAGAACAGTGTCACTCGGAACTCTAAAATATAAAGTTTCTCGTGACACTGCATCCTGAGATATCAGCACAGTCTTGTAATAAGATTACTCAACTGTTCAGTCTCAATTGCCTAGTAATTTCACTAGCTACAATGCCCTTCAACCCGGCTGGTGAAATACTGCTTGGTGGCAGAATACCTACCGGTGGTACTTACCTAGACTCTTAAACTTTGCAGAAAAGTCCTACCACCTAGTCAACAAGGTGACTTCTGATTCCTGATTCATAGAAATCGGAGTTATATACTTCTATCTGTTTAAAAACGCGTAGCACGGCAACAAACGATGGACAGAAGAAGCAACAAAATGGAATGGACCTAGTGGGAAAAGAAGGAAGGGAAGACCTATGAAACGATGGAGTGACGAATAGCCATAGCGGGAAAAAAGTGGACTGAGTGAGCTAAAGATAGGGAAAGCTGGAACGCACTGGAGGAGGCCTTTGCCCAAACAGGGGTTCCAATCTAAACTTTTTTTTTATATCTCAATAATGTAATGTAACTTGTAAAAAAAAGCGTTAAATTGTTGAAATATATGTAATAATTAGGGTATAGGAAATAAAGAGGTTTTATTATTATTATTATCTGTTTAAAAAATGATAATTTCACAATGATGGCAACAAATTTGCGAGGTAGCCATCTAGACTTCAACACAATCACCTTACAAATTCAAATAGTCCACCATCCAGGCACAGCACTCGATACCCTAATCGAACTAAACAAATATCGTTTATCTGACAAAATAGCTGCCAACTACGGCACCGATATCCATTTCCATAATTTCCCTTGAGTACAGAACCCACAGGCACAATTTGCCATGTACTTACAAACATCTTTGAGCCAATGAGCTAAGACTCAATGTCGGTTGACGAAGGATCCTGTGTAATTTTGTACTCGCCGTGGCTTGGAGTTAAAGGAGCACGCCAATAGGAATATTAGACGTTACTTGTAATCCGATATCTCGAATACTGATAATGTTTCAAGTATCGACTTCAGAATCACTAAATAGCTGTCGATATGTCTCACTCTTCAGGAAGATGATAGACAGGCCTGTCGATGATAAAAGCCTGAGATAAAACAAAAAAGTGATTCTGTACTTTATTCATACTCGTACATCTACCCCTATTCACAATTCTCTATTATATAACATATATGTATAAAAGTGAAACGTCGTTTATTTATTTGTATGGCTTTCACGTCATTTTGCACATAGATTAATTATACTAATAAGATTAACGAAAAAAGCTGTTAATTGCGACTGAAACTCTGGGGTAGTTAATCAGTAATAGAACTAATTGTGTTTTATGACTAATCATAAGCCAATAAATAAAAAATACGACATAGACTATAATCATATTGTTGATGCCGCAATAAACTACTAACGCCATCTAGTAACTGGAACTGCCTCTCATAAACACCGTCCGTGTATTATTTAGGCAGTGATTTTTAACTTGACAGCCTCTGTGGTGTGGTAGTTGAGCAGGTCGGCTTATAGCCTGGAGTCGGCGGGTTCGATTTCCGCGGCAGGACAAGTATTTGTGAACAGAAAAAAGCGCAAATAGTTGTTCTGAGTCTGGGTGTTGTGGGATCATGGTCCTCGTAGTTTCTGGGTCCCTAGACATAGGAAATCCTAGTTAGGGTCCAGGATCTATGTATGTGATCGTTGGACGTTATTATTATTATTAACCCTAACTATTCTAAAACCTTAGCACACTCTATGATAAATGGAACCCCATATCTAAAAATAAACTGGCAAACAAAAACCATGTAAAAACCTCGCCAGCCGTGAATCAATCTTCGCGAACTCAATTCAGGTAGCGATGGCAAAAACACCCCTGCACTGTACGGTGTGCAAAGAAATCCGGGAAGAGTAAAAAGTCATGAATAGAGTTGGTAACGTATTGACACAATGTATTTGGAAACGGTACTTGAAAGTCATAGCTAATCACACTAGCTTAGTAGCTAGTGCTAGTGCACTAGCATAGACATTTTGATTTGACTTGACATTGTCTTATTTGAATGAACTGCATGACATCCATAGACTAAAATATCCAGAGTTTTAACTTTGAATTGCTCTTCAGCTTAGTGGTTGAGCAGATCGGCTCATATCCTGGAGGTGGCGGGTTCTATTACCGCGGCAGGACAAGTATTTGTGCACACAAAAGAAGCGTAAATACTTGTCTGTGTCTTGTGTTGTCGGAATATGGTCCTGATAGTTTCTGGGTCCCTATGTATGTGATTATTGGGTGTTATTTATTTATTTAACTTGTTTCGCTAATTTTTTGTGTTATATAACTCGCTAGAGTCAACGCTGCCTTGATGATTATTATGATGACTGCTTGTAATGCATAGTCAGTCTCTTTATTGCGATGCTATAGCGATGCAAATTGGAGAATTAGGGGAAAAAAAAGGTTATAGTTATATTAAGTTAGAACCAATATGTCGGAAGAGCTTATACACTGACTTAATGTTGACTGCTTCCCGACCGCGGTTCTATTTGTCAATGTACCCAAAGAAAGATCTGCCAACTCCCTCCCTTTTTATATTAAATACAATATTGAGGTGTATCGTGAATTTTTCGGCAATAAATTTAAATTTTTAACAGATCCAGATCTCAATATCAGTTGACGGATATTTTTTTTTCCATTTTGCTTGCTTCGCGCGGTAATAGAATTCAGCCAAAGTTAAGTAATAAAGAACGAATAACGTCAAACTTATTTCTCCAAAGCATTTATATATATAAGCATATATAAAAAAATCATTTATTTTTTTGCCAACTGTCGCTCGCCTGATGTTTAGCAGTACGACTGCCCATATCAGTTGCGTTTGAGTGACACTCTAAAGTATAGTTTCGGGTGACTCAGCACTGCGCACGTCATTCTGAGACATCAGCACAGTCTAGCAATAAGATTACTAAACTGTGAAATTAGGACAGAGCGGTGGTACCTACCTAGATGAACTTTGCAGAAAATTCCTACCACCTAGTAATTAGTAGTAAATTATTCTAAATATTCCGTTCAAACATTTTGCAGTATACAATGGTTGAGCACAAGTATAATATTAATTATTTTTCCCATAAAATCAACTCTACCCACTCTATAAGCGGATTCCATTGACGTGTCCCGATTGCGCCTCATTACGCCGGGATTACACAATACCCCGTGCAATTAGCGTCGCTTTGCACGGCACGCTGCGTCCTGTCACAAGGCGCCAATTTGCACGGATTAAAAGTCTATTCAACGAGCTAGGTACATAACTACAGGATTTGGGCCTCGTCGTGTGACGATATCTTCCTCGTTCATCATTATTTTATCATTCCATTTTCGTAATATACACGATCGAGGAAGTGCTAAGATCTCTAGCCTCGCTGTTGCTTCAACCAACCATGAATATTTAGGGTGAGTTGCACCATAGTAACAGTTAAAGTAAAGGTTTATGATAAATTAGACAATAACAGTAACGCTGACTTTTAACCGTTACTGTGAAATGCGTTGCACCGGCGTATTCATTAGTATAGCTAAAGTTACCAGGGTTGCAAGTCAATTGAAACCTTATTTACCCCAGATGCTACGTCATTTAACAATTGTCAGGTGGTGCAACCTATTTTTTGTGTAACCGGTACTTTAACTGAAATTTCGATGTTTGTTATTGCTAAAGTACAACCCACCCTTAATATTCAATAAACAGCTTTCGCGTAAATTTGCGTACATTTTTGTGAATATTTAAACAGTCACTTTACTTTAATATTCAGTGTCTCAGATATGTAGCACTCACACACCGTCTTCCCGAACAACAAATTATGTTCATACTGGTTTTTTGATTTTTTTTTAAATTTTTCCGTCATCCACATCATAGTGTCCTCTTTATAGAACTAGTTTTCTCGTGTACATAGAACTGGTTCTATAAGGGAGACATTACATTATTTTACAACAAAGTATTTATTAATACACAATGTTTTATAGATATGAAAATATTTAATTTCTTTATTTAATAACTGTTCAAGTGAAAGTTTTTATTAGCAGCTCTACGGTATGTATTGCTACGTCGTAGCAGGTGCTTACGGTTGAAATTCATTCTTATTCTGTATAAAAGATATATTTTCTTATCATAGTCTTTCATCATTCATCAGTCATTTATATTGTATTCATTCACCTTTATCTCAGAATATACATTAAAATATTTTACAAAAGGCTCTGTTAGACAAATTTGAATCTAAATATTTAGTGACGTCTTGTTAGCATTGTTTGTTTTGCTTGTGCTATCTAGAAAAAGGCTTTCAGGCAGCACAAAGAGAATGCGGGACCTGAAATTGTATTGCACGTTGTACAACTGAAATGTACCTAGTAAAGGGGTCGCTATTAACTGAAAAGATGCGCCAAATGTAAAATAAAACATAAAACAACTTCATTCGTTCTGTTAATCTAGCAATTTAGTCTGTAATTATCAATGAATGGTCAATAATTTCTATTACCGATTTGTAGGCACTGGGTTCTACGTATTATCGTAGACGCTCTACAGCGTAGAAGCACATGCTACGGTTTTTATGTTTAGTTAATTAGGAATAAATGTTTTTAAAATTGGGTTATTCGTATAAAAAAGTGCATTTACACTATCGAAAAATATTTTGTGAAACAATAAATTTATTTTTGATCAAATATAGTTTTTATTTTATTCACTCCCGATACTTTATTGCACCCTATAATACTATAAAAAATATTATCATAATTCAGCCCCAACACATGCAGAGATTCTTCATTCACCCCAAAAATATAATGTCAACATTCACCCACTCCAGCTAACGAACCACTTACCACCGACATGTTAAAGCATTCAACATTAAGGAACCCTAAAAATAATATAAAACAGTTGCGAGTGGGTTCGCTAATTAATTACCTACGGTACCCCAAAGTTTGCACGCGAACAAACGAGGAAATTACTGTATAGAAGAGAAATCAGAACCCGGAAATGGCACTTCGGTTTTAGCTTTTGTTTTGATTATTATTGTTAACAACAACATATACGCAGCAAGTGCAAACACAACACACCATCAACACGCGTGGGTGTAGATATACAAGTGAATTTACTTTTTCTTTATTTTATTTTCCAATGACTGAATGACTGTCCTGTAATATTTTTTTTTAAATTTATATAATGTAAATCCGATTTTGGCTGTGAGTTAAGTATCTAAATATATATAACTCAAAGGTGACTGACTGATTGACTGACTAATATAGTGATCTATCAACGCACAGCCCAAACCACTGGACGGATCGGGCTGAAATTTTGCATGCAGGTAGATGTTATAACGTAGACATCCGCTTAGAAAGGATTTTTCGAAGTTCCACCCTTAAGAGGGTGAAATGGGTGGTTGAATTATTTTCCCATGGGCCACGCCTTGGGCGAAGCTGTAGGCAGAAGCTCGTATAAGATATATATAAGAGAACCTTCTTCTGCCAATAATAAACACAAAAAAAAAAAGAATTAGCGAAAATGTTCCATCCGTTTACGCGCGATGCCATGACCAAGGGAAATAGAGATTCATTTTTATATACATGGATAGAAGATATAATCTAAACTTTTAATTTTTTTGATAAACTGTATGTATAATATGGTCTACCATTGTAAAACATCTTTATCAAATACGGGAAAACCCTGCTTTTTGAAACAGTTAAGTAAAGCAAAGGCAGAGCGATTTTTTTATTTTTACGATGTAACCTAATTAATGTTTCGCAATAAACTATTTGTATTTGAACTTAAAACACACACACACTCACACACACATATCATCAGACTTCCACTGCTGAACATAGACCTTTATAAAATGTCCTTAGTTTAGTCGCTTATCATAAGAGTGGGATTGCCATTCAAAACTGCAGGTTGTGGGTTCAATTCCCACCTAGGACAAACATTTGTGTGATGAACATCGATGTTTGTTCTGTGCCTGGGTGTTATATTGTATTCTATGTATGTGTTTACAAACAAAAAGTATCTAAGTATTCTATCAGTTTTCTGGTTTCCACCAAACAAGCTTTGCTTAGTTTGGGACTAGATGGCGCTGTGTGAAATGTCCACAAATATATTTATTTGATTTATTTGTTTACTTATCCTTACAGCTTCAGAAAAGCTTTAAAAATGGATGGATGCAGGTTCGAATCCTCTTCACCTTTCACTTCTTCATAACCGCATCATCTACAGCATGTATAATTTGATAGACCCGCACCGATTTGTCTGATCATGCTTATTCATAATCATATTCATTTATTTGCATTCCTGTACAATTTATATACTTATCCGAATGAATAAACACTATCCAGCTTTTTTTAAATCCTCGCATTGCGTCGCAAGAAAAGGAAGCAGGAGCTTACAGTTCCCACTACAGAAAAATAAGTGCATAGATTCATCATCGTGGCTTCCTTCATTATGTTACATTATCAGTCATCAACTATACATACCCACTGCTAAATATATCAAACACCGATTTAATCCTTTCTGCTTTCAAAGTGAAATACATAGGAATGATTTGTGATTTAGTGTCTCCAACCTACTATACTATATCCTATATATAACTATCCTATAGACTCCCCTCAACAAATAAAAACTGTGCGCTCACTTTTCCTGCAGATACATCCCCAGGCGTATCCTCGTGAACCGGTATAAGTCCCGGCGCACACTTGTCAATTATCATTTGTCGAGACCGCACTGCTGCATCGGTGTGTGGTACGATAGGAATTCTGTGGATATGACATTAGTAAAATAATCATTATCCAAAATGTAAAACAAATGATGGCGAAGTAACTAAATTGTTAGTTGGAATTAAAACTTGTCCCATTGCCACCGGTGTGAAGTTGGCAGCCATATTTAGCTGCCATATAATCCGAAAAAATTCTCAATTACTAGTTTTTCAGCAGTTATTTCTGTAAAATAGGTATGAAATTTATGGCTTTTACCGTGACAAAATCACCATGGGTTATATGACAGCTAAATATGGCTGCCAACTTCACACCGGTTCCATTGCCCAAATAGCTTATTTTAAAAAATGGCCTTGCATCGTAATCTTCCTCTCATCTCACTCAAGACGGGCAAGTCTTATTTTTTTCATTCGCATGGTAAATTGTGTACGTTTTACCCCATTTACAGCACTGCTGTGTTCCGGTTTGAAGGGCACTGTAGCTAGTGAAATTACACGGCAAATGAGACTATGACCTGATCTCAATGTCTAGTAATCTTATTACTAGATTGTGCTGATGTCTCCGGATGACGTGCGCAGTGCAGTGTCACGCGAAACTCTATACTTAGAGTTCCGAGTGATACTGCAACTGATATGGGCAGCCATGTCGCTTAACATCAGGCGAACGGTTAGCTAGTCACGACTCCATTAATATAAAAAAAATTACTACTTACGAAAAAGTTAGCGCTTTATGATTCCTCTTATATTCATCATCATCGACAGGAACATTTCTCCACTGCTGAACATAGGCCTCTTCCATAGAGCGCCACTTTGACGGGCTGCTTGCATCTCTTGAATCTAATGGCATCCCGCGATACGACCAGGTCGTCGGTCTACCTAGCGGAGAGCCAGCTTTTACCGTGAACCTTTCTTTCTTCCCCATCAGCCTGTGAGTGATATGGCCTACATTGTCATTTCACAGTTAATTTCAAGAGCTGCATTGACTTAGAAGAAGGAGATAAGCAGGAGGAATTGGAGATAATCTCCTAATGAATGGTAACATTTTGTAAATTCATACCGTTTAGGCTCTCGCAGACCTCAGAAAAGAAGTTGGAAATGCAAAGTTTACCGACATTCTTCTACGTGGTTTAGAATTACGCATTGATTATCTTGTGATGGCATTGAGACCATGTGAGAGAATGTGACCTAAAAAAGGTAAATAATAGTTATGAAATTAACTTATAAGAACGCTAAGATTACAAACTAATAATTTGATTTTTTAAATTAAAATAATAACGAAAACGGACAGACAGTAATTAATTTAAGGGTAAGTCCAAAAAAGTGAATAAATGATCTGATAACTCAACTCAACTCGGTAGTAGCTCTGCCTTCTGAACTGTAAGTTCTGGGTTCGTTTCCCACCTAGGATTAAACATTTGAGTGATATTGCATTGTAAATATATTGAAAAACAAAAGTAATTATTTTAGTTATTCTATTAGTTATCTGGTTATAGTACAGTTTTGCTTAGTGCGAGACTAGGAGGTGCGTTGTGAAATATACACATTTTTTTTATTGAATGATTTATTTTTTATCTGTCTTATCCCCCTTACCATGTCACTACATAATATATCCCAGACTTTTCCGCAGATAAATCCAGACTGAGACTGCTCCAGGATATCGACGACAACACCGCTTGTTGTGAGATTTCCATTCGAAGACCTAATTTCTACTGACTTTTGCTGTACGATATAAAATTTTGATACATTTGAAGAATAAATGGAAGGAAATGTATGCGATAGTGTTTATACTTTAAACTTGTCTAGCATTTGACCGCGCTCTCACCTGATGGGAAGTGACGATGCGATCGAAGATGTAGCATGCTAGCCAAGTAAATATAAAAACTATATATATACTAGAAACAAGTGAATTTAATGTGAAGTTATTTTTGTACGGCTTTCATGCCAGAACTGCTAAACCAATTTGCATAATATTTTGCACATGGATGGCTTACACTATCAAGATCAACATAGGAAATTTTTGTTCCGGAAATTGCAAGTCTCCGCGAGAAACGTAGGTAAACTAATATCGTGGGTAAAATTGCGGGTCTGTCTTAGAATGTATAATTGTATACATATCTTTAAAAGATCTGTGACGATGCCTCAGGATGATGTGCACAGTGCAGTGTCACGCGAAACTATGCTTTTTTTTATGTTATTGAATGATGTGACGAGCTAGTCGTTCACCTGATGTTAAGCGCCACGGCCGCCCATAACAGAACAGTGTCACTCAGAACCCTAAAACATAGAGTTTCAAGCGACACTGCACTGCGCACATCATCCTGAGACATCAGCACAGTCTGGTAATAAGATTACTCGACTGTGAGATCAGATCATAAAGTCTCAATTGCCCAGTAATTTCACTAGCTACAGTGCCCTTCAAACCGGAACACAGTAGTGCTTCCACACTACTGCTTGGCGGCAGAATAACTGGCAAAGCGGTGGTACCTACCTAGACGAACTTTGCAACAAAGTCCTACCACCTAGTAAAATTAGAGAAACACATTAGAGTAGAGTTCCGAGTGATACTGCAACTGTTATGGGCAGCCACGTCGCTTAACTTTAGGTGAACGACTATCTCATTACAATACAATACAATACAAAAATACACCATTAAACTACACAAAAATATACACAAATGATGATACTTAAAGCTATATATAGTACAATAGGCGGACTAATCGCTAAAAGCAATCTCTTGCAGTCAACCTTTGGATGGAAAGTCCATCACGTCATTCATTAACACAAAATAAGCGTGTCCGAGGTCGATCAAAATTTAAATTACCTAAGGAAGACTAAATGAATGTTATGAAAACGTGGAAACAGTGATGAAGTGAAAGACGCATTCAAAAGCATCATGGTTTGAGTACTAATAACGATAGTTTTCACATAATAATTTTTTTTATTTTTTTTATTTTTGGCTCCACACCTCCGTGTATTTAGCCAGTGTCAAGTAATTGATAATTTATCAAGTTAATGATATTTCACGCAAATATGTGTCAAGTAACAGTCGAAGTCATCAAGTCAAGTAATAGTCTGGTCAAAGTCATACTTCTAGTAAAGTGGTGACAACTTTACTTGAAGCTTTTATGGAGTTTTGGAAACAACACGAAAAGAAACGTTTCACCATCATTATACCATTTTCCCACACTCACGCCTGTAATCCAGCACTTAACGAATAGAATGCCACCAATTTTATGCACTAACACTGAAAATAACACAAGTTTTGGAAAATAATACAATGCAATGACGCAATCTTTTTCGCGTTCCCGCCAAAACTCCCACATAATAATTGAAGGGGTGAGAACAAAAGGGTTTAACTGTCAAATTGACAGTTTCGAGAACATTGACTTTAAACGTCAACGGCTTCATTTTAATGAGAGTGCTTATAAGGTAATAGAAAAGGTTTATGCAAGTTTCAGTTGCTTGAAAATGTATAATTTCTATTTTAAAATATAAAATATGGACCTAATTCGTAAAATTACTGTAAAAATATAATATAATTAAATAAATGTTTTTGTGCTAAGCGAAATGTATTCCTGTGACAGATAAACCGTTTTTAGGCTCAAAATCTCGAGATTTAAGCCTCATTTCGGTATTTTGAGAATGTATTATTGTAGATAATTTCACGCTGAATGATACCCATAAGTCATTTTGTGAAAAAAATCAGTTAAACCCTTTTTGTTCTCACCCCTTCAATTATTATGATCCAGTTACTAAACATACTGCTCACATGCATTGCAATGCATACACTTTGCTTTTGCGCCAACCGAGCCGAATTAGACAATAGGCATATCAAATGCTAATGAATGCCTCAAATTTCGCATGAAATTGCTGATGTTCAAAATAATTTTAACTCTACTACCTTTTATTCATTTTCTAGTGAATAAATACTTCCAAACTAAACGTCAAAGCATTTCGACAAAACTATATTTACAAGGAATAAACGGATTCATATTTTTGTAAAAAAAAATAGATAGGCAAAAATCTCTTTGAGCGTATTCCCTTTGATATACGAATGTTTTAATAAATAAATATTTCCTACTGTGTAAATTGGATTTTTGGATATCATGCATTTCATGTAACAGGTTCGGTATAGCGTTCTAAAACTAGTTATTACCAATCACACGTTTTGGTAAATAATATTCAGCCAGCATCAGCAACGAAACGTTTTCGCGGGTTTACTTATCTACAGTGTCAGCCGTGAAAAATGTATAGATACAGTTTGAAACTACGATCAGGAAAACGCAGCGTAAGTCAGTGAATCGATGACCCATTCAAAGCTCTCTACTGTGTTTTTTTTTCTTTGGAGGCTACCCTTGAAAGTCTACAACAACTGCGAGGTAATCCTAGTGCATCCCACAGAGTACGAACCCCACGGGTATGTTCACTGCTTCTGCCAGGGCGAGCTACGGGCTAAACCCCCCGCCCCTATCCTACTATACTCCCCAGATGTTTACTAGGTGGTGGACTTTTCTGCAAAGCTCGTCCTAGGTAGGTACCATCGCTTTGCCAGTTATTCTGCCGCTAAGCAGTAGTGCGCAAGCACTGCTGTATTCCGGTTTGAAGGGAACTGTAGCTATTGAAATTACTGGGCAAATGAGACTTTATGACCTGATCTCCGTCTAGTAATCTTATTACTAGATTGTGCTGGTGACTCAGGATGGCGTGCGCAGTGTCACGTGAAACTATACTATAGTTCCGAGTGACACTGCAACTGATATGGGCAGCCGCTTCGCTTAACACCGGGCGAACAGTTAGATCATCACGTCACTCCTCAAAAAAAAAATGTTCTTTAGGGATTTGATGGGGGGTTGATCGATGGTAGCCGCAGGCAGCGGATATGCAAAGTGGCTATTGGGGAGCTGTTGGGGGTCTGCTGCTGAATATGGGAATATTCTTCAAGCTGATGATGATGCGAGTAAGCAATTTATACACCGTTGCTTATAGCTAAATTCTGCGCTATCTTTGCTCGGCTTTAATATAAACTTTGTGCTGGTTAACGTAATAAGAAATATCCAAAGCCTTCAGACTAGAAATATTGTTCCCCTAGTCTAAGCCAGGGTTCACAGTATATCTGTCTACCAAAACTATATTTAGTAAATCAAAAGGGATCATTGCAAGAGACCGGACCTTAGTTCATTGGTGACTCGGACGTGCGCTATCATGGGACTTTGCAGTTTTAGGTGCGAAGTTACAGGATCTACTATTAATCTTCCGAACTGTAGGTTTTGGGTTTGATTCCCACCTAGGACAAATATTTGTGTGATGGTGTTTGTTCTGCATTAGGTGTTTGTTCTGTGTTAGAGTGTTATATTGCATTCTACATAGAATGCAATATAACACCCTAATAGGTACTTTTTTGGAAATAGATACATATCTATTTCCAAAAAGTACCAATTTAAGTATTGTATCAGTTATCTGGTTCCCATAGTACAAGCTTTGCTTAGTTTGAACTAGATGGCGCTGTGTGAAATGTCAACAAATATTTATTACTTATTATTAATGTTTGAATTGTTAAATATATTTTCGAAGCTCACTAACATCTGCACGCCTCTCACCAACCTGTTTACCATCGACCAACATTCCGA
Organism: Ennomos fuscantarius; assembly: GCA_905220475.3. NCBI lineage: Eukaryota > Metazoa > Arthropoda > Insecta > Lepidoptera > Geometridae > Ennomos > Ennomos fuscantarius. Next base: position 13,305,162 of record HG992040.1, read on the forward strand.
AATAATTTAAAGAACATTAAAAACGATTTACTATCGTTTTGTTTGCCGTCCCAGACGGAGATGGCTCGATAAGGTAACGTCTCCAGTGCTTAACCGAAATCTCGAGTTTAAATTTATTTAAGCAATCTTGGCAAAAGCTGGATCTGCTTGAGGTATAGTCTTAATTAAGGGGCGGTAATTGACCCATAAATAGTCGCAAGGCGACGACCTGACGCACCCCACGACTCCGGCAGGGCTGCTGCGACCCTCTTATACCAACTGTTATGTATTAAGTAGGTGAAGAGTTTCTCGCACGCCCATGGCGGATGGAATCTTCCATAATAATAATATTAACGCCCAACGATCGCATACATAGATCCTGGACCCTAACTAGTATTCCCTGTGTCTAGGGACCCAGGAACTACGAGGACCATGGACCCACAAAACCCAGCAACAGAACAAGTATTTGTGTTTTTTTCCCTGTGCACAAATACTTGTCCTGTCGCGGGAATCGAACCCGCCGCCTCCGGGCTATGAGCCGGCCTGTTCAACCACCACACCACAAAGGCTGTCCATATATTAGGTTCAAAAGAGTTCTTATAATAATCCCAATTATCAACCAGTGCAAGATGATCAGGCACACATTTATTTTCTGTTTTATTAACAACGAAACATGTTTAGTATTCATTAATACTAAATTATCTGTCTCGTTCTATCGACATATCACTTTTTCTCTCTTCTGTTCAAGTCACCCAGCAGGCATGTTATGTTCATTTGAATTTATGCAAATAAATTATAAAACGGTTGCATTGTGTGTAAAAAGTGCCAAATTGTGTAACAATAAACAACCAGTGAAGTGGTAAACACTTTCATTTATAGATAAGGATACCTATATAGGGGAAGTCCTAAACAAAACTGACTGCATCGGAGTCTATGCAAAGTTCGTATAACTGTCATTCTAAACAGATTACGGCAATAGAATATAATCAACTTTTTGAAAGACCATATGCTTATGCTGATAGCAGATTTAAAAAAGCACAAGTTCTTGTTTTAGACAACCCTATATTTCTCGGGATACATGTTGTGAAAATAAAATCTTATATCTACACGCGGAAATTGTTTTGAGTATGTATTAGTTTGTGTACAATAAACTTAATAACGTTTTACTGAATTTTTAATAAATATCAATGACTAGAATATAAACGTGTGAAATAGCTTAGTAGTACGTAAAAAAAATATTATGTTGAAAACGTAACTACCCTCAATTGTGATTAATTAATGAGGACTTTGAACTTTTAATATTTTGTATTAAGAGTTTAAAAAGCGTCCATCGATCACATACATAGATCCTGGACCCTAACTAGGATTCCCTGTGTTTAGGGTCCCAGGAACTACAAAGACCATGGTCCCACAACACCTAGACATAGAACAAGTATTTCCGATTTTTTTTTCTGTACACAAATACTTGAGTAATAAACGTTTTAAGTTACCAGCCAGCCAACCAGCTAGTATAGTTAGTTTAATTTATCAGACAGATTAAGAAACATAATGGTTTAAAAATACAACTTTAGTGGTCTTAAGCGGACTTTAGTAGCCCTCATTTCAATAATGTGGAAGTTTTTAAGAGTAAGCTGAAGCTGTATCGTCGATCGCTTCGTCACTTCCCATCAGGTAGACAAATGTTAGCCTATCACACTTCACACTAATATTATAAGGGCGAAAGTTTGTATGTGTGTATGTGTATATGTGTGTATGTTTGTTACTCTTTCACGCTCAAACGGCTGAATGGATTTGGATGAAATTCGGCACCAAGATAACTTATACACTGGATTAACATATCGGTTACATATTATCCCGGAAAAGTGAAATTTTCCCGTGGGATGAGCAAAGAAGTAAATTACTTTTATCCACGGGAGAAACAGCGAGGCGCAACTAGAGAAGTAGAACTAAGATAAAATAATAGAAATGTTTTACTCTACTTAATAAGCTCAAGAATATATAACAGCAGATGCAATGTGAGAAAAAAATCTATGCTCCTATTCCTAATATTTATTTTAAATTAATTAAACTAATTATATTAAATTAATTTAACGAAAGTTATACAATTATTTCTAAATTTTAGATCTGTAATTTGGACGTAGAGACATAATCAGGATGCTGGACGGACGGGAGAGCGATATCGATAAAGCTAAATTAATTAAATCAAATATAAATAAAATGAAATTGTACTTAAAGACGCATTAAATAAATCATAAAAACCAGAAAATAAGGTTCATGAAATTAAACACATCATTTATCCCCAAATAAAAGCAAACATTGTACAATTGGCCGATAATAATACACAAATTACGAGATAAAGGCCGGTTAATGAAATAAAACGCCGGGAAACGCGATATTCGAGCGCTCCTTTGGGTCCGTATCAATAAATATGAAATATCCCATTCATATGCAATTTTTTATTTCAATTAATAGCGCATTTTCCCGTATTATTGGGGCACGCCCGCGCGCATATCATAAATTTTAAAATTAAGCCTCGCGCGCGAATCATTAATAACGGGAGAATCAAACGTAAACAAAGTATGGAAACATGAACATTGCACCGGACGACGTGTCACCATGATTCCACTAATTTAATAATAATAATAATGTGTGTGGAAATCTCACACAACGCCATCTAGCCCCAAACTAAGCAAAGCTTGTACTATGGGAACCAGATAACTGATACAATACTTAGATACTTTTTTGTTTGTAAATACATACATAGAATACAATATGACACCCAGACACAGAAAAAACACCTATGTTCATCACACAAATGTTTGTCCTGAGTGGGAATCGAACCCACAACCCATAGTTCAGAAGGCAGAACTACTACCAACTGAGCTATCGGGCCAGTCCGTAATTCCAGTCAGTAATTTGTGGGATATATTAAACATAGGTACGTAAAGCGAGCCCGAAAACTATCACAAGTTTTTGAACTCTCTTTACATACCTATGTTCATTAGTTTTCGAAGTCTCTTTAAGTCATAAGATTCAGAAAGGTGAAACACGACTATACTCATGTATTATTTTATGTCGGATTTACAAGAAGTGAATGTAGCCGTGTTAAACAAAGCTTGTAACAGACACATACGTTGTAATAAAGCAAAGTTTTATGGCTTTTCCTAATAATTTCTACCATTGTATTTATAAAAACGTTTACTTTTGAATGAAAGGGCTACTTTAAATAAGTATCACAGCCTCTGGGGGGTGATGCATGATCGAATCCAAAACGATGTCAGTCGCCTGAGAACTAAAGATACCGACATAGCTCAGCAAATTAGCAAGCTGAAGCGGCAGTGGGCTGGTCATATCTGCCGAAGAACCGATAACCGTTGGGGTAGATGTGTTCTGGAATGGAGACTGCGAATCGGCAGACGTAGTGTAGGACGCCCGGCAGCGAGATAGAGCGATGACATACGCAAGGTAGCTGGCAGTACCTGGAAAAATAGAGCCGAAGACCGGGCTCAGTGGCGTGCCCTGGGAGAGGCTTATATCCAGCAGTGGACTAATATGCTGATGATGATGATGGGGTGTAGTGGCTGAGCTAGTTGGCTCATCAGTCATTATTATTACCAAAGAAATTCCTGCATAAACGAGAATTGCACATAGCCACCCTACTTTTGGCATGGTCGGATCTTGTTTGCATACATAAATTTATTGTTTGATAAGCCACGTTACTATTTGCGCTGGTGAATTATATCTTCATACGAGATATCGGCAATTGAAACTTGCCTTGTATGCGCTTCTATCCCTTTGGATTAAGTCGTGAATACAGGATTTATATAAGCCGAAGCCTGAAGCTGGGTGGTTTAAAAGCTGGCTGCATATGAAGATTTCACTAGACTTGCAGGCTGGATGGATAACTTCAGATCAGGTATATGGTAGCGCATAGAAAAAAGGCAACAGTAACTGTATTTAAGCTTCAAAGCTCAAATTACCACCACCACCATCGGGTGAGAAATTGTTCAAATGCAACCCTATTAAAGATAAAAAATAAACAGTAAGTTGTTAATCATTCTAGGCATTATTTAGGTTTTAAGAAAGGATTGTCAGTTAAAATACATCTTTGTTCTTGAACTGATGTTAATAATATCTGTGTCTCCTGTTAGAAGTTTAGTTTTCATTTTGATTTCTACGAAGTACTAAAAATATATCCAAAAAAGTACTCTTTAAAATGCATGCAAGTATTTAATGACGCACAGGTTATGGCTAAATGTTAACATAGAGTCACTAAAAGAATCCATATAATTATGCAGGGTAATTTATTTAATTTACATAACAATACACAAAAATGGTTACTTATATAATTGAACATAGGAGAAAGAAAAAACTAAACTATACATAATAAATAATCATCGAAGAAAAAGTAATAAAAATAAAAATAAACCAGCTTCCTGATCTTCTTGAACTTCTTGTGATTCAAGCAAAGAATTTTCACAACCTGCATTCGTAAAAATGTTGGATTAAAACGTCTATTGTGGAAAAGGTTACAAATGGTCCATGGTAAGGGGTTAAACTGCTACGTGTGTTCCATGTAAAGAGCTCATATAAAATCACTATTTATATTTGAATACGGAACAAGCTGTAGCTTTCGCCGGAAGGCCGCGGGCGGAGAGTTTCAGCAATTAAAAACTGTTCAGCGATTCCATGTTTGACTTTGATTCGCGGAGCGGAAACTGTGTTTACTGGAGAAGAATAAACAACTTGTTAATTCAAGCTTAAACATGGTATAGATTATGAACGAAGTAAATGCAATCATTTTTAATCTGTTATTTATAAGGAACTGTTTTGTTACTAACTGACATTGACTGTAATGGTTTTTTTGTTTTTGTTTTGGCTCCACACTTTTTTTGTATTTAGCATAGTCCAAGTAGTTTTAGCGAGAAAACGAAAAAGATCGCGTCACCGCATTGTATTATTTTCCGTGTTAGTGCATAAAATTGGTGGCATTTGATTCGTTAAGTGCTGGATTACGTGCATGAGTGACAGTTATGGGAAAGTGGTATAATAATGGTGAAACGTTTCTTTTCGGGTTGTTTCCAAAACTCCATAGAAGCTTCTGGTAAAGTAGCCACCACTTTACTAGGAGTATGACTTGACTAGGCTAGACTATGACTTGACTTGACACATACATATATTTAATTAACTTGAGAAATTATCAATTACTTGATACGGGTTAAATAAACAAAAGTGTGGAGCCAAATCAAAAACAAAAAAAAACTAACTGATAACCAATAATCATAAGCCTTTAGATCCCTAAAGAAATAATTTTAAGCCCCAACAGCCGTGGACGTTATCACAAGGTCTGTAAACTATAAAAATAAAACGTGTTATCAAAATGACCCCCAGCATACCCCCGGAGCTTGACCTCGCATTATAACTGACCGGTTGACATCACGCGTTACTTATCGCCATATTATGCCTACGAGGGACATTATATTTTGCTACTGAATAAGTAGATATGCATACGATGTTCGCATGGATATGGTATTATTTTGGAAATATAAATTGATATTGTAAATATAAAACGGGTCTATTCGCGTACAAAAATTATCAAAACAAAAATATTTGCACGCTAATAGACCCACTTTGTTTTGATGAGTTAAAGTTGCGAAAGTTTAAAAAAAAATTGGTGGAAAGAGACAGAGCAGAAGAGGCATCAAGTGAGCAGAGTATGGGGTTATTTTTGAGATGGAATGTTATAATAATTATATTATAACCATTTGGTTATAACATAATTATTATAAATAAAATATTATTTCATATAATTATAAGTTATAACCAAATGGTTATAATATAATTATTATAACCATTAAAAGAATCTGTTTGTTGTACTGGATTTTTTGTAATTAAAAATTATACCTCCTTGTCTACAACTAAATTATAATAGACACGTCATTGAGGCAGATTCTAACAGCCAAACAAAAAAATGATTATACCGTATCCAGAGTCACAACCCCTTTATATACCTCCCTGAGTTTTCTTCAAAACGTACCAAATATGTAGATACGTGCTCATGATACGGCCGAGAATAAAAATAGGGATGGTGTGAACACCGCTTAAATCATACCCGTGATTTATCGCGGCCAGTGTGCGCGCGCCTTTAGCGGAGTGGTTTCTGTAATGTAGTGAGGCGATGTATTTTAGTAAAATATGATTTGGCATCAACAAACCAAGGAAGGCGGCTTTTTGTGGAAATCAAGAACTCTTATAAGATTGCACATAACAAATCACAATAAACAATAAAAGATATCCTCCATAGTAAACATGATGGTTCCGACACAGCAGCTGCTTTGTGTCGGGATAATCCATCCCACCCATAGACATACTCCTTAAAATTGTAATTGTAGTATACCGTTGTGACGGGGGAGCCGATCTGCAAAGCTTGTGGCTTTGTTGATGGGTGCTCTCATCCGCATTTGTCTCGATGGTCACTTTATAATTTCATTTTTCTGTGTACACATTATGTTAAGTTACAATCCAGATCATAATTGAAGGGCTGAGAGCAAAAAGGGTTTAACTGTCAAATTGATAGTTTCGAAAAAATTTGACTTTAAACTTCAACGGCTTCATTTTAACGTAGAGTGCTTATTATGTAATAGAAAATATTTATGTTATGTTATGTAAGTTTTAGTTGCTTGAAATGTATTAATTCTATTTTAAAATACAAAATATAGTTCTAATTCATACAATTACTGTAAAAATATAATATAATAAAATAAATATAATAATGTTTTTATGCTAAGCGAACTCTATTTCTGTGTAAGATAAACCGTTTTTAGATTGAAAATCTCGAGATTTAAGCCTCATTTCGGTATTTTGAGAATGTATTATAGCAGATAATTTCACGCTGAATCCAACGATACGCATAAGTCATTTTGTGAAATAAATCAGTTAAAACCTTTTTGATCTCATCCCTTCAAATTATAAGCATGTCTATTTGGAATATGTCAATGATTTCAATTTGTTTTGTGTACCTATAAATATATAGATAAAATAAAATAAATGATACAATTATTCATCACTGGCTCTGATAATCAGCGCTCTGGATTCGTCCACGGCACATGCTGAGCTCAGACCGTTTTGTACAGCACTGTATACGGCAACTATGTTCGCACACAGCAAAGAATTGCTGGGTTATAAACAAATTGTAAACTATCAAATTGTAACAAGATTCTGTTTTTTTTTTTACTGTGTAATAGGCTTGCGTTTGACCACTATCGCACCTGATGGTAAGTAACGATGCGGTCTAGGATGTAACACGCTTGCCTAGAAGATACCTGTTCACTCTCGATTTAAAGTTTTGATTGTAGTTAGTTGAAGATTTGATTTGTAGTTTGTAATAAACGTTTGTGTGATGAACATCGAGGTTTGATCTGTGTCTAGGTGTTATATTGAATTCTATGTATGTATTTACAAACAAAAAGTATCCAAGTGTTGTATCAGTTATCTGGTTCCCATAGTACAAGCTTTGCTTAGTTTGGGGTTAGATGGCGCTGTGTGATTTGTCCACACATATTCATTTATTTTTTATTTTATTTAGTTATTATCGTTATTTGTTACTGTGTACAGTTCGTCCAAATAAAGTGTTTCTTTCTATTTATTTAAGCACTATGGTAATTTAGTAATTTAGCATTTTGTAACTAAGTAATTTTGAAAATTTCATATTGGTATAACTTTTTCGATATTTTGTATGTTGGACACATTGCCAAGTAGACGAAAGTTACCACATGTGATCACAAAATAATATGTTTGATACATTCGCAAAAATCTTATGTTCCTACAACAAGGTCCAGGACTGCTTTAATAGCAGGAAAACTGTTTAATCCAATAAGAGAATCTGATTGTACCTGAAATTAAAGGCTTTGTGTTACTTTCGCTACTATTAAACAATTTCACGGCCTATAATTATAATAATAATAACACCCAACGATCACATACATAGATCCTGGACCCTAACTACGATTCCCTGTATCTAGGGACCCAGGAACTACGAAGACCATAGTCCCACAACACACAGACTCAGAACAAGTATTTGCGCTTTTTTTCTGTGCACAAAACTTGTCCTGTCGCGGGAGTCGAACCCGCAACCTCCGGGCTATGAGCCGACCTGCTCAGCCACCACACCACAGATGCTGTAATATATAATAATAATAATGCTTCTGATATATCAGAAGTATCCTCTCTCTATCGCTCTATAGAGCGTTCTAGTAACCTTTTTTTGATGGGTGGAACGGCTTCCGCTTGCTTGCCACCACGGGGGTGATGGCAGGGGGTATATGGGACTCGAACCCACTAAAACCCCTCCGTGATTCGTCCACCGCCGGGATAGGGCTGATTCACCATCTCGCCCCCGAATAAATTCGTCTCGCCGAATAGTTAGCTATTCCTCGATTAATTTCGTATAACTCGGAGACAGTGGTCTGGCTCCATGACAAACGACTTATGTACAAGTTGACTACCGGACGGCGGTGATCCATCATTGTTGAGTGCAGAACGAAACATATAGATACAGCTCCATCTGCTCGATTAATCACCGCGTGAATTATCACGCTGGCTGTTCAAGCTCCGACTTGGAACGTTCGCTACTTGGATAGATACTCTATAAAAAAAGGGATTAAAGCTAAACGCTACCACGCTTTGGATGGCATTTTTTTTTAACTGGCTAATACTTTTGGTCTCTATCGACCTTTATAGCGTCATGCGCCTTGGACGACATAATGCCAGATATTGATGTATACGATAGTTGTTAAGCCAAGTCAAACATCAAGTGGCTTAAAAGATCTGCCAATAGGGCTTCATGACAAGGAAGCAGTATATACATTCTTATAAATATAACTAAACCTTACTGCAATCCAGATTCAACGTCAAAACCATTTCAATAATCTGTCGCACCGCGAGCAGCCAAATTGTTCACATATACATACAAAATTCGATTAAGGTTGTTCCAAAGCGCGATTTTGCTAACTTTCAACGATGAAAGAAGCTCGACGGTCCATTTAGCGGGATCACTGCAAAGTTAAATGATGGAACGGGTACAGATTGAACTGGAGAAACTAGATTTTACTTTTGTGGTTTGTGTTTGGCAATCACGTGATATATGATAAGTAAGCCTGAGTGTGCCGACCATCAATAATAATAATAAGTCAGTAGTAAGTCTGTGCCGACCATCAGTAGTAAGCCTGTGGACCTTCAGTAGTAAGCCTGTGCCGACCTTCAGTAGTAAGCATACACCGACCTTCAGTAGTAACTCTGTGGATCTTCAGTAGTAAGCCTGTTCCGACCTTCAGTAGTAAGCCTGTGCTGAACTTAGTAGTAAGCCTGTGTCGACCTTCAGTAGTAAACCTGTGCCGACCTTCAGTAGTAAGCCTGTGGATCTTCAGTAGTAAGCCTGTGCCGACCTTCAGTAGTAAGCATACACCGACCTTCAGTAGTAACTCTGTGGATCTTCAGTAGTAAGCCTGTTCCGACCTTCAGTAGTAAGCCTGTGCCGACCTTCAGTAGTAAGCCTGTGCTGAACTTAGTAGTAAACCTGTGCCGACCTTCAGTAGTAAGCCTGTGGATCTTCAGTAGTAAGCCTGTGCCGACCTTCAGTAGTAAGCCTGTGCTGAACTTAGTAGTAAGCCTGTGCCGACCTTCAGTAGTAAGCCTGTGGATCTTCAGTAGTAAGCCTGTGCCGACCTTCAGTAGTAAGCCTGTGCTGAACTTAGTAGTAAGCCTGTGTCGACCTTCAGTAGTAAACCTGTGCCGACCTTCAGTAGTAAGCCTGTGCCGATCTTCAGTAGTAAGCCTGTGCTGACCTTAGTAGTATGCCTGTGCCGACCATCAGTAGTAAGCCTGTGCCGACCATCAGTGCCTTTCTTTTGTTGAATAACTTTTTTTTTCTCGCTATACTGTAAGCTGGGTACCTTTTTTTTTTACTTATATGATTTGAGATGCAGAACTGGAGATGAAAGCTGAGCATAGAAAATTTCATTTTCTTAAACGGAAGTTTAAGAATCTTCGTTTTTGAGAGATCACAAATGGTTGTAATAAAAGTACACCATCGGCAAATTATTAGACCGTTTGGTTTGTTTCTTTTTTACGCAAATGTTTGTTTCTATAGTGTCAAGAAATATGTAACATGTAATAACAAATGTTAATGTAGAAACAAAAATTTTTTTTTAAATATTTTCACGCTTGCTTGCAGGCTGAATGCGCATATCTACTATTTAATATGTGAGCTTGTACCCAAATTAATAGTGTATTCTTGAAAATAAACATGATTTGATTTGATTTAAACGCCGACTGAAAATTAAAGGCCACAAAAACAGACGGTTCATGAACCACACGATTTTAAACTTAAATGACAGAACATCGTTTCGTTTGGTGTTCTAACCCAAGATTTTCGTGAAAAGCACCGTAGAGTTATCAAAATTCACATTTAACGAGACACCAGTCTCCGGAGCTCATTACTCCAAACACGCGGGATCAAAAGACCGGTCCATGCTGTTTATTTGTGAACACGACCTTACCGACACAGTGTAGGACAGTAGTCAAGCTTCAAGGATGACGAACGTGGCATTGCTTATACCACGTGATGAAAAAACAACGAGTGTGCTTTAGACCACACGACTGAAGTAAAACTTCTTTAGTTTAGCTCCATCTATCGGCCGGTATAGCTTTGTTTTTGCTTTGTTTAATGTTAATGTCATCATCTTGATAATTGTAAATTGTCATTTTACCGGATATACCAAGATAATAATACAAATTTTTAACTTTGTTATGTTGTCAACGGAGATCTTCGTGAACCAACTTAAAAAATGGTCACACTGCGGTATCCCAAATTGAAGTACAGCCACCTAAGACAAGATACAATACACAAAAACACAACAATACAAAACAAAACCAAAGACTAAACTTTGAGCCATCATTATAAAAAAAAACCTTAGTGTATTACGCCCGATAAGGCAAGGTCAAACAATGCTTGGATATATATTAACTTTTTACAATACTACGTCCACTGGCATCCTCGGTGCTTGTAACCTAGATTAGACTTTAGAATGTGCCTTGATCTTAAGCACTGTCTACACTGTACATGGCCGACCCCTGAGCTGGAGTCGGTTCTGCAGCGGCTAACGACTGCACTCCCATATAATGACTAAAAAAATCGCAGTGATAAGAGCATTCAAGACTATCGTCAGTGGAGATCTCTTTTAGCCAGTGTGCATCCACCTTAATATTCATAGCTTATTTTAGCTTCGTGTGAGTAAAGATTTATTCCTGAAACCAAAACTGAAATGAGGTTCTTAGAAACTTCTTTGAGAGCGTTATTTCGTCAATATGCTGTTTTGAATGACTGATATGGACTGCATTTAGCTAAAAATTTAATTACTTTTAAAACTTTAAACTTTATATATATATATATATATATTGTATATGTGTGTATATGTGTATATATTATATATCAATGACTTAGGTATATGTATTTTATTATTATTTATTCCTATGTATTATATTATTTGAGTATAGGTTAGTATATAGTATTTATTTGCACCGCCGTCCACGCTCATAGTGTCTCAAAACTCTGTCCATCCAAAGGTTGTCTGGAAGAGATCGTTCTTAGCGATAAGACCGCTCATTGTACGTATGTTATTATGTGATTCTATTTTCTACATGTTTATTTTTGGTGTCAATAAAGCGTTTTGTATTGTATTGTACTTACCCTGTAGCCATTATTTCATTTTAATTTTATTTAAACTACTAGTTGCACCCCACGGTTTCACCCGCGGATAAAAAGTATTTTAATTATTTGCTCATCCCACGGGAGCATTTCAATTTTCCAGGATAAAATGTAGCCTATATGTTAATCCAGTATATAAGATATCTTGGTACCTAATTTCATCCAAATCCATTCAGCCGTTTGAGCGTAAAAGAGTAACAAACATACACACATACAGACTTTCGCCTTTATAATATTAGTGTGATTAGTGTGATAGTGTGATAAACTAACCACGCGCCGCGGTTTCACCTGCGAATAAAAAATAGCCTACGTGATAATCCACTATATTAGCTATCTAAATTCTAAAAATACGAATATAAAAACGCTATGAAAAGTACCCTATGTCCGTCTCCTGGTTCTAGGCTACCTCCCCACCAATTTTCAGCCAAATCGGTTCAGCCGTTCTTGAGTTATAAATAGTAACTAACACGACTTTCTTTTACAGGGTACGCAATGCATTGGTGACGCCTCCTCCGGTGTTACAGATGTCCATAGGCTACGGTGACCACTTCCCATCAGGTGGGCCGTATGCTTGTTTGTTCTTTTAACATAAAAAAAATTATATAAATGTATATATATAGATAAAATCCGTAAAAAAACATTAATTTATTTATTATTGACTACTACTAGATTGTCATGTCACTCTTTAATTAAAAAAATCACATGTTGCAGTGGCGAAGGTGCACTCCGCCAACAGATTTAAATTTTTTTTAGGGCGTCAATCGAAACTGTTTAGTATTTTGTAAACAAAGCCAAAACCATCAAAAACAATACGCACTGTCGATGACTGAATATTTTTTAGACAATTTATATAATATATTAGGCATCAGACAAAAGTACTGTTTAGGCATTTCGATTTGTAGACCAAAACATATTTATAGCCAATCTGCTCTTTAGTCAATTCGCGTTATAAGTTATAATGCAGCAGCGGCATCTTTCATTTTAGGCAATGTACTCAAAACCGGATATACCTATTTGCTATTTTGTGACATATTTCTATGACGTACAATACATATTTTAATTTTATATTATAACTGTTTACTAAGATTTGGCAGAATTAGCAAATAATTTAAAAGCAATTGTACAATTAAACTGTTGAAATTAGAAATGAAAAATAAAACTTGTGTGCTTTAGACCACACGACTAAAGTAAAATTTCTTTAGTTTAGCGCCATCATTTAGAGCCGGTATATTTATTTTTGCTTTGATTAATGTTAATATGTCCATCTTGACAAGTGGTAATTGTCATTTTACCGGACATACTAACATAATAATACAATTTTTTAACTTTATGTTTTAACACTGGCAAAAGGAGTTTTGGCGGGAAAACGAAAAAGATCACGTTACCGCATTACATTATTTTCCAAAACTTGTGTTATTTTTAGTGTTAGTGCATAAAATTGGTGGCATTTTATTCGTTAAGTGCTGGATTACAAGCATGAGTGTGGGAAAGTGGTATAATGATGGTTAAACGTTTTTTTTCGTGTTGTTTCCAATACTCCATAGAAGCTTCAGGTAAAGTTGCCACTACTTTACTAGGAATATGACTTGACTAGACTAGACTATGACTTGACTCTGACTTGACTTGATGACTTTGACTGTGACCTGACACATTATTTACGTGAAATATCATTAACTTGCTAAATTATTATTTACTTGACACTGGCTAAATACACAAAAGTGTGGAGCCAAAACACAAATAAAAATAAAAAACACTGGCAAAAATTGCGACGTCTGACCTTACAAAATACGAACGAAATACGAACGTTACGAACATCCACCACTGACCCATGTACATGAAGCTCTCACTTCTTTACATAAATGCAAAAAAATCAGTACCAAGCTAAACCGCGTGTAATATTCCAGAGTTTACTGCACTCAGCGAGTATAGTGGCAACACTCGGCTGCATGTTCCTGACTTGTTAGCGAGCGACCTCCTCCAGTTTTTAACCGCACACATTGCAACCTCCTGAAGAGACCTAAAGAGAGCTGGAGAGGTCTGGAGAGTCCTTGAGGTCGCGAGCTCGCGCGTTACTGCACGCAACAGTTAGAAGTCTCTTGTGTGGAGTGCAGGTAGGCCGGCCAACGATGTGCGACTTGCAATCTAAAAAAAAAAAATTTTATTGATTTAAGACGTCTTTACGCACGCTTGACTTGTGGAGTAAGCTGGTGAATGCGTACGAGGCGAACCGAAGTTGAAAGGAAAATATAAGTAATTGAATGTAGAACGTTATCTATCTTATAGGCTATATATACTTCGATTTGGGATACCGCAGTGTATCCATTTTCTAAGTTAGTTCACGTAGATCTCAATTGCCAACATAGCAAAGTTAATAATTACTTAAAATTTGTATTATTATGTTGGTATGTCCGGTAAAATTAGAGATGATGGCGACATTAACATTTAACGAAGTTACACCGGCCGACAGATGGAGCTAAAGAAGTTTACTTCAGTCGTGTGGTCTAAAGAAGTTTACTTCAGTCGTGTGGTCTAAAGCACACTCCTTTTTTATATTATTTAACTTTTTACATTTATCATAATAGCTAATGGTTTCACGAAAAATTATTTGGCTATTAAGTCGCCGATATACTTTATTTTTGGTTCGTTAACAATGATTTATTGAAGACAATTGGAGCAATAAAGATTTTGCAATTAAACATTATTTTGATAAACGACTTGTAGGTGCGCTGAATTCTATTATATTTTAACATTACGTGTTTTAAATATTATTTTGTAATATAAATCAGTAAAGTAATTAGTTTGTAAATTGTTTTATGGAATAGATTATATTAATTTACAAGTGAAAAGTACAACTCAAACTTATTATTAAAGAAAATATAGATCAAATAATCACAATATAAAAAATAACCCATTATACTATAACTCCTAATATTTAGGTGGTAGACCATAGCTGCGTCTCGCGGTTTCACTTGCGTGGTGACTTTTTTGCTTTCTTAATTTATAATTCTTAATAAGAACCTTCTCATGACAAAATAAACATAAATAAGAAATAGTGATTCATTTTTATACATATAATTAGATTTAATATTAACTATTTAATACTTTTATATAGGTTTCTAAGATCTACGGCAAATAAAAGCACAGGATTTAATAAAAATAAAAGTTTAACATCACCTTTCGACTTGCTTTCAACCAATAATAAGGCAGTTCGTTCCAAGTGTCACCAATTAGGAAACACTTCCAGTCACAAGTCGAAGGCTCTCCCATTTTTCTTTTAAAGTCGTGTTGGTTTGTTTAATGGTCGTGGTTTTCATGTTTTATTATTCAGCGAGTTCAACCAAACGAGACCGAAAAAATGCTACCTTCTATTTTAATGTAGGATCATTATTACAGCTGTTGACAGCTGTCAGTTGAAAACGATTCTCCCTAGGGCTATCTACTTTCAACCCGCTCATCAAGTTTTGGCGGGAAAGCGAAAAAGATTGCGTCACCGCATTGTATTATTTTCCTAAACATGTGTTATTTTTAGTGTTGGTGCATAAAATTGGTGGCATTCTATTCGTTAAGTGCTGGATTACAGGCGTGAGTGTGGGAAAATGGTATAATGATGGTGAAACGTTTCTTTTCGTGTTGTTTCCAAAGCTCCATAGAAGCTTCAAGTAAAGTTGCCACCACTTTACTAGGAGACTTTGACTAGACTATGACTTGACTTGATGACTTCGACTGTGACTTGACATATTTGCGTGAAATATCATTAACTTGATAAATTATCAATTACTTGACACTGGCTAAATACACAAAGGTGGAGCCAAAACATTAAAAAAAAACCCGCTCATCAGGCAACTTCAGACCAACTTTCCGAGTATGAGTAATGAAAATGAGTAATATAATTCGGGCAAGTAGCACTTTAGCGGCATATTAATGTTACAGATGTCCATAGGCTATACATACGGTGACCTCTTCCCATTCAGGGCAGTTGTTGGCTAACTATAACATAAATTACTTTGACTTAAGTTACAGCAATATCTTGAGTATGATTCATAAATAGTGACTAAATAAATATGTGTGGACATTTCACCCAGCGCCATCTAGCCCCAAACTAAGCATAGCTTGTACTATGGGAACCAGATAACTGATACAATACTTAGATACTTTTTGTTTGTAAATACATACATAGAATACAATGTAACACCCAGACACAGAACAAACATCGATGTTCATCACACAAATGTTTGTCCTGGATGGGGATCGAACCCACAACCCACAGTCCAGAAGGCAGGGTTACTATTAACTGAGCTATCGGGCCGGTCAATATATAGAATAGAAGTACTCAGACAGCCTTATTAATAAACGGGTATTAGTCTCGGATTAGTTACTTCAGCTTTTGTCCTTTTTTGCTACTGGAATATTTAGCTGGATTGAAAGAGACAAAAGATGGTGTAACTAGACTAAAGCTAGTTCGTGTTTATTAATAAGGTTGAGAGTGTGTAGTTTATGAATCACTGTAAAATAAATAAAGAATAATCCAATTTAAGTTTTCTAACTTTCATCAAAAGATAAACACGTACTATCTAAAATTGTACCAGTTATTTATTTACTACTGAAATATTTAGTGTTTTTAATTAAATATGAAAAATTACATCGGTCGAATGGCCGCCCCTGGATATTCTACAGGATTCAATTCGTCTAAGGTAGTTTTCAATGTCATTTTCGCAAGTTTCAGGTGTTATTTCAGGTTGGTAGCAATATTCTTGGCTGAATGCACGCCACGATGATGCACACGGCTCACCCTATCTCCAATGCTTCCAGTTTCTTTTCACAATGTTGCGAATTGTTCGCTCAGTAGGACGATTGTTTTAACCATAATCTTCCCGTAAAAGTCTACACTTTTCTTACAGAATTGTAATTTCTGTGGAATAACTGCTTTTGCAACTTTCGCAACTTTCTTTTACAGTGTTGCCAATATAGGAAACTCAATTCGGATCATCTTATACAATTAGCTGTAACATTATAGCTGAAGAAACACAACGCTGAATCGATTTTCACCGGGACCGCTACCAATCTGGTCTGATTAATACCAGAATATTTCCCCGTCCCCGGTCCTCGGCCCGGGATAAAGTAGCACGCCACGTCCCGTCCCGGGAAACCCCAAAACGTCTGCAACGAAACGCGTTGATTACGTTAAAGTAAATCACGCGAAGACATATTGCTAAGTGCGGGTGGTGGGCCAGTAGAACCGCGATACTAATTTTAATTTTCTTTTTTCACGGGCTCATAGTTTTAATATTTATTTAATTAATTAAGAATTTGTGCACATTAAAAGTACAAAAGAGGACTTCATGCTAACAGTATTTTCTACCAGTCAACTAAAGCGTGCAGAGAAAGAATTTGATTAGGCGTGCAATGCATATAAAGAAATGAGCATAATTTTTTATAATAAATAAAACGATAACAACAATACAACTATTGAGGTACAAATATAACATATTTTTACAAGTTTAATAAATTACAAATGTTAGGGTCGCTGGAGCGAGTTTTGTTGTAATATTAATTTACCGTGATCACAAACTACTAAGTTCTACTTACTTCGTGCTCGTGACTTGGATTACACAATACGCATTCTTGTTTTGTCTATTTGCTTGATAGTGGTTACGTTGCCAAATTTGGAATTGATTTTATTTTCATGTTTCATTGTTTCTTTACGCACGCTTGAACTGGTGAATAAGCTGGTAAATGCGAGGCGAACGGAAGTTTGTGAATTTGGTTCAAATAGAGATCTATTTGAATGGTCAAAATGACAAAGTAAAAAATTTGTTCTATTATGTTGGTATGTCCGGTAAAATGACAATTTACAATTATTGTCAAGATGGCGACATTAACATTAAACAATAGCGCCATCTATTGGCCGGTTATACCAATCGATAAATAGCGCCATCTATCGGCCGGTTATACTGACCGATAGATGGCGTTAAACTAAAGAAGTTTGGCTTCAGTCGTGTGGTGTCTTAACTCAGAGTGTCGTGTTTCCCTTAGCCCGCTCGGTACACAGCTTCCGCCCGCCGTTTCGCGGGCCGCAGCGGATCCCTGATTTATGTGGTACCCATATAAATGCAATCTGCTTAATTGCTATCTGTAGCCGACGATAAGTCGCTAGTGATGCTCCTCGGGGCAGATCGAGATTTCAAAATTGATTTTTGATGCAGTCGCTACACGGATTGAGTAATCCATAATGCTTATTACTCTTTAAACTCTGTCCTCTGAACTACAAAGATAAGGAACAGTAGATACGAAACGAAAAATTATACCATTGTAGTCAATAGTCATTTATTCATATAAAATTCACGTCTGAAATAAGATAATAATATAAATAGAATTGTACAATACAAACGGTACAAAATAACATATCACTACATAGAAAATTAATTAATAATAATACGAGGTAATGTCAAAATAATATATCATAAAGTAAAATTAGCAATGTGAATAATTTAAAATAAATGTAATCTATTATACATACTTATTATTTAAAAATTCTGCATAATTATAAAATGTTTGGTTGATAAGCCAACGCTTCAGCTTTAGCATAAAATCTCCCAAGTCTGGTAGTTCATGTAGTTGAAAGCCTATACGTCCAGCGTGACTTTGACTTTTCGAATGACGTGACAAGCAAGTGGCTCGCTTGATTTTTAGCGATACGGCTACCCTTATCAGTTGCAATGTCACACGGAACTCTAAAATATAGAGTTTCGCGTGACACTGCGCTGCGCACATCATCCTGAGACATCAGCATATTCTGGTAATAAGATTAATAGACTGTGAGATCATATTATAAAGTCTCGTTTGCCCAGTAATGTCACTAGCTACAATACCCTCCAAACCGGAACAAGCATACTACTGCTTGGCAGCAGAATAACTGGCAAAGCGCTGGTACCTAGACGAACTTACCTACCACCTTATAACAGATAAATAAATAAATAGAACTTAATTGATGTTGCTTCTGATTGATTTTGTAATTTCGCATTTTTTTTCTGGCTTCACTTTCTTGGTTGAGCGCTGAATTTATTATATAGTTCTACTGCTCTAAGCATACATATTGCCTGTGACTCAAGTTTGTAATTACATTTTCAAAGCAATACTTTTATCAAAAGGCATCTCTTTTGAGTCGCTATTCGTTAGTTTTTTATTTAAGAGCTCCTAATGGCGATTCATTTCACATCTCTGTCGTAGTGAAGTCTGCAGGTATAAAATTTAAAGAAAGTATGTCATGTTGAAGACTAATTTAAAATGCCACAGCAAAATGGTGGATACTTTACTGAAAGCTCTAGAAAACGTTGAGAAGAAAAGGAAAAAGTATGGTTTTAAAACTTGGAACCATTGGCCAATACTTGTGCACGTCCACGAACACTTAACGGATAATAATCCACCCTTATCACATATTAAAATTCAAATATACATGAATTTTGGAAAAAAAAAGTTGAAATTCACAAACGGCATTTTCGGATTCTTTTCAACCACCAAGGTATTTTCTGTTTTAGGAGCTTAGTTATAAGGCTGATATACCTAAAACGAATAAACGTCTACGGCTGCAAAAAAATGAGGTTGCATGCAGTGCAAGTGAGGTCGATGCTCCAAAATGCAAGTCAGTGAAATTGAAGCGGTGTCATCGCCTACTGCGCCATGCAAGTGACATATCTACGGCCTCGCACGGCGCCGAGAAATGCAAACGCAGCTATCCTCTCAATACGAGCGCGCAAGCAATTTCAAACTCTGCAAGTAAATTGGAACCCCTGATTTGTAATGTGTTTTATGTT
Organism: Ennomos fuscantarius; assembly: GCA_905220475.3. Lineage (NCBI taxonomy): Eukaryota > Metazoa > Arthropoda > Insecta > Lepidoptera > Geometridae > Ennomos > Ennomos fuscantarius. Next base: position 13,324,716 of record HG992040.1, read on the forward strand.
TTAGTTTTGCAAAACGAGGCGGCATTATTTAATTATTTACACAAATAAAAGTACCTACAGTAAATCATATTCGGACTACTAATATACTCCCTCTATATTATACTAGTCTACTAATCTATAGCCATCTAAGGGCTAAAATAATTTTGTACCTACTCCAAAAATGAGTGTTTACACTAAAAATGTATGTCTATACTAAATGAGCGCCTGCTCTAAAAATGAAAGCCTTCACTAAAAATGTGTGTCTACACTAAAAATCAGTGCCTACACCAAATATGAGTGTGTACACTAAAAATGAGAGTCTACACTAAAATAGAGTGTACACAAAAAATTAGTAGTGTCCAGTACTATATATCTGTAGTATGAATTTATTTTACTTTAGTGCAGTAAACACCTTCATTGAGAGAACACGTCACTTTTATTTACCACCGGCCCATCAGACTAAAATGAACCCTAATGCAATAAACATAATGTTCCATATCGAGACGGATTAATGATGGGTCGGCCGCGTAGACTCGGACAATAGGCAGCCGCATACCAAAGAAAACGCTTGGACTTGTTTACTTGAAGAGTGCAGATTTATAAATCAAAGTTTTACGAAGTGAATTAAACGATTGGATTGAAGTGTTTAGTGAATAAATTGGACTATTTTATAATTAAAAATGACAGTACCGACTTCGGAACAAAGTGCATATATATCTACACTGGAAGATATAGCCAGTATGATGCAAAGAGCTCAAACAAACATGAAGAAATGCCCAAAAATAAGACTTACTGAGGGTTATATTAAAGTGAGGTTGAAGACTATTGAAGATTACTGGGAATCTTTTAAACAAGCACATAATGCCCTAAATAAATGTACGCCGCGGGAACAAAGGGGAATATTACCGTATTTTTTAAATGAAGAATTTTACAAATACGAAGAACTGTACCTCTGTTTACAAGGTGATATGAACGATCTATTAACAAAGATAATTACACAACAGAGAAGTGCAGAATATATTTCTAATGTGTCAAATGCTTCGCAAGAAGCACAGTTATCGAATGCTCGCCTCCCGAGGATACAATTGCCCACATATTCAGGTCGCTATGAAGACTGGCCTACCTATCAAGATTTGTTCACTGCGCTCGTCCACAATACCACACTAAGTGATGTACAGAAGCTGCATTATTTAAAAACAAGTGTCTCTGGAGAAGCTGAAATGTTACTACGTCACATTCAAATAACTGAAAATAATTATACACAAGCATGGGAATTGTTAAAGGGACGCTTCGGGAATAAAAAAATGATCGTTAACTCACTTCTTAAAAGATTATTCAACCAAAAAAAGGTGACTACCCAGTCAGCCAGTCAAATTAAATCTATTCTTGATACAACTACAGAATGTATTAATAGTTTGAATAATTTAAAAATAAAAACAGATTTTTGGGATCCAGTAATTGTATTTCTGGTGTCACAGAAGTTGGATACAGAGTCGTTAAAAGACTGGGAAGAACTGGCGCACAAAGAAAGGAGTGATGACCTGTCAACATGGGAAGAAATGAGAAGATTCCTTGAGTCTAAGTTCCGTACACTCGAACTAGTCGCTCCGCTCCCATCATCTTCGAGAGAGAAGCAACCAACTCCAAGGTCTTTTCACTGCAACACAAAAGAAGAAGAAGATAGCATATTTCAATCTGCACACGTAACAAGCGTAAACGCATCACCCTCATGCACTTATTGCAAGGGTGGCCACTATATATTCTGCTGCAAAGAGTTTGCGAAACAATCGGTGGAACAGAGGCGAGATTTCGTGAAGAAGAATCATCTATGTTACAACTGCCTAGTACCGAATCACAGCGTATACACATGTAGACAAAAAACATCATGCCGAGTCTGCAAAAGAAAACACCATTCTCTCTTACATGAAGTTAGACAACAAACAAATCAGGAGAAAGATGCACCACCACAACAACCAGAACAGAAGATTACAACCGCACACTTCTCTAATGAACAACCTGGTCGTGAAGTATTATTGGCCACAGCACAAGTAGAGGTGAAGTCGAGAAATGGAGATACACACATACTTCGTGCTTTAATCGACCAGGGATCAGAGGCTTCATTCGTATCGGCAAGCGTAGTTGAGTTATTGGGCCTGAATAAAACCCATATCAACGGTGTTGTCTCTGGAGTGGGAGAAGGAACTCAAGTACCTTTGAAATACCTAGTTGACCTGTCAGTTACATCGCGATTTAAAGGACGGAAATCTATACATGTGAAGGCGTATGTGCTTAAGAAGATTTCTACAAGATTGCCGTCAAAACACATTACGATGAACTGGCCGCAGCTCCAAACTTTACAATTGGCTGACCCTACCTATTACACACCGGGCAATATTGACATGTTGCTCGGCGCTGACATCTTTTGTAAAATTATAGAAGATGGATTGCTTAAAATGCCCGATGGTGTAGTGGCTCAGAAAACAAGTTTTGGATGGATTCTTTCAGGTCAAAAGGAAGATTCAAAGATAAACAATCACCACAATGTAATCACAATGCATATCACCAGAATGGTTGAAGAAGATAATGACATGTTAAGGAAGTTCTGGGAAATAGAAACAGATTTGTACAAGAAGAAAAAGATACTCACAAAGGAAGAACAAGAGTGTGAAGAGATATTTAAAAACACAACTAAGAGAGATGAAAGCGGAAGATACATAGTACATTTACCATTAAAACAAAGCATTGAAGAAACAGTCAATTTGTGTGGAGATACAAAACAACAAGCTATAATTAGATTTAAGCAATTAGAAAGAAAATTTCAAAGAGATCAGAAATTGAAAGAAGAATATACAAGGGTCATTCATGAGTATAAAGAGATGGGCCATATGAAAAGAACACAGACATCAGATGAAAATCTTGCGATTTACTTACCTCATCATGCAGTAGTACGAGAGGACAAAGACACCAGTCAAGTACGAGTTGTCTATGATGCTAGTGCAAAGGGATCAAATGGTCGAAGTTTGAACGATACCATGATGGTGGGACCTGTATTACAACCTGATCTTAGAAGCTTAATTTTAACATGGCGAACACATAAAGTATGCGTAGTGGGAGATATAGTTAAGATGTATCGGATGATACTTATGACAGAAGAACACACAAATTTACAACGCATTATCTGGAGAGACACTCCGGAAGAGGAACTCGAAAGCTACAACTTAAAGACAGTAACGTTTGGTACAGCAGCAGCGCCTTACTTAGCGGTACGAACGTTAAGCCAGTTAGCCGATGACGAAGCACACCAACACCCAGATACAGCACCTGTAATCAAAAATTCATTTTACATGGACGATTTGATGACGGGGAATGACAATATTGAAAAAACAAAGATAATGTGTAAAGAAATAAGAGCTATACTAAAAAGAGGAGGATTTAAGATGCAGAAGTGGTCAAGTAACTCAGAGGAAGTTTTGGAATATTTACAAAGAGATAACAGCACTATGGATATAAAGGAAATTAAACTTGATAAGGTTATAAGAATTCTAGGATTGACATGGGATAGAAAAGATGACACATTTAAAATCACGGTGAACTTACCTGAAATGAGAAGTCCTGTAACGAAGAGATCCGTTCTGTCTGACGTCGCACGCTTGTTCGACCCGTTCGGATGGGTGTCACCCACAATCATCACGGCTAAAATCTTGATACAAAAACTATGGCTCTGTAAAATTGAATGGGATGATGAATTGCCGGTTGATATGAGAGAAGAATGGACACTATACAGGAAGGAGTTGACACATTTGCAAAACATCAGAATACCACGATGGTTAAAAACTACTACTAATAATCGCAAAGATATACAAATACACGGATTTGCAGATGCGTCAACTCTTGGATATGCAGCTGTGACTTACCTTAGAATTGTCGAAGAAGATGCTGTTCATGTCACACTGATTTCTTCCCGAACTAAGGTTGCACCGTTGAAGCAGCTCTCTGTTCCGAAATTAGAGCTCTGCGCTGCAGCATTACTAGCAGAGCTGGTTAATGACCTCATGGAATTGCTACACATTCCTAAGAACAAGGTCTTTGCTTGGACCGATTCCATGGTGGTTCTGTCATGGTTACAGTATCAGCCTAGTCGTTGGCGAACATTTGTTGCTAATAGGGTAGCAGATGTTACACGAATTTTGGACAGCGACCGGTGGAGACATGTTCAGTCTACGGACAATCCAGCTGATATCGCCACAAGAAGCGTACAAGCAAGCGATCTAGCTGCTCAAGAAATGTGGTGGACTGGACCAACGTGGTTAAACCAAAAAAATGTTGAATTTGACACATGTGAAATCCCACAAACAGAACTGGAAATGAAAGGTTCATTTCATGCAACCCTAGAAGAAAGGCCTATATGGGAAAGATTCTCAACGATGTCAAGAATGAAGAGGGTATTAGCTTACTGTCGAAGATTTGTAAAGAAGGGGATAACAGAAGAAAGAGAAACATATCTTACCTCAAATGAAATGGAAAGAGTTTTAGAAGATTGCATAAGATATTATCAGCATTTAATTTATGGAAGAGAGATAGAAGAGCTAAAAAAAGACGGGAAGGTCAAGAAAAGAAGTACACTAATCACAATGTCACCATACTTAGATGACAAGGGATTGATGCGAATGAGAGGTCGCCTACAGAATGCTTCAATAGCTGAAATGACTAAACATCCTCTAATCATCCCTGGCAATCAGCACATTACTAAATTGATTGTAAATGAAGCTCACACAAAAACTCTTCATGGTGGCATACAGTTAATGATGGCCTATGTGAGAACTAAGTATTGGGTGATCGGACTGAAATCCGCTGTACGGAAATGTATCCATCAATGTAAAACATGTGTGGTGGACAAGGCCAAAGGAAAGAACCAGTTTATGGGTCAGCTACCAGCAGTAAGAGTCAACCAACATCGAGCTTTTATTAATAGTGGAGTCGATTTTGCTGGCCCCATATCAATAAGAACTTCCAAAGGCCGTGGACACCATGCCACCAAGGGATACATTTGCTTGTTCGTATGTATGGCTACTCGTGCCATTCATTTAGAGGCAGTCACAGATCTAACTTCCCAAGCATTTATTGCTGCATTTCGGAGATTTGTGTCGCGCAGAGGTCGTTGTTTACACGTATGGAGCGACAACGGTACCAATTTTGTTGGTGCTGCCAAAGAGTTGCGGGAGATGTTTCAAAAAAGCAAGAATAATGTGGCCAAAGAAGTAGCAGAACTTCTAGCGAATGATGGAATCACGTGGCACTTTATTCCACCAAAAATGCCCACATGTGGCGGGTTATGGGAAGCAGGAGTTCAGTCAGCTAAACGTCACTTGACTAGGGTGAATAAAGATACCAAGTTTACCTATGAAGAGTTAACCACACAGCTTGCACAGGTTGAAGCGTGTCTCAACTCTCGCCCTCTCTGCCAGATAGACAACACAACGGACCCTCTGACTCCGGGACATTTTCTAGTGGGTGAGCCCCTAATCGGTGTCCCTGATCTAGACTATGAAAATAAGAAGTTCAATGTCTTAACTAGATGGCAATATATTCAAAAGACAACACAAGATTTCTGGCATCGATGGCAAACTGAATATCTGAATACGCTACAACAGAGATATAAATGGCAAGTTCCAGTCCCATCGCCTGCTGTTGGAGACATTGTTGTAATAAAAAACGAAGACATGCCTCCAACCAAGTGGTTACTAGGCAGAATAAAATACCTACATCCTGGAGCAGATAATTTGGTCAGAGTAGTAACAGTTCAGTGCAAGGGGAATCATGAATTAAAAATACCATTATCAAAGCTAATACCGCTGCCAAAGATATCAGAATATGAGTAACGGGTTGTCTGATGGTTATACTATGAATTGTGTTGTGATTGTGATAGTGATGTGTTAATACTGTGCAAGTGAAGTGACATTTATTATTTATGCATGAGAATTGATATTAATTACTGAACTATGAAATGTTACCTATGTTCATTTGAAAACTTAATATTTACAGTCCATTGTTTTAACTTAAAATTGTTCATAACTAAAATATACAATAGGTACCAAATTTATTGCTAACAGTTACAAGATACTTAAAAAATTGCAAATATTAATGTAACATTTGATTTGAATTAAAATTGTTCACTATAATTGAATTGTTAAACATAACTACCTACATTGTTACTACACTCAACTACACTAAATATTGTTAGTTATTTACAAAATATTGTTTATTACGCAAAAATTGTTCATTTTGTAAATATTACTCAAATTTGTTAAAAACTATTCAAAATGTTTAAAAACTGTTGTTTTTGGTGGGCGGTATGTCCAGTACTATATATCTGTAGTATGAATTTATTTTACTTTAGTGCAGTAAACACCTTCATTGAGAGAACACGTCACTTTTATTTACCACCGGCCCATCAGACTAAAATGAACCCTAATGCAATAAACAAGTAGCATGTTAAAACATTTCATAACATTACATTAAAACATGAGTGTCTACACTAAAAATAAGTGCCTACACTAAAAATTACTTTCGAATTAAAGATTTATTTGACCTAAAGGGCCAGAAGTGAGATTTAAAGTACGAGACGACCAGCAACCCTACCGCGTGACTGTCCTGGGAATCGGCTTCACCTGTCATCCTGCACGCGCCAATTAACAAGTTCACGAGTGCGAGCAAGAGAGAACACGATTACCATCTCCACCAGACTTACGCGTAAGGCTGGTCAAAACCATGCAAGAGACAAGCAGACGGTGATAGTGGCGCTCTACAGGGAAGGCCAATATTCAGCAGTGGACGTCTTCAGGCTAATGGTGACGTAATGTTATGTGATAATCAAAACATATCGATGAGATCGATAATGTTTCCCATCTCTACACTGTACCAGCACTAGTAGTTATTTCCAATGTGTGGGTCTTAACGCTAAAAGTAATAGTTTCCATTTGAGTCTCAGGTTGAAATACTGTAGTGAGGTGGCGCATACTAATGGCTAATGGGACGCCGGTACACTTTACGATTAACGTTTAATATTAATCCCACCGATAGCCGTTTACATTCGCTACCGTAAATATTGAATTCATATTTTGAAAGGTTTAATGTTAATACTAGAATTATAAAAAACTTGAATAGTACATTATATCTCAAAGATTTTATACGTATTTTAGGGCTATCGTTTTTGTATATTAATGAATGATGTGACGATGTTAAGCGACACGGCCGCGTTTAACAGAACAGTGTCACTCGGAACTGTAAAATATAAAGTTTCACGTGACACTGCACTGCGCACATCATCCTGAGACATCAGCATAGTCTGGCAATAAGATTACTCGTGTGCGATAAGATTATAAAGTTTCAATTGCCTAGTCATTTCGCTAGCTATATATAATGCTCTTTAAGCCGGAACACAGCAGTAATTGCACACTACTGCTTAGCAGCAGAATAACTGGCAAAGCGGATGTACCTATACCTAGACGATGTTGCGGAAAGGTCCTACCCATATACCCTATCCCAGGACCTACTCGAGAGCTGGGTTCCGTGTTCCATCATCTTGGGTAGCAACTTAATTGTGATAATAGGGATACAATTAATATTAAATGAATTCACTGAAATTTGACAGAACCATTATTTATCAGGAAGTCTTATTTCATTACATTTTTTTCTATAGTCCCGTAAATATGTCTTATCGTGACCCATCAAATTAACAAATCCCAATATCGGGTCTGACCCAAAAAACGCTACACGTCACAAAATTAACCGTTATCGATACATCAGCGAATAAACAATCGATATAATTACCGAACATCCCCCGTAACCGCACTATGGCATGTCAAACCTCTATACTGACAGCTTAAATTGTAAACTGTTATATTTTACGATCGAATAGAATATAACGGTCGCATTAGATACCGCGATAACTCGCATAAAGATCGAAAAAAATGTGAAATCGATATAATGGAATGGTCCTAATGCTTTCACGACACTATTCGGTATTTCTATCCCATTTCCCTTTGTAAGTTCCCTTTTGGTGCGCGCGGTAACTTTTGGCTTTTTATTCGATAGGTGGAGGTAAGTGGATTCGTTTGGTGGTACCCTAGTCAGGTTTATTATGATATTGTTTATTTCACTACCTAAATTCAATTTGGTTTCGGCAATATTGACTCGTTTATCCGACGGAATTTTATTTTTTCCTGGATAAAAGTACGTAATTAACAATAAATATTGTGATGAAATATTAGAGATCTATGTCTATTATCGTTATTGATGATTGAGCCTCTGTGATGTGGTGGTTGAACAGGTCGGCTCATACCTCGGAGACAGCAAGTTCGATTCCCGTGACAGGACAAGTATTTGTGCACAAAAAAAGCGCAAATACTTGTGATGAGTCTGGGTGTTGTGAGATGTGTTGTGGTTATGTTCCACATAGTTCCTGGGTCCATAGACACAAGAAATCCTAGTTAAGGTCCAGGATCTATGTATGTGATCGTAAGGCGTTATTATTATTCTTGTTATTGATTACGAAATGATGAACTTAATGTACGTGCTACTTTAACAAAGTCAGTCCAGTTACTACAGTTTTTCTAGATGACAGGACTTTTTTCAATAGTTAGACAAGGTCGGCCACCTTTGCCAGATGTTTTGCTGTCAAGCAGTGTGTCGAGTTGGCCACTATTGTGTTCCAAGTTGCAAGGCGTTGTGGCTAGTGGAGACTTCCGCCCAATGGCGCTGTAAAGGTCGGTAGAGACTAACAACATTTAGCCCGTCAAAAAAAAGGCTACTGGAGACTTTGGTACGAGGTTTCGCAGTCTTTTAACTTGGTTCTGACTTATAATCATAAAACAATAATAATAATAATGTTCGTTTGGCCAAAAGCCCGCGAAAATTAGTTTAAGCCTCGGAAACGAGAGAATTGTAAATGACTTTTAAAATAATGATAATAATAATATTACTAGACTGCCCTAATGTCTCGGGATGACGTGAGCAGTTTCGTGACCATGCAAGATTTGTGGTATTGCAGCTATTATGTGTAGCCATGTTACCACCCTCTTTTGCCTGACGAACGACCAAACGACGAGCTCATCACGTCATTCATTAACAACAAAAAATTTAGGTGTTTCAAAAGGCGCACGAAACGTCATAGCTTTACAGAAGCATTTCACAGATACTGAAGCATGAACACAGGCCGTTAATCATCTCTAATCTGTAAAGCTACCAAAAAATCTTCAGCCCCTTATCAATTTTATTTTTAGCCCCCAACGTAAAAACGACTGGTGTTATATGTTTGACGTGTCTAGCGTTTCTGTCTATGGAACCGATTTTGATTTTCTTTTTTTTTGTTTGAAAGTTGAATTAATCGGGAGTATTCTTAGCTATGTTTTATTAAAATCGGTCCAAGATGGCCGCCGCCACAAAATGGCGGATTACATATTTTTTCAGAGCTCCCTCAATATGGATATCGAATGAAAGGGACTCGACTAGTGGAATATTATACACGTAAACTAACCATATGATAAATTTAAAATCCAAGATGGTTGCGAACACATAATGGCGAACTACGTTTTTTTATTATTTTGTGTAGGGATTTTAAAGAGTTTTAATTTTTTGTTATAATTTGTTAAGTTGCCAGAATCACTCTCTCAAATACAAGTCATTTTTAAACAGAGTATATTTCTCGCATTTCAATCAGCGACCTGTCCGACCCTCGTTGTGTCAAAACAAAATATCTTTTTTTCAGTACGGTGGCGTGCAGAGCCTCCCCATGCGCCCTCCGGTTTTTACTTCAAGTACAAATTAAAAATGCTACGGGGTGTATTCTTAAAAGGCATGGAATTTAGGTGTTTTGATAGTGAAGAGTTGTAGGTACACTTTAATGTGTTAGAAGGAGGTCCACGGCATCACAGTAATTAAAGATAATGTACTGATAGCTCACAACGCGATTAATATTTGAATATAGACATATTTACAAAATAAAATGCACGACAATTTTTGAACTAAAACATTTTTACGCACGCTTGACTTGGGGAGTAAGCTGGTGAATGCGAGGCGAACGTAAGTTGAAGTTGGTTCACGTATATCTCCATTGTCAACATAACAAAGTTAAAAATTTGTATTATTATGTTGGTATGTCCGATAAAATGACAATTTACAATTTGTCAAGATGGCGAGATTAACTATTAACAAAACAAAAAAAGTTATAACGGCCGATAGACGATTAGAAAATTGAATTTGACAATTTGAAAAATATTAACAAAAACAAAGAAGTATATTAATTAATTACTCGATTAACCTCGTGTCACACACGACAAAACAACGAGCGTAACCGAAATACTGGCCCCATGCAGGGCAGCCCCGTGTAACTTACACCCTTCCCTAATGAACGGCAGATTTTTTTTCGATTTTTGTGCAAAACAAAGGGAATATTTCGGCAGACAGGTATCCGTGCGAGTGTTTATAGCGAGCACGGAGGTGCATTTGGAAGTAATAGATGACGAAGGTGAATTATTTCTGACGATGCAGTGTACAATAGTGCTAGTAGAAGTTTTAAAATTAAGAACACACCCGACCACTTCAGACAAATAAAAAAAAAAATCATTTCATCCGTTCGGGAGTTACGATGCCATGTCGTCGTTTTTACTTCAAGGGTTAAAAATAAAAAAACTAACGGCTTTATGCAGCCTCTAGTGTGGTGGTTAAGGAGGTCAGCTCATAACCTAGAGGCGGCGGCTTCGATTCCCGCGACAGGACAAGTATTTGTGCGCAGAAAAAAAGCGCAAATACTTGTTCTGAGTCTGGGTGATATGGGACCATGGTCCTCGTAGTTCCTGGGTCCCTAGACACAGGGATTCCTAGTTAGGGTTCAAGATCTATGTATGTTATCGTTCGAAGTTTATTATTATTTCTTCTTTAAAATAGAAACTTTTTTAAAATAGCAACACTGGCAGAATATATGAATAACGCGATGCCAGAACCATATTAGCTGTGTTAAGTTAAGTTTAATTGGTATTGTTGTGTTGGTAGTACCGCTCACAGCAAAGCACGACTGGCCGTTCTTAACCAATCGGTAAAGTTAAGCGACGTTCGCTGCGGTCACTAGTTGTATGGATGACCGTTATAAAAAGTGGTATTTACAACTGAGCGTTACCGTGCTTCGGAGGGCACGTTAAGCCATTGCTCTCGGCTATTGTGAGAAGTAATCGTTAAGCCAAGTCAGAAGCTTAAAACTTTTGACACCAGTGGAGTAATCTCCTGATTGTAAACTCCTGACTATCATAAGTGTACCTGCGTAACGTGTTGTGTACCTACATGAATAAATAAATTGAATTGAATGGATTCACGTAAATTTGATTGCAATGCAACTAGAGTTTTTTTTATAATATAGACAGACAAACAAGCAGGCGGCCCGCCTGATGGTAAGCAGTTATCGTCGCCTATGCAACACCGGGGGCGCTGCCAATGCGTTGTCTACCTTTTAAGACTCTATTTACCCGACGTTTGAAGTGCCCCATGTTGTAGCTCAGCGGAAATACCTCAGATGGTAACTCATTCCACAACTTGCAGGTGTGTGGCAGAAACGGACTGTGCGACATTTCCACGGGTCTACAAGGTGTGGATGAGCTTTCTCACGGTGACGAGCTGTGCGATTATAAAACCGCGACGCAGGTATTAAGTTAAACAGTTCTTCAGAGCATTCCCCGTTAAAGATTTTGTAGAACACACAGATATCTCGGCGTAAACTCAGTGGTTCTAAATCTTTGGTGAGCTCAGGATCGTCGGTGAGTCTAACGGCTCGTCGCTGTAAGGAGTCAAGGGGCTGCAGCTGGAAGAGTAAATTCATTCCTAATTTTAACATTTCTACAGTAACTATGCTCATAAACTACGTATTGAAACTGTCAAATTCATACAAATTTTATGTAATATTTCTATTGGTTGCCAATAAATTCCGTGATCGCTAAGCAGAGCTGACCATTTGTTTACACGAGAAGAAGAAAGTTTAAATAAAAGACGTGTACCAACTAAGAAATAAAATAGTAACTTTTTTATTATACCTATAACTAAACAATGACGTCCTTATTGAGAATCCTTGCATTATCCTTGGAGAAGGCCAAGGATAAAAGGACCAAGGTCGTATGAGCTAAGTCAGCTTTGGAACAGTTTCAGTACGTATATGAGTGGCCAAAGAGTAAAGTATTTACAGATATGACATGGAAGATAACTTTGTCCCAATATAGACATATTGCCCCGTTGCCCCGGATAACAGAAAAATATTTAATCTGTACCAAAAATTGCCATTGTACCCATTAGTAAAACATCAGCGGGTTTTTTTGGCGGGAAAGCGAAAAAGATTGCGTCACCGCATTGTATTATTTTCCTAAACTTGTGTTATTTTCAGTGTTAGTGCATAAAATTGGTGGCATTTTATTTGTTAAGTGCTGGATTACAGGCGTGAGGGTGGGAAGGTGGTATAATGATGGTGAAACGTTTATTTTCGTGTCGTTTCCAAAACTACATAGAAGCTTCTAGTAAAGTCATACTCCTAGTAAAGTGGTGGCAACCACTTTACTAGGAGTATGACTTGACTTGATGACTTGGAATGTGACTTGACTTGACACATATATATAATATTAATCAACTTAAGAAATTAATTACTTGACACTGGCTAAATACACAAATGTGTGGAGCCACACCAAACACAAAAAAAATTACTTAACTTAAATGAAATTATTTTAATCAGTCGAACTGTTGGAAAAAACGTCGCCACTAGTAAAAAGGAGTGAGTTTGACAGGAACCAAAATTCCGAGTGGTTCGGTAAGTAGGTAGTGAAATAGTTGGGATTACCATCTTTTGTTTAATCTACGACCTATGTAGTGTGGGATACCCAGCAGGCAAATTAACCTTGAGCTCTGTCGAGACCACGTTCACAGCGTGCTTCATTCACATCCAAGAAAATGCAAGAGTGATTCATAAGAAATTACGTCATAACCTTGCGTGATTCAAGGTTTCACAAACTGGAAAATAGCTCTCTATTTGAAGGGAGAGATAACTTTTTTGTGACCTGAATTTCTGTAAAATATGTGTGTAGATACAAATAATGACTGATGTGGACTGCTACAACTGAATGGTTCAGTGATAGCCCGTGCGACTATCAAATCGACCCTGGTTCGGATCCCGATTGGCTGTACCTATGACTTTTCAAGGTATATAATTTGCACTCGCTCTTACAATGGTGAAAGAAAACATGGAGATCAAGTATCACAAAATTCGATTTTGTATACCTAGTATTATATTATTATTATTTATTAAATAATATTATGTTTCCAAATAAAATAAATACCACATTCAAATAAAAAAAAATAGAGATCATAATTGGTTAAATATAAGTAGGCCGTTAAATTAAATTGATTATAATAAATACAAATATCATTATATGGATGGTGGATATAATTACATCCTGGTGGATAATATGCCTCCCCTAATATATATATACTAATATACTAATATTTACTAATATAATATTTTACGTATCTATTCTTGTTATGTATTTATATAACACTTTGTTTTTTATTAATTTATTTAATATTTATAAATTTGTTACAATTACTTATCGTACAAATGTTGATGCACGCCTACATCCCGGGTTTCGAACTAAGAGTGGATGACTGGTAGAAAATGCTTTTAGACAATTAAGTCCTTCGTTTGTACTGTTTTTAGTGCTATCAAGAATAATAATATATAAAATAATTATTAATATTATAAAATATTAAATATAAAAGTTTGTGTCACAGTATTTTGTTACCATACTCCTCCGATATCTTGATATATAAGTCAGGACTTTGAGTTTTATATGTATAGAAGAATCTTCTCCTGAAAATAATAAAAACAATAAAAAAAGAATTAGCGAAATTCTATTCGCTCACGCATGATGCGATGACCAAGGGAAATAGAAATTATTTTTGTTTATTAATTTTATTTATCTTAAAATGATATGTTTAGGGCCAGACTCACCGTCGTTTTCTCAGTGTACGCCCAAATTAGTAACTGACGCCTTAAGGTTAGCCAAGATTCATAATTTGAGGGCTGGCATTCAATTATATAAAGGCCCTTGTGTAACCAAGCGGTAGACTAGAATATTATAGTTTATATTTTCATGTGGCGCTCATAGTAAAGACTATCCATAACCGATCGGTAAAGTGTCACTGGGGATAAGTGACTGTAAGCGCGGGAAAAGCAAATATTTGCAAAAACGAAATGAAAAGTAAGTTGCTGCAAAGACCGGATGATGCGATAGAACTGCGTAGAAGTTCGGAGAGAAAAAACACAGTTCTAAATAAGAAAGGAGCACAATACCTTAATAATCCGATGGTGCTGGTCCTTTAAGAGTCCTTCCAAATGCGGGGGCATCCAAATACAACACTATTTCACACACAAAGTTTTAAATTCAAAAAGCGGAGGTCGGTTGCTATGCGAAATTTTCGAGCGCGCTATTGTTTTTGGCCCACTCGCGTTAGGGTACGCTACTGTCGCGAGGGCGCATGTAGCGGTCTCCGTTGCACATATGCAGATAGGTATGTGCAGGAGTGGGATAGAGGTATAGGGAAATAATCGCAGCAACTAAGACGTTACGTTTTACTAAGAAACTAAACATTGAATCAGCGCAACCAGTGACTGTTAATCAAAAAGTGGTATTTGCAACCGAGTGCTAGTTTGCTTCGAAAGGCACGTTAAGCCGTCGGCTATAGTTACGGGTGCGTAGGGCAGACCCTGTCGTAGACAAGAAATGAGCATATTTGTATAGTTTCATTACGACTATACAGGACTAGTCTGATGACGTAGGTAGTAACCCTGGCTTCTGAACTGTAGGTTGACAGTTCGATCCACACTCAGGACAAACATTTGAGTGATGAACATCGATGTTTGGTTGTGCCTGGGTGTTATATTGTACTCTGTGTGTATTTGCAAACAAAAATATCTAAACATTGTATCAGTTATTTGGTTCCCATAATACAAGATTTGTTTAGCCCCAAGTATCTAGCCCCAAGGCTAGATAGTGCTGTGTCAAATGGCCACATAATTTAAAAAGAAGGCCAAATTCTGTCATTGCAAGATGCAAACTCAGGCAGGTCGCTAGTTCAATATCTACCACTACACTCTACACACTAAAATCTCTAACGAAGTAACACAATCAGTTGTTATTACCGATAACTCGACAGATTATACTCCAAAAGAAAATAAACCGTTTAGTTAGATATTTAAAAATCCATAAAGGCAACGAATTACTCCCAGAATTCCGTCCTAAAGAGAATATCAAATAATATTCCAAAGGATTATCAGGAAATAGCCCTTTTTATCGTTAAAGGTCGAGAGGTCGAATATTGCTAACTTCAAATCCTTCCCTTGAGCCCAAAGGGCTGAGGGCTGCCTCGCAAAATATCAAGTTCTCTCGTCCCTAAAGGCACCATAGATACTTCTCGTATATCTGCTTACATGTGGCCGACAGATGAAAAGATTAAACGAGAAAAAGTGTAAAGGTTCACAATCAAAAATGATTAGTTTCCGTTCTACTTTGATAAATGATATGATACTGTGAGTACTAGTCGGGTGAGCGTCACTCGAGTCGAGTTGTTGTTTTGTTTTTGAAGTGACCGGAACAAACGTTGGTTAAACTAGGTAAGCCGGGGCGAGATGGTTAATGCAGTGCGTCTTCATCTCGCCCCATCCCGGCGGCGATCGGATCACGGGGGGTTTTAGTGGGTTCGAGTCCCACATACCCTGCCACCTCCCCCGTGGTGGCAGGGAAGTGCGAGGGCATTTCCCCCCTCAAAAAGAAAAGGTAAGTGTTTTCATGCTTCGGAGAGCAGTCTTACATCATCATTTGGGACCGTCACCTCACCTTTCTACGTGCCATGCGCAAAAATTCTGACGCCAGGGTTGACTCTTTGCCTTATACGAGAAGGAAAAGAGAACATAGGGATATTTGTTCGCTGCTGCATGTTGTAAGCTCTGCTTTCAATTATGCAGGTGTTTGTAATCATGGGAAGCATAGAAACCTTCTTGAATGGTGAAAGCAGGGCTTAATATAGTAGCAGCATCTGAGGAGCTAAATTGACCTAATACTATCTTTTTTATTATTGTTAATAGGCAAAGAAAAAACTCTTCTGAAAGTCTAATATCCATACAGATAAACCATCAACTCATTCCTTCATCTCCTTTCCATCATAGAACTACAAAACTTGGTGATTCGTCACCCCAAGTCCGCACTAAGCGTTTTGCTGACTCATTTATAGTCCGAACGGCCGAGGAATGGAATGCTCTTCCAAAAACAGTGTTTCCTTCAAGGTATAACCTGGGTCTTTTTAAGTCAAGAGTGAATGGGCATCTCATGGGCAAGCGTTCTCTACCTTAGACAACTTTGTCACTTAACATCAGGTGAGTTGTTATCAAACGCATGCCCATTTTACCATAAAAAAAAGTCCTTCCTCGTAGTTCACAATGGTTTCGCCCCAGATAAACGTGGCATATGCTAGAGGATCTCGTTGAAATCCGTATTCCCAGTCACTGAGAAGATCATTCGTTTCTAAGTATTCCAGGAGTCTGCTGTTCAATACATGTTCCATAGTATTACAGAGAATGAACGTAACTGAGTTAATCGATAGTTTGAAGGTTCAGCACGGGTACTTTTTTGGGCACAGGTTGCACATTTGTAAGCTTTTATGATTTCAACATACGACCAGTTTCTAAGGAAAGGAGTAACAGGCGTGTTTATACAGGCGGTAACTCAGGTGCACACGTCCTGGGAACTATTGCTGGTATACCATCGAGTCCACTGGCTTTATTCACGTCCAGACGGCGCAGCCAAACCTCAGTCTGACAGATTCGAATTTCCGGCATAGTAGCCTCACATAGATGTAGATATGGACATAGTAGGCATTCATCAGGACAGCCTCTGTGGTGTGGTGGTTAAGCAGGTGGGCTCACAACCCGGAGGCGGCGGGTTCGATTTCCGCGGCAGAACAAGCATTTGTGCATAAAATAAGCTCAAATACTTGTTCTGAGTCTAGGTGCTGTGGAACCATGGTCCTCGTAGTTTCTGGGTCCCTAGATACAGTGAATCCTAGTTAAGGTCCAAGATCTATGTATGTGATCGTTAGGCATTGTTATTATTATTATATTTTAATCTTACTATGAATGAAATGTAAACTTAAATTTCCAAGTCTTCCAAAACACCGACCATATCTAATAACGAAAACGAAAACCAACATTCCATAATCCGTCCTAGCTAGCTTAACTGTTCCAAGCACAAACACAAACTATTATGACTCTTATTATTGTCCTAATAAGCCGCTGAGCCACTGCATATTTGCCAGTTTCGCGACCAGTAATAAAGACCCGTGAGAAATCGTTATAGGGGTTCTAAAAGTGAGGAAATAGAGAGGTCATACGTGACTGGACGCGGGTTTCAAAACAAAGCATGGATTGTAAGAAAATCCCGCTCGGGTCCCGTACCTTGCATTCGCTTTACCAAATTACTGAAATTTCATTCAGCTTGCGGACGAGAGAGAGATGAAAGAGATGTAAGAAGCGAAGTAATGGATTCGTCGGATGTGGCATGAATGAGATTAAGCTGGGGCATTTAACACTGATGACGGTGGAAACGCAGCGCTTATCCTTAGGACTCCGTAAGGATAAGCTTTCAGGCGAGCTGCGTTTTTTTTCTGCATTTTATTCTGATAGAATGTACTATTCCGTATGCCTTTCCATGCTGGTTTTGGTTCTCTAAACATTTTCTACATGTTGATAATAATAATAATAATAACGTCCAACAACCACATTCATAGAACCTCCAGGTTCTATGAATGTGGTTGTTGGACGTTATTATCTACCTAGGATTCCCTGTATCTAGGGGCCCAGGAACCACGATGACCACGGTCCCACAACATCCAGACACAAAATAAATATTTGCGCTTTTTTGTGCACATATATGTCGGCAGAAACGGGTTGTGCGTAGGTTGCAACCTATATAACTATAGGCCTTCAGCATGTCCACACAGCGCCGTGTCTGGAACAAGAATGATCCGTAGCACACCAATCGATCCCTTTACATAGTCAGACAGGTAGGGGCGCCATGACAGTTGCCGGTGCTGCCACTGTAATAAATTTAATGCCACCACAGGGTAAATTACGGTGCTCAATCGCTGTGCATAGAGTTTATAACTGGACGTAGCCGCCGTCACGGCCATACTGACGTGCGTACGTCCTCGTACGCTTAGCTTCACTTTGTACCTTCCAGTCATCGTGAGGGTTAACCCTGGTCTCCTCTCCACAAAGGCTATTTACAAAGAGTTGTAGTTGAAGGGTGATGTAGAAATGGGCATCCCACTTCTGATGTCGGCAGAAACGGGTTGTGCGTAGGTTGCAACCTATATAACTATAGGCCTTCAGCATGTCCACACCGCGCCGTGTCTGGAACAAGAATGATCCGTAGCACACCAATCGATCCTTTTATATAGTCAGACAGGTAGGGGCGCCATGACAGTTGCCGGTGCTGCCACTGTAATAAATTTAATGCCACCACAGGGTAAATTACGGTGCTCAATCGCTGTGCATAGAGTTTATAACTGGACGTAGCCGCCGTCATATACGTGTCCTGCCGCGGAAATCGAGCCCGCTACCTCCATGGCTCCAGGCTATGATATGGGTCTAGGCTGAAAATCAGCGCTGGATGTCTCTGATGACCAGCAATATGCTGAGCCGACGCCCATTCGATACTTGTTTTTTTTTCTATTCATTATGTACATATTGTGTGTATAAATTTAACCTATTTTTGTATTTTAATTTTAGACAAGTATTGAATAAATGTTTTTCTATTCTATTCTATTCTATGATAGTATAATTATAATAAATAATAATTTGTTTTTGTTGGTTACAATATTGATTCTGATATTGTAGATTACTAGCTACACAAAACTTCTAACAAAAAACTAGGCTTTATCATTCAAAGTACCCTATCCCTAACATCACAACTCCTCTCGTTCTGTGTAGGAATTTAGCCAGTTTTATAAAAGCGAAGCGAGCGAAATGAGCTTAGCGGTGGATCGCGCAGAGTGGCGGGTACTTAGCGGCCGGGCCCGGGTGTACGCTTACGTCTGCACTGAAGTGTGCTGGAAGCCTGGAGGTCTGCGAGTGTGCGCGATACCAGCTTTGTTTCTACGATAATTACGATTGAGAGAACGCTGGCTAGTTTACTCAGCTTACGAGATAGGTACGCGTAAGTGCCGAACTTGCCTAAGTTATGCAGTGCTTTGTGGTTACTAGCTTTTGGCAGCGGCTTACACCACTGGGACTAGCATCTTACTCGGGTTGCGTCTAGTCAAACCACTATTGGTTAGACTGAAATTACCACGGGAGATCGAAATTTATTTAAAAGAATTACAAAAGGCCGATATAACAATTTACCATTTTGTTACTGATCGAACTAAAAATAGCCGATATGAAATTATGTCCAATAAAATTTTAAACCCTTTCTTAGTAGGTACCTCTAAGTATTCAAAGAAAGACACCTACAGCCTTATTAATAAACGGGTATTAGTCTCAGACTAGTTACTTCAGCTTTTGTCCTTTTTGGCTACTGGAATATTTAGCTAGATCGAAAGAGACAAAAGATGGTGTAACTAGTCTAAAGCTAGTTCGTGTTTATTAATAAGGCTGCTAAATACTAAGTCAGTGGATGCAGTGGTTTGGTTTATTTTTTTCTCTTTTTATGTTAGTGTATGATGTAACGAGCTAGTCATTCACCTGATGTTAAGCGAGATGGCCGCCCATAATAGAACAGTGTCAGTCGGAACTCCAAAATATTAGGTTTCGAGTGACACTGCACTGCGCATTTCATCCTGATACATCAGCACAGTCTGGTAATAAGATTACTCGACTGTGAGATCATATCGTAAAGTCTCAATTGCCCAGTAATTTCACTAGCTACAGTGCCTTTCAAACCGGAACACAGTAGTGCTTGCACACTACTCTGTTTGGCGGCAGAATAAATGGCAAAGCGGTGATACCTACCTAGACAAACTTTGCAGAAAAGTCCTACCATCTAGTATATAGTTATATAATGGATAATAATCAGTTGTTCACTTGCTCTCATGTTGTACACGAGTAATTTTGCCTGTTAAGGTGCATAATATACAACTTGTAATTAATCCCTTAATCTCAGTTCAAATTGTCAATTCACCGCAAAATCAATATACCTCTACGACACACGCACTATATATATATAGTTAATCTTGTATTTATGTTAATCTGTTGCCGATCTAATCCCTATAATTAACTGGGTGTACCTGCGCTAACCACTCAGAGTAGGGATTAAGGGCTGTTTACATACTGACAGGATGAATGATAAGGGGGCAAAAATTTGTGATAAGACTTGTCAACTTGATATCACGTGATATTTACTCCTCCTTCTAATTTGTTTAATATAATATTAATAATAGCATCCAATGATCACATAAATAGATCCTGGACCATAACTAGAAATTACAAACAACATAAATTTTTCAAAATTTTATGCAAACTACATCTTGTAAATAAAGTTAGAAGAAAATTTAGAAATGTAGGTACTTCAAGATTTGAAACCAATAAAGTCTTAACTTTCGGTAACGTAGCTCTCAACTTTAGTTAAGTCAAAATAAACTTTATAATATTTATATTAGATTGTTTTTTTATTTGCGTTGGTTTGTGTTTCACGATGAGATCGAAGGTAGATCACTCTTACCCAGAAATGTTCTATATACTCTGGATTAATAATAATAATATCTGTGGACATCTCACACAAACGCCATCTAGCCCCAAACTAAGCAAAGCTTGTGCTATGGGAACCAGATAACTGATACAATACTTAGGTACTTTTTTGTTTGTAAATACATACATAGAATACAATATGACACCCAGACACAGAATAAACACCTATGTTCATCACACAAATGTTTGTCCTGAGTGGGAATCGAACCCACAACCCACAGTTCAGAAGGCAGGGCTACTACCAACTGAGCTATCGGGCCAGTCAAAATTTTTCAGGATTTGAAGATATGACAAGGAAATTACGTTAAAAAAGCCTACATTGTGCCCTTTTCAAGTTAGTAATTCACCGTCTCATAACTTAAACATACACTATAACAGAAACCTTCCTCTTTCTATTCAATAAACAGGGCATACTGTATCCGCAGGAAATTTGTATTAGTTGCGAAACCATTTACCCGTCCCGGGTTGCACCTTGGAAAAACTATAAGCAAATCGCTAGAGTTACCAACTATCTGCTTAACTTACAGGTGACTGGGTACAAAAATAGAGGTGCTATACGGAAAATATACGGTTTTGGTCTTTTAGTGGTTATAGATCGGAAGAGGTCAAATTCTATGCAATGTGCGTTTTAAAAAGGAAGATTATTGGCTTCTTTGAAACTGGGACCGGTATCAGTAGCCTGATACATTTATTTTACTGTAATTTATTAAATAAACGTATCAGACAACTGGCAAGATTTCTACAGGCTCATAGACCTCACAATTAAAACATACGAATAAGAATGTAATTTATTTAAAGTTTTGGTACTAAAATTAGAAAGAAAATCTAACGGATTTTTGTCCACACTAATCTCTTTCGCCTTATCAGGTCAGTTATTTGCTTTTGGATAGCAACTATAATAGATGTACTTTAAAGTTCAGATCAATGTTTTGAGGTGCTTTTCTTATTCCTAAGCACATATAAATTTGTAGGCGTTCTGTTTTCCCCGTTAGGTAGGGCATTAGGTAAGTGATTTTTCTTTTTTAACTCACGACGTAAAAACGACCGGGTGTTATAAGTTAGACGTATCTGTGTGTCTGTGGGATCGTAGCTCTCGAACGAATGACCCGATTTTAATTTAGTTTTTTTGTTTGAAAAGTGAATTAGTTGGGAGTGTCCAAGATGGCCGCTACCACAAAATGGCGGATTACATATTTTTTCAAAACTCCTTCAATATGGGTATCAAATGAAAGGGCTTGACTAGTAGAATACATAATGATAAATTTAAAATCCAAGATGGCCGCCACCTCAAAATGGCAACATTTTTAATAATATGAGGCGGGGGGTTTTTAAATTTGAAATTTTGTTATGCATTCTATCTAATTACAATTTCTGATCTTAATTAATCTTAAGTGTATAGTGTTCATCAGTACACTACAGTATCCACAATTTTAATTCCCCAGCATGTTGGCATACCTGCCGTTGACAGTTTCGTTTCGACAGGAACTTTTCTTTGTGCGAGCTGGCGGGCCAAGTTGGCTCGTTATACGGCACAAAGTTCGGGGATGCCTACTATGCGGCCGGTATTGGCGGGGAAACTTTTTTATTGGGAACAAAAAATGCGCAGAGGTGGTAGAAGTTATTCGGCTGATTAATCTTTTATTTGGGAAGTAACGAGCCGGTAATACTAGCAGTATGGGCTCTGCGGTGATAACTTCTCGGTCTTGTAAACCTAAAAGGTAACCTAGGTGGCCACCGTCCATGCTCATTGACCTATCTCTGTCCATCCAAAGGTTGTCTGGAAGAGATCGCTTTTTAGCGATAAGACGGCCCATTCTAACCTGTATTATATTATAAGCTTTCCTGTTTTTTATTTCGTCATCTTGGTGTCAATAAAGAGTTTATCTATCTATCTATCTATCTATATTTTGTATGTTATAATTTTTATCTATTTACTAGAAAAGAGCTAAACGGAAAAATTGGGCTCTTACGATGTGTTGATCCAAGAATTTTTATGTTGTGAATATGAAAGTACTGAAACTAAAATATATTTTTATTTTAAGCGGAGAATATATTTTTTAGTCAAAAATTTGCGCGATGATTTATATAATATATTTTGTAATATAAATTATTATTGATTTTAGTAAATAAATTTTGAATGAATCAAGACATTATTCTTACTTATAGCAAATATTTATTGCCAGTCTATTTTTTCCCGTGTCCGCAACATCCCAAGATCACGTCACCTCAAAAAAAAATTATGATCGGTTCATGCATTTGGATGCTGTGATACCAGACGTCTGTGTGTTACTAAATACACGCGTTAAATAGCTCATAACAACCGCAAATATAAAAAAAATGCTATAAATTTACTAACAATAAATAGTCTCACATTACATAGTGTTGCTTGAGTAGGAAAACAAGTTTATTAGCACAACATATTTAATATATATTTATTTGCAGTATGCTTGCAATATATATTTTTTTTTCTATAAATAATTAGTTCTAATGGTTTTTAATTTCCAACTATGTATATTGCCAAACCTTGTATGACTTTATAACAACACCCATATAATGTTCCCATTTGAACAGCCAAATGGTCATAATTTCTCATAGCAATCTTCCATTCCCACCGCACGTTCTTCCAAAACAAAAGCCAGAGCTGCAGTTGCAATATACAATAAATATGGTCACGATAATACCAGCTGGTGGTACGTGATCAGGCGAGACCGCCGGAGTCTGCCTTAATTATATAATTAGGTATAGTGTGTTGTCTCTACAATACTCCCACAAATAAGGTAGGTGCAAAATGCCGGCGTAGCACGAGAGCGCAACTTTTAATAATAGCAGCTAATGATAGCGAATAGCAATAAATGGTAATTTTTAGGGTTGGTGGGAATTCATTATGTGTACGTCACAGTGGTGTCATTTTAGTGCAGTATAGATCTCGTCGTAAATGTACGTCACAATGTCGTCATTTTAGTGTCGTACGGAACTCGTCGTAAATGTACGACACAATGTCGTCGTTTTAGTGTCATACGGAACTTGTCGTAAATGTACGTCACAATGTCGTAATTTTAACGTCGTACAGAACTCGTCGAAAATGTACGTCACAAAGTCGTCATTTTAACGTCGTACAGAACTCGTCAGAAATGTACGTCACAATGTCGTCATTTTAGTGTCGTACGGAACTTGTCGTAAATGTACGTCACAATGTCGTACGGAACTTGTCGTAAACTTACGTCACAAAGTCGTCATTTTAGCGTCGTACAGAACTCGTCGGAAATGTACGTCACAATGTCATCATTTTAGTGTCATACGGAACTTGTCGTAAATGTACGTCACAATGTCGTACGGAACTTGTCGTAAACTTACGTCACAAAGTCGTCATTTTAGCGTCGTACAGAACTCGTCAGAAATGTACGTCACAATGTCGTCCTTTTAGTGTCATACGGAACTTGTCGTAAATGTACGTCACAATGTCGTACGGAACTTGTCTAAACTTACGTCACAAAGTCGTCATTTTAGCGTCGTACAGAACTCGTCGTAAATGTACGTCACAATGTCTTCAATTTAATGTTGTACGGAACTTGTCGTAAACTTACGTCACAAAGTCGTCATTTTAGCGTCGTACAGAACTCGTCGGAAATGTACGTCACAATGTCGTACAGAACTCGTCGGAAATGTGCGTCACAATATTTCGATTTTGAGGTAATTTTAAGGTTAGTACGAAACTCGTCGCACGTGTACTTCACAATGTCGTCAATTAAGGTAATTTAAGTTTATTGTAAAACATTTTGGTTCATTAATTTGAAACTGGGTGGTGTTAGCATGCAAGTTGGCACACGAATAATCTCAATGTCCATTACACCAGATAGGAGGCCTGTAGGAACTTTACATTCTCTGTAAACGACAGTTAATACATACGAAGTCGAAATTAGATATATGGTTTTACTTATACCAGTGAAATTATCGCTAACTGCAACCGCCCTAAAATGAGATCCACAGAACGTCTTTTTGGAATGTCATAATAACTCTATATAGACGTCAATTTGACATAGATTTGCTGCCTGGGGCTTAAGTATTTTCTTGCAACCATGCATTATAAATGAAATGTCTATTCCCTGGAATAATTAGCTGATATAGGTATTTGTCGAATGGTAAGAACAGCGAATTCTTTGTACCTTATAAATCCGGTTTATAATAGATACTTATTGTACGCAATAAGAAGTGCAACTTTAAGCAAATTGTCTTAATTATAAAAACGTCACTTGTACCATTGTTATAATATTATACACAAAAAATTGTAACGTAAATCATTACCCTTAGTGGATAAGGTAACTCAGAAAAACGCTCAGAGGCGAGAACGATCATATTGATGAACCGCTGATCACTCGGACTAGCACCAAGTCCTTATTTCTCGCAACGCTTGTTAATGTTAATAGCGAATCTGAATTCAAGCGACCGCCTCGGCTTCCGGACATCCGGACAAAGCATTGCCCTATTTAATGCACTGCTAATAATAATTGTTATTGTTATGGGATTCAGACTTGCAAATCCCATTTCCATTTCGGTCACGTTTGACTTAAAGATCAGTTGATCTTTAAAGATCTTTTCATCTTTAAGTACAAACTTAATCGAAACCAGCACCAATGTTTTATGGAAATAAAGTAAACAAAGAAAATGCTATCTACTATGAGGATATTAAGGAAATACTTTTGTGTGTAGAACATTATACATCTTAGAAAATTAGGTACCATAAATCTACTACACTTTGTACTATGATGGATTTATTTTATTTATTTGTTACGATTACCAACCTAATGTACACCGTAAAATAAATCCTAAATCCGATAACACAATTAAAAAGGAAACATTGCTAAGTGTCATCACAGTTACAGGTAAAGACTGCATGCATAATAAAAAAGAGTGAATTGTAACAATTTCAAAGAATCAATAGAACACTAGGAATACATAGTTAAATTGTAAGATTACTTCTAAACAATAAAAAAAACGATTGGTAATGATTAAAAAGATTTTAAAAAATATATAAATGTTAACAGATACAGATTTAAAAATTAATAATCAAATTAAAATATGCAATATAATCTTCAATGATCTTTTTAAACTTGTGAATGTTTTCCGCAATTTTTTTTTTTTTTTTTTTTTTATATTTCATCAGTTACACGGCCAGAGCCAATTACCATAATCAATCAAATGCGTTTTGTCCAAGATTTGACTAGCGTAGTGACAGTGTTGCACGATCGTGATGTCGCACTAGAGCGGTGTCCAACTTTTGTCATATTACCGTGTTTCACATTAACGTAATATCGAACTATAGTGAGTCGCACAGCAGTGTCGTCACGCCATAATGATCAGTGTTTCGTTCCTGCATAGGGCTTTTAGAAAATGTACCTACATTCTGTTACTGCTTCAGGTTGTCTAAGTTGTACTCTTTGTCATTCTACACATCGACGTAAGGTGGCAAGTCTGTCGGTTTTTTACAGATTACACCACGGTGAATGCGCTCAAGAACTGCATGATCTAATTCTCCCATCACCATTCCACTACCGGACTACTAGACGCTCGGCTAAGCGCCATCCTTTTGTGGTCGAAATACCACCCATTCGTACCAAGCGATTTGACTCAACGTTCTTAATTAGAACGGCTAAGGAATGGAATGCCCTGCCAGCGTCTGTGTTTCCGGCGAAATATGACCCGGGCGTGTTCAAGAGAAGAGTGAATAGGTATTTACTTGGCTAGCATGCTACACATTCGATCGCATCGTCACTTCCCATCAGGTGAGAGCGTGGTCAAATGCTAGACAAGTTTGAAGTAAAAAAAAAAAAAAAAAAAACATTTAGAATATGCTTTATCGACTACTGAGTTGGTGCTCTAAAGAGTTCAAATTACATAATTATTATATACATGGTCAAAAGGTCTGGGGATCGGCCTCGGCTTGCGCTGTACGCCCGTAGACGAGCGTCGGATACATCCAGCCCCATGGACAATCGCGGCTATTCAGACCTATAACCTGCTGGGCGATCACGTAACTCGATTGCAAGGGTGTTACGTTTGCTAAGCTTCCAAAATTTTATATAGTAACAATATTATAATTGAGTAATAAAAATTAACTAACATCAAAATTATTTGACTGGCCCGATAGCTCAGTTGGTAGTATCCCTGCCTTCTGAACTGCAGGTCGTGGGTTCGATTCCCACCCAGGACAAACATTTGTGTGATGAAAATCGATGTTTGTTCTGTATCTGGGTGTTTATACTGTATTCTATGTATGTATTTACAAACAAAAAGTATCTAAGTATTGTATCAGTTATCTAGTTCCCATAGTACAAGCTTTGCTTAGTTTGGGGCTAGATGGCGCTGTGTGAAATGTCCATACATATTTATTTTATATTTATTTATTATTTATTTATCTAAACTAATTATTTATAGGAAGTAGGGAGTGATCACGGCACTTTGACTGCAAGGTAACTAGAGAAGTTTCGATCTTAACTTGAAAAAAGAATAAATCATAAACGTAAATAAACTGAGTATTACTGTCAAATCCATACAAATTTAAATGTCTATTGTTAGCCACATATATTTATTATTATTATTATTATATTCTCTACGTAACTGAACTAATTATTAAGCATAGAATAGGTACCGAATCATTCTCTCGACATACCCGCAAGGGTCGTACACGAACATAATAAGCTATATAGACGTATCAATTATCTCGGGCATTTGGCTAAATTATGAGCCATTATCGGCTGTAATTAGTGCGAGAGATTATGTTGTGAGAGCCTATAGCTTGTAGTTATTATTATTAAGATAAAGAAGAAAGATACAGGAGTATGTTACCTTTAGTTTTTATCATTTCATTTTTCATATTCATTTTCAAAATTATTCTTTGTTACTTTTGTAATATATTTCATTATGATGTTTTCAACTATAATAGTAAAACATAGTAGAAAAAAAAAACGAGTGTGCTTTAGACCACACGACTTAAGTATAGCTTCTTTAGTTTAGCTCCATCTATCGGTCGGTATAACCTAGTTTTTGCTTTGTTTAATGTTAATGTCGCAATCTTGACCATTGTAAATTGTCATTTTATCGGATATGCCAACGTAATTATACAAATTTTGACTTTGTTATTGTTGATAGTGGAGATCTACGTGAATCAACAACTTTTAACTTCCGTTCGCCTCACTAGCTTACTTCCCAAATCAAGCGTGCATAGTTTTGATTTACTTCATAAATTACACAATCTGTGTGTATCAAAATTATCTTTTTTATTTAGCTTAGTTATTAATATCTAAGAAGCCCCTTAGTAGACCCTTATATCTTGAGAACTTTATCATTATATTATCTAACAAAAACTAAGACAGTGAAACAGAATAGCCACAAAAAAATTAAATGATTATCGCCACAACGGAACAAAACCGTCGCAAAAACGCCATTAAAATGCAATCAAATCGTCCCCATTATATTCCTATTAAATACCTCTTTGTAATGGAAACGCAGCTCCAATAAATCACCAAAAATCTTCTCTAGAACAAAATGATTGTTCCCCGTTCTAGTGTGTTATCAATTTGGCAGTAATGACCCAATTTGGATTCAGTTGGGACCTCCCAGATAATAAAATTCATCATGAAACGTTTCCCAGGGCAAAAATTAATATTCCGATGATGTAACTAAAAGCAGTGCGGAGATGCGACGCAAGTGTTAAGCGCAAAGCGAGATAGTCCAGCTTATAATGGGTATAATATTACACTTTTTAAACTTTCGCGACTTGAACTCATATCATATTATACAAAACGGGTCAAAAAAATAGCAAAACATAATTTTGACTAAACTCGAAGTTTCGACCAAGTTACATTGGCCGACTCATTCCGACGAGGGGACTATGAGGGCAATATGAGTATAATATTAGATACCATAATAGATGGCAACCATGGGAAAACGCACTGTGTTCTAACTATGCAATAGGATGGAAAATGGCATGGATGCTGTAACTCGCCCCCCCTGAGTAAAATACTCTTCTCCAAGCCGATAATACAAGTTCCCCTTCATATGGCCAAATGATCGTCTAGGAACCCTTACATCGCCATTCGTATAACCAATAGTTCTTTTTAGAGGTACGTTAGAGTTTAATAGATCTTAATAAATTGTGATTTCTTTATTATTTTTTTATTATTTATTCGTTATCGCCTACTCATACATAGATACTTACCTTAATCTGGAATAAACATAATAATAAACAATTATACTACATAACTAAGTATATACTGCATACACCATTCAAACCTCCTCTCTGTAATACACAGTTTTGTAATATAAATTAATTCAAACTTGAAATTGTAGAATGTAAACTGCTCTGTTGTTCATGCTAGGGGTTAAATGATCGAAGATCAGAGTCATAATTTTAAGGACATTTAGAACACTAGTAAGACAGAATATTTATAAAGGTGGTTAAGGGGGCCCCCCCCGAAGGGGAGGGAGGGACGCCCCCTCCATGTATAAAATACATGCCCGCGTCCGTCAAGTGCGATTCGTCCTTCATGCTTTATAACGCTCCACCCCATCAAAACCACCCCTAAAAAATATATTTTTTCATTTTTTTATATTTTTTTTTATAATCATATAATAAAGATCTAATCAAAGATCCAAATTAAATCAATATTAGTAAATAATACAATATCTACTTCTTGTAACGGAAATAGATACTTATAATATCATTCATGTAAATAAGGTCTCACGACCTGGCTTATAGCACTCCATCAAGGAATAACTATTAGATAAATGTGGACATTGCTCGACCACATGATAGCAAACCCAGCACAAACATAAAATGATTGTCGGGTAATTGTCGGAGAAGAAAGAATTGTAAGCAATATTGGTCGACCTCACTCCAAGTATATCCGATCCAGAGGCATGGCCCAAGGTTGATTAGATCAACAGCTAGGCTAGTGTATAAACTCCGTTACCTCCCCCTGAGTACGTATACAGCAGGGATCCATAGCTCGGAGATGAATAACTAGACCTCCCTCTTTAGAGACAACTCGGGATCAAGAGCCAGTTCCAAGTATTACAGACGATTCTAAAAGATTGTTGGGTAATTGTCGGAGAAAAATGAAGAATTGTAAGCAATATTGGTCGACCTCACTCCAAGTATATCCGATCCAGAGGCATGGCCCAAGGTTGATTAGATCAACAGCTAGGCTAGTGTATAAACTCCGTTACCTCCCCCTGAGTACGTATACAGCAGGGATCCATAGCTCGGAGATGAATAACTAGACCTCCCTCTTTAGAGACAACTCGGGATCAAGAGCCAGTTCCAAGTATTACAGACGATTCTAAAAGATTGTTGGGTAATTGTCGGAGAAAAATGAAGAATTGTAAGCAATATTGGTCGACCTCACTCCAAGTATATCCGATCCAGAGGCATGGCCCAAGGTTGATTAGATCAACAGCTAGGCTAGTTATAAACTCCGTTACCTCCCCCTGAGTACGTATACAACAGGGATCCATAGCTCGGAGATGAATAACCAGACCTCCCTCTTTAGAGACAACTCGGGATCAAGAGCCAGTTCCAAGTATTACAGACGATTCTCTGCACATGTGCAGTCGTAGATCGATATAGAGAATGCAGTAGATATGTTCATATGCATGAACTAAGTTTGCTACAACATGGTAGATTTGTTGTCAAAATTAAAAGATGCAAGGTATTGAAACACATAGATTTGTGCTAAAGCCAGGCATCATTAAATTTTCTCTTTTTTTTTTAATAATCAATATGAATAATGAACAATGCCATTATGAATAAGAAAGTATAATATGGACTTAATTCGGATCCGATTAAGCCTAGAAAAACACATATATAGTTTTCAATCAAGATAAACAACAGGTTTACATCCGTCATTGATAGTTATTATCAATACGGGAATTGAACCCGTGACAACTCCATAGCGTCTTGAAAGGATCAAACATCCATTTCACAATATAGTCATAAATTTATGACAGGTAATATTAGCAATTACCGTAGCTGCCAATCTATAATTTATCTGAAGGAATCGAACCGTCAAACCACAGTATGCATAATCTATAATTTATAATCTGCAGGATTCGAACCCGCGACTACACTGATTAACAACACAACCACGGAAGATAGCTTCTCTATCTCCGAAAGTTGAGAAAACGTAATCTAGTGTCACGAGAGAGTCGAACTCCCAACTTCACAACATAAAATTTATGTTTGAAAAGAATTATCATAGATCATCAAGCATTAATGTAATTAAAGGAATCGAACCCTCATTTCATAATATCTAATACTGTTTATTAACTGTAGTAAATAAACAGCATTCTGTAATCCCGCTTGGGAGAACTGTCTGTCGTTTAACTTTTCACAGAATTCGAACCCGCAAACACCACTATGATTAACAACACAACCACGGAAGAAAGGTAGCCTTCTTTATTCCCGAAAGTTGAGTAAAATAATAATCAAGTGTTGCGAGAGAATCGAACTCCCTATAAACAGTATAAACAACATAAAATTATATTTGGTAAAAGAATTGCCATACAATGCCAAGCAATTATTTATTTGAAGGAATTGAACCTTCATTCCACAGTATTCTTATCCTGTAATAGTCAAACGGAATTTAGTGATCTCACTCGAAGGTTGAGAGTCACACCCGTTATGTATACTTCTCACAGGACTCGAACCCGCGAGTTCCACTCGGTTCAACGACACAACCACAGATGATAGGTAACACAATTTCTGGTTAACCTATAAGCCACCAACTCCACTTCAATCATTTAATTAAACAACATTATATATGTATATACATATATCTACGACTTCTAAGACCTAGGTAAATAATAAAAGTGAAATTGTTACAACAGTTTATTTAAAAAATATCTCCGATTTTACTGGTTTTACCGAGACAACCTAATTCTAAGGTTTTGAATGATATTTATTTTAGACCATGCCAAAACACTAGAATCTTATATGAACCTTCTTACCTCCAAACGTACCTTTTTACACATAACCTCACTTCAGGATTTTTGAACAAGAAAGTAATCTATCTTTCAAGTCAACTGAAGTTACCACCGTGGATTATATGAGTATTAACACGTCTTGTACTACATAAAATAGCAATCGCACAGCAATAAAATTACGTACAAAATATAAAAGAGCAAATATTAGTAAATACATATTGTAGCCTATAGTTACTTTATCCTTGTTTTATAGTTAGATTCCTTTGACGACCCTACAATAGCAACCGATCGGCCGCTATTTTGTATCATTATATTTAGCCGAGAATTTCAGTGTATGAAACAATTATTCCAATTTTACAACTACCTGATAGGTAGAGAGTATTTAGATAACATGAAATGTTTATGAAGATAATCTAAGATTTCCCTATATTATTGAATTTTATTACCACTTGAAATATTTCTATGAGAATTTTGATGTAACTTAGCTTTACCACGAACTCGCCTAAATGGTATTCGTTTATTCTTAATTAGAATTCTATCGACAACATCTTATAAAAATCCGCTCATTAATGATTTAATGAATTCATTCCATACACCTAGCAATCAACAGAACTCATACTTGATCTAGACTTTCAATCCTTCACACTCGTCCCTTAATCTAGTTCCTCCTGACACTTTTCATAATAGCAATTCAGCCGCCATTATACATGAGCATCTCACACAAGATTTTTAGAGTTGCCGTTTACTTTTCTGATCCAAATATCTCAACACTTACCGAATAATTTTCAGACACATTTGTACACAATTTATCAGGAAAATCACCGTAATCTAGCAATGTAATCACAATTAGGAACCCTACCTAGGTATAATCTAAATCACGGGGAAAAACGCAAAATAAAATATTGTCTCACAGTTAGTAAGCCGTAAAACAAAACACTGCTAGCACACTCAAAAGTAAAAGAATATCATTATACGTGTAATTCGCCTAAACCCTCATACATTTCGAAAAACAAGTAACGAATTAACCTCTAACTACTCACGTACCGCCGCGCCGTGCTGATTTAAATTACACACAAGCACTCACTCTAAAAAAGCCCTCGATTTTTCCTTTTTTCCACGTTTCGTACCGTTCCCCGACTGACGCGCACCTTCTTCTCCTTTCACTTGTTTTTTTTCTCTCTTTTTTTTTTTGTCAAAATAAAAACTCCTTGATTATTCCCGCGCTTAGCTTATTATGTAGTTGACTTTTGTTTTATTACAACGCCATGTATGTCTTACCTATTAAACCTTTTTAACCTTTATTCGATCTTATTGAATTTTACGGAATGATGCAAGTGCTGTTAGACACCAACGCTAGATGGCGTTAAACTGAAAACTAGTACGTAATCCAAAACTCATCTCAACGAGTGATTTAGTTACAATCGCCCCCTAAATTTTACGAGTTTACTAACGAGTTAAAATTTACTACTAAAATAATACAGCCAATTTTTTTTTAAATTTAATTAACATCATTTTTGATGTTTACGGGTCTGGCCTTTCTTCTCCCCAACAATCACACTCATTTTAAAGCACATAGAAAATGAAATGGATTCAAGTCAGTAAAAAATATTTGTAAATTTAATATTTAGGATAATGTAATGATCAGTTGTATCTACTTATAATAAGCCTTCTAGATAGTGTATTGAAATATGTAAAATTTTATATTTATATTTTAATAAATGTGATTGCGCCGTAACCTAACCCAACATTTTTTTTTTAAATTATATTTATTAATGGAAGCTAACTCTAACTATTTAAAATCTAATTAATCTAATACAAATATAAAATTACTCGAGTACAAATTTTACCATAATAATAATAATAATTATAAAATTACCAATCAGCTATTTATTGTCAAGTCTGGGGGTAGGTACTGAACGTGTATTAATATGGCCTAATTTTTTTTCAATGTGTAACAACTTAAGGGGTTTTTATGCATTACAACTTGCTTGATGTGCCTGTAATTAGTTATCTTACGTGGACCTTCCTTCAATACATTATCTTATATATACCTTCTTTCAATACATTGAGTATTGATTGTTATAATGAACATAAACATGCTACTCACGTGACCCAACAGACATCTTTCATTCTTAATTTACAACCTTTTATTTTTATTTTAACCAAAAAATAGTGTTATTTGTAAAACTTAACAATAGTAAAATGCAAAATAATTAATTACAACTTCTAGAGACGATAATTCTATAAAATAACCAAGAGTACTTTTTCCAGTATGACCATGCATGAACTAACAAGCTTTACGAGTTAACGAGTCGAGTCTACAACTACATTAATTTCACTATTTCTATACTTTTACTCTTTATAACACTTCCTAGGTATAGATTTTGGTTTCGGCATCTTTGTTTAATTTAACTGTTTTTATTTACTTAAATTGTATCGCCTGAAAATATAAATGTTTATTTAAATACTATGTAAAAGTTATTTGTTATTATATAAAGCTATTATGATATTGAATATCAATTTATTAAGACACAGCTTTGTTACTCTCACGTTTGAAGACCTCCATCCATTACACGAACAACAAATTGTAGGCTAAAAAGCCTACATAACACAGAGCCGCAAAAATCCAGTTTATAATCCTGGTCACGGCACCAAATTGTAACTCGCCCCCCCTGAGTAAAATACTCTTCTCCAAGCCGATAATACAAGTTCCCCTTCATATGGCCAAATGATCGTCTAGGAACCCTTACATCGCCATTCGTATAACCAATAGTTCTTTTTAGAGGTACGTTAGAGTTTAATAGATCTTAATAAATTGTGATTTCTTTATTATTTTTTTATTATTTATTCGTTATCGCCTACTCATACATAGATACTTACCTTAATCTGGAATAAACATAATAATAAACAATTATACTACATAACTAAGTATATACTGCATACACCATTCAAACCTCCTCTCTGTAATACACAGTTTTGTAATATAAATTAATTCAAACTTGAAATTGTAGAATGTAAACTGCTCTGTTGTTCATGCTAGGGGTTAAATGATCGAAGATCAGAGTCATAATTTTAAGGACATTTAGAACACTAGTAAGACAGAATATTTATAAAGGTGGTTAAGGGGGCCCCCCCCCGAAGGGGAGGGAGGGACGCCCCCTCCATGTATAAAATACATGCCCGCGTCCGTCAAGTGCGATTCGTCCTTCATGCTTTATAACGCTCCACCCCATCAAAACCACCCCTAAAAAATATATTTTTTCATTTTTTTATATTTTTTTTTATAATCATATAATAAAGATCTAATCAAAGATCCAAATTAAATCAATATTAGTAAATAATACAATATCTACTTCTTGTAACGGAAATAGATACTTATAATATCATTCATGTAAATAAGGTCTCACGACCTGGCTTATAGCACTCCATCAAGGAATAACTATTAGATAAATGTGGACATTGCTCGACCACATGATAGCAAACCCAGCACAAACATAAAATGATTGTCGGGTAATTGTCGGAGAAGAAAGAATTGTAAGCAATAT
This sequence comes from Ennomos fuscantarius, assembly GCA_905220475.3. NCBI lineage: Eukaryota > Metazoa > Arthropoda > Insecta > Lepidoptera > Geometridae > Ennomos > Ennomos fuscantarius. The sequence goes on from HG992040.1 coordinate 13,360,044, forward strand.
TGGTCGACCTCACTCCAAGTATATCCGATCCAGAGGCATGGCCCAAGGTTGATTAGATCAACAGCTAGGCTAGTGTATAAACTCCGTTACCTCCCCCTGAGTACGTATACAGCAGGGATCCATAGCTCGGAGATGAATAACTAGACCTCCCTCTTTAGAGACAACTCGGGATCAAGAGCCAGTTCCAAGTATTACAGACGATTCTAAAAGATTGTTGGGTAATTGTCGGAGAAAAATGAAGAATTGTAAGCAATATTGGTCGACCTCACTCCAAGTATATCCGATCCAGAGGCATGGCCCAAGGTTGATTAGATCAACAGCTAGGCTAGTGTATAAACTCCGTTACCTCCCCCTGAGTACGTATACAGCAGGGATCCATAGCTCGGAGATGAATAACTAGACCTCCCTCTTTAGAGACAACTCGGGATCAAGAGCCAGTTCCAAGTATTACAGACGATTCTAAAAGATTGTTGGGTAATTGTCGGAGAAAAATGAAGAATTGTAAGCAATATTGGTCGACCTCACTCCAAGTATATCCGATCCAGAGGCATGGCCCAAGGTTGATTAGATCAACAGCTAGGCTAGTTATAAACTCCGTTACCTCCCCCTGAGTACGTATACAACAGGGATCCATAGCTCGGAGATGAATAACCAGACCTCCCTCTTTAGAGACAACTCGGGATCAAGAGCCAGTTCCAAGTATTACAGACGATTCTCTGCACATGTGCAGTCGTAGATCGATATAGAGAATGCAGTAGATATGTTCATATGCATGAACTAAGTTTGCTACAACATGGTAGATTTGTTGTCAAAATTAAAAGATGCAAGGTATTGAAACACATAGATTTGTGCTAAAGCCAGGCATCATTAAATTTTCTCTTTTTTTTTTAATAATCAATATGAATAATGAACAATGCCATTATGAATAAGAAAGTATAATATGGACTTAATTCGGATCCGATTAAGCCTAGAAAAACACATATATAGTTTTCAATCAAGATAAACAACAGGTTTACATCCGTCATTGATAGTTATTATCAATACGGGAATTGAACCCGTGACAACTCCATAGCGTCTTGAAAGGATCAAACATCCATTTCACAATATAGTCATAAATTTATGACAGGTAATATTAGCAATTACCGTAGCTGCCAATCTATAATTTATCTGAAGGAATCGAACCGTCAAACCACAGTATGCATAATCTATAATTTATAATCTGCAGGATTCGAACCCGCGACTACACTGATTAACAACACAACCACGGAAGATAGCTTCTCTATCTCCGAAAGTTGAGAAAACGTAATCTAGTGTCACGAGAGAGTCGAACTCCCAACTTCACAACATAAAATTTATGTTTGAAAAGAATTATCATAGATCATCAAGCATTAATGTAATTAAAGGAATCGAACCCTCATTTCATAATATCTAATACTGTTTATTAACTGTAGTAAATAAACAGCATTCTGTAATCCCGCTTGGGAGAACTGTCTGTCGTTTAACTTTTCACAGAATTCGAACCCGCAAACACCACTATGATTAACAACACAACCACGGAAGAAAGGTAGCCTTCTTTATTCCCGAAAGTTGAGTAAAATAATAATCAAGTGTTGCGAGAGAATCGAACTCCCTATAAACAGTATAAACAACATAAAATTATATTTGGTAAAAGAATTGCCATACAATGCCAAGCAATTATTTATTTGAAGGAATTGAACCTTCATTCCACAGTATTCTTATCCTGTAATAGTCAAACGGAATTTAGTGATCTCACTCGAAGGTTGAGAGTCACACCCGTTATGTATACTTCTCACAGGACTCGAACCCGCGAGTTCCACTCGGTTCAACGACACAACCACAGATGATAGGTAACACAATTTCTGGTTAACCTATAAGCCACCAACTCCACTTCAATCATTTAATTAAACAACATTATATATGTATATACATATATCTACGACTTCTAAGACCTAGGTAAATAATAAAAGTGAAATTGTTACAACAGTTTATTTAAAAAATATCTCCGATTTTACTGGTTTTACCGAGACAACCTAATTCTAAGGTTTTGAATGATATTTATTTTAGACCATGCCAAAACACTAGAATCTTATATGAACCTTCTTACCTCCAAACGTACCTTTTTACACATAACCTCACTTCAGGATTTTTGAACAAGAAAGTAATCTATCTTTCAAGTCAACTGAAGTTACCACCGTGGATTATATGAGTATTAACACGTCTTGTACTACATAAAATAGCAATCGCACAGCAATAAAATTACGTACAAAATATAAAAGAGCAAATATTAGTAAATACATATTGTAGCCTATAGTTACTTTATCCTTGTTTTATAGTTAGATTCCTTTGACGACCCTACAATAGCAACCGATCGGCCGCTATTTTGTATCATTATATTTAGCCGAGAATTTCAGTGTATGAAACAATTATTCCAATTTTACAACTACCTGATAGGTAGAGAGTATTTAGATAACATGAAATGTTTATGAAGATAATCTAAGATTTCCCTATATTATTGAATTTTATTACCACTTGAAATATTTCTATGAGAATTTTGATGTAACTTAGCTTTACCACGAACTCGCCTAAATGGTATTCGTTTATTCTTAATTAGAATTCTATCGACAACATCTTATAAAAATCCGCTCATTAATGATTTAATGAATTCATTCCATACACCTAGCAATCAACAGAACTCATACTTGATCTAGACTTTCAATCCTTCACACTCGTCCCTTAATCTAGTTCCTCCTGACACTTTTCATAATAGCAATTCAGCCGCCATTATACATGAGCATCTCACACAAGATTTTTAGAGTTGCCGTTTACTTTTCTGATCCAAATATCTCAACACTTACCGAATAATTTTCAGACACATTTGTACACAATTTATCAGGAAAATCACCGTAATCTAGCAATGTAATCACAATTAGGAACCCTACCTAGGTATAATCTAAATCACGGGGAAAAACGCAAAATAAAATATTGTCTCACAGTTAGTAAGCCGTAAAACAAAACACTGCTAGCACACTCAAAAGTAAAAGAATATCATTATACGTGTAATTCGCCTAAACCCTCATACATTTCGAAAAACAAGTAACGAATTAACCTCTAACTACTCACGTACCGCCGCGCCGTGCTGATTTAAATTACACACAAGCACTCACTCTAAAAAAGCCCTCGATTTTTCCTTTTTTCCACGTTTCGTACCGTTCCCCGACTGACGCGCACCTTCTTCTCCTTTCACTTGTTTTTTTTCTCTCTTTTTTTTTTTGTCAAAATAAAAACTCCTTGATTATTCCCGCGCTTAGCTTATTATGTAGTTGACTTTTGTTTTATTACAACGCCATGTATGTCTTACCTATTAAACCTTTTTAACCTTTATTCGATCTTATTGAATTTTACGGAATGATGCAAGTGCTGTTAGACACCAACGCTAGATGGCGTTAAACTGAAAACTAGTACGTAATCCAAAACTCATCTCAACGAGTGATTTAGTTACAATCGCCCCCTAAATTTTACGAGTTTACTAACGAGTTAAAATTTACTACTAAAATAATACAGCCAATTTTTTTTTAAATTTAATTAACATCATTTTTGATGTTTACGGGTCTGGCCTTTCTTCTCCCCAACAATCACACTCATTTTAAAGCACATAGAAAATGAAATGGATTCAAGTCAGTAAAAAATATTTGTAAATTTAATATTTAGGATAATGTAATGATCAGTTGTATCTACTTATAATAAGCCTTCTAGATAGTGTATTGAAATATGTAAAATTTTATATTTATATTTTAATAAATGTGATTGCGCCGTAACCTAACCCAACATTTTTTTTTTAAATTATATTTATTAATGGAAGCTAACTCTAACTATTTAAAATCTAATTAATCTAATACAAATATAAAATTACTCGAGTACAAATTTTACCATAATAATAATAATAATTATAAAATTACCAATCAGCTATTTATTGTCAAGTCTGGGGGTAGGTACTGAACGTGTATTAATATGGCCTAATTTTTTTTCAATGTGTAACAACTTAAGGGGTTTTTATGCATTACAACTTGCTTGATGTGCCTGTAATTAGTTATCTTACGTGGACCTTCCTTCAATACATTATCTTATATATACCTTCTTTCAATACATTGAGTATTGATTGTTATAATGAACATAAACATGCTACTCACGTGACCCAACAGACATCTTTCATTCTTAATTTACAACCTTTTATTTTTATTTTAACCAAAAAATAGTGTTATTTGTAAAACTTAACAATAGTAAAATGCAAAATAATTAATTACAACTTCTAGAGACGATAATTCTATAAAATAACCAAGAGTACTTTTTCCAGTATGACCATGCATGAACTAACAAGCTTTACGAGTTAACGAGTCGAGTCTACAACTACATTAATTTCACTATTTCTATACTTTTACTCTTTATAACACTTCCTAGGTATAGATTTTGGTTTCGGCATCTTTGTTTAATTTAACTGTTTTTATTTACTTAAATTGTATCGCCTGAAAATATAAATGTTTATTTAAATACTATGTAAAAGTTATTTGTTATTATATAAAGCTATTATGATATTGAATATCAATTTATTAAGACACAGCTTTGTTACTCTCACGTTTGAAGACCTCCATCCATTACACGAACAACAAATTGTAGGCTAAAAAGCCTACATAACACAGAGCCGCAAAAATCCAGTTTATAATCCTGGTCACGGCACCAAATTGTAACTCGCCCCCCCTGAGTAAAATACTCTTCTCCAAGCCGATAATACAAGTTCCCCTTCATATGGCCAAATGATCGTCTAGGAACCCTTACATCGCCATTCGTATAACCAATAGTTCTTTTTAGAGGTACGTTAGAGTTTAATAGATCTTAATAAATTGTGATTTCTTTATTATTTTTTTATTATTTATTCGTTATCGCCTACTCATACATAGATACTTACCTTAATCTGGAATAAACATAATAATAAACAATTATACTACATAACTAAGTATATACTGCATACACCATTCAAACCTCCTCTCTGTAATACACAGTTTTGTAATATAAATTAATTCAAACTTGAAATTGTAGAATGTAAACTGCTCTGTTGTTCATGCTAGGGGTTAAATGATCGAAGATCAGAGTCATAATTTTAAGGACATTTAGAACACTAGTAAGACAGAATATTTATAAAGGTGGTTAAGGGGGCCCCCCCCCGAAGGGGAGGGAGGGACGCCCCCTCCATGTATAAAATACATGCCCGCGTCCGTCAAGTGCGATTCGTCCTTCATGCTTTATAACGCTCCACCCCATCAAAACCACCCCTAAAAAATATATTTTTTCATTTTTTTATATTTTTTTTTATAATCATATAATAAAGATCTAATCAAAGATCCAAATTAAATCAATATTAGTAAATAATACAATATCTACTTCTTGTAACGGAAATAGATACTTATAATATCATTCATGTAAATAAGGTCTCACGACCTGGCTTATAGCACTCCATCAAGGAATAACTATTAGATAAATGTGGACATTGCTCGACCACATGATAGCAAACCCAGCACAAACATAAAATGATTGTCGGGTAATTGTCGGAGAAGAAAGAATTGTAAGCAATATTGGTCGACCTCACTCCAAGTATATCCGATCCAGAGGCATGGCCCAAGGTTGATTAGATCAACAGCTAGGCTAGTGTATAAACTCCGTTACCTCCCCCTGAGTACGTATACAGCAGGGATCCATAGCTCGGAGATGAATAACTAGACCTCCCTCTTTAGAGACAACTCGGGATCAAGAGCCAGTTCCAAGTATTACAGACGATTCTAAAAGATTGTTGGGTAATTGTCGGAGAAAAATGAAGAATTGTAAGCAATATTGGTCGACCTCACTCCAAGTATATCCGATCCAGAGGCATGGCCCAAGGTTGATTAGATCAACAGCTAGGCTAGTGTATAAACTCCGTTACCTCCCCCTGAGTACGTATACAGCAGGGATCCATAGCTCGGAGATGAATAACTAGACCTCCCTCTTTAGAGACAACTCGGGATCAAGAGCCAGTTCCAAGTATTACAGACGATTCTAAAAGATTGTTGGGTAATTGTCGGAGAAAAATGAAGAATTGTAAGCAATATTGGTCGACCTCACTCCAAGTATATCCGATCCAGAGGCATGGCCCAAGGTTGATTAGATCAACAGCTAGGCTAGTTATAAACTCCGTTACCTCCCCCTGAGTACGTATACAACAGGGATCCATAGCTCGGAGATGAATAACCAGACCTCCCTCTTTAGAGACAACTCGGGATCAAGAGCCAGTTCCAAGTATTACAGACGATTCTCTGCACATGTGCAGTCGTAGATCGATATAGAGAATGCAGTAGATATGTTCATATGCATGAACTAAGTTTGCTACAACATGGTAGATTTGTTGTCAAAATTAAAAGATGCAAGGTATTGAAACACATAGATTTGTGCTAAAGCCAGGCATCATTAAATTTTCTCTTTTTTTTTTAATAATCAATATGAATAATGAACAATGCCATTATGAATAAGAAAGTATAATATGGACTTAATTCGGATCCGATTAAGCCTAGAAAAACACATATATAGTTTTCAATCAAGATAAACAACAGGTTTACATCCGTCATTGATAGTTATTATCAATACGGGAATTGAACCCGTGACAACTCCATAGCGTCTTGAAAGGATCAAACATCCATTTCACAATATAGTCATAAATTTATGACAGGTAATATTAGCAATTACCGTAGCTGCCAATCTATAATTTATCTGAAGGAATCGAACCGTCAAACCACAGTATGCATAATCTATAATTTATAATCTGCAGGATTCGAACCCGCGACTACACTGATTAACAACACAACCACGGAAGATAGCTTCTCTATCTCCGAAAGTTGAGAAAACGTAATCTAGTGTCACGAGAGAGTCGAACTCCCAACTTCACAACATAAAATTTATGTTTGAAAAGAATTATCATAGATCATCAAGCATTAATGTAATTAAAGGAATCGAACCCTCATTTCATAATATCTAATACTGTTTATTAACTGTAGTAAATAAACAGCATTCTGTAATCCCGCTTGGGAGAACTGTCTGTCGTTTAACTTTTCACAGAATTCGAACCCGCAAACACCACTATGATTAACAACACAACCACGGAAGAAAGGTAGCCTTCTTTATTCCCGAAAGTTGAGTAAAATAATAATCAAGTGTTGCGAGAGAATCGAACTCCCTATAAACAGTATAAACAACATAAAATTATATTTGGTAAAAGAATTGCCATACAATGCCAAGCAATTATTTATTTGAAGGAATTGAACCTTCATTCCACAGTATTCTTATCCTGTAATAGTCAAACGGAATTTAGTGATCTCACTCGAAGGTTGAGAGTCACACCCGTTATGTATACTTCTCACAGGACTCGAACCCGCGAGTTCCACTCGGTTCAACGACACAACCACAGATGATAGGTAACACAATTTCTGGTTAACCTATAAGCCACCAACTCCACTTCAATCATTTAATTAAACAACATTATATATGTATATACATATATCTACGACTTCTAAGACCTAGGTAAATAATAAAAGTGAAATTGTTACAACAGTTTATTTAAAAAATATCTCCGATTTTACTGGTTTTACCGAGACAACCTAATTCTAAGGTTTTGAATGATATTTATTTTAGACCATGCCAAAACACTAGAATCTTATATGAACCTTCTTACCTCCAAACGTACCTTTTTACACATAACCTCACTTCAGGATTTTTGAACAAGAAAGTAATCTATCTTTCAAGTCAACTGAAGTTACCACCGTGGATTATATGAGTATTAACACGTCTTGTACTACATAAAATAGCAATCGCACAGCAATAAAATTACGTACAAAATATAAAAGAGCAAATATTAGTAAATACATATTGTAGCCTATAGTTACTTTATCCTTGTTTTATAGTTAGATTCCTTTGACGACCCTACAATAGCAACCGATCGGCCGCTATTTTGTATCATTATATTTAGCCGAGAATTTCAGTGTATGAAACAATTATTCCAATTTTACAACTACCTGATAGGTAGAGAGTATTTAGATAACATGAAATGTTTATGAAGATAATCTAAGATTTCCCTATATTATTGAATTTTATTACCACTTGAAATATTTCTATGAGAATTTTGATGTAACTTAGCTTTACCACGAACTCGCCTAAATGGTATTCGTTTATTCTTAATTAGAATTCTATCGACAACATCTTATAAAAATCCGCTCATTAATGATTTAATGAATTCATTCCACACACCTAGCAATCAACAGAACTCATACTTGATCTAGACTTTCAATCCTTCACACTCGTCCCTTAATCTAGTTCCTCCTGACACTTTTCATAATAGCAATTCAGCCGCCATTATACATGAGCATCTCACACAAGATTTTTAGAGTTGCCGTTTACTTTTCTGATCCAAATATCTCAACACTTACCGAATAATTTTCAGACACATTTGTACACAATTTATCAGGAAAATCACCGTAATCTAGCAATGTAATCACAATTAGGAACCCTACCTAGGTATAATCTAAATCACGGGGAAAAACGCAAAATAAAATATTGTCTCACAGTTAGTAAGCCGTAAAACAAAACACTGCTAGCACACTCAAAAGTAAAAGAATATCATTATACGTGTAATTCGCCTAAACCCTCATACATTTCGAAAAACAAGTAACGAATTAACCTCTAACTACTCACGTACCGCCGCGCCGTGCTGATTTAAATTACACACAAGCACTCACTCTAAAAAAGCCCTCGATTTTTCCTTTTTTCCACGTTTCGTACCGTTCCCCGACTGACGCGCACCTTCTTCTCCTTTCACTTGTTTTTTTTCTCTCTTTTTTTTTTTGTCAAAATAAAAACTCCTTGATTATTCCCGCGCTTAGCTTATTATGTAGTTGACTTTTGTTTTATTACAACGCCATGTATGTCTTACCTATTAAACCTTTTTAACCTTTATTCGATCTTATTGAATTTTACGGAATGATGCAAGTGCTGTTAGACACCAACGCTAGATGGCGTTAAACTGAAAACTAGTACGTAATCCAAAACTCATCTCAACGAGTGATTTAGTTACAATGCTCGTGGTAAAAAAAATGTACAACAAGAACCGTTATCACTCGCTAATTGTTGACTGTCCCGATAGCTCAGTTGGTAGTATCCCTGCCTTTTGTACGTAGGTTGTGTTGTGTTTGTGCTGTTCGATTCCCACTCAGGACAAACATTTATGTGATGAACATCGATGTTTGTTCTGTTATATTTTATTAATAGGTCTTTACCTATGAAATTGCCGTATTGCAGTACAGACTTTTTCAAACAAAAAAAAGTTTTGATTGGCTATGAATTCTAAATTCAAATTAATTTTGTTTTAAAAATATGACATTCTATTTACAATATAAGTCTTTTGTTTATTGATTAGCGTTGTATTTTCATTACATTTCAACATTTTTCCTCATAATGGATACTTTGAAATTTCGTGTAATTATGGAATATGAGTTCCGTCGTGGCACCAACGCGGCACAAACGACACGTAACATCAACGACGTTTACGGAGAGAACTGTACAAACGAACGTACAACCCGTTATTGGTTTGCTCGGTTCCGTTCTGGGAATTTTGACTTGAAAAATGAACCTCGTGGTCGTCCGGAAACTTTGGTCAACAATGATGAATTAAAGGCGATTGTGGAAGCTGATGAATCTCAATCTACAGCTGAGCTGGCAGCAGCTTTTGATGTTAGCATCAAAACAATATTGGTCCATTTGCGACAGATTGGCAAGATAAAAAAGCTTGATAGATGGGTGCCCCACGAACTTAACGATCGCCAGGGCAACGTACGCGTCGAGACTTGCCTTGCGCTGCTTAACAGGCACAGAAATGAAGGAATTTTGAACCGAATTGTTACGTGCGACGAAAAATGGATTCTTTTTGACAATCGAAAGTGCTCAGCAAGTTGGTTAGATCCTGGTTCGGTACCAAAGCAATGTGCAAAACGAAAAATGACCCCTAGAAAGGTGATGGTCACAGTTTGGTGGTCTAGTGCTGGTGTGATTCATCATAGCTTTTTACAAAACGGCGAGAGCATTACTGCAGATGTGTACATTGAAGAACTGACCACAATGATGGCGAAACTCGCACGTCTGCAACCAGCTTTGGTCAATCGGTCGTCTCCACTGCTACTTCACGACAACGCGCGACCCCATACTGCACAACAGACCGTCTCTAAGCTGCATGAGTTGGGTTTGGAAGCTCTCCCTCATCCGCCATACTCATCAGATCTTGCGCCTACCGACTATTACTTTTTCCAAAATTTGGACAACTTTTTAGCGGGAAAAAAATTCAATTCCCGAGAGGCAGTACAAAACACCTTTGAAGAGTTTGTTGTCTCCCGTCCTGCTGATTTTTTCAAGAAGGGCATCCATAAACTGCCACAGCGTTGGCAAAGATGCATTGATTGCAGGGGTGATTACTTTGAAAGAAAGAAATAAATAAGTTCGAAAAAATTTTTTTTTTACTTTTTTCAAACAAAACGGCAATTTCATAGGTAAAGACCTAATATATGTATGTATTTACAAACAAAAAGTGTTTTTTTTTTTTTTACTTCAAACTTATCTAGCATTTGACCACGCTCTCACCTGATGGGAAGTGCCTCTGCGCCAGTGGGTCGGTAACCTTACATCTCAGTTGCTAACCAGACGTGTGGGGCCATGTGAGTCTGCGCCAGCACAAGCTTTGCTTAGTTTGGGGCTAAATGGCGCTGTGTGAAATGTCCACCCGTATTTATTTATTTATTGAATTGCGTAGAATTTAGCTATGTGCCTCAAGTGTTGAGCACATTATCGCAGACAAAGTTATTCCTCATTGATATTGTTAATTTAAAAATACGTTTAAAACTAAATGGTGTAAAAGATGGTAAACCCAGTAAAACACCGTCCGCTTACTCCTATGTCTTGCAGCAAAGTCTCAGAACGGCTTCGATGAAATACTGCAAATTAAAATTGTTTAATGAATCAACTTTATTGCCCTGAATGATTTGTTTTCGGTTAATTAAGACGTCTATTCAAATTTTATAGAATCACGCATATTCTTAAAATTGTGTACTAATTTTACTAAGTACAACGCAATTAAGTACTTAACTATTTATTTGTATATATAAAAGAAAGTCGTGTTAGTTACACTATTTATAACTCAAGAACGGTTGAACCGATTTGGCTGAAAATTGGTGGGGAGGTAGCTTAGAACCAAGAGACGAACGTAGGATACCTTTTATCACGTTTTATTAATTAGTTTTTTTATCGATAGGTAGATAGGATAGGAATATAGATAGCTTATATAGTGGATTAACACATAGGTTACTTTTTATCCGCGGATGAAACCGCGGGGCGCGGCTAGTAATAGATAATGATTACATTATTTAGCAACAACTTTTAACTATGAGTACAGTTTTTAAAAGTTAAATCTTGTGATCTACATCGATAAAGTATTATGGATAGGAAGAGGAACAGACAAAGTATCTCAGCGTAAGAAATGTGAAGTTCCTTCCGCGCACTCCGTCAGCAATAATAATTGCATAGCCCGACTTAAAATTTAAATCCTCTTTACGAGCCAGGAAAGTATGTTGAAATTAAAATAAAATTGAATTCCCCTCATAAACCCGGTAAATTGTTAGAGACGCAGTAAAACTAGCTTATCCGGGCAAACCCGGGCGCGCCGGTACGTGCGTCCATAAATTGTATCTAGCATGATTTAACTAGTGTTAGCACCTAGCCCGGAGCCATTTTTGTTTTATACTCGCCATTATGTTACAATCGCGATGAAAAATCATAAAAAATTTACCGTTTCTCTGTACTATCAGCTTTTTAAGTGGATTTTAGCAGCTAACACAATAGAGTAGGAAATTTAAAGTGTTCTTCATTACTCATACTCGGAAAATAGTTTTGAAGTGGTTGAATGAGCGGGTTGAAAGTAATAATTTTCAGCCCTAGGGATAATCGTTTTCAAATTATTAAAAAATAACTAGTTTTCACATTCTATTTAACCATGTTCCAACTTTCTCTACAGCCACTACTATTTCTTTAAAATAGCATAGATTTGGGGAAAGCATTTACAATTTTTGTAATGATGAAAATGAAAAATAATGGCTGAATGGCTGGCTGGTCGGCTACAGAAAAATAAAAAACAATATAAGCGGGGAAGCGGCAATCCAATCTTCATTTGTTTTTTCGAATTGTAGAGTTTTGTTAATACTTTCGTAGCAGAGATTTGTATTCACTAATTTTTTTAGCTAATTCATGTTTTTATTTTTACTTTGCTTTTATTCGTAATGAAAAGCAAAGTGCTTACTTCGAGTGTGCACAACCAAGGCGTTGAGCATAGTGAGTGCGTCAGACCTGGGGACCATTGTATGTGTGATCGCTACCAGTAATGTTTACAACCGAGCCGTGTTGTGAGAGAATGGGCATTGGGTAGCAGCATTATCTTCGGTACATTAAAATCTTCTGTGATCATCAAGTCGCCTGCCAAGAGTGGTGATTATGTCAAACCGTGATGATCACCGTCCCAAGTGACGCTTTATGCCGAAGACCTGTGTTCAACAGTGAACGCTTACCGGCTGATATGTACTACCGCGTTACAGGCGGCACCTTTTTTGTGAATGATGTGACGAGCTAGTCGTTCACCTGATGTTAAGCGATACGGCGGCCCATAACAGAACAGTGTCACTCGGAAATCCAAAATATAAAATTTCCCGTGACATTGCACTGCGCACATCATCCTGAGACATCAGCACAGTCTGGTAATAAGATTACTCGACTGTAAGATCAGATGATAAAGTCTCAATTGCCCAGTAATTTCACTAGCTGCAGTGCCCTTTAAACCAGAACACAGTAGTGCTTGCACACTATTGCTTGGTGGCAGAATAACTGGCAAAGCGGTGGTATCTACCTAGACGAACTTTGCAGGAAAGTCTTACCATCTACTACCTTAAAACATTGGTTCTGGTTTTGTCGTTAAGCCAAATCCGATGCATTCCGATGGCTTACATGAAGAAAATGCTGACGTCAATTGAATACTGTGGGTTCACCGACCGACGGTAGACGATGATCTTAATTTTTTTTTGGTAGAAATGCTTACGAAATTGGTTGGTTTTGTCTTGATCGCTAGGCTCGTGAGCCATAGAAGGCTGGCTCTTTATAAGCTTAAGGTACTTCTCCACGCGACCGTACATTAACATACATTTGCCATACATCTCGTCGTTTGAACATACATTACGGTACGAGTATAATACGACCATAACTAACTGTCCGGGGCACTGTCTACCCTCAAATCTGAATAAAGTGGCCGTAGTGGATAACCACGGATATGTGATTTAGCTTCATGGGTATTATAATAGTGTTTTCGAAGATTTTAAGGTTAAGTTATTGGTGTTTACAGGAATTTTATCAACCCTGATTTACATGGAAATATAATAGATATGTATAGATGATATAAATAAGATAGTATCTATGGAGTTCGTATCGTTTGTAATGCGGTAAGGAATTGGACCTAGATATAATATTATTAGTGATGAATAGTAGTCCTTTACGACTACGATGAACGATCTGCAATGATCTCTATTATGATATACTAGTTGCGCCCCGCGATTTCACCTGCGGATAATAAGTATTTTAATTATTTGCTCATCCCACGGGAAAATTTCACTTTTCCGGGATAAAATGTAGCCTATATGTTCATCCAGTGTATAAGCTATCTTGGTACTGAATTTTATCCAAATCCATTCAGCCGTTTGAGCGTGAAAGAGTAACAAACATACATACATACACATATTTACACAAACACACATACAAACTTTCACCTTTATAATATTAGTATGATCTACAATTCAGCGTCGATACCTGCACTTTGTATATCATAGTAAATGTTACAGGAAAAATACAAAAAATAGCAATATATAACGCGCTATACTATTTATTGCATTATTAATTGACTATGTGATAAATATTATAGCATAGAAGTATCATTGCTTATATAACATTCAAAAATTTTGAAAAACCAATAACGGCTAAACTCACGTAAATTAAAAATCGAAATTGTATCATATTGACAATAGGTTCAAACTAAAAGGTCTTATTTCGTCAAACACGGCAAATTGCCTTTATTTTCTAAATACTATAATAATTTAATAACTAATACTAAAAACTACCTACTACTACTACTACAAAAAAAAACATTTGGACTATAACTAAAAACGCTGACAATACAGCAATATCTTCATAATGGTTTTTTTTCTAAGACTAGCTGTGCTCTATTTCAGAGTAAGTTATGACATCTACTTGGTATCTCTACTCTGAATAGATTCATTCCAATCTTTTCGATCAAAGTCCAAGTTAAAGTAAAAAAAAGTTATGGTATTTTTATCACGTTTATAAGTGAAAATTATATTAGGTACTTAAAAATTAAGTTATTTTACTAAGCATATAAAATTACAAAGTGCTTATTATCAAATATATTAGTATAGCAAGCCCATTACAATATATGAAAAAAAAAAAGAAGTTCCCTTTCTCACTACTGGTGCAAACAATTCGGGATCTTTGTACATCTGCCTCATTACAGAAACACAAATTTCCACATTTTGTATATGATATTAGAGTCTTATACTGTATAATCTGTGTCTGTGTGTGTAGGAAAGGGATATTAAAATTATGTATTAAACTGTAATACGGCTAGATTGCTTCTAAACAAGAGGCACCCAGGAGAATTTCTAAAATATTTACCACACAATTTGAGACCAAAGAGAGGCACTAAATTAAATCATTGCCCAAAAGAAAGGGCCTGTCCCGACTGTTTAAGGACAGTTAATATATCGCTAAGGGACACGGTTTAACCAAATCTATTTAGAAGGACACAGGTGGTGGGACCCGGGTTTAAGCGAACTGGACACGTGAGGTCGCAGAGTTTATAAATATATTGTTTATTTGGTTTGGTGTATCTATATGAGTCCAGTATTAGAAAGATCTTGTCTAAATAGGGTTTGCTTTAGTTTTACACACACGGTTTTGTACTTTACCAGTAGAACCTACGTAGGCTCTACTAGGTCAGTGCTGGGACAAATATTGTGAAACGCGTAGTACCTGCTACGCTTAAGGGCACCGCGTAGCACGTTTTCCACTATACGTAGTCGCGTGCTACGGTGCTAAGAGGATGACACCGTAGTCGTAGTTCAAGGGAGGGGTAACGCAGAGGTGGTGCGGTAGATAAAAACAATAAATAGAATATCCATACTGTGGGTGTAGATAAAAAGAATAAATAGAATATCCATTGGATACATATATGGATACATATATGATTACATTATATACATACCCCCCCAAAGGATAAACTATTTATTGGCAATACATTA
Source organism: Ennomos fuscantarius (assembly GCA_905220475.3). Taxonomy (NCBI): domain Eukaryota; kingdom Metazoa; phylum Arthropoda; class Insecta; order Lepidoptera; family Geometridae; genus Ennomos; species Ennomos fuscantarius. The sequence goes on from HG992040.1 coordinate 13,375,529, forward strand.
CGTTTCTCATATTATCTTCAAACGGTCTACTATTATGAGCCACTAGTTGTGTCTCATAATAGTAGTTGTGGAGGGCCTCTGTGTTGTGGTGGTTGAGCCGGTCGGCGCATAACCCATAGACGGCGGGTTCAATTCCCGTGACAGGACAAGTATTTGTGCACAGAAATTTTTTGCGCAAATACTTGTTCTGAGTCTGGGTGTTGTGGGACCATGATCCTCGTAGTTCCTGGGTCCCTAATGACAGGGAATCCTAGTTAGGTTCTATGTATGTGATCGTTTGGCGTTATTATTATTATTATTATTACCGTCGTAGGTACCTATCTATCACACCACCTATCTTATGACTGTCGTTATATAAGTTACTCGAGGGAGCCAAAACTAAAAAAAAATTTACTCTTTTATTTTAAAATTAAGTTAAAAAAATCTTCACTTATAATAAGTACTCAATATTTTAATCTTATAAAAATGTATCAAAAACAAACTACATCATCCAAAATCAATTAAATCCAAACATCGTCTCGAGCAAATCGAATAAATCACATTGTAGAGTCAGCAGAAGCGACGCTTAGTAATTTAAAAACGTGGGTCCTTAGATTGCGGACGGGGTAGCGTCAGCAAATATATACGTCTTACTATCGGCTACTCACCGCGGTGGATTTGTCAGACTGCAGCCGTGCAGCCCGTCCGTGGCGAGATACCGTCAGCAAAGAATTGGAGGAAAATACAATTTTATGTTTTTTAGAAGTAAAGAATCACGCATTCTACGATTCAGACTTGAGAAATATTTTTACTAGGCCACAGGTTTTTGGTATCTTTAATACGTAATTCTTGACTTCGACGAAATTTCCATAACATTTCCTATACCAACTGACTCTAAACTCTACAGACTGCGGTGTCTGTAATTTCTGAGAGAGATACTAAAGAATAATTTAAGAAATGCTCTTATATATTTCTTGCTGCCAGTACACAGTGCTTACGGGAGCTCGGCGGCTCCCCTTTCGGCCAGGAAATTGAGTGAATGTTTTCCAATCTAATCGCATCTGCGCTGATACTCCGGACAGTCTGTGTTTTTCAAACACTTTAGTGCCGGGAGATGGTTGCGGCTCCAATTGGTACCGATGTTCGAGTAGCTCGGCTTGAACCGGGAGCGGGGTTAAGTGTCTTGTTGGCATGGTGGGTCGTTCCATCCGGGTTAGTGAAGATGTCAAGTCAATTAGGTTGTAACCTTATTCATTTATTTGTTGTAGGTGCTAGCTTTAATTAAAGTGACGTGAGCTAGTGTACACCTATTAATAATAATAATAACGCCCAACGATCACATACATAGATCCTGAACCCTAACTAGGATTCCCTATGTCTAGAGATCCAGGAACTTCGAGGACCATGGTCCCACAACACCCAGACTCACAACATGTATTTGTGCTTTTTCTGTGCACAAATACTTGTCTTGTCGCGGGAATCGAACCCGCCGACTCCGGGCTATGAGCCGACCTGGTCAACGACCACACCACAATGGCTGTCAAATAGTCAAGAAAAATGGAAACTAGTGTCAAATTTATAAACGTAAGTCCAATAAGTAGATGTGGTAAGTTCTTTATCTACGAAGGTAAAGTCCAATCAAGTATAGGTATAAACCAATCACAGTAAAGTCATAATCAGTATAGTCATAATCAGTATTATTGTGTATTTACAATGCAAAGTCTACAGTTTTAGAAAACTGTACATAGAAGCTGCATTTAAAAAATATATTGGTCTATCCTCACCTAAAACAGTTTTAAACATGAAATTCCGTTGCTTTTTAGTTAAACAAAATAGCAAAGTACGTTAGCGCAGTTGCTATATTTTATTTAAAGGCTCTGTTTTCATCATCTGGCATCAACGAATTATTTGATCCTCGTTTTCTCTAATCTATTGACTTACTCAGCTTTCTACTCACTATAAGATATAATTATAAAACACATTTTCAGTAGTAAAACTCAAAACTCAGACAAATTATTGCAAATAAGCTTATTTTAGCACTCTTACAAGACAGGAAATCAGACAAATTATAATACCTTATTTAAATAATACAAAATTACAAAGTGCTCAATGCCAAATAAAGCAAGCCTATTATAATAAAAAAGTTTTAAAAAAATTAATTAGCACAATTGGTTAGAGGTGCGTAGCTATAAACTTTTTGTCAGGCGCTTTTATGTCTTGATTTACAGTTACATCACAGGGGTTTTTCTAATCTGAGAGCAGCTAAGAGAAAATATATGAACAGACTCTATGAAGACTAAAAGTATCGTCTTCTAAACTTTGCGCTTGAAGCCGTCGAGAAAGAAAGAAAACCCAATTATTATTTTCTTTCTTTCTGGCTTTACGTCTACAATACAGGCCAATCCGCTTTCTGATTCCTTCCGCGGGCACCAGCCACTAATTTGTCCCGTTAAATTATTCACCGCGGCAGTAGCCACTAACACAAGCTATCGCGTGAAATCCTTCAAAAAGCGCTGTTTAAATATGATTAAATATTCCCGACGGCACGAATCGCCACACCTCGCTTTATGGGGCCATTATGGAAATGCATGATACATGAGAGAGGCTATTAATTGTTCCTGCTGCCTGGTTTGAAGAATAACTTGATTCTCCTAAAAATATTTTTTCCATACTCGCTGTAAAGTTTCTTAGTATAATCACTGATAAAGTTTCTTGTAGCTTCTTCTTTACAGGTAATCGACGTGCTGGATCGGAGTTTTCTGTTTTGCACTGTGCTGGATTTCTTGCACCTGTACAGTAGTGAGAAAGAGATGAGTGAGAGCGAAGTTCTTTTTTTTTCAATCCATATACCTATCGTAATGGATTTTCTATGTAATATTTGACAACAAGCACTTTGTAATTCTATATGCTAAGTACAATAACATAATTTTAAGTACCTTATAAAATTTTAATTGATTGATGAAATTCCAAGCAATGCCAGCTTAACAGCGACTAATAAACAGTCTCATTCCGTGTCCTTACCCTCAATGTAATTCTTAACTTAGACATAGAATGTACTAAGATTTCCGTACTAAAGGTTAAATGCTAAAACATAGTATACGCAGTAAATACTTTCTCTAGGTCATGGGACTTTTCCGCAAAGTTCATCTTTGCTAGCTATTCTACCGCCAAGCAGTATACACTACCTGCTTCTGTGTTTCAGTTTGAAAGGCACTGTAGTTATTGAAATAACTGGGCAAATGAGACTTTATGATCTAATTTCACAGTCTTAGTAATCTTAATAGTGGACTGTGCTGATGTCTCAGGATGGCGTGCGCAGTGCAGTGGCACGCGAAACTCTATTTTATTTTATTTTATTCTAAACCTCAGAGTTCTGAGTGACACTGCAACTGATATGGGTAGCCACGCTTAACATCATGCGAACGACTACATCGTTATAATTCCTTAACATAAAAAAGAACAATTTGATACATAATATAAAAAAAAAAATATTTTGTCCAAACTGAAAATATACTTAGATATACAATATGTATGGCTCAGATGCCCAGGCTTGGTTTCCCGTAAACATTACTTCCTAACTTCATCAAATCTAGCTTGCAAAGTTGAGATGCGCATTACAAATACTTTGGGAGTACTTACTTGGTAAAAGTTACCTTATGAGCTTAACCAGTGCCCGTCATTATATACCAAATACGCAACCAACTGCCCAGCTATACATTAACGACCCTTGCATGTCCGTAGGTATAAATTTTCCTTGAATAATGATTTGTTAGTAATCAGATAAACAGAAAATAAACTCGCTCAGAGCGTTCACAAGTTAGATATGCTGTGCATGGTTAACTGTGTGTTGTCAACCAATTTATGTGTTTATTTTTAAAAGTGGGCTAGTGGTGTCCATGTTTCGTCAAGCGGAATAGCTTAATCTTGGACATTTTATTTTAAAATGAGTACTAAATGTAAACATTTTCAGCACAGGTTAGAAATTTTAGAAAGCTTTAAATTTTATCAACAATATCTAAGTCAAATTGGCACTTTACATATATAGATTTTAAATTGTTTATCGAAATAGTATTAGACCACTGTCTCACCTGATGAAAAGTGATGACGCGGTCTACGATGGTGCATGCTTGCCTAGACTGTTTTACCTGACCTGCTCACTCTTGACTTGAAGATTCCCAGATTCTAGACAGGTGGAAAAAGAACGCTGGCAAGTTGTTCCACGCACTGGTTGTTCGCATGCTTTATGCAGAAGAAAAAAGGACGCTGGCAAGTTGTTCCACTCACTGGTTGTTCGCATGCTTTATGCAGAAGCAAAGTGAACGCAAGTAACTGTTAAAAATAATAGGTCTTTACCTATGAAATTGCCGTATTGCAGTACAGACTTTTTCAAACAAAAAAAAGTTTTTATTGGCTATGAATTCTAAATACAAATTAATTTTGTTTTAAAAATATGACATTCTATTTACAATATAAGTCTTTTGTTTATTGATTAGCGTTGTATTTTCATTACATTTCAACATTTTTCCTCATAATGGATACTTTGAAATTTCGTGTAATTATGGAATATGAGTTCCGTCGTGGCACCAACGCGGCACAAACGACACGTAACATTAACGACGTTTACGGAGAGAACTGAACAAACGAACGTACAACCCGTCATTGGTTTGCTCGGTTCCGTTCTGGGAATTTTGACTTGAAAAATGAACCTCGTGGTCGTCCGGAAACTTTGGTCAACAATGATGAATTAAAGGCGATTGTGCAAGCTGATGAATCTCAATCTACAGCTGAGCTGGCAGCAGCTTTTGATGTTAGCATCAAAACAATATTGGTCCATTTGCGACAGATTGGCAAGATAAAAAAGCTTGATAGATGGGTGCCCCACGAACTTAACGATCGCCAGCGCAACGTACGCGTCGAGACTTACCTTGCGCTGCTTAACAGGCACAGAAATGAAGGAATTTTGAACCGAATTGTTACGTGCGACGAAAAGTGGATTCTTTTTGACAATCGAAAGCGCTCAGCAAGTTGGTTAGATCCTGGTTCGGTACCAAAGCAATGTACAAAACGAAAAATGACCCCTAGAAAGGTGATGGTCACAGTTTGGTGGTCTAGTGCTGGTGTGATTCATCATAGCTTTTTACAAAACGGCGAGAGCATTACTGCAGATGTGTACATTGAAGAACTGACCACAATGATGGCGAAACTCGCACGTCTGCAACCAGCTTTGGTCAATCGGTCGTCTCCACTGCTACTTCACGACAACGCGCGACCCCATACTGCACAACAGACCGTCTCTAAGCTGCATGAGTTGGGTTTGGAAGCTCTCCCTCATCCGCCATACTCACCAGATCTTGCGCCTACCGACTATTACTTTTTCCGAAATTTGGACAACTTTTTAGCGGGAAAAAAATTCAATTCCCGAGAGACAGTACAAAACGCCTTTGAAAATTTTGTTGTCTCCCGTCCTGCTGATTTTTTCAAGAAGGGCATCCATAAACTGCCACAGCGTTGGCAAAGATGCATTGATTGCAGGGGTGATTACTTTGAATAAAAGAAATAAATAAGTTCGAAAAAAAAATACTTTAACTTTTTTCAAACAAAACGGCAATTTCATAGGTAAAGACCTAATATTAGAAATATTCTGGAAACAGCTAAAATGAACAAAAGAACACGCTTAGAACAAGAACTTGGTCTAACTGAGAAAAGCAACGTCGATATCATATGTATCCAGAGTATATAATAATAATAATAATAATAATATGTGTGGACATCTTACACAACGCCATCTAGCCCCAAACTAAGCAAAGCTTGTACTATGGGAACCAGATAACTGATACAATACTTAGATACTTTTTGTTTTGTAAATACATACATAGAATACAATATAACACCCAGACACAGAACAAACATCGATGTTCATCACACAAATGTTTGTCCTGGGTGGGGATCGAACCCACAACCCGCAGTTCAGAAGGCAGGGTCACTACCAACTAAGCTATCGGGCCAGTCAAGTCAAAATAACACTAGTCTGTGGACAGATGATATGGCTGAAAGTTTCACCATTCATATCACAGTTCTAAAAATGTTGCTATCCCTTCTGCATACGTCGGCATGAAAAAGATCGCAACAGTTTTGGAAAATCTTATAGGACTTTTTCAATAGAATCAAAAAATAATTTTAATGAAAAAATTATTATAATAATTAATTAGTATCAGTTATCTGGTTATTAGATTGAAAAATTAATTAATTAATTAATTAATATGTGTGGACATCTTACACAACGCCATCTAGCCCCAAACTAAGCAAAGCTTGTACTATGGGAACCAGATAACTGATACTAATTAATTATATAATAATTAAAGTAATTAATTAATTAAATTATTAGATTTGACAGTTTGAATATTAATTAATTAATTAATTACCACTTTATTTGGAGTATTACTTAACTAGACTAGACTATGGACTTAACTTGATGACTTGGACTGTGACTTGACTTGACACATTACATAATATTAATTAACTTGAGATATTATCAATTATTTACTTACTTTAATTACTTGACACTGGCTAAACACACAAAAGTGTGGAACCAAAAAAAACTATGCACAACTGCGTATTCAAACTGTCAAATCTAATAATTTAATTAATTAATTACTTTAATTATTATATAATTAATTAGTATCAGTTATCTGGTTCCCATAGTACAAGCTTTGCTTAGTTTGGGGCTAGATGGCGTTGTGTAAGATGTCCACACATATTATTATTATTATTATTATTATATACTCTGGATACATATGATATCGACGTTGCTTTTCTCAGTTAGACCAAGTTCTTGTTCTAAGCGTGTTCTTTTGTTCATTTTAGCTGGAATATTTACATTTGTGAAAATTAGAATGATTATGTTCATTTTAATTTATTTTTTTTCATTTTCACTGGAATATTTACATTTGTGAAAATTAGAATGATTATGTTCATCAACAGCCTGAAGACGGCCACTGCTGAACATAAGCCTCTTTTTTAGCATATTTTTTTTTGGGTAAGGTGCGACCACTTTATTTGGAGTATTACTTAACTAGACTAGACTATGGACTTAACTTGATGACTTGGACTGTGACTTGACTTGACACATTACATAATATTAATTAACTTGAGATATTATCAATTATTTACTTACTTTAATTACTTGACACTGGCTAAACACACAAAAGTGTGGAACCAAAAAAAACTATGCACAACTGCGTATTCAAACTGTCAAATCCATACAAATTTCTGTTTCTATTGGTTGCAATCGAGCTACGTGATTGCTCAGCAGGTCCACGGTCCACAGTCCTCGGTGATAATAATGACGTCATTTAAAGGACTCTTGCCCAGCCTCTTGTGACCAGTCTTGTTTTTATCTCAGTCTTGGTTAGCACAACCTACTTCAGTCCACCCCTAGAGGCCACAGGGCTTGAGTCAACACTGCATTTATAATTCAGAGCTGCAGCTACACGGCATTTTCCCTTTGTTTCGTACTGACCTGTGTGTAATCAAGCTAGTTTTCCCTCATTAGTGAGAGTATATACATTAATGACATAATAAAAGACATAATTTCTGGTGGTTACATAATTATGAGGTTGGGTACTAACATGTTGGGACAGAAATCATTTGATGGGGCACTTGTAATATTTTTTTGATGGGGAAATATATTTTCATCCCAGTTCCCATAATATTTTATAACATTTAAGAGTTAAGGGTTTATATATATTTTTTTTGTTGTTTTACACCGAACCGTCGGATGTATTTTGAAAAAAGATTGCTTACACAACTAAGATCGAAATATAGTTATTTCAACCACTGAAAATTAAAATTTAATTAATTGTTTTAACGTTGTAAAATGTAATAAGTAGTTAGTAAAAAAGTTCAGTATATTTAATTGCCAGCTTCAACCGAATAAAATTTACGGTCGTTGTACGTGCATAAAAGCGTTTCCTCTTATATTATATAGTATAGAATATTCTTTACACCTATTTACTATTTCATCTATTTATTTTTATCTATCAAATGTCGATATTATTATATATCTCACGTTTTTTCTATGCATTATATTTTCGTAGAACTTTTTTAGGACAAAAGTAGGAATCTATTAAGATATAATAGTGAAAACGAATAGTTTTCGACACTATAAGTAACAAACTTCCTCTATACTATAACTTAGATTTATCCTTTCATCACCTTCCATTTACCCGCACATTTCCAAACATATTCCTTTATATCGTTTTCCAATACTAAATCACAGTCAACAATTTAACCAAACTGTGCATTCCACCGCACACGAGGGCGGAAAACGAAAAAACCGCCCTCGTCAACCGCCCGCCCAAATGAATAATGTAGCTACGTGGCCAGCATTCGACAGCGGCAGCGAATTAAGAACGAATTTTTGGGTCCAATTTATTAAACTACTAGTTGCACCCCGCGGTTACGACCGCGGATAAAAAGTTTTCTAATTATTTACTGATCCCACGGGAAAATTTCACTTTTCCGGGATAAAATGTAGCCTGTATGTTAATATAGTGTATAAGCTATCCTATTACCGAATTTCATCCAAATCCATTCAGCCGTTTGAGCGTGAAGAAGTAACAAACATACACACATACAAACTTTCGTCTTAGTAATATTAGTGTGATAAAGATTAGTCCATTACAAAAAATTATAGTTAAAAATTCACAAACAATATTCAAATTTTGCCTCTGTGGTATGGTGGTTGAGAAGATCGGCTCATAACCCGGAGGCAGCGGGTTCGATTCCCGCGGCAGGACAAGTATTTGTGCACAGAAAAAAACAGCGCAAACACTTGTTCTGAGTCTGCGTGTTGTGGGACCATGGTCCTTGTAGTTCCTGGGTCCCTAGACACAAGGAATCCTAGTTAGGGTCCAGGATCTATGTATGTGATCGTTGGGCGTTATTATTATTATTACATTCAAAAACATCTTTGTGTGCGATTTAGATTTTTGATTACCAGAACTCCTTGTGAATTATGAAAAACCAGCTAAGCGTAGCTATTCTCTCAACTTTGCCCCTTTTCCCCATCTACAGGGTGGATAATGGATCTCTAGCTACGCCCCTGTCCTGCAGTGATATTTCACTGGTATATGCCGTAGTATTTAATAAATTTTTATGCTTTGGGCGGTTTAGAATTGTGAGTTTTATTGACGTGGCGGCGGTGGCGGCGGCATCTTAATAGATGGACGAAGTTCCTACGACGAAGTTTTATATATGAAATGACCTTTAGAGCACATAAATTACTTATATTTTTATATCATAAATACATAAATAATTATGTAGAAAAGAGCCCAAGAATATAGGAAGGGCTCGGGCCTCGCATAAGTTCACCTTATGAAATCAAATCAAATCAATTTATTTGCTTGTAAACATCACACTAATATTAAAAAGGCGAAAGTTTGTATGTGTGTTTGTGTGTATGTGTGTATGTTTGTTACTTCTTCATGCTCAAACGGCTGAATGGATTTGGATGAAATTCGGTACTAAGATAGCTTATACACTGGATTAACATATATGCTACATTTTATCCCGGAATTGTGAAATGTTCCCGTGGGATGAGCGAATAATTAAAATACTTTTTTCCGCTGGTGAAACCGCGGGGCGGAACTAGTAGCTGAATAATAATTTGTGGTCTTAAGAGTAACATAACAATATTTGTAATTATGTCGTCACGACATGCAAGCGCTTTCTCCAAAATTTATTTTTTGATAGTTTACAATCGTTTATAATTAATACACTAATGTCAACGTAAGATAAGATACAAAATATAAATCCAAGGTATATATTGCAAATGAAATTTAAGATTTATCATTAAAAAATTCATAGATCGTAGAATAGACTTTGTCCAGTAGCAATTCATTTAGTTTCTTTTTGAAAACCACGCCATTTTCAACTCGGAGATACTCGTATATACGACGACTGATATTTTATGTTATTTGATACTATTGTAATAGCCCATTGGATTATTTTATTATTTTATAACACTTATTCGTTTGTTGTTGTTGTCTGAAATATTTTGTGTGGTAATTGTAATTGATTTTGTCGGATTTATCACAATAAATAAATAAATATAATACATCTTATATACATAATTCTACTAAAACAATAATAGATTGGCTTATTACTCGTAAATTGAGTTGAACGTAATTGACAGATTAATTTTCATGTAGATGAAAAATTTAAATCACTAGCGGGATTCGAACCTGCATCCATCCGTCCCTAAAGCTGGGAATTTCACTTTTAAATGCAATTGAATGTTGATATAGTTTATCAACTGCATCAGCCTGAAAACGTTAACTCCTGCTCATAAGCGTCCTCTATAAGACACCATTTCACACCTGCTTGCGTCTTGCGTGCACGTTTTGACCAGATGATCACAGAACTTTGATTGCAATGTATCAGCAGAAATTCCATTACTAATATGAAAATTTCGATGTAACTATGCACATAAACTCGTGCATTGAAACTGTCAAATTTCTACAATTTTGTGTTTATATCTGTTGCAGTCAAGTTACATGATCGCTTAGCTGGTAATCATGTGTAGCTGGACTAGCTTACATTACGTCTTCCAGTTCGAGTTGCCAACTGCTTGAGTGATATGGCCTGCCCATTGCTATTTTAACTTGCTAATTTAGAGACCTGTATCGGTGACTTTAGTTCCACTGCGTCAGATCACCTCATTCTGGACTTCACCACGTAATATTTTGATAATGAATAGATATAATAGGTGGTAGGACTTCGCAAAGTTCGTCTAGGCAGGTACCACCGCTTTGCCAGCTATTCTGCCGCCAAGCAGTGGTGTGCAAGCACTACCGTAGAATGACGTGCGCAGTGCAGTCTCACGCGAAACTTTATATTTTAGAGTTCCGAGTGTCACTGTTCTGTTATGGGCAGCCGTGTCGCTTAACATCAGGTGAACGACTAGCTCGTCATATCAATCACAAAAAATTAAAATAATAGATATTACATAACAAGACACACAGTCCTCGTACATTTTATAATGCGATTAAGCCCCGTCTCATTATAAATATCTGCATAAACATATTTTGAACTTTCATACTGAAGAGAAATGCAATTCAAGTCCTCATAAAAGCAGACTACACTCACTTTACTATGCAAAGATGTGACAAGTAAAAGCGTATGCCAAAACTTCACTACAGGTAACTACAAAGCCGTATTTGTAATCATACACGTACGCACACATGCGACGTAAATTTCAAACTTCCACAGCGCTAGTAAACCTTTGGCAAAGATTATGAAAATTTAAATAGGGTAGATGTGACAGAAATTTTACATTACAATATTTACAATACAATAATATTTATAGAACGCCAACTAATAACAATAACAATGAACCTTAAAAAAAACTAACAAAGGATGGTAGAACAAAGAGCGGCCTTACATTACATTGATATTCAAATAATTATAAATACTGAAAAGAACTCCTATTTCAAAATTAAAAATTTGATACTTTTTGTATTGCATAGCTTAAGACGGTATTATCAAAGTGAAAGTCAAAAGATTTATTGCAAATAGGCTAATTTTAGCACTTTTACAAATCGTATCGTATCGTTATCATCAAAAGAGTCACCTGTATACCATCATAATTTGAAGTTTCTCATCCCATATTGAATGCACCGAAACGGCCTTACATCACATTGATCTTCGAATAATTATAAATACTGAAAAGAAATTCCTATTTCAAAATTTATAATTTGACACTTTTTGTACTGCAAAAGAAAAAGATACTATCGTCAAAAGTGTCACATGTATACCATCATAATTCGAAGTTCTTCATCCCACATTGAATGCACCGAGACCACCACTATTCTTCTGATGATAGTTAAAAAAGGATTTTACTAACACATTTTTTCGTTTGTTATGCACATTATATTTACACATATTGTATGATCAATCCGCTACTTTAGTAAAAATAATAACTAACGCAAAGCGTGTAAAACCGACTGTAAAATTATATGGTTTTCTCATGGATTTCATTGTCAAAACTGGACCAAATTGAAATGGGTAAACACGGAAAGCACAACCTTTTAAATTAAATAAAAATCATTAATCGGTTCACTCAGTCGAAAGTACTGAGGTAACAAAAAAAAAAATGAATTGATTATATCTTCCTTTTTTAAAGTCTGTTAAAATTAGGTATTTTACCTACAGTAGTGTCGTCGTGTCTAACTATTCCGTACGATGTAAATAATCTTTGCCGCTCCACAGTAGACATAAGCCGATTACCTCACTCGTCTCCCGCGAACTAAGCTAGGGGCTAATGCAAAATTATTTAATAAATATTTGCCGCGGACCCAGCCGGGGTATCTTCATAAATTAGATCATCTGTTGTTATTTTAATTTGTGCAAACTATTCTCGTAAGTGCGATTAGCGAAAAATGCTTTTTTTTATGTTAGTGAATGATGTGACGAGCTAGTCGTTCACCTGATGTTAAGCGACACGGCTGCCCATAACAGAACAGTGTCACTCGGAATTCAAAAATATAAAATTTCGCGTGACACTGTATCACAACAAGTACAAGTATCTAAGTATTGTATCAGTTATGTGGTTTCCATAATACAAGCTTAGTTTAGTTTGGGGCTAGATTGCATTTTGTGACATGTCCACACATATTTTTATTATTACTTTTGATCTTGGATATTTCCAACACACTTTTACAATAAAAATATTTCATCCCGGATTTTACAGCAGAAAACACGAAAAAGGTTTAACGTTATTAACGACACTATCTTACATTTCTCAGGTGCAGAAATAATTTCAAAAACCATTTATGTCAAAACTGTTTTATAACTCAATCCCAAAACATCTTTTCGACACCATTCAGTATATTATCCTTTAAACCGATCACTGAATAAACTTTGCCGCAACAAACAATAACGTCTTATTTGATTAATATTCAAGACTTTTCACCGAAAACTTATAGCGACAAGATCCTAACACGTACTTAAGCTATAGAAACAGTTGCACAAATTCATCAAATGCGTGTACACTCGACGTCAGAACAAAGATCAAAGAAACCCTTTATTTTTGTTTGTCATGTGATTTACACCACTGACGCGAAACCATTAATAAAATTTTGTTTTGCACGAATGTGGAAAGAGTTATGTACTGAAAATATGCAATGTTACATGTCTCATTCTAAATTAAGTATTGTGCGGGAAACGGGCCGCGGCACGGTGGGTCTTTTAAAAATAAACAATTAACTGTTTGATTCGCAAACGTATATCGCAATTCGCATAAGTAAACGTGTATTATGGTTTTTTTTTTACTTTAAACTTGTCTAGCATTTGACCACGCTCTCACCTGATGGGAAGTGACGATGCGATCGAAGGTGTAGCATGCTAGCCAAGTAAATACCTATTCACTCTTCTCTTGAACACGCCCGGGTCATATTTCGCCGGAAACACAGACGCTGGCAGGGCATTCCATTCCTTAGCCGTTCTAATTAAGAACGTTGAGTCAAATCGCTTGGTACGAATGGGTGGTATTTCGACCACGAAAGGATGGCGCTTAGCCGAGCGTCTAGTAGTCCAGTAGTGGAATGGTGATGGGAGAATGAGATCATGCAGTTCTTGTGCGCATTCGCCGTGGTGTAATCTGTAAAAGACCGACAGACTTGCCACCTTACGTCGGTGCGCTAGGCTCTGGAGCCTTTCACCAACCAAAGTGTCATCGTCAATGAGCCTTTTGGCATGCCGTTCAATGGTGCTGATATATCTACATAATAATAATAATTTATTGTAGGACAACTTATTGAAATAGTTTTTAGTTCATTTTGTTTTTACCTGTACACCACAGCCCAAAATTCTAAGCTACAGATTCCTCCGATTTAAAGGTTGTCTGGAAGAGATCGCTCTAAGCGATAAGACCGCCTGTTGTACTAGTACTAGTTTATTATGTAAGTTTTTCTTTTTGTAAATTGTTTTCTTTTTTACGGTGTACAATAAAGTGTTGATCTATCTATCTATCTATCTATCTATAACAACACCCGGTCCAGGATCTATGTATGTGATCGTTGGGCGTTATTATAATAATAATAATAATATATTATGATTCACAGCTTCATTCTTTGCGATTTATTAGAGTTAACATAGTGTAGCAACGCTTCCAGCCTCCACCTTGCACGGTTTTAAGATTTTTTTTTTTTTTTTATATAGTCTATGTTTTGATTGGTCATTTATATACTCTGCGTTTTACCCCCACCACAGCTAGTTTTCGTAAACGGTCAGACTTGAATTTTAAAACATTCTTCGTTTCCGTGCTCAAGCCTTCGCACGTCTCCTGAAACTCACCAGTAAAATATTTTTATCAAAATGGGTCGAAAAAAGGAAGCAAGAGAAAACTAAAGAAGAAATCGTCAAGAAACTTAAAGATTGGCTGGCACAACCAGCGACTAAAAGTGTGAATTTACCATCGGAGGTATGCGTAAACAGTAAGTAAAGCTTATTTAAAGCTTGTTATTTGATCCGTGAGTGATGCGTACTGCTATACCTGGGCTGTTACTGTCACTAACGTCGGTCCATATTTCACACTAGTGATGCGAGATACCATACTTGGGTTACCTCTGTCACAATGAAGTGATGCGTACTGCCATACCTGGGCTGTTACTGTCACGAAATTCGATCTATATTTCACACTAGTGATGCGAGATACCATACTTGGGTTACCTCTGTCACAATGAAGTGATACGTACTGCCATACCTGGGCTGTTACTGTCACGAAATTCGATCTATATTTCACACTAGTGATGCGAGATACCATACATGGGTTACCTCTGTCACAATAAAGTGATGCGTACTGCCATACCTGGGCTGTTACTGTCACGAAATTCGATCTATATTTCACACTAGTGATGCATAATACCATACTTAGGTTACCTCTGTCACAAATAAAGTGATGCGTACTGCCGTACTAGGGCTGTTACTGTCACAGATTTATTAAGCATGTTCTTAAAAGATCTATGTTATTAGCAGGCTTATCGCTTACCAGCTCCTGCTCACCTCTAGAGAACCTCTTCGAGGATTCCTTATGTTGCAAGTCACTAGTACCGGATACAATCCAGAACTATGAAGGATCTTTATATCCGACGTCGCTGTGCCTACCCTCTTCGCATACGCTATCACGCCATGTGCCCCATCACAGCCTGCGGCATTGTCCCTAAATCCTGGGACTTCGGCAGAAACGACTAGCACAGAGGACCCAGTTCTAAATGACGAGGTCCTAGAATTACTTGGCGATGCTCCCAAGGCTGACACTCCTCGTGGGCCGTCTATACACAAAGATATCGCATGCAGGTTGCAAGATATTCTGGCAAAGAGACTGCCAAAGGACATTAAAGAAAAATTCTTTAAATATTATTTCGTTCCTGGCACCTGCGACCTTTTGCCGGCCCCTGCTCTCAACCCGGGAGTTAAGGCGGCACTTACGGGCATCTCGATAAAACGAAATACATTTCTTTTGTACAAAACGGAAGCAATTAAGCATCGTATTGTCGGCACTAGCCACAGTGACGGAGCTGCTTATTGCCAACAAATCTTTAAAACATAAGATTCCTGTCGCATCCTTTGTGATAGTCATTTTTATTGTACGAGATTACGTAGACATTCTTTAATATCAGCCGTAAATACAAAATTGAAAGATATTCTTATTGAACCTAAACAAGACAAATTTTATTGTTCGGTGAAAATATGTCATAAAAACTAAAGGTTGTAAAAACTGTTTAAATATCTGGGAGGCCCTATCGAGTCATGCTCAAACGCCTAGATTACAGCAGTCGACTATAGCTTACTTCCAACGAGCGGAAATAATAGCAAGGCCCGTTTAAATACGTGCCTCAATATCTCGATGAACCTAGCGCCGGTCATCGTGCACCCTATGCGCAGCGTCTCCCAGAGGAAGACAACGGAGATAATCGAGTCTCACGTACGATTTGCTGGCAGGCTCCAGTATTTTCTTGGTAACTGGGTAAAAGTCACAAGCGATGGAATTATTCTATCTTGGTTACAAGGATATACCATTCCATTCAAATCAACTCCATATAAAACTGATACACATAGTGTGTATCTTAACTCTAAACTAGAACGAGTTTGAAAAATTGCATCCAAAGGTTATTAAAGATTAAAGTCAAACTCAAAGGATTTTATTACAAATAGGCTATTTTTAGCGTTTTTACAAGTCGAAACTGGTACTAGCTACCTACATTAAGTTATTGTACTAAGAATATAAAATCAAAAAGTGTTTATTGTCAAATATTATACACCAAACACAATACAAAATATCAGATTGAAAAAAAAAAAAAAATAATAATTATAATAAAATAAAAAATTCTTTCCCACCACTGGTACAATCAATCCGGCACAATGCAGGACAGAAAACTCCAATCTGAAGCTGTAATAGATTACAGCTGTAAATAAGATAAGCTACAAGAAACTGTACAGAACTAACTCATAACAGAACATGGCTATACGGCACCAATAGATCTAAAAAGACGCATTTTATTTTGTACCAATACACAACCTTGGTTCCCCATGTTTATTAAGCTTAATTCAAAAAATGTTTGAACCCAATGAAAATTTTATATTTCTCCTTTGAGAAAGGTGTTTTTAGCTTGAGATCTACCAGTTCAAATAGAAAGTGACTCTGTTAGCTTTGGTAAATGTACATCACATTCAAAGCTTTGCAACCATAAAATAAATTAAAATAAAATCGCATGATTTTGTTTTGATACCAGATATAATAATAATAATAATTTAAAAAAAAAACCAAAGATAATAATAATACAAAATATCAGTACAGTATAATATCATATTCGGTACAGCGTGTAACTTTACCTTATTTTGAAAACCAACCTGAAATTTGCCCAGCAACATACTTACTACATCTATTAATACCTAGAACAGAAACACTTCGTAGCACAGATTCATTATTTATTTAAAAAAAAAAAAAAAGTTTTAAAAGTCTCATCTCAAACACTTGATTGATGGATAAAGGGGAAATCCTTCATAAGAACGGTGTACACACTCTATATACTGCTCACAGTACTCAAAACGCGGCTACGCCCAAGGCCAGCTTGGTGGCAGCCAGAGCGGACTGATTTCTCATTAGCAATCCTTACAGCTTCGCCACTACATTTTTATCCTCGAATTGTAGCCTTAAACAAAATAATTGTTTATAGATGTTATCTAAGAACACTGTTATGTTATGATTGAGGTCAATTTATAACATACAAAATAATAAATAAAATTATTGATAGATAGATAGAGAACTCTTTATTGTCTCACCAATGAACTACAGTATTGATTATACTTACTCTAATGGGTTTTATTTATTTATCGACCACCAGCATAATGTACACTATTACTATAAGAATATAAACATAACATTTCTTAAAGGCCAAGTGTCATTACAACTATTGGTGAAGAAGAAGTATGCAAGTAAATTAGCGCTGATAAATTTAAAACAAATTTGTATATAGTAAAATTATATATGATTAAAATTATCACGAATATTAAAAGAGATGATGAAAATGGATTTAAATTGATTGAATCAAAATGATGTTTAAAAAAAAAAAAAAAACATGTAAAAAACATAATTACAGATAAAGATATACAGACCTACCAAGATACCTGTGAATTGAAGAGCGTCGCTCTGTTCGCCTTGGCGTTGCCGTAATCAGAATATATATTATTATATTCCATTTTGATAAAAGAAACAAAAGTAGTAATAACTGAAGTAAAAAAGTATAATAGTAATTACTGAAGTAATGGTAAATAATTTGACCGCTCCGTTGCTCAAGCAGCGCGTAGCTGTGGGACCTACAACATAATATGGAATTTATGTGATGATAATTTATAATATAAGACATTGAATGTGAATAAAATTCGAAACATGTAATATATCAACATATCTATTTAAATCTTTTTACAAGATATATGATCTTCGGGCCTTGAGGTAATAGGGCTGATATAATCATGGTCAGTAATCATTTGAAACGCCAGTTAATCAATCATCTGAATACCCATCGGTTTCACTATCACTCTCTAGGCAACTCCTTCCTCACTGAATAAAACTCGTGTACTTTTCGTCGCATAACACCTATATCGAAGTCATCAACAACAATAAAACCAGTACTAAGTTTTCTGCTTCATTTCTTTCTGACTGTTACTAAACTTGGCTGACACCTGAAAAAAAAAAAAAAATCCTGTTTACTACATTTGATGGGTTAATAAACAAAAAGTTTTATGGGCAAAAATTATGAGATAGTCACACTCACCTGTAGCGGCAGAAACACATAATTAATTAAAAGGAATAATCGAAGCTTGATTATTCTTGGATTTTGATTATACTTGCCTTGCTGGCAAGCTTCCTCTTTAAAAAGGGCTTTTACCTTTAGAATAATATTCCGGGCATCACTTTTAATTGCTTTACGGCATGATTAAAAAGAAATCTCGCAGAATTCAAAAATAAACAGAGAATACATTAAGTATACAGAAACTGAGAATGGAATGACGTTTTCAACATGGCGGCTGTAGTTCCATTTTCTGCCACTTCACAGATAAGTTGGTGGCACTGTACATTGAGAGCTTTGATAGTAGATTGAGACTTGTTTATGCTACCTTCAAACAAGTCTACTGCATTGTTTTTCGAGATTCTGTTATACTCTCAAATGCAATACAATTGAATTCCATTTCACAATTTACTTAGCTCTAAACATCTACACTATGTTAACTCTAATAAATCGCAAAGAATGAAGCTGTGAATCATAATTGAATATCAAACGAACTTACCAAGTGAAGTTCGATAACAATTATGTGAACAGCTTCATTCGAAGCGATTTATTCATACCCTCCCTAGAACTTATGATGCCATAAAAGGAAACCCTACCCTATAAAATAAAATGTGAAACGCGAATAGCTCTAAACATAATGATTTAAAATTCAAGTCTGACCGTTTACGAAAACTAGCTGTGGTGGGGGTAAAACGCAGAGTATATAAATGACCAATCAAAACATAGACTATATAAAAAAAAAAAAAAAAAAACTCTTAAAACCGTGCAAGGTGGAGGCTGGAAGCGTTGCTACACTATGTTAACTCTAATAAATCGCTTCGAATGAAGCTGTTCACATAATTGTTATCGAACTTCACTTGGTAAGTTCGTTTGATATTCAATTATGTGTGGACATCTCACACAACGCCATCTAGCCCCAAACTAAGCAAGCCTTGTATTATGAGAACCAGATAACTGATACAATACTTAAATACTTTTTATCTGTAAATACATACATATAATACAATATAACACTCAGACACAGAACAAACACCTATGTTCATGACACAAATGTTTGTCCTGGATGGGAATCGGACCCACAATCCACAGTTCAGAAGGCAGGGTTACCAACTGAGCTATCGGGCCTGTCATTTCCATCTTTTAGTTATTATTGTTATTATTAACCGTGTAGCGCCTCTAGTTAATAAATAACACATAAGTGATTTATTATTTTAATCATTTCAAAACCTTTATCCTTTACAAATGGAGATCTATAATACGTATTGTAATTATTGTAATTAATAAAACCAGACGGGTCAGAAAAACTTATTTGCGACTATTGTTTAGTTAACAAGGTGCAATTTACAGATATTTATTTTAGTTTTTTGTTCCTAAAAGATTTGCATCTGCACAATGTGCAAAAAATACTAGTAGGTATTAACTATGAATATGGCTTGATTTTGTATTATTATTTCCCCTGCCACTAGAACCTTATATTCCTCGTTTTCATAGTGACTACACATTCTGATAGCTCATACGAAGATAAACGATTGACTGGCCCGATAGCTCAGTTGGTAGTAACCCTGCCTTCTGAACTGTGGGTTGTGGGTTCGATTCCCACCCAGGACAAACATTTGTGTGATGAACATAGGAGTTTGTTCTGTGTCTGGGTGTTATATTGTATTCTATGTATGTATTAGTCTTTACCTATGAAATTGCCGTTTTGTTTGAAAAAAGTTAAAGTTTTTTTTTTTCGAACTTATTTATTTCTTTTATTCAAAGTAATCACCCCTGCAATCAATGCATCTTTGCCAACGCTGTGGCAGTTTATGGATGTCCTTCTTGAAAAAATCAGCAGGACGGGAGACAACAAACTCTTCAAAGACGTTTTGTACTGCCTCTCGGGAATTGAATTTTTTTCCCGCTAAAAAGTTGTCCAAATTTTGGAAAAAGTAATAGTCGGTAGGCGCAAGATCTGGTGAGTATGGCGGATGAGGGAGAGCTTCCAAACCCAACTCATGCAGCTTAGAGACGGTCTGTTGTGCAGTATGGGGTCGCGCGTTGTCGTGAAGTAGCAGTGGAGACGACCGATTGACCAAAGCTGGTTGCAGACGTGCGAGTTTCGCCATCATTGTGGTCAGTTCTTCAATGTACACATCTGCAGTAATGCTCTCGCCGTTTTGTAACTACTAGACCACCAAACTGTGACCACCTCACCTGTGATCACCTTTCTAGGGGTCCTTTTTCGTTTTGCACATTGCTTTGGTACCGAACCAGGATCTAACCAACTTGCTGAGCGCTTTCGATTGTCAAAAAGAATCCATTTTTCGTCGCACGTAACAATTCGGTTCAAAATTCCTTCATTTCTGTGCCTGTTAAGCAGCGCAAGGCAAGTCTCGACGCGTACGTTGCGCTGGCGATCGTTAAGTTCGTGGGGCACCCATCTATCAAGCTTTTTTATCTTGCCAATCTGTCGCAAATGGACCAATATTGTTTTGATGCTAACATCAAAAGCTGCTGCCAGCTCAGCTGTATATTGAGATTCATCAGCTTCCACAATCGCCTTTAATTCATCATTGTTGACCAAAGTTTCCGGACGACCGGTTTTTTACAGATTACACCACGGTGAATGCGCTCAAGAACTGCATGATCTCATTCTCCCATCACCATTCCACTACCGGACTACTAGACGCTCGGCTAAGCGCCATCCTTTCGTGGTCGAAATACCACCCATTCGTACCAAGCGATTTGACTCAACGTTTTTAATTAGAACGGCTAAGGAATGGAATGCCCTGCCAGCGTCTGTGTTTCCGGCGAAATATGACCCGGGCGTGTTCAAGAGAAGAGTGAATAGGTATTTACTTGGCTAGCATGCTACATCTTCGATCGCATCGTCACTTCCCATCAGGTGAGAGCGCGGTCAAATGCTAGACAAGTTTGAAGTAAAAAAAAAAAAAAAAAAAAAAAAAAAAAAAAAAAAAAAAAAGACCACGAGGTTCATTTTTCAAGTCAAAATTCCCAGAACGGAACCGAGCAAACCAATAACGGGTTGTACGTTCGTTTGTACAGTTCT
This sequence comes from Ennomos fuscantarius, assembly GCA_905220475.3. Taxonomy (NCBI): domain Eukaryota; kingdom Metazoa; phylum Arthropoda; class Insecta; order Lepidoptera; family Geometridae; genus Ennomos; species Ennomos fuscantarius. Next base: position 13,396,910 of record HG992040.1, read on the forward strand.
CTCCGTAAACGTCGTTGATGTTACGTGTCGTTTGTGCCGCGTTGGTGCCACGACGGAACTCATATTCCATAATTACACGAAATTTCAAAGTATCCATTATGAGGAAAAATGTTGAAATGTAATGAAAATACAACGCTAATCAATAAACAAAAGACTTATATTGTAAATAGAATGTCATATTTTTAAAACAAAATTAATTTGAATTTAGAATTCATGGCCAATCAAAACTTTTTTTTGTTTGAAAAAGTCTGTACTGCAATACGGCAATTTCATAGGTAAAGACCTATTATTTACAAACAAAAAGTATTTAGTTATGCATTCCGATAGTAGGCAAGACTTTGTTGCCATCAACGCGTAGGCGTTGAAACCGCTGAGTTGCACCGGCCGTCTGGCGGTGTCAGGAATGCATGACTGCTGACAAGCCGTCTCGACGGATCGCCCTAATGATTATTGCGTCAGTTCGTTTTAAGCTCTCCAATGTATCGGACATTGAAATAAATTAGTTTTAATAATTTTTGTGTCTTTTTAAAAACTGTTTCCTGCGAAGTGAAAGTTTGACTGGCGCAGCCGGTAGGATATTCGCGCGCAGTAGCTGCTGCCACACCGAAAAATTTCGAAATCAGTTTGTGTCACAGTGATTTGCCGTGCCGTTTAGCACTTTCGCGGATATCCACGAACCAAAGAAATATCGTCGACATCTTCAAGGAAACCTGTCTAACCCCAGCAGAAGGATGAGTTCGAGCGCACTGTGAGTAAACCTTTTCACATTCCTCTCAGTTCCCATTTATTTTTGTTGGTTAGAGCCAAATAATCGTTATTTGATTTTCTTTTATAACGTACCAGCTTCGTCGTTATAATACTTATAGTTTTATTATTAAGTGTATTACTATCGCAGTGAATATAATTTTATTAAAATGGAGCAAGTTAGAATAATACCTAAAGATTTATTGTGTATTATACCTAAGTTTGACGGTGATCAGGGTTTGTTAAACTTATTCCTTAAGAAAGCTCAGTATATTTAACATGCGTTCTCAGAAGTTACGAGTACTGTGCAACAGGCTTATGTATTTCATGCGATTACAAGTAGACTTAGTGGAAGAGCTGCGACTCTCTTAAGTGAGCGTGAAGACATCAACTCCTGGGATGTTCTTCGAGATGTTCTGATCCAACATTTCGGCGACCCTCGCTCTGAGGAGTGCATAGCTATCGAACTAGAACAAATGAAAATAAAACCTGGCGAGTCTTACATCGATTTTTGCCATCGTATACAGCAGACCCGTAGTACATTATTCGCAAAGGTCAATTTACTTACTGATGAAGGCGTAAAGTGTGCTAAAATGATAGTGTATAATAATATGGCCTTAAACGTATTCTTATACAATCTCACCGAAGATTTGATTCGTATAGTGCGGCTTAAACAATGCGGTAATTTAGAAACAGCGCTGAGTATCGTGACTGAAGAGGTTAATTTTATGAATCAGTATAATGCAAAAAATAAATTACGCCAAAACCCTGGTCCTCAGGCGTTGAGGGTGCAGCCAATGCTTAACCCTGCTTTACTACCGAACCCTACTGCTAACTTTAAATTTGGCAGCCCCCAAGTTCATCAAAATAAGTTTGCCAACCAAACGCCCAGTCAGAATTTTAAATTTGGCATACCACAGCAGCCTCAAGGTCACAGGTTTGGTATCCAGAACCAACCAAATAATAGCGGATTTAGATTCAGCCAGAACCCTGGCCCTCAGAATTTCAGATTTGGCATGCCGAGACAACCACCTAATTTCAGCTTTGGTATTCCTCTTAATCAAGGTCAAGGCTTTAGGCCACCGTTTAATAATAACTTCGCTAGACAAGCGCCACCAGGCTTTGGTCAACCTCAACAGAACTTTAAATTTGGAATTCCCAACCAAAATATAAAACCGATTGGGAATACCGATGTCTCTATGCGCACAGCTCGCCCGTTGAAACAAAATATGATAAGCGCTTCGGCAGAAAATGATAATTTATTCTATAATAATGAACTTGTTGAAGCATCGCCTGATCAATGCTATGATCAAGAGTTCGCTTACTGCGATGATAACTACACACATAATTTAGACGTACCACAATACCAAAATTATGACGAGACAGACGAAATTTGTAATTACCAAGAGCCTAGTGCTATCGAAAATTTTCGTGTACAGGCCTCCAGTATCCGCCCGAAGTAATCACTATAAATTGTGACTCACTTTCAAAACTCCCATACATAGAAATTCCAGAAATTAAAGCTCGTTTCATGATAGACACCGGAAGTACAAGATCATTTATTAGCCCTGCCAAGGCAGATGAGTATTTTGCCGATTACAAAATACACGAACCTTTCGAAGTCATAAGTACACACGCTCGTAGCCAACATGATGAATCCATATACATACCACTTTTGAAAACATTCAAAAGCACAGCCAAACACAAATTTTATGTCTATGACGTTGATAGTAAGTACGATGGGCTGATAGGGTCAGATCTTTTAAAACAATTAGGTGCCTTGATAGACATGAAACATCAGGTTTTGCACACACGAAATACAGATATTCCAATTATATATAACCCACCATATGAGTTAACTCTAGAGCCAAGGTCAGACATGCGTGTTCGAGTACCGACTAACTTAGAGAATGGAGATGCTATTTTGGGTTATGCTGATTTTGGTCGTGGAGTTAGAATGCCGAGTGCTATTGTAAAATGTGTCGATTCATACGCATACACAGTAATACAGAACTTATCAGAGGATAGAGTAACATTGACGCTCTCTAAGCCCCTTAAAGTGGACAAGTATGAACAGAAAGAATGTGTAGTAAACGTAACAAGAGACATGAATGAATGTGAAGTGGATGAGTTACTGAAAGAAAATTTGAAAAAATTACGATTAGACCATACGAATGAAGAAGAGCGTGAATGTATTACGAAGTTGTGCTATGAATATCGAGATATCTTCTACTGTGAAGGTATACCACTTACGTTCACTAATCGTGTAAAGCATCAGATCAGGACGAAAAATGAAGATCCTATATATGTTAGGCCGTACAGACATCCACCAGCACAAAACGCTGAAATACAAAATCAAATCGATAAACTTCTTGATAGCGACGTTATACGAGAATCGCATTCCCCCTGGAGTGCGCCGGTTCATTTGGTCCCAAAGAAACTGGATGCAACTGGTGAAAGAAAATATCGGATGGTAATAGACTATAGGCGACTGAATGAGATAACCACGGATGACAGATATCCTTTGCCTAATATATCAGACCTATTCGATAAGCTGGGTAAATCCGTTTACTTCAGCACGATAGATTTGGCGAGTGGCTTTCATCAAATAGAGGTTGAGGAAGAGGATAGGCACAAAACGGCGTTCACAACGCAATCAGGGCACTTCGAATTCACTCGTATGCCCTTCGGACTTAAGACTGCCCCAGCAACGTTCCAGCGTGCTATGGACAACGTGCTAAGAGGCCTACAGGGATTGCATTGTCTAGTTTATTTGGACGATATTATCATTTACTCGTCAAGTTTGCAAGAACATGAGGAGAAGTTGCGCATGGTATTTGACCGATTGAGAGAAACGAATTTGAAGGTAACTTTGGATAAGTGTGAATTTTTCAGGAAGGAAGTGTTATATTTAGGTCACATGATAACCAAAGAAGGGCTCAAGCCCAACGATGATAAGATTCAGGCGGTTTTAAATTTCCCGATTCCGAAAACAGCCACCGAAATTAAAAGTTTTCTGGGCTTGGTAGGCTACTATCGTAAGTTCATTAAAGATTTTGCCAAGGTAACTCAGCCACTCACAAGCTGTCTAAAGAAAAGGAACAAAATTGAAATTACTGACGAATATATATCCGCTTTTGAACGGTGTAAAGAACTTTTAGTTAACGCCCCAGTTTTACGATTCCCCAATTTTTCAGAGCCTTTCGTGCTTACCACCGACGCTTCAAACTTTGCGCTAGGAGCAGTGCTCTCTCAGGGCCCCATTGGAGCAGACAAACCGATAGCCTATGCCAGTAGGACCCTTAATGATGCTGAGACCCAATATAGTACAATAGAAAAGGAACTTCTGGCAATTGTCTGGGCCGTCAAAACTTTTAGGCCATACTTGTATGGTAGGAAGTTCACCATTTATACCGATCATAGACCCCTGGCATGGTTAAACTCGATTAAAGAACCTAACAGCAAACTAACTAGGTGGAAATTACGCCTGTCAGAATTTGACTATGACATAGTGTACAAAAATGGTAAGCAAAATTGTGTTGCAGATGCACTTTCCCGTTTGAAAGTCAACGCACTAGAAAGAGACAACGAAGGTTCCATGCAGGTTAACGTAGATAGGGAAGAGCGTCTACAAGAACACCTTACAGAGTTAGTGAGAGAAATAGAAAGGTTACAAGATAGGCCAGAAACAAGTGACGTAGTTGAGGCTTCCGCTGAGGCTTCTGCTGAGGTTTCATCAGATTCGGAGAAAACCGTTCTCTTATCAGACGTAGAGAAAACCATTGACTTGTCAGATACTGAACAAACCATATCCGCGTCATCTTCTACAAGTAGTACAATGTCAGCATCTGAAAGCCCTCAGAAAACATTCACAGAACATTCTGCGTACGATATTGATACAGATGGTATTCCTATCTTAGACGAGGCAATAGATACAAAGCCCAATCAAATACTTATCCATACGTGGTATAGGGATGAAATAACTGTAAAAGATTTGTCAAGGCCAAAACAGAGAATTTTAGAGGTCCACTTACCCCTGAATAGACCAGATCTAGTAAAAGACTTCCTGAAAGAATATATAAAACCTAAAATTAAGCATTTTATATATTTTGAAGACGAATTACACCGAAAACAATTTGCAGAAGCGAACATTAAGTTATTTAAAAAAGGTACAGTAAGATTGTATGAGTGTAAGCGAAGAGTAGTGTATATGGAGGATGAAAGCGAGCAGCGAGATGTTGTGATGAAATACCATATTGGTAAAACATGCCACAGAGGCATAAAAGAAACAGTGACACATTTAAAACGTTCGTATTTCTGGAATAACATGGATCTGACTGTAGCAACTATAATAAATTCTTGTGAAGCCTGCAAAGCCATGAAATATGGACGAAAACCATTAAAACCAGAATTACAACTTACACAAACCCAAGACAGACCATTCCAAGAGATTTTTATAGATATTTTTACATTAGAAGGCCGATCATATCTAACTATTATTGATGCCTTTAGTAAACTTGGTCAAGCAATCGAAATTAACAATAAATCCACGCCCGAGGTAATAAGAGCTCTCATTAAATATTTTTCTATGTACGGGGTTCCGCGAAAAGTAAGCTCAGACTCTGGAACCGAATTCAACAACACCCTTATGAAAGAGACCTTAGACTTTTACAAGATTGACCTGCACATCGGCACCCCACACAATCCCAATTCCATGGGACTTATTGAACGTCTCCACTCCACCCTGTTAGAAATATACCGCCTAGCTAAATATGAGCATAAAATAACTGACGCTGCTTCCGTAATGACGTACGCGATCATGGCTTACAACACTCTACAACCGGGTTCACACCTTTCGAAGTTGTGTTTGGCCACACTGACTCGTTAAGTACATTTGATGTTGAATTTAACAAAAGTTACACACAAAAGCTCCTACAAGATCATAAAAACCGAACTAAATATCTATACGAACACTTGACTAATAAAGCTATAAACCGTAAAGAAAAGATCATAGAGAAACGTGGAGGCGAAAAGGAATTTGACATAAAACCGGGAGATACCGTATTCATTAAAGGTGTAAATGTTAGGAGAAGTAAAGACAAAGCTCGTTACGAAAAGGCTCAGGTTATAGGGCAGCCGTCTAGGAATATAGTACCAGTAAAGTTTCATGGACACGACACCAAGGCTCCTATTAAGGACATAAAACGCCCTTCACAGATTCGTGCTGCTCCTGATGTTCGTGCCCAAGACCCCGGGCCTTCTACTTCAACCAATTGAACGAAATCCTGGGATACTTCCAATAAAGGAAGGACAAGCCTTTGTTAGTAACGATAAGTGGACATTAGTTAAGATTCTAGATTTAAGTTTGATACGAGAGGACTTAGAATTTAATAGCAACCGTTACGCCGATCTAAATGCACACGTAAACAAGTATGTTAACAGGAAATTATTTGAACCTGATATTTATGACATAAAAATGCAAGCTGACTATATTCAAAATATGACAATAGAAAAGTTAAATCAGCTCTTACCATCAAAAAGATCGAAACGTGGGATTCTAAACCCTCTCGGTTCTCTTATAAAAATTATCACTGGTAATTTAGATAATGACGACGCTGTAAGATACGATATGGTGATTAGGGATGTTAAGACAAGCCAGAACGCGGTTAATAGGAAAATGACAGTGGTCGCTGAGATGATGGAATCCTTTGTGAACGTTTTAAATTCAACAAAATATAATTTTATCCAGTTGGAAAAAGAAGTTTTGGAGATCAGACAACAATTGAATGATACCAAATCATCCTTAGATAAATTTAAATTAATTTACATATATAATCTCTTTTTGGATAATTTCGAAACGCTCTATATCAGACTGGATGAAATAGAAACAGCTGTAGCATTTAGCAAGTTAGGAACATTGCATCAATCTATGATAGATACTAATGAATTGTTATCATTATTAAAAATTATTGAACTTAAGAATAGACTTGCATTCCCTGTAACGTTCGAGAATATTTTAAAACTAGAACAATGTATTGAATTGAAGGTTTATTCAAAGGAAAATCAAATAACGTTTATAATGGACATACCCTTAGTTGAAGTTGATAAATACACATATTACAGAATCCTTCCCATACCAGTCACTAATTCCTACAACCAAACTTCCTTGGTATTGCCCAAATATCCTTACCTTTTAATGAAAGGGTTGAAAACTGTGTCGCTACTCCACCCCTGCAGAGAGATCGATGATTCATTATTCTTGTGTGATGAAGACTACTCACCCTTATTTATAAAGGATACCTGTGTCATTGAACTGATGAAATTTGCTGCTAACACCACTGAGTGCCGAACAATCCCGGTGGAATTTGATGATGTGAAAATAGAGAAGATACAAAGAGATAGATGGATGCTTTACACTAAAGGTACCCTGACAATTATTAAAGACTGCGACAACGAAATAACTCATCACCACGTACGAGGAACATACATAATCACAGCTGATGATGACTGTGAAATGCAGATAAAAGGAGTTACATTGAAAAGACACCAAGGTAACGTAGGGAAACTTTCTACACCTGCCTTACCAATCATAAACCTTCCTGAAATACAGCTGTTGACGACATCATCGCCAGAACCTCGCCCTGTAAACCTGGATGGAGTAGAGCTGACCAACCTCCAACTACTGTCTCATGTGTTAACGAAAAGTGATAGTGTTAGTGTAAACCGAAGTGAAAATGAAAGTGTCATAAACGTGAAGGATATCAGCATTGGAACACTGCTTTTATATGTACTTCTAATAATAGTTGTTTTGTTATATTTTAAGAAATTCGTGTATTATGCTCGAAATTTTCGGATCAATCACCAAAATGATTCACCCAATAATTTCGAAACTGCGATGGGAGGAGTTATGCATTCCGATAGTAGGCAAGACTTTGTTGCCATCAACGCGTAGGCGTTGAAACCGCTGAGTTGCACCGGCCGTCTGGCGGTGTCAGGAATGCATGACTGCTGACAAGCCGTCTCGACGGATCGCCCTAATGATTATTGCGTCAGTTCGTTTTAAGCTCTCCAATGTATCGGACATTGAAATAAATTAGTTTTAATAATTTTTGTGTCTTTTTAAAAACTGTTTCCTGCGAAGTGAAAGTTTGACTATTTAAGTATTGTATCAGTTATCTGGTATCCATAGTACAAGCTTTGCTTAATTTGGGGCTAATTTTACTAGGTGGTAGGACTTTTCTGCAAAGTTCGTCTAGGTAGGTACCACCGCTTTACCAGTTATTGTTCACACACAGTACTGAAGGTGAAGTGGAGGGCACGGTAGCTAGTTTAATTACTGGGCAAATGAGACTTTATGACCTAATCCACAGTCTAGTAATCGTATTGCTAGACTGTGCTGATGTCTCAGTATTTTGAAAGCTTTTCTCTGTGAAATTACTTAGTCTCAGAATAATGTGCGCAGTGCAGTGTCACGCGAAACTACACTTTACAGTTTCAAGTGTCACTGCAACTGATATGGACAATCGTGTCGCTTAACATCAGGCGAGCGACTAGCTTGACTAGACTACTATTTGGTAACATAAAAAAAGATGGTGCCGTGTGAAATGTCCATGAATATGTTATTATTATAATGCACGGCAGTTTGCACAGATACAAAAATAATCACTATCTTCAAATCGATAGTAGTATTTTCTGCGAAAGTGTGTAACGTGTTGCGTCACGAGATCTTCGGCCGTCCCGATTGGTGATAAAATCGTCAAATGCGACCTAAAAGTCTTACCAGATGTTCCGACGCTGCTGACACCGACAAGATGTAATAATATTACCATGCCAGATAAAACTCGTCCAACATCCATACACACACTCCAACCGCATGGATCCTACCCCGCCCGGCCAATACTTAATAATAATTATCACACTAATATTATAAAGGCGAAAGTTTGTATTTGTGTGTATGTGTGTATGTTTGTTACTCCTTCATGGAATTTATGCTCCTTCATATTATTCCTTCATCGAATGGATTTAGATAAAATCCGGTACCAAGATAGCTTATACACTGGATTAGCATATAGGCTACAATAATACAATACAATACAAAAATTCTTTATTGTACACCAGAAGAAAAAACAGTTACAGATGATGAAACTTAAAGCTACAATGGGCGGACTTATCGCTTAAAGTTATTTATATTATTTTTACAATTTATCCCGGAAAAGTGAAATTTTCCCGTGGGATGAGCAAATAATTAAAATACTTCGAATCCGCAGGTGAAACCGCAGGGCGCAAGTAGTGTTAAATATGTTGACAGCCTCTGTGGTGTGGTAGTTGAGCAGGTCGACTCATAGCCGGAGGCAGCGGATTATGAGTCGACCTGCTCAACCACCACACCACAGAGGCTGGTGGCAGAGGTGTGTGTATATAAGCAAAATAATCTCATGTTAATTAATTAAAAGCAGTACTTCATTTCAAATTTTTGGAATCGAATAACAATAAACCGTGTTTGAGTGGTACCCACCTGATGCTGGAAAATCAACACGTTAGTTATATTATGTAGTATAGTTTCTGCGAAGTCAAAAACTAATTTCATGCTCCGTTGAATCTGCTAAGTGATGTAAAAAATGTTATCAGTTTGAGGTCGAATGGGTGAGCTTAGGGTCTTTTGTAATTGTAAATGAGTGTCAATGATTCACTGCAATTTGTAACCGAAGCATTATTCAAATCGTATTATTATGAAGAAGATAAGTCGAAGAGTACATACTGCCTAAAAACAAATACATAAAAACTAGCTTCTGCCCGCGGCTTCATCCGCGTGGCCTATAGGAAAAGAATAAGATTTTATTATGGATAATTCAATCACCCATTTCACCCTCTTAGGGGTGGAATTTCGAAAAACCCTTTCTTTATGGATACCTACACTTTACAAAGAACACACCCTCCAAATTTCAAGTCTCTAGGACCAGCGGTTTAGATTGTGCGTTGATATATAAGCCAGTCAGTCAAGCAGGACTTTGAATTTTATATGTATAGATGAATCTCTATTTCTAGTCTCCATTTTTAGTAGTAGATTTTTATTTAAGGTTTTCCTGGATGTCCCCAATTCCTGTTAGTTTTTAAGGAAGGCATTTACGAGAACACGATGATTTGGAATGGCAGAAATTCAAAAGCTTCAGGAATTAAATAAAACAGCTGTTGTGGAAGGTGTTGTATTTTTATGGGAAATCCTGTATGTAGTTGAAGAAACCTGCGATGAACGCTATTGCGAATTTTTTACTAAATGGATAAGTGTCTCTTCTAAATTGGAATGGTATTCTAGTTATGTGATCCAGGATCTATGTATGTGATCGTTGAGCGTTATTATTATTATTTTCATGTCATTTGTAGGAAGGTAAAATTACAATCATTAGGTACCTAAATTTTAGGATTTATTTGCGGATTTTGTGTTTCGGATCGTAAGCGCAATTCGAAAAACGCAAGTAATACTTAGTATGAAACAAAACCTTGAAACTGTATTTTAAACTTTGCAACAGTGTTTCATAAAATATTAATACGCTGCTATTAAATATTCAATAATGATTTTGCTAATGCAAAACAAAGAGTATATTATAACAGCCGAAGGTTTAGAAGTTAGCGCTTCCACGGTCACTAATGTAAAAACGTGTGGCATAATAAAAATAACTCAGTATACTAAATTTGAATTTGAGCTTGAATTAAAAATTTGTGATTGGTCAATGTACGATAGGAAGGCACAGGTGGAGCGCTGGAACGATGATAGATGTCCTCTTCCATCTTGTCATCCTGACATGATCACAATGTAAAATTGTACATTTAAAAACAAGCGGCGCTGTACACCAGCGGTGCTATAGAAAAACTTTTTTTAAGTTGTTTAAAAAATAATACTACTTTAATTTTACAGGCCTTTGTAAAATTGTTAAGTTTTTAGCAAACTGTATGTAATTATACGGATGAAAGATTTATTTGAATACCACAAGGGAGAATGGAATAAAAGGGTTGAGACTCATCAATGTTGGTACCGGCGTAGCAGATGCCTTTCTCTTAAAGGCTTCCCCTGTTAACTTGGTGTCACAACATCACGGTTTGTACGTATCAGGTTTATTCGATCAGGGTTAATGAGTTTCACATCGTTTATTGGAATTTATGGTTATTACTATAATTTTCACATCACCGTGGTTTGGGAAGTATGGCGGAACTGAAGGAGTGGAGTGGAGAGAAGGAACGAACAGGAGAAATAGAACGATACAATCCAATGATCCCCTAAGCGCGAAATTCGAAAATGTGTTAAGCTTTAACAAAAATAATTAGCCGCAGAGAAGATAACTAATATAGTATTATCAGTGCTTAGGTACACCGTATAATAAGACCATAGGTGTCACAATGTCCCTGAACTAAAAATAAATCCTTTGTTCCTGCAAAATTTTAATGCACTTTGGTGATAAGCTAATGACTCACACGGATGCACCTGCCCTAACGCCATCGATCATACACTGTGCAAACATGTCTCCAAGCGCGTATGGTCAGGAAAATAGTTTGAATGCTAAAGTTACGCCTTCAAAATCAGAGAGAGTAATGGTAATGTTAACAATATAGGATTATTTACACATTGCACACATTAAATGTAAAAGAGTTGCTATAATTAGTTAAGTTATTTACAATATTTAACGTCAAAAGAGTATTATTGAATAGTGTAATTGACTTGTTGATGGTTTGGTGACTTGCCACCAGGTGGCGTTGTTGTCGACTGTCATGGCCGAAACTTGTTCCGTCGCCTCTTTAAAAAGGGCAGAACGTTGTTCAGTTAGTTCAGTTGGTCTTCGGCAGCGGAGTGAATATCACGAAGCTATTGCCGATATACTGTGAAACAGGAAACATATCTGGAGGTTGTTTATTAATTGTGCTGCAAATGTCTATGAAGTTTAGACATAATAGTTAGATACACTGCAAGATAGCCACTTCTAAAAAAACTTAGTAAAAAGGAATACGAAGAATTAAAACGAAAAAAAAATCCTTCCCTTTCTTTCCTTCTCGTGTAGGTATGTAAGAGTCTAATTTTCAAATGATTCGAAGTCTTCCGACTTGGATTAGCGATAACAATCGTGATCGATGGTACGTTAATACTATTATTTATTCTGTGCTAATGCGTTAACGTGCTTTCCAGTACCGCTCAGTAAGTAGCTCGTAGTGTCACCCAAAACTTTGTATTGTGTAGCAATGCAATGCTTGAAACCTCACATTCGACTTTATTTATCTGGGGCAGATGGGAATCGTAAAATGTCCTCGAAAGCGTCAGCCGAGAATTCTATCAGCCCCACTGATGTATACGCAGCAAATAAGCTCAGATCAGTTTCAGATCCGAGAGTTACTTCAAGTGAGCTACCTATTTTATAATCTAGAAGCTAAATCTACCTTAATCACTTGTCGTGAATACGATGGGACCGACACATAGATAATCTAACTATAAAGGTTTCTATTAATAAAACTGCCCCAATATTATACTTATATTCCTAATGGAATATACCAAAGTTCTAATGATACCCATTCTAGTTGGTACGACTTTTCTGCAATGTTCGTCTAGGTAGGCCACCGCCGCTTTGCCAGATGTTCTATGGCCAAGCAGTAGTGTGCAAGCATTACTTTGTTCCGGTTTGAAGAGCACTGTAGCTAAAGAAATTATTAAGCAAATGAGACTTAATGACCCGATTTCACTGCCTAGTAATCTTAATATAAGAATGATGTGTAAGTACTCAAGATGACGTGCACAGTACAGAGTCACCTGAAACTTAATACTTTACTATGCCAAGAGATAGTGCAACTGATATGGGCACCCGAGTCACTTAACATCAGGCAAAAGACCAGCTCGTCACGTCATTAATTAACTTAAAAAAGTACAACTACTTTCGCAAAAATCAAAATAGAAACTTTGGTCCATAACGGCGTGTAGTTAGAACTATCAGCTTAGTATATCTAGTTGTGAATACCAATCAGAGTCCCGAATGTTTGCAGTGCAGTTAGCTTGCCGCCAATAATGCAGAGGTGGAGATTTATTTTGCTGATCGCACCCAGCTAATTGCTACACCTCATTGGGTTGTGGCGCAAGATAAAGTCAACTTCACTAACTAATTAATGATTTAATATGGAGTGGTTGGTTAAGGCAAATTGCTTTATAATTTTTTAAATAAATTGTTTTTCAAACGTTTTTAGTACTCTTTCTCACAACCTGTTATTATTATTATTATTATTGTCATCCTGTTATTATTATTATTATTACCTCTCACTCAACTAGAAGTGTACATACATCTGAGCCTTGATGGAACTATTTACAGTCTGAAATCATCAATATACGCCATTTAAAAATGCTAAAATTACAATTGAGATGTAACTTATCTGGCTGAAGCTTGGTGCGGACCAAGCCAAAGTTCGCAAAAAACCGAGTAACCTCTTTATAATTCATGATAGCCTAGTACCTACTTTGTTCCAAAAGTATACCACATCACTACATAGTATATGAATTCGTAGGTAAGCTTATTTTGGAATTAATTTAAATGTTCTTATAGCTGATATATTCATAGAAGCAAAAAAAATGGATCAGTGCTCATTTGGAAATACGTTAATACGTCACAGTACATTAATGTACCGTGTTCTAAAAAAGTTCTCTTTTAAAAGAAGTATCTTACTCCAATAAGTATATAATAGGTCTTTACCTATGAAATTGCCGTATTGCAGTACAGACTTTTTCAAACAAAAAAAGTTTTGATTGGCTATGAATTCTAAATTCAAATTAATTTTGTTTTAAAAATATGACATTCTATTTACAATATAAGTCTTTTGTTTATTGATTAGCGTTGTATTTTCATTATATTTCAACATTTTTCCTCATAATGGATACTTTGAAATTTCGTGTAATTATGGAATATGAGTTCCGTCGTGGCACCAACGCGGCACAAACGACACGTAACATCAACGACGTTTACGGAGAGCACTGTACAAACGAACTTACAACCCGTTATTGGTTTGCTCGGTTACGTTCTGGGAATTTTGACTTGAAAAATGAACCTCGTGGTCGTCCGGAAACTTTGGTCAACAATGATGAATTAAAGGCGATTGTGGAAGTTGATGAATCTCAATCTACAGCTGAGCTGGCAGCAGCTTTTGATGTTAGCATCAAAACAATATTGGTCCATTTGCGACAGATTGGCAAGATAAAAAAGCTTGATAGATGGGTGCCCCACGAACTTAACGATCGCCAGCGCAACGTACGCATCGAGACTTGCCTTGCGCTGCTTAACAGGCACAGAAATGAAGGAATTTTGAACCGAATTGTTACGTGCGACGAAAAATGGATTCTTTTTGACAATCGAAAGCGCTCAGCAAGTTGGTTAGATCCTGGTTCGGTACCAAAGCAATGTGCAAAACGAAAAATGACCCCTAGAAAGGTGATGGTCACAGTTTGGTGGTCTAGTGCTGGTGTGATACATCATAGCTTTTTACAAAACGGCGAGAGCATTACTGCAGATGTGTACATTGAAGAACTGACCACAATGACGGCGAAACTCACACGTCTGCAACCAGCTTTGGTCAATCGGTCGTCTCCACTGCTACTTCACGACAACGCGCGACCCCATACTGCACAACAGACCGTCTCTAAGCTGCATGAGTTGGGTTTGGAAGCTCTCCCTCATCCGCCATACTCACCAGATCTTGCGCCTACCGACTATTACTTTTTCCAAAATTTTGAAACTTTTTAGCGGGAAAAAAATTCAATTCCCGAGAGGCAGTACAAAACGCCTTTGAAGAGTTTGTTGTCTCCCGTCCTGCTGATTTTTTCAAGAAGGGCATCCATAAACTGCCACAGCGTTGGCAAAGATGCATTGATTGCAGGGGTGATTACTTTGAATAAAAGAAATAAATAAGTTCGAAAAAAAAATACTTTAACTTTTTTCAAACAAAACGGCAATTTCATAAGTAAAGACCTATATATCTAACCGCTATGCCAAGAAGCATCTCCTTATAATATAACGGCTATAGGAGTTTTGGCGGGAAAACGAAAAAGATCGCGTTGCCGCATTGTATTAATTTCCAAATCTTGTGTTATTTTCAGTGTTAATGCATAAAATTGGTGGCATTCTATTCGTTAAGTGCTGGATTACAGGCGTGAGTGTGGGAAAATGGTATAATGATGGTGAAACGTTTATTTTTGTGTTGTTTTCAAAACTTCATAGAAGCTTCTGGTAAAGATGCCACTACTTTACTAGGAGTATTACTTGACTGGACTATACTAGATTATGACTTGACTTGATGACTTGGACTGTGACTTGACTGACTTGACACATATATATATACATACATATTAATTAACTTGAAAAATTACTTGACACTGGCTAAATACACCAAAGCGTGGAGCCAAACCAATAAGAAAAAAAGGGTATAGATACGTTGCTTGGTGAGTAATAAATAGGTATATGATCAAATATTAATCGCAACCTCTTATACCTTTCCCCATAATGAAATTCAGTGAGTCACATAACGCCCCGTTATCAAAAAGGCCCTTTGTAAGCAGAGCCGACTAAAATGTGGTGCAACGTACTGGCCAATGTACCTACTGGGCAATGGCGTGCGATGCACCGCAAATATTTGCACAGTTGTTTAGCGAAGGTACTGCAAACGCGGTTTGCTGCAGAAATACATGTGCGGTTTAGAACCTTTTTATATTAAACTTTTTCAGATTTTATAAATATTAGTGTACTCTTTTTCTAGGACATTTTTACAAGCTAACTTCTGCTCCTATGAGCAGTATGTTTTAAAGTTTGCTTGCGGAGAGTAGAACTAACAATTAAATTTATTTTTTATGTTTAGGTATGATGTGACGAGCTAACCGTTTGCTTGGTGTTAAGCGACACGGCTGCCCATATGAGTTGCAGTGTTACTAGGAACTCTAGATTATACAGTTTCGCGTGATACTGCACTGCGCACATCATCCTGAGACATCAGCACAGTCTAGTAATAAGATTACTCGACTGTGAGATCAGGTCATAAAATCTCAGTTGCACAGTAATTTCACTAGCTACAGTGCCCTTCAAACCGGAACACAGTAGTGCTCTCGCACTACTCCTTTTTTTTATTTATTTAAGGAATGACGTGACGAGCTAGCCGTTCGCCTGATGTTAAACGGCACGGCTGTCCATATCAGCTGCAGTGTCACTCAGTACTCTAAAGTATAGAGCTTCGCGTGATACTGCACTGCGCACGTCATCCAAATACATCAGCACAATCTAGTAATAAGATTACTAAACTGTGAGATCAGATCATAAAGTCTCATTTGCCCAGTAATTTCACTAGCTACAGTGCCCTTCAAACCGGAACACAATAGTGCTTGCGCGCTACTGCTTGGCGGCAGAATAACTGGCAAAGCGGTGGTACCTACCTAAAACTCAACTTACCTTTGCAGAAAAGACCTGCCACCTAGTAAGCTATAGAGTGTCGTAAAACATTAGTATGAAATCCTAGTACTTAAGCTGCTAGTGACGCCGTACTAGAATTCATATAAATGTAAACGTTCTACTATACTCGACAGCGAATACAGTGACATATACATTAATGAAGTCAAAATAGAGGTACTGGGCTCAACTTGTTTAACATTTAATACACAATAATGATTGCGACATGGTACTATAATTTTTATGTACATTGATTGCACATTGGAGTTGAGAGAACAAAGCCTTGTTAATTAAATGATAATTTTTCAGGCTGATTGGTTATAGTTGCGTACGACTATTCAGTGTTCAGTGACCTTATAGGTCAGTGACCTCGCTTGATAAGGTGCATTGCCCCAACTTCATGGAAATTATGAAGTAATTTGCAAACATGGTAACCTCCAAGAAGGATAAGTGTGAACGGCCGTGAACATTAATCTTGGTAGTACCTTCTAGTTTTAATTGTCCTTGGAAATATTTATTTGACTTGCCATCTGGCGTCCAGGCATTCCTGTTCCATATTCGAAAATAAAAACACAGCCAAGGATGTAAATAAAAGTTTTATTAGGTATAAAACTTTAACAGATAAGGAAAACAGCACTCCTATTAAAATTACGAAGTAGTAGTTGTGGTGTATAGTTGAGGCGTTTGTTTGCCCAAGTCCAAGCCCAAACCATGATTACTTGCAGAATCTTCTTGCATTAAGGGAAGACGCCGGAGCAGACAAGTTCCCGAAGCACATTTAGCGGGTTAAACGTAAAGTTATTTAGGTTCCGAAATAAAACTAGCAAAATCTGTAAAGTTTAAAATAGATTAAGTACATTAAACAGGTTAGTCACCCATTCTGAGTCACGGCGACTTATTTATAATTGCCCAGTCGCCACCACCGGACGAAATGACAACCCGTTTGATGCGGCGTTGACTGATCGCTGGGAATATTCATCGACACCCGTGCTCAGTGTTCCGTATGTTTGTTTACATTTTGTAGCCTTACGGAGCTGGATTAATATTGGTGATTCTATATGAGTTGAAGTTGTGCTGAAGTCATTTATTTTGATTTTCTAAAGATATCAGTCACAGTAGGCTGACCAGAACCAGTCCGGTATGTCCGGTAAAATTACAATTTACAATTGTCAAGATGGCGATATTAACATTAAACAAAGCAAAAACAAAGTTATACCGGCCGATAGATGGAGCAGAACTAAAGAAGTTTCACTTCAGTCGTGTGGTCTAAAGCACATTCGTTTTTTATAGAGAAAATACTTTGGATATGATAGTCTTCGTTGATATTTGGATTTAAATATAAAAGTATTTCTGCGCTGATCTCTAAACTAAATCGTATTACAACCTATACACAAGTATAGGTACCCATATCTATAGGTAGGTGCGCGGTGTGAGTAATCAGTGAAAACGGCTACGAAGCGGAAGACCTTGTATTGTCATATTAATGGCAACTCCTGCGCAGAATGATGGTGATTCACTGGTAGCACCGCTTGCAATCGTTATTTTAACTGTTATGATTTAAGGTAGTTATTGCGTTGTAGAAATTGAGATGAAATGAGTAATCTGAAGTATGACAATTATTTTGTATAAAGTCGTCAAAATTATATTTTTTCGTAGTATTTTTACAAGCAATATATTCTTATTCAAGTTTGACACAATTTAAAGGATAATCTTAATTATCTAGATTACATACCTAGTTAAAAGAAGCTTTATATGTAACGAGCTTCTGCCCGCAGCTTTGCCCGCGGTGTCGCCTATGGGAAAATAATTGAACCACGCATTTCATCATCTTAAGGGTGGAATTTCGAAAAATCCTTTCTTAGCGGATGCCTACGTCATAACATCTAACTGCATTCTAAATTTCAGCCCGATCCGTCCAGTGGTTTGGGCTGTGCGTTGATAGATCACTGTATTAGCCAGTCAATCAGTCACTCACCTTTGAGTTATATATATTTAGATTGACATAAAAGTTACTACTACAGGGGTGTTTCTGAAGCGTTGACTCAATTAGTAGTGAAGTCACCTTGCTAAAATCTATTAAAATACAATATAGCTTAACAACACCTTAACTAAATGAGCCTTACGCACTAACGTTCTCTGCACCAACCAGTTAATGTTGTAGTGAAGCCTACAGTTAAAAGTAAACATTATTTACATAGATTATATACATTTATTTACATAAGCCCCTATTTATAGTATGCCCTGAATTTTAAATTAAATTCCTAAAATATATATATAATGTAACGTAACCGAGTTAATTTGGAGATGAGGAAGCGAAGACTGGAAGTTGAGCATGCAGATGATGAAGCAAAGTGCGGCCCCGAAGCACACCCTGGAGTCGATGTATCCGCAGGGAGACGTCCAGATGTGCAGCGAATGACCGCTGCTTGTGCCGAGCTTAGCAACACGGCGGGCAGCCGTCACAGAAAGCCACAATGTTACAATGTTAAGTCTGTATCTCTTAAAACTGACGATTGGTGATTGAGTGAACAAATGATTATGTATATTTTATGGGATTAAGTAAGTATTTTAGTGGTAGGATACCATAGAGTACATAAACCCTACATTATGGTAGTATTTTTGGAAAGAGTTCGTCTACGTAGGTACCACCGCTTTTCAAAATAGGTATGCTGCCGGCTATAGCCAAGCAGTAGTGCGCAAGAATTACTGTGCATGACGCTTGTCCAGGATGGACAGTGAAATTGGATATTGCGCGAGACAATAACTCTTATAAAAGTAATAATTATTTATAAGTTCGTAGCAAAAAAAAACAAAACACAACAACCGCTACAAAAGAGAAAGACCATAAAAGTTCCCCAAAGAAGTAATGTTATAATTTATTTAATGTTCATAGTACTAAAACAAATATATCATCATTAATTCAATGCGTGTCAGGTGCACAGTTTTGATTCAAAAATCTATTGTTTTTTAAGAACCTGGGTCTTTAGAATATAGTCACAGATATTGTCGAAATTTTAGTTTATCTTCATGTTTAAGATTTCTTTGCTTGCAATAGTATCTTTTCATACCGAGTTGATACCGAGAGGTTGCTTGAAAAATAAACTTCTTGCTTATTTTAAATATTTAACATGTCTGTTTGGTAGTTCATTTTAACACTGTCACTTGTTAAGCGCTTGCTTATCGTTATAGCATAAAGTTAGACATGTTTTAAGCATTTAAGCAACGGTCTAACTTTAGTGCAGTATATTTTTATAGCTAAGTACGTTCTAGGGCTGTCAAAGCTCCATAAGATCACTCTTATCTCCTTGAGAACAGACGGTCATAAATTAATTCAGTTGAATATTAGTATTGTTACTTGTATTTCATTTCATGCATTTCTCATGCCTGTGTGTTTGATAAATTCGTGTCAACTTGGCAAACCAAATATTAAACGCTTATTGGTTGCCTGTTGATAAGCGGCGGTCTTAACCAATCAGCGTACAGTATTTGGCGTATTGATTTAACATGAGTTTGACAAACGTTTGAAAAACCGGGGGCAAGCGAGAAAACTACGCACTTAAGTACAAACGGCCACCATTACACTAACTAATTTTTTAGGAACAGCTACGCTACGAGTGGCCGCAAACCTGATATCACACTAATATTATAAAGGCGATAGTTTGTATGGCGATAGCTTGTATGTGTGTATGTGTGCATGTTTGTTACTCCTTCACGCTCAAACGGCTGAATGGATTTGGATGAAATTCAGTACCAGGATAGCTTAGACACTGGATTAACATATAGGCTACATTTTATCCCGGAAAAGTGAAACGTTTTCGTGGGATAAGCAAATAATTAAAATACTTTTTATCCACGGGTGAAACTGCGGGGCGCAACTAGTTTAACATTATCCATAGGCAAATGCGGTCGCTCTCCATCAAGTGATTCATCTGTTTATTTGCTACTCATAACATATTATAAGTACCTACTTACTATAAACTTGTGTTCGAGGCATCAACAGCCTTATTAATAAAGCTGAAGTGACTAATCCGAGACTAATACCCGTTTATTAATAAGGCTGTAAGTGTATACTAAAGCTCTAGATTTACCATTCCCAAAACGTTCTTGCTACAACGCTTGTTATTTAAAGCTGTGAACATTAGGAACTGTCGAATGGGACACCCCTCCCTCCCCCCACCTCCAGTTGCAATATTGGCGGTGACTCGGCACGAACCGACAGTTCTGCCAGATAGGCTGACATCGGGTTTTTACCGTGTACCTTTTTCAATAGACCCTATGCTTTGGAATACGAAAGACCGATGGGAATAGAGGGAGGCCTATTACGAACACAGCAGTAGACAATTATTATATCACTAGGTGATGATGAGGACGTTTCGGAATTGAACAAAATATTAAACGTTATATTACTGAAATTTGAAAAGCTAATATTCGGGGGTGTTTGGAGTCATTAACATGTATAAAACCCTTTTATGTCAATAAATGATTATTTGATTTGATTGATTTGATATAATACAATTATCCATAATTTTACTAGATGATAGGGCTTTTCTACAAAGTTTGTGTATGTAGGTATGTAGCCCGTTTTTGCCAGTTATTCTGCCACCAGTAGTGTGCAAGCACTACTGTGTTCCGGTTTGAAGGGCACGCTAGTGAAATTACTGGGGAATTGAGACTTTATAATATAATAATAATAATAATAATAACGCCCAACGATCACATACATAGATGATGGACCCTAACTAGGATTCCTTGTGTCTAGGAATCCAGGAACTACGAGGACTTTGGTCTCACAACACCCAGACACAGAACAAGCATTTGTGCTTTTTTCTGGGCGAAAATAACTATTTGTGCACATCATCATCTCGCGTCCCGCGATCCCGCTACCTCCGGTTTATGAGCCGACCTGCTCAACCACCACACCACAGAGGCTGTCAATATAATCTCACAGTCGAGTAAATTATATTACCAGACTGTGCTGATATCTAAGGATAATGTGTGCAGTGCAGTGTCACGCAAAAAATACCTCGTCACATCATTCATTAACATAAAAAAATATCGTTGTTGCAAAATTCTTAACTTTTTTTGGAATCTGTTAGGAATGAGATTTATTTATGTGCCAATCAATAAATTTTCTGAGGAACAACAAAATGGATTGGCTAATAATAGTATAAGTAGTTAAATGTAGATACAAATAAAACAAAACATTTTGGCTCCACTTTCCCGAACACTACACGAGCAAAAGAACATTGCAATGTTTATAGTACAACTCAAACTAACCGCCACAGGGTTGAACGCTACAAGTTCTCGAGTAGACCGGCCAACTAAACAATTCTCTAGTGTCCACCACCGTTGGCAACCCTGCCAAGTCCGCTACTCCTCGTCTACTCACAATCCTGAAACAAAATTTAAACAAATCTAATCTTTATGCTCTAGAATTAAAGGTTAAGAGAATGAAGTTACCTGCAAAATCGAGTTTGTACAAGACAGTATAACAACATTTGCAAAAACCAAATATATGCAATCATAAACCTTATGTAATTAAAATAGAAGTGATGGAAATAACTGTGAGGGCAATAGTTAGTGGGTAAGTTGGTTTGAGAGTTATATTCAAAACTGGACAGTGTTAATAGTAACAGTTCTTCGTTGTATTGTTATCATGCATTATTGTGAAGTTTTGTAATGGAGCCAAAATGCTTCTGAAGCTTCCATGTTCCCCACTTTATTGCAGAGAAACTTTCAAAGGTTCTATTAAAGTTGTGTTCGTCATTAAATTATCTATTTATAAAATTACTTTAACCTTCATTTTAAATTAAAATACTGAAGATTTTTTTATGCTAGTGAATGATGTGACGAACTAGTCTTTCACCTGGTGTCAAGCGACACGGCCGCCCATAACAGAACAGTGTCACTCGAAACTACAAATAAAAGTTTGGCGTGACACTGGACTGCGCACATCATCCTGAGACATCAGCACAATCTGGTAATAAGATTACTCGACTGATCAGATCATAAAGTCTCATTTTTCCAGTAATTTCACTAACTACAGTGCCCTTCAAACCGATTAAAGAAATCTAAAACATTTAAAAATACATAACAATATCTCCTAATGTTCTTTTAAATTTGTAAATCATGCTATTCAAGTCAGAATATTCAGTTCGGGGCCAAATCTTTTCTCTTTAAGACCACTATTTCACCTAAATTTCTTTGGAACACCTCCTATACATCAACTTTACTTCCACCTCGTGATCTGTACTAACCTCAAACATCATTTTACAACGTACGACACGATTTATATATATTTTATGTCCTTAAAATAGACCATTAGTTTTAGATAACATAAACTGATATACTGTACAAGTACATTATATCAGTTTATGTTATATATCACTTATTGTACACAATCACAATCTGTACGAAACCTGGTTGTTAATACAAAGTTTCAGAAAAAATAGAGATGTTACAGTGCCTTTATTTAATAACGTTCGAGAAAATCGCAGAAAAAATCAGTATATTAAAATAAGCAGTACCTATGTGGACCGAACCGAGTAGTTTAAATTTAAATTGAATAATTGACCTTCCGACTCAAAGTCGTGACCACTAAACGTCCTAGACTTGCGGGTAACCACCTAGCTTCGCCAGCCACACCCATCAATCTATGCTCTCCGCAATGAATGGACAGACTCTGTGCATTGCAAGCCATATTTTGAACTACCCTCTTTATTTTCAACCTTATAACATAGAATATAGAGTCAGCATTAACGCAAATATTAAATTGCGAAGGCGGGCCGCGGTTAAGAATTGATTGTAGAACTCTTTATAAGGCTTAATGAAAGAATTGAAACATATAGAAAAGGCTTGGAAGTTTCGAAGGCTCTGATCGCCGATACGTTTCCGTTAGAGGACGGAACGAAGTACAGTGGCTTGTTTTATGCTGCAGCTGCTTTTAAGACATTTTATTTAGAAAAAGGAAGGACGTAGTTAGTTGAAAACAATATCAAGGTTATTTTTGGTAATTAGTTTTTAATTATTGTCGTCGCAATATAAGACTTAATGAAACTAAATAGCTGTTTTTTCATTGATAGCACTTTGGCGGCATGCTGGCATAAATACTCGTATTGTAGTGGTTATAAGTACTTGTATGTATTAAGTTACATTCAACCTGTTAGAAAAAAAGAGCCGTTAAGCTACTGCGTCAGGAATCGAAGCAACTGTGGATTATACAGCAGTTTGGCTGCTTATCGGTAGATGAACTTTAGTACTTTATGATAGGACTAGCTTTTGCCCGCGGCTTCGCCCGCGTGGCCTATAGCAAAATAATTCAAACACCCATTTCACCTTCTTAGGGATGGAATTTTGAAAAACCCTTTCTTAGTGATTGTTGCGTTTCTTAGTGATTGTTGCGTTGATATATAAGTTAGTCAGGATTTTGAATTTTACATGTATAGATTCCTCTTCAAGTACATAAGAAAAGTTGCAGGTATCTATGTAGTTACGAATATAATTATGTGTACATATAGCTAACTCAGCTTGGTACAAATATTTTTGAAAACCTTATTAAGTTCATATTTCTGAGGCTCGTTATATGAATGATGTGACGAGCTAGTCGTTCACCTGACGTTAAGCGCCACGGCCGCCCATAACAGAACAGTGTCTCTCGGAACCCTAAAACATAGAGTTTCAAGCGACACTGCACTGCGCACATCATCCTGAGACATCAGCACAGTCTGGTATTATTACCAGACTGTGCTGATGTCTCATCATAAAGTCTCAATTGCCCAGTAATTTCACTAGCTACAGTGCCCTTCAAACTGGAACACAGTAGTGCTTTTGAAATTACCTTAATTAAACCTGTTTTGCGTTTGAAATCATTAGTACGACTGTGCAAAAAGTATGCCCAAGTGTTACCAATTAATGGGATAGGCATATTAACAGCCTCTGTGGAGTGGTGATTGAGCAGGTTGGCTCATAACCCGGAGGCGGCGGGTTCAATTCTCGCGGCAGGACAAGTATTGTACACAGAAAAAACCGCAAATCCTTGTTCTGTGTTGTGTGTGGACCGTGGTAGTTTCTGGGTCCCTAGATACAGGGAATCCTAGTTAGGGATCTATATCTAAGTGATCATTGGGCGTTATTATTATTATTCATTTATTATACAGAGTATACTAGCGGCCCGCCCCGGCTTCGCACGGGTATTTAATATATATCTATTATAGATTTAGATATAAACTATCCTATCTCTCAAGTTGGATCGAACTGCACATGGTGTGCGAATTTTATTATAATCGGTTAAGTGGTTTAGGAGTCCATTGAGGACAAACATTGTGACACGAGATTTATATAATAGGTCTTTACCTATGAAATTGCCGTTTTGCAGTACAGACTTTTTCAAACAAAAAAAAGTTTTGATTGGCTATGAATTCTAAATTCAAATTAATTTTGTTTTAAAAATATGACATTCTATTTACAATATAAGTCTTTTGTTTATTGATTAGCGTTGTATTTTCATTACATTTCAACATTTTTCCTCATAATGGATACTTTGAAATTTCGTGTAATTATGGAATATGAGTTCCGTCGTGGCACCAACGCGGCACAAACGACACGTAACATCAACGACGTTTACGGAGAGAACTGTACAAACGAACGTACAACCCGTTATTGGTTTGCTCGGTTCCGTTCTGGGAATTTTGACTTGATAAATGAACCTCGTGGTCGTCCGGAAACTTTGGTCAACAATGATGAATTAAAGGCGATTGTGGAAGCTGATGAATCTCAATCTACAGCTGAGCTGGCAGCAGCTTTTGATGTTAGCATCAAAACAATATTGGTCCATTTGCGACAGATTGGCAAGATAAAAAAGCTAGATAGATGGGTGCCCCACGAACTTAACGATCGCCAGCGCAACGTACGCGTCGAGACTTGCGTTGCGCTGCTTAACAGGCACAGAAATGAAGGAATTTTAAACCGAATTGTTACGTGCGACGAAAAATGGATTCTTTTTGACAATCGAAAGCGCTCAGCAAGTTGGTTAGATCCTGGTTCGGTACCAAAGCAATGTGCAAAACGAAAAATGACCCCTAGAAAGGTGATGGTCACAGTTTGGTGGTCTAGTGCTGGTGGGTATTCATCATAGCTTTTTACAAAACGGCGAGAGCATTACTGCAGATGTGTACATTGAAAAACTGACCACAATGATGGTGAAACTCGCACGTCTGCAACCAGCTTTGGTCAATCGGTCGTCTTCACTGCTACTTCACGACAACGCGCGACCCCTTACTGCACAACAGACCGTCTCTAAGCTGCATGAGTTGGGTTTGGAAGCTCTCCCTCATCCGCCATACTCACCAGATCTTGCGCCTACCGACTATTACTTTTTCCAAAATTTGGACAACTTTTTAGCGGGAAAAAAATTCAATTCCCGAGAGGCAGTACAAAACGCCTTTGAAGAGTTTGTTGTCTCCCGTCCTGCTGATTTTTTCAAGAAGGGCATCCATAAACTGCCACAGCGTTGGCAAAGATGCATTGATTGCAGGGGTGATTACTTTGAATAAAAGAAATAAATAACTTCGAAAAAAAAATACTTTAACTTTTTTTAAACAAAACGGCAATTTCATAGGTAAAGACCAATATATTAAGATATTAAGATAAATAAAATTTACTCGTTTGAAACAAATTCCCTGTGTTACAGATAGCTAGTGCAACCACCCGGTGTTGCTTTGCTTTAATGATTAGCTAAGTTCATGTTGTAGCTAAGTAACTTCTTAAATTTTGAAGTGACATAGGCTACTGATATTGCACCCTGCGTTATCTAAATTTGCCAGTACAGTCACGCACCACCAGAGGTCGGTATGACAGGTACAGACTCCAAAAATTGAATTGATTTCTATCAGCGGAACGACGAGCTAAGACTGCGATTTTTTAGCTGATTCCTTTTTTTATTATTTGTCGTGGCAAGGGTAATTTCCTCAAGGGTAAGTGACGTCAGGAGAATACTAAAACGGGACGTAAAAGTGTGTTTATTTTGAGTGTAAAATAGTAATATTATTGTGTTAACGGGTAGTTTGGTGACCAGTTATCTACGTCAAGATGGTTTTTTTACCGTCGGTCTTATTGCAGTGTATTATCATGTAGGCATACAACTAAATTATTGTCAGCACTAGCTGGAAGATTTCCATTGCTGACTCTAAACAGTCGTTGAGCGCAGCTATTCTGGCTCCCATTCTTCTAGTGTGCCTACACAGAATTACTGACATCAGATGACAGCTGGGCGCCTTAAGCGCCCGCTCTCCCACCCGGTGACGCTGTAAAGGTCGTTAGAGACCAACACATTAGCTCGTTCAAAAAAAAAACTGACATCAGTGAATACTGGTGTACTGTGTGTGGTTAGAAATTCTTACACCAGATAATGGTAACACGTTTAAACCTTTCGCGACTTTGACTCAAAAAATTCTGTTTTAGTAATATGTGTGGACATCTCACACAACGCCATCTAGCCCCAAACTAAGCAAAGCTTGTACTATGGGAACCAGATAACTGATACAATACTTAGATACTTTTTGTTTGTAAATACATACATAGAATACATTATAACACCCAGACACAGAACAAACATCGATGTTCATCACACAAATGTTTGTCCTGGGTGGGAATCGAACCCACAACCCGCAGTTCAGAAGGCAGGGTCACTACCAACTGAGCTATCGGGTCAGTAACGTGTTTTGATCGTTTTTGTGTGCGTATAGACCCGTTTTATCTTTATAATACCAAATAATTACGTCAGAATTTTTAACTGCTTAGCCCCCATTGACTAGCTCTGACAAGTCATCGGTTCAGCTAATAGGCACCACTCTTCTCTGTCTTGTCTTCCCTATCCATCATCACCCTGGTCAGGCCTGATAGCTCAGTCGCTAGTAGCTCTGCCTTCTGACCTGTAGGTTGTGTGTTCGATTAAATAACATTTGTTAGTAACGTACCCAGAAAAAACATTTGTTCAATGAACATAGGTGTTTTTTCTGCGTCTGGGTGTTATACAATAAAATACAATACAATAATACTTTATTAAACACCAACTAATACATAAAAATGCATCTTAAAAAGAAACTTACAAAAAATGGTAGATAGTTATATATAGTTATATTGTATTCTATTTACAAACAAAAAGTATCTAAGTATTCTATCAGTTATCTGGTTTCTATAGTACTAGTATTGCGTAGTTTGAGACTAGATGACGTTATGAAAAATTTCCAGAAATATTTATCAGAAATTATTCTACTATCACACAAACGTTCACGAACAATACAAATTTTATTCGACCTAAAAAATTAATAAGTTACCTCACTGAAATGGGCGATAAATAAGGATGAATTGGAAGAAACTCTTGAATAAGCTAATATCCCAAATTGGAGAATCTACATTAATTTTGCACCCTTTGAAAAAGTAAACAATTAGACCTTCAATCTTTTATAAACATCGTCAGCAATATGAAGAAGTTATTCCAAAGGTTTTTCGTACATATTCACATCAAATGATGTATGTTTAATAATAGACTTATTGAGGTTTTCGAAAGGTATGCGAGTATTCAGAACCACTTCAGTTTCTTTTTAGTTTCAAAATTGTTTGTCTATTGAAGAAAATAATGGTACGGTCAGCGAAAAAAGTAAACGTAAATCAAACCCAATATAAATGTTCTGCGTTTGTAGTAATAGGTATTGGAAATTTTATTGTTTTCAGTAGCTAGTTTCGTGATAAGAATAAAAATATTAAAAACAAATTTCCAGAAAAAAAACAAGAAATTTTGAATACAAAAATATTAAATTACATTTATTGTCAGTAAGTAACAAATATTTATGGACCCCAAACTACATAGCTTACTGGTTTGAAAAGAACTGTAGCTGGTGAAATTATTTTATGGTCTGATCTCACAGTATAGAAATCTTAGTATTACACTGTGCGATGTATAATTAGGATCGCGTGCGCAATGCAGTGACACGTGAAACTTTGTGGTTGCATCAGCTGTTATGGGCGGCCATGACACTTAACACCAGGCAAACGATTAGCGCCCTTATGTTCATAAACTCCATGTGTAATTTTATAAGCCGTAAAATATTCGATAACTTTACTGTAAATTATCTTCCATTCTCTCAAGTCGCAACACGTAGGTACTCTATAGTACACTCAGCTGCAAATCTTGCTAATCAAAACCAAAGTCAAATTTCATATGTACGCATACAACGTTCTTCTCAATTACTTACGGGTAAATTTAAAGTATGATGTTCTTTGGTCTTCAGCGAATTCTGCTGCTGACCGTACACCCAAAGTTATTCAATACGATTAAGTCCCATCACGTCTGTAAATTGCCGAGTGTTCTTGTTATTTTCCCGACCGTCTGGAGCGTGCCTTATCTGCTTTCAAATTGATTTGCGAATGTTGAGATCGGTGAGGAGTGCGATTTTGGCAATGGATTAGAATGAAAAAAAAAAAACGAGTGTACTTCAGACCACACGACTGAAGTAAAACTTCTGTAGTTTAGCTCCATCTATCGGCCGGTAAGACTTTGTTTTTGCTTTGTTTAATGTTAATGTCGCCATTTTGACAATTGTAAATGGTCATTTTACCGGACATACCAACATAATATAACAAATTTTTAACTTTGTTATATTTAACCAATAACTTTCAACTTCCGTTCGCTTCGTCAGCCTCGTGGGGAGTAATCCCCAAGTCAAGCGTGCGTAAATAAGTTTTACTTCAATATGTGAAGAGATCTCTCGCCATCGCATTTTTGTTGTTTGACTGAGTGGAGAAATATTTTGCTTGCACCTCATTGGGTGCCATTAATTTGCATAAAAATAGATGAACGATGAAAAGTGTCATGATATAATTCTAAGGTTTTTGAATCCCGGTTGCCGATCGATTTCAATTTTTAAAGTGTTTTTGTAATATGGATTTTTGTTTTGTCGCCACTGTCTACTTTTAAAAGAACGTCCTTCAATTTGGTCTTATTATATTTTTTATGGTGATCTTTACTAGTTTTACGTGTGCTAAATTCTATTGGACCCGTTCATCCTGACCACCGATAATTACGGTAACATATACATATTTAAACTTCTACTTTGGGTTGTCTGGAAGAGATCACTTTAAGCGATAAGACCGCCCATTGTAACATTTAACTTTTAAGTTTGTGCTTGTCAAATGTTTCTGTAATTGTGGATTTTTGCCTGCTCTGTTTGTGGATGTTTGTTTAAATTTTTTAAGTTCGAATAAGTGTCTAAGAGTATTTATGTATATTTATTTTAGACTTATTTATAGCTCTCTGTGCAATTTGGCATCGTTCGTTTATTTATTTAACACATCAACTACTCACGGTGCTTACACAGTATTTGATAAATAAATAAAATAAATAAATGTGGTGTTACAATAAAATTGATAGTAAAAAAAAATCTACTTTCTTTAGGTATAAGAAAAGCAAAGCCCTATTCGGACAATACATAATAAATACGTGTCCGGCAACAGTCATATCCAACTACACTTTCAACCACCACAAATTGACATGATGACAGGTCTTTTACCGATTAAGATATTAGAAAAAGCCTAGAAAATGGCGTCACTCACGCAATCCATAAACAAGAAAAAAACCGTGGCCGTGATTAAAAGCTAGCCCCGCGATAATTCTTCGGTAACAATTTTCTCGGATAATCGCCATAATTGCGCTATCGCAAAAAGAGGGTGACCTGAGGCCTCGGTCCTAAACAGCCAGTTTAGCGGTAAACCAACTCCACACAATTGTTTGTTATTTTTATACGGACAAAATACATTGCGTGTAGAAAAAAACATTTTTGTGCAACAAAGTTGTAGGACTTTTCTGCAAAGTTCTTCTAGGTAGGTACCAACGCTTTGCCAGTTATTCTACCGCCAAGCAGTAGTGTGCAAGCACTACTGTGTTCCGGTTTGAAGGGCAATGTAGCTAGAGAAAATTACTGGGCAAATGAGACTTTATGATCTGATCTCACAGTCGAGTAATCTTATTACTAGACTGTGTTGATGTCTCAGGATAATATGCGCAGTGCAGCAGTCATGCGAAACTTTACATGTTGGAGTTCCGAATGACACTGTTCTGCTATGGGCGGCCGTGTCACTTAACATCAGGGGAACGACTAGCTCGTTACATCATTCAATGACATTGTTTGTAAAAAAAATTGTTTGTATTTAAAAGAAAATGAAATTATCTAAGAACAAAAAAAAACCCTTATGATACATTATTGTGTGTATGTAGACAGGAACGTGTTGTGGGTAGGTTGCAACCTATATAACTATAGGCCTTCAGCATGTCCACACCGCGCCGTGTCTGGAACAAGAATGATCAGTAGCACACCAATCGATCCCTTTATATAGTCAAACAGGTAGGGGCGCCATGACAGTTGCCGGTGCTGCCACTGTAATAAATTTAATGCCACCACAGGGTAATTACGGTGCTCAATCGCTGTGCATAAAGTTTATAACTGGACGTAGCCGCCGTCACGGCCATACTGACGTGCGTACGTCCTCGTACGCTTAGCTTCACTTTGTACCTGGTGAGGGACATAAGTATCAGTGTAATTGCTCGTTCATCCTGACAATTAAATGGAGTTAAACTTGGAGTCTAAGACAAAGTCAAAACATTAGTTTTCAATTTGATTAGTCAAAAGTATTTTAACCTTCCAGTCATCGTCAGGGTTAACCCTTCAGGACCATTAGTATACCTTCATTTATAAAAAATGGACCGAATAATGCTAACCGGATAGATATCCCTATAGCAACCAAAAATCATCATTCCTACATTTTTTTAATGGACCAATTAGTGCTAGACCGGATAGATATCCCTTTAGCAACCAACATTTTTTTTTATGGACTATTAGTGCTAGTCCGGATAGATTATCCCTTTAGCATTCAGACACATTTTTCTTGTCATCATTTTTACATTCTCTTTTTTTCTCGAAAAAAACGAATCGTTACTTTTTGTCCATTTTTTTTTTCACTGGTTTGGGTTAACCCTGCAACTAAATTTGATATTAGTGTCACCCGCCGTCACGTCATCATTCACATCACGTCTCGTCACGTTTCGCGTTGCTTGAAGAGTGATGTAGAAATGGGCAATCCCACTTCTGATGTGGGCAGAAACGTGTTGTGGGTAGGTTGCAACCTATATAACTATAGGCCTTCAGCATGTCCACACCGCGCCGTGTCTGGAACAAGAATGATCAGTAGCACACCAATCGATCCCTTTATATAGTCAGACAGGTAGGGGCGCCATGACAGTTGCCGGTGCTGCCACTGTAATAAATTTAATGCCACCACAGGGTAATTACGGTGCTCAATCGCTGTGCATAGAGTTTATAACTGGACGTAGCCGCCGTCATGTATATATAAAAATAAATCTTTATTTCCCTTGGTCATTGCATCACGTGTAAACGGAAAGAACATTTTTGCTAATTAAGTTAAGGGGGAGGTTGGGAATCAGCGAAGTGTGACAAGAAGAGGGAGGGGCCCCAAATTTTGTGACATTACATTTTTTTCTAATACTAAATTTTTAATTTCATAAATTACTAACTGTTTAATTGCAAAATATGTGACATCACACTAATAGATAGGGGGGTCTCGCAAAAGTGCTGCTCTCTCACTCTCTCTCACAGCTGTGACAAGGACGGGGAAGGGTCAAAAAATCATGAAATTCATGTGAAGTACTTTATGAATGGCCCCTTACTGTCTCTACGTGTGTACTACGTCGGGCCGGTCCTACATAAAGTATGGTGACAGGCTAACGGCGCGTGCCCTACATGATGTGGTACTTTATATGTGGTATCGCGGTGGACGACGTACATTGGTGGCTCTGAATGTTAAATCTCTCAGCTTTATGGGGTACCCTGAGTTCTATATAAAAATTATATCTAAATGTTTTGTGTACAATAGCTTTTCCAATATATACGTAAAGAAAAGTTGAGACCGAAAAACTTGTCTGATCTCACATTTCTCTCTCTTCCTTCTGCTTCTGCAGGGCCAAGGGCAACCGTTCTATTCAATTATTGAGATACTGTTGACATTCGAGTTTATTCTATTTTATCTTTACAATATTTGTTACGCCATCTATTGTAATATTGTATATTGTTAACTGATCAAATAAGAGAACTGCTTGTAAACATTTCACACATCGCCATCAAGTCCGAACTAAGCAAGCTTGTACAATGGACATCAAATGGGTAATTAATAGAACACTTAAAAAATTTTTGCTTATAAATACATACTTTTAATAAAATATAACACTCAGACAGAGAACAACAATATGGGTCCACCACAAAAATGTTTGTCCTGGGCGGGAATTGACCCACTTACAGTTCAGATCAGAAGGCAAACCTACTATATATCATTCCAATTAAATAAGCGTTTAGATATAATAATTGTGACGGCGTTTATCATCACACATCATCATCAGCCTAAGGATGTCTACAGATGGACATAGGCTGCATTTTTTTGAGCATGCTATAGCTGTTGGTCTTTACCGACCTTTACAGCGTTATCGGAAGGAAGAGCAGGCGCTTAAGGCGCCCAACCATCAAAAGTGGGAGGCAACTAGCTCAACGGCACCCCTGGGGTGCGAGCTTCGACTTGGGCCGTTACCGGGATAAGAGGATCAAAAAGACTACGTCCACTGGAAGAGTGGACCCTATGGAAAGTTTAAGCAGCTGCTTGCTTGTCGGTCCGTCTATCCTGCATCTCCCGTTAATGAATCGCCACACTCAGCAATGTATAGCTCCCGCATCGATAATCTTAAAGCGGACACAGTACATAGCCCAGTGAAAGGCGGCAACTTCACCCTAGGCTGTGGTGAAAGTACCGCGCGCAGACGATCTAATGACACCTGGCGCCATCTACTCGGTAACGGGACCTTGATTGGTTAATTCGTGTTTACATGTTCATTATCGGCTCACAATTATGTTTTGGTATTTCTTTTTGCGGTCTAACGTAAAAACTTAGAAACATCTGCGGTGTGGGGCAAGACAAAGTTCATATATATATCACAGCTCAATTACCTCAGGCATTTTGTTTATGAATAAACAAGTAACCTAGGTAGCAAATCTTTGTCATATTGACGTCTATATAGAGCCATTTTTCTTTATTTTCTATCGCTTTTTAGTGATAATTCTGCCAATGGCAAGTAAGGAATTTTTGAACGGTTATGTCATGTCAAAGTAAAAATGGGTCTAAGGCCTTTACTGGGTGGTAGGACTTTACTGAAAAGTTCGTCTAGGTAGGTACCACCTCTTTGCCAGTTATTCTGCCGCCAAGCAGTAGTGCGCAAGCACTGCTGTTCCGGTTTGAAGCACTTGGGCACTGTAGCTAGTGAAATTACTAGGCAAATGAGACTTTATAATCTGATCTCACAGTTTAGTAATCTTATTACTAGATTGTGCTGATGTCTCTGGATGACGTGCGCAGTGCAGTGTCATGCGAACCTCTATACTTTAGAGTTCCGAGTGACACTGCAGCTGATATGGGCAGCCGTATCGTTTAACATCAGGCGAACGGCTAGCTCGTCACGTCATTCCTTAACATAAAAAAAAACACCATTTAATCTTACAGTTAATCACCGCTCGTCGTTTTGAACAAAAATTTCATTGTAAGTGCGAGCTCACGTTTTGCAAGGAGTGAATTAGAACACGACGAATTAAAATATAAGATTATTTTTAATTTCTCCGAAGTAATAATTCAGTCCATCGTTAAAACTTCTTGTTTCGTTCTCACACATTTCATTACTCGATGGCGCTGTAATAAGAAATATGGATATCTCCACACACACCCAGATAATGTGCAGTCAGCTTCATAAATTGATTATTCAAATCACTTATGGAATATATTACGCAAGCTTAAAATTTAAAAAAAGTAAGTAAATAAGTTTTTAAAAATAGTTGTCAGTGAAAAATTGACATTATCACGTACTTACTAGTTTTTTTTAAATACCGATACAAATTTGTTTCATAAATAAACAAAATAAAATGATTAAAACTAAACTTATTCTAAACAAAAAAAAAATATACCAGTATTATAGATCTAATCAGTATTAGGATGTATTTATATATATTTTTACCAAGTTATAGGTAATAGTTTATTTTTTATCTGTATTTCTTTTTATTCTAAATTGTTTTAGACCGCCGTGTTTTATCTTTTGATACTTTCCATCCAAAGGTTGTCTGGAAGAGATCGCTATTATAAGACCGCCCATTGTTGCACTAGTATGTAAGATTTAATCATTCCTGTATTGTATGAATTTCGTTGGTGAGACAATAAAGAGTTATCTATCTATCTATCTAATCTAGTGATACTAATAAGCAAGTTTTAAATTATACTAGGTTATGTTTTCTTCTTTTAGGTGTAATTATGTAATGTTTGTTACTGTGTACAGGTACAGTTTTCGCAAATAAAGTGTTTCTTTCTTTCTTTTTGATTCATTCTAATATTTATATCAAGATAGCTAGTACGCTATCAACACACAATACTTTTTATCCAAGTAATTGAATACTCAGCTAGTGTTAAATAATTCAGTTGAATACACAGAGGACGAGGGAAAGGGATGAATGTTATACGATTATAAAATTCAAAAATACACGGGTTTTTGTGCATTCTTTAAATAAAGCTTGGCGTCTTTAAGTCACCTAGTTTAAAACAATAACAGTTCGCAATAGCTTCGACTGACGTGCGGGCGCCTCGTAATATTTATTTATTTATTTTGTTGCCATTTACTTTCCGCTTCTTCATCTTCATCTACAAGTACCTAACGTAAAATCTGGTACTTAGTAAAAAGTGACTTTCTTCCGGCGTCGACTGCATCTCTAAAACTGTCATCAAAGTTATACATTCTCATTATCTCGGAGTAAACAAAGTGTACCGTTGAAACCTGTCCGCGAATTAACGACAAGATAGCTTTGTTTAACGCGCAACTACAAAACGTGGAAATGTGCACGTAATTTGTTTGGTATTTAGGTGAATATTTACGAGCATTGCTTGGTATAAAATTATATTTTACCAAAGAAAAAATTTGAATCACGAGTGCCGTTTGTACCCGCATCCATACATACCTTTAACCAAAACGCGTGCTATTTTATATATTTAATAGGCTTTTTTGGTGAGTGACCACATACACACAATATGTGTCAATCGAGCGTACAAGCTATCTCCATTCCAGATTTCATTCAAATCTATTCAGCTGTTAGCAATAAGTTCAGCTGTCAGCAATAAAGACGTACAATAAAGAGCTTGAAAAACTAAAAAGATCGCGTCGCCGCATTGTATTATTTTCCAAAACTTGTGTTATTTTCAGGGTTAGTGCATAAAATTGGAAGAATTTTATTCGTTAAGTGCTGGATTAAAGGCATGAGTCTAGGAAAGTGGTATAATGATGGTGAAACGCTTCTTTTCGTGTGGTTTCCAAAACTGCATAGAAGCTTCTGAACTTTACTAGGAGTATGACTTGACTAGAGTAGAGACTTAACTTGATGACTTGTACTGAGACTTGACTTGACATGACACATATATATTTAATATTAATTAACATGATAAATTATCAATTACTTGACACTGTCTAAATACACAAAAGGGTGGAGCCAAGAAAAAAAAAATTAAAAATATCTATCTCTAGATAGATAGATAAGCTCTTTATTGTCTATCTATCTACTAGTAGTGGCTGGGTGCACTACTTTGATGAGATTATTTTCTCAATGACTCTGACTATCAACTGGCTAAATACATAAAAGTGTGGTGTGCTACATAATAACAAAATTTTCAATCAATACAATGTATCACAATTAGTGGGGAACATTGGGCAACCTTACGTATGAACGGGTTGCACTTAACTACAGCATAATGAAATAATTTACCATAATATAATACTAACTACATAATAAATAAACATACGTATACATATACCAATAAATAATATATATACCAATAAACCTTAACAATATTACGAAGCGTACCCAACTTGCTGGCATTGCCACGTCAAATTGTAATGATGATTCTACATGCCAAACAACTTAATAATAATTTAATTACTTATTCACCAAATAGCTCATATTTTGATTGTTAATAACTGAAACAACAAAGCTCAACAACAAATGTAAACGAACGGACCCACAAACATAATGTAAGATAAAATCAGCCATATTAAACATTTTAATTAGATCGCAGCTCTCTATATTTTTATCTCGGAGTTGTTCCCTCGCATTAATAAAATAAACAAAGGTATTTTCATTTAGTGCTTCATAAAAATAACCCCTTTTACGTCTGTTTGTACCATTGTCGGCTTAAAGTAAAAAGGCATGAAAAAGGCTAAGAGAAAATGCTGCAAACTCAATGGAGTATATCGAATTAGCCTTTAGGCTTTGAGTGAAAATAGGAAAGGAAAAATATATGAAAAGAGATTTATTAATGCACTTTTCTGAATGGAATTCATATTTGCTGCATCTAAAAGCATTTTTTACATCATGGTGATGTTCAATTACATTTATATTTGCTTATGCTTGCTTGAATAGCTAGCCTGTCGAGCAATAGAGAATAATAATAATAATAACGCCCAACGATCACATACATAGATCCTGGACCCTACCTAGGATTCCCTGTATCCAGGGACCCAGGGACTAAGATAACCATGGGTGCTAACGCTTTTTATATGTACACAAATACTTGTCTTGACGCTGGAATCGAACCCGCCACCTCTCCAGGTTATGAGTCAAATGTTCTTGAATTTTGTGATTATTGAACTTGGCGGATTCGTCATTATGATATGATGACTGCCTCGATAACTCAGTTGGTAGTAACCCTGCCTTCTGAACTGCAGGTTGTGGGTTCAATTCCTATCCAGAACAAACATTTGTGTGATGAACACAGACGTTTATTCTGTGTCTGGGTTTTGTTGTATTCTATGTATGTATTTCCAAACAAAAAGTATCTAAGTATTGTATCAGTTATCTGGTTTCTATAGTACAAGTTTTGCTTAGTTTCGGGCTAGATGACGCTGTGTGAAATGTCCAAAAATATATATTTATTTAATTTGTCATCTTCACCGCTGTAAGGGCGAGTCCTAATTACGCACTTAACTTAAAAAGTCATCATCATCAGTCCAGCTGGATTCAAACCAGGGTGTGTTGTGCTTGTGTGACTATCAAACTGACGCCACA
This sequence comes from Ennomos fuscantarius, assembly GCA_905220475.3. NCBI lineage: Eukaryota > Metazoa > Arthropoda > Insecta > Lepidoptera > Geometridae > Ennomos > Ennomos fuscantarius. The sequence continues at coordinate 13,434,303 of HG992040.1, forward strand.
CTAGCTCTTTTTGTCATATTATTAAGTGATCAATGATCATAATAGCAACACACAAATAAAACAACAAGTGTGCTTTAGACCACACGACTGAAGTAAAACTTCTTTAGTTTAGCTCCATCTATCGGCCGGTATAACCTTGTTTTTGCTTTGTTTAATGTTAATGCCATCTTGAGAATTCTAAATTGTCATTTTAACGGACATACCAACATAATAATACAAATTTTTAACTTTGTAATGTTGACAATGGAATTGAAAGTTCTTGGTTAACGTAGATTACGTTAACCAAGAACTTTCAACCTTCGTTAATTCACCAGCTTACTCCCCAAGTCAAGCGTGCGTAAATAAGTTTTATTTAGGTTAACTAAACCAAAACTGTGTTTCCGTCAGAACTATTGCGTGCGCGCTCCGTACGGTATTCGTTTACAACAACTGCAATTCTAGATGTCACCGATTCGCGAAAGCCCCACAACGCCCAGTCGGCTAAAATAAAAGCAGACCGATGGCAAAAAAGCGAGCTCGCCGCGACAGGAAGCGGTCAGCGGCTACCACCAAATTTATTTGCCAACCATACCCATAAACAAGCAAAAACTGGTCTTACGTTAATGTAAAAAGGTTGCTTTTTCTTAGCGTTAGAGATAGCGAGCTTTCGCCAACTGCAATTTATATACGCAGTACACAAGTTTTCTTTTTTTAGGTTAACAAGTGTGGATACATATATGGATAGTACTCTTTATTGAAACACCACATTACAGAAACAATTGAAAAGCACATTGGTAGCTCAAGGTACAATTTCTTTGGTACGTGACGTTACAATCATAGTAGCTATGAGCAAGCTCCACACGATATCTGTTTTGCAAGAATGGGACAGACGATGAAACTTTAAAAGCATACTACTGCGTGATTTATTTACCGGTTTTACTTATTTTTCAATGATTACATACATTTTAAGCTACTTTATGAAAAATATATTTACTTTATCATTTTTAATAATAATAATAATAATATGTGTAGACATCTCACACAACGCCATCTAGTCCCAAAATAAGCAAAGCTTGTGTTATGGGAACCAGATAACTGATACAAGTACTTAAAATACATACATAGAATACAATATAACACCCAGACACAGAGCGAACACCTATGTTCGTCACACAAATGTTTGTCCTGGGTGGGAATCAAACCCACAACCCACAGTTCAGAAGGTAGGGTTACTACCAACTGAGCTATCAGGCCAGTCTAATAGTAATAGTTTAATAGTAGTCAAATGGCCTATTCTGTGACGTTTGTTGCGTTTCTTGCTAGTGTGAGTGTAACAATGATAAGGTTTGTTCTGACGTCAGGCACTGCCTGCAACTGCGCGTCCACGGGTCGGTGTGAAGTATTGCGTTACAAGGAAGTCCACATTGTTAAGATAAGGATGTCGATTGTATATCCGCTCTTTGGCGGGGTTTTATTTCCTTTAGCACAGGTAGGTACAGGTGGGGCAGGTAGTTACAGATTAAAGTCAAAGATGAAGCTTTATATGTAGTACAAGATTCTGCTCGCAGCTTCGCCCGCGGCGTGGCCTATGGAAAAATAATTCAACCACCGCCATTTCACTCTCTTAAGGGTGGAATTTCGAAAAATCCTTTCTTAGCGTATGCCTACGTCATAACATCTACCTGCATGCCAAATTTCAGCCCGATCCATCCAGTGGTTTGGGCTGTGCATTGATAGATCACTATGTAAGTCAGTCAGTCAATCAATCATCTTTGAGTTATACTCGTATATATTTAGATTCTCAACATTCGACAAAAATTACCTGGGCTGTGTTATCAACTGTGGCATTACTAGCTTTGGGAATCTAAAGGAAGTCTTAGGCCCTATTTCATAAAGTGATAATTCATAGTAAAACTACAAATGTCAGTCAGTATGATTTTTTTGAACAGGCTAATGCTATTAGCTACCTTTATAGCGTCACCGGGTGGGAGGGCAGGAGCTTAAGGCGCCCGCCGATGATTGCGTAAATTAATTGCAATCAAAAGAAACACAAATTTGTATGAATTTGACAGATTCAATACACAGTTTATGTGCATAGTTACTATCGAAATTTTCAAATTGGGAACAAAATTTCTTTTGTTGTATTGTAATCAACCAACATACGTACCAAAGTAGCTTTGATCAATATCCCTGTTGGAATACGCTGGTGGCCGGCAATTTTATTATGATCCTGAGTTAGCCAACCGCCAGTCGAGTACCAGAAAATACAAGCGAATAAAAAAATAAATTTTTGTCGGCATTTCACATAACACCATCTAGCCCCAAACTAAGTAAAGCTTGTACTATGTGAAGGGGAGATTGCGCCACCTGGAGTAGAATCCGTCCTAGAACTAAGATTGAACTGGTGTCTGAGGGGTCCGTACTCCGACATCCAGTAGCAACATAAATAAGAGGAATATGCAGTCATGCATCCTGATGCATAAACACTACCTACCTACCTACCTTCTACCTGCCTACCTTCATACGGTACGGTACAATAGAATGATGGGATTTAAGCATCTGATAACGCACTCCCCTCAACCCCGATTTCATAGAGATGGCGACAAAAAGATGCGCTGATGTCAATAATAATAATAATAATATGTGTGGACATCTCACACAACGCCATCTAGGCCAAAACTAAGCAAAGCTTGTAGTATTATGGGAAACCGATAACTGATACAATATTTAGATATTTTTTGTTTGTAAATAAATACATAGAATAAAATATAACACCTAGACACAGAACAAACATCGATGTTCATCACACAAATATTTGTCCTGGTTGGATTTTGAACCTGGAACCTACAGCTCAGAAGGCAGAGCAACTACCAGCTAAGCTATCAGGCTAGACAAAACTAATATGTATAATGTTCATAACATGTTTATTAATGTTGACTACAATATAGCAATTAATTATAATAATGATAATAATAATAACGCCTAACGATCTTGGTATACATATATCTTGGACTCTAACTAGGATTCCCCGTGTCTAGGGACCCAGGAACTACGAGGACCATGGTCCCACAACACCCAGACTTAGAACAAGTATTTGCGCATATTTTTTTCTGTGTAAATTTTTGAAAAATGATTTTTATTTCATTACCCAGTAATTTTACTCCGGTTATATAAAATAAACCTTCTCCCGCAGGTAAAAAAGCTTAAAAAACGTAGCCTAATAAATTACTTCCGTCATAATCCCCTAACACGTCAGAGTACAGTCAAGTGGATAATGAACCCGCTGAAGATCATCCGCTAATCCAGAGTTATTAAATCCAAATTTGAATGAGTCCTGACGCGGCATGACGGCCCCGGAAATATTGTGACGTCATGCTTTGTCAGCTGTAGGGAAACGATTTTTATTATACTTTTATTATTGGCAAATATAAACTTGGGTAATTTTTCGTAAACTAGCACTGGAGAGGTATGGGGCATTGATTTGGATGATTCGATACTGCACTGCATCATACATCATACATCATCCTGAGACACCAGCGCTTTCTGGTAATAAAATTACTCGACTGTGAGTTTAAATCATAAAGTCTCAATTGCTCAGTAATTTCACTAGCTACAGTGCCCTTCAAAACGGAACACGGCAGTGCTTGCGCACTACTGCTTGGCGGCAGAATAACTGGCAAAGCGGTGGTACCTACCTAGACGGACTTTGCAGAAAAGTCCTACCACCTAGTAAACGACGAGTAACGTATTATTACGTTGTATGACGAAATATTATGCGGCCGAAACAGCAAGGTGCAAATAATTTAAACCTTTTAGTTCACCGAATAAGCGTAATCTCATCTAATCATCTTCCGTTTGAGTTCTAGTTAGGTAGTAATTATAAGGCTCAGCGTACACTGCCTTTAGGAAGCCCCAGCAAATAGGATGATCGTTAACATCTCCACAGGGAGTTGAGATAGTGTTCGAACACATGTAATATCTGTTTTAGAGGCGAAGTGGTTCCGGCGTTTTGATGTTTTGTTGTTTAAGTATCTACATGATACCTTTCACTAATACTTGGGCCTTTTCTTATACAGAAAGAAAGAACGAGTGAGTAAAAGGAAGTAATGTATCTAGAATTATCACAATGAAAATATATTCAACATTTTCATGTCAATAAATGATTTATGGGCCTAGTTTGAGACGCCACGAGTGTGGGCATATTAACGCCGTCTTACGTCTTGATAGCATCAAAGCCGCAATTTATAAAATGGTGGTGCATAATTGCACAGGTTATAGCAACGTGTACTATGAATTCGCTGCGCTAGTTATAGGTCTCAGCAAGTAAGAAGAACGCTGGCCGTTCACCTCGCACGGACGGTTTTTTTTAATTCCAGTTATTATTTTAAAGTACTGAGTAGCTAGTAAAGTATGCAATATGATTCTACAGTAATTAGAAGAGGTGTTGTAGATGAATATGAGTAAATATGGCCAATAATATATAATATGGATCGTCTATTAATGTGGTAGGACCGTACGTTGTGATTTGTAGTAACCCTAGTTCTTTTCAGGTAATCAGGTAATAATTACTAGTTGCGCCCCGCGGTTTCACCCGCGTATAAAAAGTATTTTAATTATTTGCTCATCCCATGGGAAAATTTCACTTTTCCGGAATAAAATGTAGCCTATATGTTAATCCAGTGTATAAGCTATCGTGGTACCGAATTTCATCCAAATCCATTCAGCCGTTTGAGCGTGAAGAAGTAACAAACATACACACATACAAACTTTCGCCTTTATAATATTAGTGTGATGTGAAGTGTGATTTACTTTTGTATTTTAGGATTAGTTATTAGGATTTTGTACCAATTATATTTTAACGTTTTTGATTTAATTATATTTTGATACTTTAATGTTTTAATTACTCTAGTATTTGCAGATATTCATAAATCTGTGTGAATAATTTCTGCATCTATTTTAGCAGTTTTCTAGCGTCTTGTAACCTTGAGTCTATTATGGAATTATTTTACTTGAATTTCTTAGTATATTTATTCAATATTTAATCTCTACTATATTTTGATTTACTATATATTGACGGTGCGGGACTTTTGTACCATTACAATATCAATAAGTACACGTTTTACCTGACATGCAGAAAAGCGTGTTGTATTAGTTTAGAAAGCAAACGCAACTGAGTGCAGATTACATCCGTCCTATTACCGGCCAAAACGTAAACCACTGCACTCTACCTATCGAACTATTTCACTTAGGGCTCGGAAATTCAAGATGGTACATCAATGGTTGCAAATACGTTAAAACGGAGTTGGTTACTTGGCATCCTTTGAGAGTTGCCTTATGTATTCAGATATTGAGACCCGCACGGAATTATTGTGAGGGATGAAGAGGAACGAAACTGGAATGAGACGAAAACGTCACAAATAAAATTTAAGAAAATTTAAAACGTGCAGAAATGTACAGCTATGTGGTGTTTCAATAAAGAGTCCCTAGATGCAGGGGATCCTAGTTAAGGTCCAGGATCTATGTGTGTGATTGTGGGCCTTATTATTATTATTTGTTCCATTTGGGGATCGAAACAATGGGTCCCTGGGCACCGCACGCATGGCTTCTTATCAAGAAGCTCTTCAGATGCTTGGTTCAGCTGACCTGCGGTACCAAAGGCTGGCACATAGGTACCTCAGCCATTGCATCATCCTGGCTGTTCAACTAGGGAATGTCGCCAGCAATTTCGGCAAGCTCCCCGCAGTGGTTAATTATAATTCTGTGGTGAAATTATAACCTTATATTACGTACTTTTTTTTATTCATTACAAACATTCGCCTTTATATGATAAGTGTGATCTAGGCTTAGTATAGTGTGAGTATTTATTGAGTAATAATTAATATGATAATATTTTTTTTGCCGCAGAGTTACAATTTTTATTACTGGTACAAACTGGTAAGTGAGGTAATTATTTGATAGCGAATAAACAATTAAATTAACATTCTCTTTAAAAAATTTATAATTAAATTATGTACCCCTATTACCCTCATATTAATGAAGTATATGCATTTTGAAACGCTAGATTATAATAATATAAATAAAATGATAGTTAAGTGTAACTGAATCGATTCCACACATCACTCCATCTCGTTTGAGCCCCCCCACCTCCCCCAGTCTAACTCAAGTAAATTGTTAAACTAATATAAATTCGTTGAAAGGCAGAGCGGCTTCGATCCTCTTCGAAACTTCGATTCCATTCAATGTAGTCACATTAATTCGACCGAAGGTACAGTACGCTGCAGTACAAAAGGTAGGAAGAACAAGCGTTCTGGTATAACGCACCCATACTATGAGTGCGCTTTACCAGAATGTTTTTGCTTGCAAAAAAAGTACAAAAATCAAAGCGTTGTAAACAAGCGAGTTGTAAACAATACTACAACTCATGCCGGAGAGGATGATCCCACGTAAATTTGAAAGAAATGTAACGAGCAAGATTCAATTATTAAGAATCGTAATAACCTATACACGGTGGAATTTAATTCACTCTTTTCCTTAAATGTATGTACTCAGACCTAGCTATAGAGAATATTCGTACAAGGTCCAATTAAAAAAGAATTGGTTTTGTTTTAGTATTTAGTGCCTCATAAAAAAACTGCATGACAGCCGAAATGTCTATTTAACGATACACACAGCGCGGGCACCAGCTGAGTGCTTTGTAAATGCTTCGTAGGCAATAAAACACCTGCTTTGTTCAATTCCGCAAGGCTTTTCTTAAGAATTTAAATTTGATAATACCTAGATTTAAGTTTTATTTCACAAGTACTTTATTTATTTAGTTATATGGGAGCATTCTATAGCATGGACTGAATACATACATTAAAGGAAAAGAACGAATTAAATTCCACATTGTATATTGTTACAAAATACTTCACTTCGGGAGCTGATGCAAGCGGCGTAGTATATATACGAGCGACGGAGAAGGCTCGGGCTCACTTTTCGGGCAGTGCTCAGAGGCGACGGACGTTTTATAAAATCACGCTATTAATTATTGTCGGTTCTTAGTAAATCTTAATAAATATTCTTAGCTTGATTGTAAACTTACTTTTTTTAAAACTAAAACCACTTAGGATTTCCAACATCAGAAGTGGGATATAACCCTATTCTGACTTGGTTATTCTGATTTCAAATATTGTTTTGATTTTGCAGTTGTGATTTTAAAGATTTTCCGCTTAACATATTTGTAGCTATGTCTGAGACTAGTAAACGTAAAAGTCGTAAGCGAAATCGATCGTCTATTCCTGGTTTAGAAGCCCAGCTTCAAACTTTCATAAGCTGCTTAGGTGTTTTGGAAGATTCCAGGACACGCAGTGCATGTGTTGTTGCGAGTACATTGCGCGCCATGTCGGCGCCTGCACCGGATGCTCCGGCACGCCAGCCGCGTCGTGCGAGCCGTCTGCCCGCTGACTGCGCCGTCGAGCGCCGAGTCGTACCCTGCAAGTCTGGACCTGCCCGTGCCGTGTACAAGCACGCCTCCGCCCACCGCGGATATGGTTATAAGTAGCCGAAAAGCTCGTTAATGCTATGATGCCATGCCGGTAAGATCGAACCATGTATTTATGTCAAATTTCGATCTGTCTTTGCATGATTTTGATTCGTTGTGTGGTCAAATTGATCATGTGCGCAAACTAAATAGATGGGACGACAGTGAGTGTTTAGCACGTATAGGTAATTGTCTGAAGGTGACGCGAGGTCGTGGCTATACGATTGGGTTAGTAATGATCGTAGTTAGCCAAATTTCAAGAGTGAATTTAAGGCATTGTGCCCTATACGAGTAAATATCGCGAACATTTTATTTGATGCTATGAAAACTGATTCTGATAACTACCCCACGTATGCAGAATTTGTTGAACGTTTGTTGTTACGTTACGCATTGTTAACGATTTGAGTGATGAATGAGTTCATTGTAGCGATAGTTACACTCTGGTGTTACTGATCCTCAAATTCGCGCAGCTGCTATGAATTTAGTGAGTTTTTTGCCCATTTATGTGAAACCTCATCAGATTACACCCGTTCGAGCTCGTGGTGTTTTTCGCAAAGGTTATGTTCAACAAAACAAGCGAAAACGCGAGTATAGTGATTCTAAAGAGTGAGGCAGAATTTTCCATCAACGTTGAATTTTTTACAACTGAAATAGATTACTAAGGTCAAATGATTACTAATGGTCAGGTGAGACCGAGCGAGCACAAGGTAGAAGCTTCTGTTAACACGTAAGTGCCAAGCAATGTCTAAAGAGGTTAGACATTTTTAATGCTACTAAGTTAGTTTTTGTTACTTTAGACGGTACATCCCCGGTTATTCATTCAAAACGGAACTCTCAATGGTACCGTTAAGATGCGGTGATGAATAATACTGCGTCCACACTACCAGACGCTGACCAACAACTCCAAGACGCTTATGTCAACAAGGGTAGTTAGCAGTCACGAACCTTCACCGTTGGCGATTTTGTGTTCGTGAACAGGTCGTCACAATCTACGGGAAAGCTGGACTCTGGCATGCTGGGGCCCTACAAGGTCCTGCATGTGCTGCCACCGCTGTAGCTTGAAACTTCTCGGCGGGTCTTATGGCAAGACAACGCAAGCGGCCGCCGATCACATGGTGTTTTGGCGGGGCGAATGGACGCTGGAGGCTTGTTCTGCGTTCTCCACTGCGGATATCTGTCTCACCAATGTGACTCAGCGATGACTGCACTTTGTGTGGCGTCGTTTGCAATGTGTGATCATTTCGCACAGTTGCCTTCTCTCTATTTGCAATGTGTGAGGTGGCCTATGCCTCTTCATGCAGTTGCCTTTTGCAATATGTGACGAGATTATTCTCTCCACATAGTTGCCGTTTTTGCAATGTATTACGTGGCTTGTGATTGCCATGTCATATAGTTGCCGTTTTTGCAATATATGACGTGGTTTGTGATTGCTATGTAATACAGTTGCCGTTTTTGCAAAGTATGACGTTATTTATGAATGTTATCTTATACAGTTACCGTTTTTGCAATGTGTGACGTGGTTTGTGAGTGCCATGTCATACAGTTGCCGTTTATGCTATTTATGACGTGATTTGTGAGTATTACATTATACAGTTGCCGTTTTTGCAAGGTATGACGTTATTTATGAATGTTATCTTATACAGTTGCCATTTTTGCAATGTGTGACGTGGTTTGTGAGTGCCATGTCATACAGTTGCCCTTTTTTTCAATGTATTACGTTATTTGTGAGTGTTATGTCATACAGTTGCCATTTTTGCAATGTGTGACGTGGTTTGTGAGTGCCATGTCATACAGTTGCCCTTTTTTCAATGTATTACGTTATTTGTGAGTGTTATGTCATACAGTTTCCGTTTTTGCAATGTATGACGTGATTTGTGAGTGTCACGTCATACAGTTGCCATTTTTGCAATGTGTGACGTGGTTTGTGAGTGCCATGTCATACAGTTACCGTTGTTGAAATGTATGACGTGTTAATGAGTGTCATATCATACAGTTGCCGTTTTCTATTACAATGTGTGGCGAAGTTTAGAAGTCCGGAATTCTGAAATTCGCAATACATTTATTTTTCTTTATTTACAATGCTAACATGCGCCTATAACCATTACTTCTTCTTACATCTTTTCATAAAATTGTTATGAAAACTGCGTTGGTTGTACTTGAGTGCATGCTTGTGCTTCTAACACAGTTGTTTTGCAGTCTCCGTTTTCAATGTTTATTACAAGTACCTGTTGAATTTCTCTAAATTGAAATTTCTTTGAATTGAGCAACAACTTCATTTTAATTTTGAAATGGTTTCAGTTACCAACGTTATGCCTGTACATCAGGTCCTAGAATCATGTTTTGTTGTGTTATAGAAGAAGACACAACGGTCGAGGTCGACGACAATGTGCCGCTTGAAGATGAAGCAGCTGTTGAGGACAACACGCAAGCAGGAACGGCCGTGTTACAAAATACTTCACTTCGGGAGCTGATGCAAGCGGCGTAGTATATATACGAGCGACGGAGAAGGCTCGGGCTCACTTTTCAGGCAGCGCTCAGAGGCGACGGACGTTTTATAAAATCACGCTATTAATTATTGTCGGTTCTTAGTAAATCTTAATAAATATTCTTAGCTTGATTGTAAACTTACTTTTTTTAAAACTAAAACCACTTAGGATTTCCAACAATATATAAAAATGAATATCTTTCCCATGGGCAGCAATGCACGTTATCCGGTTGTTGATGTGACGATGACCATAAAATACAATTGACAAATTGACTTAAAAGCGTTTTTCAATGATGATTCCAGAATAGAAAAAAATAATATTTAAGAAATCACATCACCGTATTTTTATATAAGAAGCTGGCATGCTTTTATATTATTATAGCAAAATGTCATAGAATCTAGGAGCCACCTGTGGATTTTTATTACCAAGAAGATTATATAAACCGCTGACATGACTATTATATGCGTGAACTGAAAGAGTAGCGTAGGCCGTCTCCTCACTAGATGAACTGTTCGTGCCAACTGGTAGTGCACTCAAAATGGCGTCTTATTTGAGAGCCCTAATGTTCAGCAGTGAACATCTTCCAGCTGATGATGATTGCGATGACCTCACCTCGGTAGCTTTTATAAACCTCTTTTGTTTTATTTATTTATTTATTTTATTTTATTTATTAAACAAAAACCACAGCTCTTAAAATTTAACATTAACATATCTTAATTAGCAAAACTTACAGCCAAATACGGTTTTACATTTTTTAAATTAGGTACATGTGATTGTGTTGTTCAACTGTCATTGAAAGAGTGCAGCTACACAAGTCATGTCATGATATTATTTGTGTGAGAAAGAGGGTGCATATGTGATAAATGATAATACATATTTATGATAATATATAGATATATAATATAATATGATAGCAAAACCTATACCTATAAATATTCTCACAACATACATACTTATATACTTATATAAATATAATATACTTACTGATACAAAAGTTTGTGTTTACTTAGTGGCTTTGCCACTTTCATTTAGTACTCTTATAACTTTGTGGGCAGAAACGGTTTGTGGGTAGGTTGCAACCTATATTACAATAGGCCTTCAGCATGTCTACACCGCGCCGTGTCTGAAACAAGAATGCTCCGTAGCACACCAATCGATCCCTTTATATAGCCAGACAGGTAGGGACGCCATGACAGTTGCCGGTGCTGCCACTGTAATAAATTTAATGCCACCACAGGGTAAATTACGGTGCCCGATCGCTGTGCATAGAGTTTATAACTGGACGTAGCCGCTGTCACGGCCATACTGACGTGCGTACGTCCTCGTACGCTTAGCTTCACTTTGTACCTGGCGAGGGACATAAGTATCAGTGTAATTGCTCGTTCATCCTGACAATTAAATGGAGTTAAACTTGGAGTCTAAGTCAAAGTCAAAACATTAGTTTTCAATTTGATTAGTCAAAAGTATTTTAACCTTCCAGTCATCGTCAGGGTTAACCCTGGTCTCCTCTCCACAAAGGCCATTTACAAAGAGTTGTAGTTGAAGGGTTAACCTTTCAGGACCATCAGTATCCATTCATTTACAAAAAGTGGACTGGATGGTGCTAGACCGGATAGATATCCCTTTAGCAACAAAAAATCAACTAACTAATACCATATCCCTTCATTTATAAAACAGGACCGGATAGTGCTAGACCGGATAGATATCCCTTTAGCAATCAAAAATCATCATTTACCTTATCCCTTCATTTATAAAAAATGGACCGGATAGTGCTAGACCGGATAGATATCCCTTTAGCAACCAAAAATCATCTGTCCAACTAATACCAATTAGTGCTAGACCGGATAGATTATCCCTTTAGCATTCAGACACATTTTTTTGTCATCATTCTTACATTCTTTCTTTTTTCCTTTTTATTCTCTTTTTTCACTTTTTTTTCTCTTTTTTTTAACTTTTTTTTTAAACTTGTTTTTTACCCTTTTTTTTCTCTTTTTTTTTCTCTCACGAATCATTACTTTTTTTACCATAACTTTTATTCTCTTTTTTTTTCACTGGTCCGGGTTAGCCCTGCAACTAAATTTGATATTAGTATCACCCGCCGTCACGTCACGTTTCGCGTTGCTTGAAGAGTGATGTAGAAATGGGCAATCCCACTTCTGATGTGGGCAGAAACGGTTTGTGGGTAGGTTGCAACCTATATTACAATAGGCCTTCAGCATGTCTACACCGCGCCGTGTCTGAAACAAGAATGCTCCGTAGCACACCAATCGATCCCTTTATATAGCCAGACAGGTAGGGACGCCATGACAGTTGCCGGTGCTGCCACTGTAATAAATTTAATGCCACCACAGGGTAAATTACGGTGCCCGATCGCTGTGCATAGAGTTTATAACTGGACGTAGCCGCCGTCAACTTCATATTTAAATATTTGCTTACTCTCATGAAACACATCAATATTGTTAAATTTTTTATTGTAAGTCCTGTGCAAACGATTCACCAGAGAGTTTTGGGCATAATTAGTATCTGTGTGCTTAATGGCGAATAAACTTTATAAAGCATGCATTTGTATACTGACTTATTCTACAGTGCCGATATTGCGTTACTTGTTGGTTATCTCTATAATTTATTAGCCGCCCTTTGTGGCGGGTAACGTATGCAAATTTCATTAATTGTGTTATTACTTTGATGTGTATTGAGCCCTTGGTATGCGGGAGGATAATTTGCTTGCGAACCTACGAGTAAATGTACGTTGTTAATGCAGTATACATTTCAGCTTGAGTAAGAGAAGATTCCCATGTGACTATAGACGAAGTAAATTCTTGACCGCGACTTGCGCCGACTTCACTATCAAATGAATTATCTAGTTAGCCAATTTTCATCTTAATTGGCATTTAAGTTTTGTCTGATTTATAAACATTGGCCATCTAGAAAATGTACATCGAAAGTTTAACGTATGTGCATATTTCTCAATGACAGATATTATTTGTATGCACAATCAATTATTTTCCACATTATTTACGCTTACAATACAATACAATACAAAACGCTTTATAGACACCAAAAATAAACATGTACAAAAGATAATTACATAATAGGATAGGTACAATGAGCGGTCTTATTGCTAAGAACGATCTCTTCCAGACGCATGTATCTTTAGAGGCACCAATAACGGCCTTATTTCATCCCATACCCACTAACACTAACCCACTTAATTTTACGCCAGCAACTCCACCCAAACACGCATCAACAGCGGAAGCACCACTAAAGCGAGACTCATAAAAAACCGCTGTAAAACCTTGCGCCATTCGAAACAATAGGCCACATAATTATGCCGCGCAAGCTCGTAAAAACTCCTAACTATGAGCTATCAAATATTTTGCACCTAGGGCCCAGCGCCGTAAAAAAGTTCCCGCAACCTCTTGATGAAATTTAATGTCCGTGTGGGATGGTAAAACGGTATGGGGATAGAATTAGGGGATGGGTGACCATTTTTAAAGTCGAAGTTGCGTACACAGTGCTTTGTTGGTTGGGCAGGTCGGCTCATAACCCGGAGGCAACGGGTTGGATTCTAACTACAGGATAAGTATTCGTGCACAAATAAAAAAGAATTGTTCTGAATCTGGGTGTTGTGGGACCATGGTTCTCGTAGTTCCTGGGTCCCTAGACACAAGGAATCCTAGTTAGAGTCCAGGATCTATGTATGTGATCGTTGGGTGTTATTATTATTATTATTATAATCAAATCGAGTCGTTTTTTACTAAAATCTTAGCAATAAAAAACTCAAATGCAGTATTTTGATAAATTGGCAAAGCGTTCAAATGCATTTTGATTGGCAATTTTGCGTACGAAGAAACCATGACATATATTTAAAAAAAAATACTGAAAACATTGAAAAATCATTACCAAATCCAAGTTCTCAATATGGTGGATCATCAGATGTGCGGGACCAAGCCACCTTGAAACAAGGAGAAAAAATCAGCTGCTGACCTGAATACATTATTTTCATTTTATTTCCGTTTTCTTACACCATTTACTGTATGATTTATACCTTATGGCAGGTGTACGTGGTGCTGGTAAAACTTTCTACATGATAGAACCGATCGAAGAAGTCATTGCAGCTGGAATTGTAGCTGTTAGCTCAGTTGTAACTTTATCAAATAATGTTATTTTGCATTGTTATTTCATGGGTAATATTAATTATAATAATTCTATTTGCGTCTTCATACACCATTTACTGTATGATTTATACTTTATGGCAGGTGTACGTGGTGCTGGTAAAACTTTCTACATGATAGAACCGATCGAAGAAGTCATTGCAGCTGGAATTGTAGCTGTCAGCTTAGTTGTAACTTTATCAAATAATGTTATTTTGCATTGTTATTTCATGGGTAATATTAATTATAATAATTCTATTTGCGACTTCATACACCATTTACTGTATGATTTATACTTTATGGCGGGTGTACATGGTGCTGGTAAAACTTTCTACCTGATAGAACCGATCGAAGAAGTCATTGCAGCTGGAACTGTAGCAGTTTATTTCATGAGTAATATAATAATAACGAGTGAGTAATCCAAATAAAGAAAAAGAACTGAAAAAAAGTCACTGCATCTAAAACTATAATATCATTTAAGCTATTAAAAGTTTATTAGTTTTCTACAAAGCTCACAGCTCAAAAGTCACATTCAAAATTATATTTGGCGTGTAACGAGCAACAGCCAAATTTATACATGTGATAATTTAAAAGTCCAAATGGCAGATGATTTACTGGTTATGTAAGCAACGTACCAAATGTACCAAACTCAAATGAGTCAGTAGATGGCCAAAATTAATACCTTTACGTATGAAACAACCAAATTACGATGTGTTGAAATATAATGGAGATATATAAACATTTTGAACCAATCCAATAAATCCCGTTTATCCCGTGGTTTAATTTCAACTATTTCAAATAATTATTAAGAATGATATCTATGACTCGAGTCTTTTAGGATCCGGTAAAAAAAATTTGGGTAAAAAGAACAACTTAGCTGTAATGTTACCATAAACCTGTAGTTATAGATATACGGTAGAAGCTTGCTGAATCCACGGAAGTGGTAGTATAGGAGCACAATACGTCGCGATAAATGAAACGGCCGATCCGATGCCGGTCGCGACAAAAAGTCCTCGTAAAACAAACGGATTAGAGGGTCGCGGCGGGAAGACGTGCGGCTTCGAAACCAGCGACTGAAGTAAAACTTGGTATTTAGTAAAAAACGGGAAATTAACCTTATAGGTCTTGTAAGCAGAGAAGAAGAGAAGGTCATATAGACATATACAGGAAAAGAGGGGAAGGTAGCTGTTCAAAAGTAATCCCGCCTTTACACTCAAGTTTAAATATGCCCTTATAGGTAGAACCATTGGCTTTTCTCCATTCTACTCCTCTATATTTTATTCCAGAATATGCTCAGAAAAGTTTTGTTTGCTTGAACCACAACGATGGCGGCTATACGGTTAACAGGGGGCGTATAATCACCTTATCCAAAGAACCTTAAGGCAGTTTTTTACCTACCAGCAGCGATCAATCCTGAACCTAATGAACGAGCTTGCCAAAATGTCTGAAAGATAGCCGAAAATTAAGAAATGTCAAATGTCAATAAACAAATGCCACAGTCCTGCCAATGTCGAAATTGAAGTTGACATATACTTGACTCAGCTCATTGTCAGAGTTGATCTTTACCGAACGTTTCGTGAATGATTGATGTGTTTTAGTTTATTTAGAGTTAAGGTATTTTAGTGAATGTGCTATACTTCCTGTTTCCCAAAATCCCAAAACAAAAATTTGACAAAATTTGTATTGGATAACTTAATCTTTCCGTGTTCTCCCACTACCACAGTAGGATGACTTACTTTCATCAAGAATTAATTTATAAAAAAAATGTGTATAGAGCCAATTTAGCAGTAATAAATTCTTTAACCAGTTTTGCTTCTTTCTGTTAAGCCATTAGGATCTTGCCAAATTAGGGATAGTGGAGACACCCAATAACTTGTGACGTCACACCCATCCTCTTAACGCAGAGGAAAACGATTTTACTTGACAATATAGTAAATGGCACTTACGCATCGGTGGCAGCGCTATTTTCACAGTGCCGAACTGGTTGTTGGAATGCAAGATCTACCAGTGATGCGCAAGCTGTAGCCTTGATCACCGTCGAAAGAACAAAGAAAAAGGATAGAGAATAAATGCATGACTGCGTGAACATTCATCGTCACATTTCGAATTAGCCCGCTCATTTCGTAGCCCTTGTACATATTCCCTAAACATGCATCGGCCGCGTTCATCGGAACTATAAACCGGGCCGTAAAAACGTTCCCTAAGCCGCGTGCATACATCACTAACGACATTCAACACATCGACCAGGACCACTATACCTGTATACCTGTGAAACGCGTTCATAAGGAAAGTTTGAAATGAACCATCAGAAACACATATTTGTATGAATTTGATAATTTCAATACGCAGTTTATGTGCATAGTTAGTATGGACATTTTCAAATTAAGAATGAAATTTCTTCTGTTGCATTGCAATCAAAGTTCCTTGATAACCTCCTAGTTCATTCTTAGCAAGGTCCAGCAGTAAAGGTATTCATCCACTACAGCCCACTTTTCCTTCCACATCCGGTCGAAATAATTTGCGACGATTGCCGTTTCGCGCGACCAACCCCCATTCCATTTTCTCCGACGATCAAAACGCCAGCGTAAGTTCGGTACGTTTCGTCGAAACTCTGGGTCCTCCCATCAACTAATACGTAGGTTGGTGCAAGTCACGAGACGCAAGAGGTGGCGTCTAAGGGAATACTGCCTGGCGACACGGGAGATACTACACGCGGCCTTTTTAAGAGTGGTTATTATTTGTTGTTACAAGCCGATGTTTAAATAATTATGAATACTGAAATCCACATTTTTTTTGGGATATGTTTTTTTTGTTTTTATTACTAGCTTCTACCCGTGGTTTCACCCGCGTGGCCTATAGGAAAGTAAATCAACCATCCATTTCACCCTCTTAGGGGCGGAATTTTAAGAACCCTACCCTTACCCTTTCATAGTGGATACCTACAATTCACACCCTCCAAATTTCAAGTCTCTAGGACCAGCGGTTTAGGCTGTGCGTTGATATATAAGTCAGTCATTCAGTCAGTCAGTCAAGACTTTGAATTTTATATGTAAAGATTTTATTATGATCATTAAACATTCAAAGTAATAAAAAAATTATTACAATTTTCATCGACACTGAATAGCATGGAATGAAATTTTAATTAGACAGCTTCAAAAGTTAGTGTTTAATAAAAAATGGCATAGTACAAGAGAGGCCTATACCCAACAATATCGAAGTTCATGATATTAGTTTAGGTTAATAAAATCATAAATACTGGAGTGAGTATAATTAAAAAATCTTTATAAATCCTCAGTCATAAGGATTTCAATTGACACCTCTATTAACAATTGAAGGGGTGAGAATAAAAAGGATTTAACTGATTTTTTTCACCAAATGACTTATGGGTATCGTTGGATTCAGCGTGAAATTATCTTCAATAATACATTCTCAAAATACCGAAATGAGGCTTAAATCTCGAGATTTTGAGTCTAAAAATGGTTTATCTGTCACAGGAATACACTTCTCTCTTCTCTTAGCATAAAAACATTACTTTATTTCTTTTATTATATTATATTTTTACAGTCATTGTATGAATTAGTACTATATTTGGTAATTTTAAATAGAAATAAAACATTTTCAAGCAACTGAAACTTACATAAACCTTTTCTATTACCTTATAAGCACTCTACATAAAAATGACGCCGTTGACGTTTAAAGTAAATTTTCTCGGAACTGTCAATTTGTCAGTTAAATCCTTTTTATTCTCAACCCTTCAATTAGAAATTACTAAAATGCTTGTGATTGTCACAAAGTTGTTGTGTTTGAAACTATTTATATTTATATCGATCGGTATATTTGCATAGTCAGCAACTACTTTATACTTACCCGCTATCCGCTTGTCGCTTTCAACCAAAGTAACCGGGAATCCCTCTTACTAATGGGGCATGGTTGAGAGCGTCCGTGTTTACTTTTATTGTCAAGATAAATCTGTCTTAACTGTCCCGATAATCGCTACTAACTGCCGTACGAATAAATATGGCGCTAGCTTCGTAAATATGGCGTCTATTGTAAATATGGCTGCCGTGTGGGAGGGATATTAAATAAAATTGTTTGTTCTTGAACTGCGAGTTTATGTGATAAAACATTTTTCACTTATTACTAAGGAAAGTCATAAATTTTAATGAAATGGAAGTTTAAGATCTTTACAAAATTGGAAGAGGCTTAAAAGTTCATGCAGCATTCAAAATACGCCGTGTGCATAGGCCTTAAATGTTATTTATTCTTATGATTCGCTCTTCCTTGTTCTACGCTCCACATACGTATTACACAAACAGAAACTCTAAATACACATCACAATAGGTATGCACCAAATCAAATGACACAAAAACTATACACGAAAAATCCAAATTTAAACAATGTACAGTCAAACATAAAAACAAAATAAATGAAATATAAATAAACTAAACAATACAAAACATTCCTTATTTGTTCCTGCGGGAACATACATAATAAACTTGTAACCAAGATCAAATATGTGCGTAGAAGATAATTCAGAAAAATATATTGTATTGGTCTTTCGAAGTAGTAGTATAATATAGTTTTAAGAACTTTTGTGTCTGGCTGTTTTTATGAAAATTCATCTCGCATAAACTACTGGATGGATTTGATGCCCTTTGCTATTACAAATTAATTGGTTACAATCGAGTTCCGTCATCATCAGAGAGTTAATTAATAAATGTTATGTTTGTAAAAGGGAAAGAGAAGTTAGGACGAAAAGAGAAGAGAAGGAGAGATTAGGAAAAGTGAAGACAAAGGGCAAATAGAGCGGTATGGTGGATAGGTTGTATGAGGGAGGTGGTGGAGCAAGGGGGTTAAGGTGAAAAATTAACCCGTGCAAAGGTTATATATTATTAGCTATAGTTCTAACCAAAATTATCATCAAAATGATTTCTTCGTCTCAAAATGATTTTTAATTATCTCTACATATTTATCTACTTTAATTAAGTTTAGAACGTGTAGATCTATTAAGATTTTTACTGCCATTAATTAACTTTTCTAGCACAGCTCTTGCAACTTTTCATATCAGACAAAACAGTTTCCCTCCTGCTAAAATTAAAGCATGAAAGTTTAATTTTACAGCTTTCGAAGTTAAAGTGTATATAAAATTTTTGATCATAAACTATATCACGGTCTCACTCGCACACTTAACTTAAACGTTATGGTTAGCGTTATAGTCTTAATAGCTTTGCAGAGTGCACGTTATCAAGAATGAGTTTTAAGTTGCACTGCTTACCACTTAAGATAACCGCTGTAAGAAATGTCTAACTTTACCGTTTACGACACCTACTGATAGACTATAAATATTTGCCAAAGCATTTTGATCTTTTGAACCTAAAGAAGATCGGGAAATTTATTTTATTGTAATAGGTTCGGTAACAGACAATAGACCTTTAGATACATTAGTACAAAATCAACATGATACAGCTATATAAACCTAAACGCCAATTATAACCGTACACTACTTAAACTAAGAAATCTTTGACACTATATAAATAAACAATTATTCTAAATGCAAGTAAATTTGTACAATATTAGTTACTTAATTAAATTATTGATAGCAAGTTTGAAGGATGCAAAAGTACAAGAAAACATGTCACTGGGATCATTTAATTCATCGTATGTGCATAGCACATCCTAATCCATTCTAGTCCTAAAAGACTGTTCCGTGAAACGTTATTGTAGGTAGGTGGCATGTTAAATAGCTGAAAACTACGTACAGAACGTGAGGGTACTTTGAAATTGACACTCATTAATTATTTTGGTGAACTTTTGAAACTAAATTTATTGTATTATTTACATTGAATTGAATACATGAAAAACTCTAATATTAACTACAAGACCGAAAGCGTCAATAGTCACAAAAAAGTGAAGCTGACAAAAAATGCCTGGTCTTAGAATGTGAGGTTTGATAAGTAGTCTGCGTAGTTAACAAATGAAAAATTAATAAAAAATACACGTTTAAGCACGAAGCCCAGTATGCACCCATAGGAACAGTTACTCAAGAGACATTAATGACCACATGAATGTGGGTTCCCACTGAAAATCAGTTATAAAGTAAAGCAAACTCTTATGACCTTAATTGTGTGCTGAGTCGGGAGTTGCCTATATCATGACGTCACACAACCTTTTAGTTTATCTATTTTTTTCGTGTGATTTGTCTTATGTAAGTGTCTATTTGTAGAAATGTAATGTTGTGTGATGTTTTGAATAAATATATATTTATTATTTCTTTTCTTAGACACCTTATTCTAATTATCATTGGTGAAGCCCGTCTTAGTGGCTCATATAATCATAGATAAAGTGATTCTTACCTTATTTACTATTGAAATCATATATTGAAGTAAAAAACAATCCTGTTTTTACTAAGCTTTTTGTTAAAGTTAAAAAATATAAGAACAATCGGTAATCAGAATAGTATTAAGGTATCACAATGGGCCGGGCAGTAGTGTGTAAGCACTACAGCTGAAGAGCACTGTAGCCAGTGAAATTATTGGGCAAATGAGACTTTATGACCTGACCGAGGTAATATGATTACTAGACTGTGCTGATGCTTCGGGATGACGTTCGCAATGCATGCGAAACCTTATATTTTAGAGTTCCGTGTCATGAATATTTTGTTTCTCGTTCACAGGAAACCATTCACAATATTTCTCATAAAGCATTTCCAATAACGGTTCTCCGCACGGCAATTATTTACAGAGTGTGTTTGTAATTAAATTCAATATACAGTTTGTATAGGCCTCCGGTTACCAATTAATAACATATTAAATTCGGCGACGGATAATTACTCCATTCAATAATTTCGGAGAGTGATTACCGACGAATTCGTACTGCTTCATGGTGTGAGGTGCCGTGTGAGTGGTTTGTTACAACTTGCACTGAATTATGGTGTAATCCAATTACAGTGTCCGTGATCTACATTTACCCTCATAACTAATAAGTTCACACCATTTATTATATTTTTATTGTTGTTGGTTCTCCAAATACAAAGCTTCTAAAACCGTCTAGTTACGTGAGATAGAATTATGTAATAGAACGTATTGTTGACGTTTTTCCAGGTAGAGATAATGTTGTCAGTTGTTAACGTTGCTACCAAAGAGGGTGTGCTGCGTCGGCCGGTCCGCAAGTTGGTCTGTCTGTAAATAATGATTTAACTGGTGCTCCACACCGATCGGGGCCATATTGCCGACCGACCAACCTTTTTATATATTTAGTTTTATTTATTGCTTTTCTTTTTTTGAAATGTTTTTGATAAATGGCTCTTTTGTTTAATCTATACATATAAATTCAAAGTCCTCACTGGCTGACTTGACTTATATATCAACGCACAGCCTAAACCGCTGGTCCTAGAGACTTGAAATTTGGAGGGTGTGTTCTTTGTAAAATGTAGGTATCCACTAACAAAGGGTTTTTCGAAATTACACCCTAAGAGGGTGAAATGGGTGGTTGAATTATTTATGAAAAACATTCTTCGTTTCTTATAGGACACGCGGGCGAAGCCACAGGCAGAAACTAGTCTGTCATAAAAGTATCTACTAGTGTTGTAAAAGAGTGCGGTTCTAATTTGGTTTCAATGAATATATCATATTTTTGTTTTGGTGATATTTACTGGTTTTACGCGTGCTCAATTCCCACTGGACCCGCTCATTCTTAACAAACTAACTCTAAGTATTATATTATATTGGCTTGCGTTGCGGTTGACGATGTAGAATAAAAAAAGCGGAGGAATGGTCTATACTAAATTGAAAACCAACCAATAAAAAATTAGGTGGTAAGATGCTATAACAGTGTCCAGCAAAGCTTAGAAAATTATTAGATTGTTGTTTGTGATGGTTATCTAGTTAATGATTAATTGCTCTATCACCACTAAATATAGAAAGTTTAAGCCAATACAATACATACTGTATAATCCAACAAAACCAAAAAATCTAAACATGGATCAATTATTTATACAAATATTTGTTCTTTTTTTAGTTTTTTACAACAGAACGAAACTAGTATTAAAATTCTTTTAATATGAATCCTAATTTTTTTAAATAACTGTAGGTTTTTATTCATGAATACTTATCTTAATTAAACTTATTTATTGTTATTTACTGTTTATTAAACTACAGTAATTCAACCAAGGTTAACGATATCAAATTGCATAACACTGTAAATTTCTCCAGAAGCCACTTAGAAGAATACTTACTTTAGTACCTACATGAATGTTCATTCAAGAGTTGAATAAAACAGCAACTAAGCTAAATATCCGCCAACCAGGTTAGACATTACACGACATATCTCACCTAGACGTGCTTGCGACTAGTGCTTGCAATACAAAACAGAAACTGGTTTCCCGTCCGAAGTTGAAGTGCCAAGACGTCTATCCGGCGAATATTCGAGTGGAAAAATTTAAATATCGTATGTCGAGACTTTCCACTTTTGGCGGTAGCCCGAGCTGGGTGATGTACACTAAATGCCGAGACAGGCCTTGAGAAGTGGGAAAATATGAGAATGGAGAAGGTAACGTCGATGTATGATTCTCGATTCGGTTGACTCATATCGTGACCAGGCCTCGCCCTGTGACGCTGTAAAGGTCGGTAGAGACCAACAGCATAAGCCCGTTCAAAAAAAAGACCAGGTAAAATTTATACTGACATCAAGTAACTTATGTGTTTTTCCGGGGAAATATCAATTTATCCCGGGCAAATTTGACTCCGGTAATGTAAGTAGACCGTGAGCAAAATTTCATCCAAATCGTTTCCCTTGTTGTCAACACAGAATAATAGTCAAGAGTGAATGGGCATCTCATGGGCAAGCGTGCTCCGCCTTAGACAACTTCGTCACTTACCATCAGGTGAGTTGTTGTCAAACGCATGCCCATTTTACCATAAAAATAAAATGTTGTCAACCACTAGGTCACGCTACTTGGGTTATATTTTGTAGATTATGTAGCAGGTGGAATACATAAAAAATGATATAAATCTTCTACTGTACGTCAAAGTCTAAGTCAAAAGATTTTATTGCAAATAGGCTATTTTTTGCACTGTTACAAGTCAAAATTATATTAGGTACTTAAAGTTAAGTTATTATACTAAGCCCATTACAATATATGAAGTTGAAAAAAAAGCAGTTCTCTTTCTCATTACTGGTGCTAGCAAACCGCCACAATGCAGAACAGAAAACTCCGATCCGAAGCTTCGATTACACCTGTAAAGAAGAAGCTACAAGAAAATGTACAGTGATGTATTTTTTTTCTACTGTGCTTTACTAAGCTTTTGCTTTGCTGTAATAAACTTTAAATAAAGTTTATTACAGTTGAGTATGTAATGAATATATTACAAAAGTAACCACCCTCACTTCACACCGACGCAAGAAAAATACTAAGATTATCTTAATAAACATAACAAATAGAAACTGAAATTATTAATCACACTAATATTATAAAGGCGAAAGTTTATATGTGTGTATGTTTGTTACCTCTTCACGCTCAAACGGCTGAAAAGATTTGGATGAAATTCGGTACCAAGATAGCTAATACACTAGATTAACATATAGGTAACGTTTTATCCAGAAAAAGTGAGATTTTCCCATGGGATGGGTAAATAATTAAAATACTTTTTATCCGCGGGTGAACCCCGGGGTGCAACTAGTTATTAATATATCAACAGGCAATAGGAAAGGTACCTAAGATTTCATAATGATTTCATCGTCGATAGTAAATGAAGACCAGGAAAAATAAAGTCCATTCGTATGGTTCATTTCGTAGTTCGTTGTACGCAGACGCTGTATAGAGGTGCGCCGCCCGCCGGTGAGCGACCTGCGACCGTGATATGCAATACGGATAGTCGGTTTAGTGCCAATTTTAATTCCTTCAGCGACGCAGTTTGCAGAATCATGTTGCCATGAATATATCACTTGTTTTTACAACTGTACCACAGAATAGAGTAGTTTCGTAACCGTGCACAGTGTAAGATCACGAACTGAAAGCAATCCATTTAATTGTAGGTACATTATATTTATGTTTTCTTAAACTCAAAACTTAAACTAGCAGTACATGTTAGCACGCAAGCATGTTACATCCTAGACCGCATCGTTACCATCAGCCAATTCAACAATAAAAAAAACATCGAAATATTTATAATTATGTAGTTTGTATTTTATTTCATTATGTAATTATTATTTATGTTATAGTATTATTCTATTCATTAATATCTGTTATTAATTAAATTTGTAAAAATATGTATTTTTGTGCCTTAGTTATGCTCATTTCCTTATGGCACGACTAATCTAATCGTTTCTCTGCACGCCTTAGTTGACTGGTAGAAAATGCTGTTAGCGTTAAGTCCTCTTTCTTGTATTAAATAAATAAATAAATATGTGATAATTTCACAAGCTCGAAACCGGAACACAGCAATGCTTGCACACTACTGCTCGGCCAAATATCTGGCAGTGCAGGTTGCACACCTACCCAAACTGTTGCAGAAAAGTCCTACCGCTTAATAACTAGTATTATAGTACTAGCAGTAGAGTCACAAAAAATCAGAAATGTAATATTTGTGTTACTTTAATTGAGCAGGTGGAAGAAAATCGTGATGATAGGACCAAATCTGAAACCGACCGACTATCAATTCACCAGTCAAGGACGCACCTTTTGAAGCCTTCACAGCACATAGTTTTAGGGGCATAACGCTAGCAAACTAGAAACTACGTGCGGCTTGTCATAGTTAGAACCAGTGCTTTTCCGTAATAGAGTTTAGCTGGTTGTCGGCACCATAACCCTACAAAGCGTTTCCACGCAAATTGACGGAACGTAACACCGATTGGAACGTTGCAAACGCGTCAGACTCGCCGGGCGGTGAGTGACCCGCCATGATATGCAATACGAAACCCTGCTCTACGTACCTATACTATAACTTATCCTTTAACGTCTCGTCGTGAAAAATGACGACTAGGATTAACGAGATCTAAGGGCAATGCCATAGCGTGATTATGTTTACAGAAATGTATTTATTGGAGTTGATTAAATTCTGATGACAGGGCAATGTGGCTGTAAAAATAAGGTAAATTAATGAATAGTGTAGATTGCTTTATCTATACTGAATGTATAGGTAAGGTTCAAGGTTTTAGGTAGGTCTTTTTTTAACCAACTTCTAAAAAGAAGGAGGTTCTCAATACGACTGTGTTAAAAATAATGTACTTTACCTCAGAACTTTCGACTATGTGAATTACCTACTTGCAGTTGGCTGGAGCATTTGGACTGTCTATAGGTCATCGCGGCCAGTATATAGTTATTAAATCATTGTAGTATTTAGTAAATAAAGGCAATTTGTCGTGTTTAAATAAAACATTTCATAAGTGTTATCGATTTTGGTGATTCTTTCTTTATTTGAAAGCTAGTGCTTTCCGTGTGATTACAATTTGGTCTAGTTCTAACAATGGCATCTATGAGAAAACCATGTAAGTCTAAAGTCGGTTTTTTACGCTTTGCGTTTGTCTTTAAAGTAAAGGCCTGCACTGACGTCCCTTATAGGATGTTTTGAGCATTTACCGCCAGCCTATTTACCCTAGCCACCCTATTATCCACTCATTACAATGGCAGAGAACTGCCACAGGTGTTCCAGTGATGATGATGATAGTGAAGATGATGCTAAAGCATGTGGTGCAAGAATGAATGTTCTAGATAAAGGCATACCTAACCTATATTTTCAACTAAATACTACAATGATATAAAACTAACATCTACTTAGCACTATAACCTAATTAAAAAAAAGCATTTTGATTATATACGACCCGCGATGACCTTATACAGATACAGTCCCAACATGCTGGCAGCATTGCCCCGTTGAATTGCAATGCTGATTCGTTGTACCAAATACCAAATAAGTGCCAGCATATGTTATTGTTATTCCTGCGTCTATTCTTAATCAAATTCTACTTTTTTTACCAGTTTATAATATTAGCGTGGATAATTCTATGCACAGATTAGCGATTGTTTCGATTGTGACAGGCCGAGTATGTCTCGATAACTGCTCTACACTAGACAGTGTAGAGCAGTTATCGAGACATACTCAGACAGCCACGTAGCTGCTAATTTGAAGCCGATTGCTTATTGACAGGGTTGTCGTGGCATGGCTTGGCCATCGTGACGTTTTCTGATGAAATGCTTATTATAAAATAGATAATCACTTTTTTTTCAAATTTGACCAGATCTTAAAATATAAGCAGTTTTTCATTTTGTCTTCAAATCGTAGAATATATATGATATTTTGCGGGTCTAAACAGAAAGAAGTCAAAGCTATTTTTAATTAAGTTTTATTTTTAATGTTTTATACTAGACTATAGCAGTCTAAAGTTCTAGATTTCAAAGAGTGCAATTTAAATTGATTTCAATAATTTATATTATAATAATTATGGTATTATAATAAAAATTTTCCAATTCAAGTCTTCATGCTGCAGCAATTTTAAATGACATATAAAATAAAAATTGTCCTGTCTGTAGGGTATTTTATAAATTGTAACACTATAAATATAGTTTTTTGGTATGCTCATTTACTGACCCTGCTCATCTATAACACTTATTACAAAGAAACAAATTGAATATGACCAAGTAGCCTAAGTAGCATTACGCCAATTTAAACAGTAAGTCTAAAATAAAAATCCCGGTTAAGCACAAAACGCTTAAACTGCACAATTTATTATAAACACAACCCTAAGACTAGAAGTCTAGGATTTTTACTTTTAATCTCACAAGAGCGTCGCGTGTTTGTCTTTTGTTTAACGACTCCACCCGGTTGGAAACGGGACACTACTCTAGCGCGACACTTCAGACACTCCTTAAAGGTAGTTTAAATCGGTTTCACCTTTATAAGCAGGTGAGATTGGATTTTTAAACTTTATTGTTGCAGTTTGTATCGCTTCAGATATTTTGTGGTATAAGCTTTTGAAAACAAGTGAAGTTGGAGAGTTGAAAGAGTTGAAGTGGGAGAAAGATTTAGGTATTTTTGAAGTAAAACTTCTTTGCACACGACTTTGGGCGTAAGCTGGTGAATGCGAGGCGAACGGAAGTTGAAGTTGGTTCACGTAGATCTACATTATCAACATAACAATTTATATAATAGGTCTTTACCTATGAAATTGCCGTATTGCAGTACAGACTTTTTCAAACCAAAAAAAGTTTTGATTGGCTATGAATTCTAAATTCAAATTAATTTTGTTTTAAAAATATGACATTCTATTTACAATATAAGTCTTTTGTTTATTGATTAGCGTTGTATTTTCATTACATTTCAACATTTTTCCTCATAATGGATACTTTGAAATTTCGTGTAATTATGGAATATGAGTTCCGTCGTGGCACCAACGCGGCACAAACGACACGTAACATCAACGACGTTTACGGAGAGAACTGTACAAACGAACGTACAACCCGTTATTGGTTTGCTCGGTTCCGTTCTGGGAATTTTGACTTGAAAAATAAACCTCGTGGTCGTCCGGAAACTTTGGTCAACAATGATGAATTAAAGGCGATTGTGGAAGCTGATGAATCTCAATCTACAGCTGAGCTGGCAGCAGCTTTTGATGTTAGCATCAAAACAATATTGGTCCATTTGCGACAGATTGGCAAGATAAAAAAGCTTGATAGATGGGTGCCCCACGAACTTAACGATCGCCAGCGCAACGTACGCGTCGAGACTTGCCTTGCGCTGCTTAACAGGCACAGAAATGAAGGAATTTTGAACCGAATTGTTACGTGCGACGAAAAATGGATTCTTTTTGACAATCGAAAGCGCTCAGCAAGTTGGTTAGATCCTGGTTCGGTACCAAAGCAATGTGCAAAACGAAAAATGACCCCTAGAAAGGTGATGGTCACAGTATGGTGGTCTAGTGCTGGTGTGATTCATCATAGCTTTTTACAAAACGGTGAGAGCATTACTGCAGATGTGTACATTGAAGAACTGACCACAATGATGGCGAAACTTGCACGTCTGCAACCAGCTTTGGTCAATCGGTCGTCTCCACTGCTACTTCACGACAACGCGCGACCCCATACTGCACAACAGACCGTCTCTAAGCTGCGTGAGTTGGGTTTGGAAGCTCTCCCTCATCCGCCATACTCACCAGATCTTGCGCCTACCGACTATTACTTTTTCCAAAATTTGGACAACTTTTTAGCGGGAAAAAAATTCAATTCCCGAGAGGCAGTACAAAACGCCTTTGAAGAGTTTGTTGTCTCCCGTCCTGCTGATTTTTTCAAGAAGGGCATCCATAAACTGCCACAGCGTTGGCAAAGATGCATTGATTGCAGGGGTGATTACTTTGAATAAAAGAAATAAATAAGTTCGAAAAAAAAATACTTTAACTTTTTTCAAACAAAACGGCAATTTCATAGGTAAAGACCTAATAATAGGTCTTTACCTATGAAATTGCCGTTTTGCAGTACAGACTTTTTCAAACAAAAAAAAGTTTTGTTTGGCTATGAATTCTAAATTCAAATTAATTTTGTTTTAAAAATATGACATTCTATTTACAATATAAGTCTTTTGTTTATTGATTAGCGTTGTATTTTCATTACATTTCAACATTTTTCCTCATAATGGATACTTTGAAATTTTGTGTAATTATGGAATATGAGTTCCGTCGTGGCACCAACGCGGCACAAACGACACGTAACATCAACGACGTTTACGGAGAGAACTGTACAAACGAACGTACAACCCGTTATTGGTTTGCTCGGTTCCGTTCTGGGAATTTTGACTTGAAAAATGAACCTCGTGGTCGTCCGGAAACTTTGGTCAACAATTATGAATTAAAGGCGATTGTGGAAGCTGATGAATCTCAATCTACAGCTGAGCTGGCAGCAGCTTTTGATGTTAGCATCAAAACAATATTGGCCCATTTGCGACAGATTGGCAAGATAAAAAAGCTTGATAGATGGGTGCCCCACGAACTTAACGATCGCCAGCGCAACGTACGCGTCGAGACTTGCGTTGCGCTGCTTAACAGGCACAGAAATGAAGGAATTTTGAACCGAATTGTTACGTGCGACGAAAAATGGATTCTTTTTGACAATCGAAAGCGCTCAGCAAGTTGGTTAGATCCTGGTTCGGTACCAAAGCAAAGTGCAAAACGAAAAATGACCCCTAGAAAGGTGATGGTCACAGTTTGGTGGTCTAGTGCTGGTGTGATTCATCATAGCTTTTTACAAAACGGCGAGAGCATTACTGCAGATGTGTACATTGAAAAACTGGCCACAATGATGGTGAAACTCGCACGTCTGCAACCAGCTTTGGTCAATCGGTCGTCTCCACTGCTACTTCACGACAACGCGCGACCCCATACTGCACAACAGACTGTCTCTAAGCTGCATGAGTTGGGTTTGGAAGCTCTCCCTCATCCGCCATACTCACCAGATCTTGCGCCTACTGACTATTACTTTTTCCAAAATTTGGACAACTTTTTAGCGGGGAAAAAATTCAATTCCCGAGAGGCAGTACAGAACGCCTTTGAAGAGTTTGTTGTCTCCCGTCCTGCTGATTTTTTCAAGAAGGGCATCCATAAACTGCCACAGCGTTGGCAAAGATGCATTGATTGCAGGGGTGATTACTTTGAATAAAAGAAATAAATAACTTCGAAAAAAAAATACTTTAACTTTTTTCAAACAAAACGGCAATTTCATAGGTAAAGACCTAATATTATGTTGGTATGTC
This sequence comes from Ennomos fuscantarius, assembly GCA_905220475.3. Taxonomy (NCBI): domain Eukaryota; kingdom Metazoa; phylum Arthropoda; class Insecta; order Lepidoptera; family Geometridae; genus Ennomos; species Ennomos fuscantarius. The sequence goes on from HG992040.1 coordinate 13,464,175, forward strand.
CGGTAAAATGAGAATTCACAATTGACGAGATGGCGACATTATCATTAAACAAAGCAAAAACAAAGTTATACCGGCCGATAGATGGAGCTAAACTAAAGAAGTTTTTTTTTCAGTCGTGTGGTCACTAAAGCACACACTTTTTTTCTTAATTATGTACGGCTATATATTATGTACGGCTATATATTATGTACGGCTATATATTATGTACGGCTATATATTAGAATTCCATTTATTAGGTAGTTGAACGAAATAATGTTGCCTCATCTAAACCAATAGTGGTTGCAACAGTTCATATTTGACAGCTTATGTGGTGTGGTGGTTCAGCAGGTCGGCTCATTACACGGCGGCGCCGGGTTTGATTCAATTTATGCACAGAAAAATAAGCGCAAATACTTGTTTTGAATCTGAGTGTTGTGGGACCATGGTTCTCGTATTTGCTGGGTCTCTAGACATTTCCTAGTTAGGATCTAGGATGTATGTATGTCTCCATCCCTGCATAGAAAACTCATGTAAGTAGATAAAATCAGGTACTTTGATTTTTATGAAGATCGATCGATTTTATGTCGCTAACATTTTGTTCATCACTGAATTAAAATTTTCATAAAAATCAAATTAAAGCTTCATATTAAATATTTTTATTGCACTTTATTTGTGTCGCACTCAATTTGTATATCTTTACAAGTTATTGTGAAATGATTTTACTTCAGTTTCACTTTCGCCCTTGGTATTTATGACTTCAAATTACATGCTCAAATTATAAAATAAACCTTAGCTGCATTGATATAAAGCTTACTTTAAAAATAGAAGGACAACATTATAATAAGTGCACTTGACATTCGCCAACTTTATGTGGACATTTTCGATTTTATGTGACAAGCGAAATTAGTATACAGAGGTATTTGTTGCGAAATAAGTCTTGCCAGTGAATCCTTAAATTGTTAAGTCGGGTAAATAACACTTCAAGGCATTTCGAAATGCATAAATGCAAAAATATAAATGCCCATCAATTAATAAGGAAAAAGAAAACAAACTTTATGTTTATTGTTATAAAATTAGCACAATTTGCTTATCTTTAGGATTTTTTTATTTAAATAAACAAATATTAAATATATGTTAGTGGACATTTCTCACAGCGCCATCTAGTACCAAATTAAGCACAGCTTGTACTATGAGAGTCAGATAGCTGATAGAATACTTAGATACTTTTTTGTTTGTAAATATATACACAGAATACAATATAACATCTAGACACAAAACAAACATCGATGTTCATCACACAAATGTTTGTCCATTTGCCCAATAATTACACTAGCTACAATGCCCTTCAAACCAGAACCCAGTAGTGCTTGCGCACTATTGCTTGGCGGCAGAACAACTGGCAAAGCGGTGGTACCTATCTAGACGAACTTTGCAGGAAAGTCCTATCACGTAGGTAGTAAATAAATAAATAATAACATCCAACGATCGCATACATAGATCCTGGACCCTAACTAGGATTCCCTGTGTCCAGGAACTACGAGGATCATTGTCCCACAACACCTAGACACTCAATAATTTGCACTTTTTTTCTTTGCACATTTGTGCACAGAAAAACTTGTCCTGCCGCGGGAATCAAACTCGCCGCCTCTGGATTATGAGCAGATCTGCTCAACCACCACACCACAGAGGCTTACGAGGATTTCAACGTTAGTTTTTTATATAAAACGAGCTTCTGCTCGCAGCTTCGCCCGCGGCGTGGCCTATGGGAAAATAATTCAACCACCCATTTCACCCTCTTAAGGGTGGAATTTCGAAAAATCTTCTCTTAGCGGATGTCTACGTCATAACATCTACTTGCATGCCAATTTTCAGCCTGATCCGTTCAGTGGTTTGGGCTGTGCGTTGATAGATCACTATGTCAGTCAGTCACATTTGAGTTATATACGAGTATATTTAGATTTAGTCGCTGCATTGCTAACGCGTCGTTTCGCCATTGCTTAGCAGGTTCAGCCTTGAGGACAAATATCAAAATGTATCAGAACCATCAGGCATGTATCTAGCGAAACCAAGTTTCGAGAACTTGGGAATTCATTTGTCTGTCTGGAAGTTTCGTCGGTACAATGCACGAGACACACCGATTAAAAGTACGGCAATTTTATCAAAGAAGTAAATAAAATTAAAATTTTCTAAATTTAAACATTTAATCCAGTTACTGCTGTTTCGTTAGGTAAATAAATAAATAAATAAATATGTGTGGACATTTCACACAGCGCCATCTAGCCCCAAACTAAGCAAAGCTTGTAATATGGGAACCAGATAACTGACACAATACTTAGATACTTTTGTTTGTAAATACATACATAGAATACAATATAAACACCCAGACACAGAACAAACATCGATGTTCATCACACTAATGTTTGTCCTGGGTGGGCATCGAACCCACGACCTGCAGTTCAGAAGGCAGGGATACTACCAACTGAGCTATCGGGCCAGTCAAGTTAGGTATTTCTATACTGTCCGTTTAAACTAAGCTATCAAAGTATTTGAAGGGTGTTATAAATGAGTAAGCTACTCCTAGTAGCCAGGATTTGAGACTTCTATAAGATGTTCTATAGGGTCTCCTTTAGGGCTTTGTAAACTACTAGAGTTTCTGACACAAAGTTTCAAGTAACCACTCGATTCTCGATTAGCGTATTATGGCCACGTCTTGATTTGTAAAGCTTGCCAACATGTTCACCGCCCCGTCTGCCCCTGTGCCCCCCAGACGGGTGTGAGCGACCGGGCGCGACGCCTATTCTCTAAACTAGCCGTTCACCCCGGCTCCGTCCAGACGACCTGTTACACACTCCACTTGCCACACTCCCTGTACCGACACAACATCCACTGTTAACGATACCGATGGTAATCAATTATGGACGTCTCGTCAAAGATTTTAAGAAACCTTGTATGACTTACAAAAATTTGGTAACCTACTAGTAATTTATACAATAGGTCATAAGTTCACATTTAAATATAATTATAAATAATAACGCCCAACGATCACATATATAGATCTTGGATGCTAACTAGGATTCCCTGTGTCTAATGACCCAGGAACTACAAGGACCATGGTCCCACAATACCCGGACACAGAACAAGTATTTGCGCTTTTTTTCTGTGCACAAATACTTGTCTTGTCGCGGAAAAAAAGTGCTAAAAAATAGCCTATTGAGAGTTTTGGCGGGAAAACGAAAAAGATCGCGTCGCCGCATTGTATTATTTTCCAAAACTTGTGTTATTTTCAGTGTTAGTGCATAAAATTGGTGGCATTTTATTCGTTAAGTGCTGGATTACAGGCGTGAGTGTGCGAAAATGGTATAATGATGGTGAAACGCTTCTTTTCGTGCTGTTTCCAAAACTCCATAGAAGCTTCAAGTAAAGTTGCCACCACTTTACTAGGAGTATGACTTTGACTAGACTGACTTGACTATGACTTGACTTGATGATTTCGACTGTGACTTGACACATATTTGCGTGAAATATCGATAACTTGATAAATTATCAATAACTTGACTCTGGCTAAATACACAAAAGTGTGGACCCAAATAAAAAAAAAAAAAAAAATAGCCTATTTGCAATAAATCTTTTGACTTTGACTTTGACTTTGGAACCGAACCCGCTGCCTCCACGCTATGAGCGGGACTGCTCAACCACCACACCACAGAGGCTGTTTGGTTAACTTTAGTTGAAACTATTCTTAAAGATATATGAAAGGACTATAAATTGAGTTTTAAGCTTTTGTGCAGATATTCGTTGGGACATTATAACTGCATCATCATTAACATAAATATTCTAATAAATTTACTGGCCCGATAGCTCAGTTGGTAGTAGCCCTGCCTTGTGAACTGTGGGTTGTGGGTTCGATTCCTACTCAGGACAAACATTTGTGTGATGAACATAGGTGTTTGTTCTGTGTCTGGGTGTCATATTGTATTCTATGTATGTAACAAAAAGTATCTAAGTATTGTATCAGTTATCTGGTACCCATATTACAAGCTTTGCTTAGTTTGGGGCTAGATGGCGTTGTGTGAGATGTCCACACATATTATTATTATTATTATTATTATAATTTTCAATAAATTTCAAATTTCACATATCTATTTAGGTTTACTACAATCAATATTTATTACAAACAATAATTATGTTATTGGTAAAAATAACACGTTGCATGTGATATTTACATAATAACTATAATAAATAGAAGCAATAGCCCGTACCAGCTTCTACTTCAGAATATTTGTGTCCTGCTTGGTCTAAAAACACAGGTACAGAGCAGGGATGCTGATCTGGACCAGAACATACAACCACATTGAAAATATTTTGAACACTGAGTAGGTGATTGATTGTAGGTTTTCTTTTACCAACAGAATACTATAAAATGTTCTAGAATAAGACGCCATCAAACTTATAATCACTATAGAAAACTGCGTGAATCAGCTAGATGGTGCGGCATTACCTAATTTTCTACTCGTTTGGCAAGCTACCACCACGGACTAGGTATATATATAACTAATCTGTGCCACCACTCTTAAGTTAAGAACGTTTTATTTTATTTCATTTGTCTGTGGTGATAGTTTAAGTTGACTGACCCGATAGCTTAGTTGGTAGTAACCCTGCCTTCTGACCTATGGGTTGTGGGTTCGATTCCCACCCAGGACAAACATTTGTGTGATGAACATAGGTGATTGAACTGTGTCTGGGTGTTATATTGTATTCTATGTATGTATTTTAAAAAAAAGTATCTAAGTATTGTATCAGTTATCTAGTTCCCATAGTACAAGCTTTGCTTAGTTTGGGGCTAGATGGCGCTGTGTGAAATGTCCATACATATTATTATTATTATAAGTTAAGAACTTTTGAAACACAGACCATATATTTGTATTTTGACATGGTCCATAATTTAGAAGAAAATTTTGGATCCTAGAAGTGCAATCGCAATTCCCTCGGGAAATAAATGTTAATCCTGCCAGTATTTGATTGCAATAATGTAGTTAGTCTAGAGGTGTACCGTAGAGTTGTTGGCTCTACGGTATTCGCAGCCCCAAAGACTGCGCAGCCCGAGACGTCACGACGAAGACAAATAACGTAACCAAGTCGCCGCAGCTGGGCTATCACGTAACTCGATTGCAACCGATAGAAACACAAATTTGTATGGATTTGACAGTTTGAATACGCAGCTTATGTGCATAGTTAGTATGGAAATTTCTCCTGTTGCAGTGCAATCAAAGTTTCGTGATCACCACACACAATCACCAGACGACAAGGCAACCTTTGGTCACCAAAACGCTTTCATGACTGATATTCTATATTAAAATACTCTTTGTATACACTTGGCTAAAGATAGTTAGTAATAATTGCATTATCGTATGACTAAAGTGCATATACATTAGGTATTTTATCAAATTTTTCCACTCGGCTCATCAAATGAAAAACTCCACTATCTCCTTTGTTCGACTTCCGCGTAACAAACACCTTAATTATAACTACATAATTATATGCAATATGCCACATTTATAAATTAATGCGACACCACAGGAGACAAAGAGCTATGAAAGTACGTGAATCATGTGCGCCCTAATTACGCATGCAATTACTTTGTATTGTGCGGCAGACGTGCAGACAGACAAATTAGGGTTCTGTTGGATAGTAAATAAGCTAACGAGAAAATTCAGATACAGTTTTAATAACTCTTAAATGCAAACCAAAATAATTGCACAGAATCATTTATGTACACATATTGTTGTATTAAGGAATTACATGACGAGCTGGTCGTTCGCCTGATGTTAAGCCACATGGCCGCTTATAACAGAACCGTGTCACTTGGAACTCTAAAATAGTATAAACTTTCGCGTGACACTGCACTGCGCGCAGCATCCTGAGACATCAACACAGTCTGGTAACAAGATTACTCAACTGTGAGGTCAGATTATAGTCTCATTTGCCCAGTAATTTTACTAGCTACTCTGAAACTGTATATGCACTACATGAGTCTAGAAGAGAACACTAGCACGTAAGAAACCATATGACTATCTTAGAAACTCTTAGAACGCGCTAAATTATCTTAACTCAAAAAAAAAAAAAAAACAATTAAATTTTATTTAAATTTACAATTAGTTTCAAAAATCAATACAGCAGCTCACGGAACCCTTTGTCAATAAATAATTAGTATTCAACGCACGACCTGGTTTGCTTTGAAAGCTGCGTAAATCGCATTTTCAGTTTTCCACATTGCAGTTGGTCGTTAGTCATACGGCTGAATCATTTACTATCGTTTCCGATACTAATTAACTGATGATTGTGTCTTAGGAATAAAAATCATTTTGCCACCCGATTCCTCAAATCTGGACTCACTTAAGCCAAAAGAAAAAATTGTAAGTTTGTAAATAGTAAAACTAAAATTAAATTAAAAACTATGCACAAACAAAACTTAATATAAGAAGCCGCTACTGGTAGGCAACGTGCCCAAAATGCTGGCGGCATTGCCCTGTTGAATAGCAATGTCTTTTAGAGACCAGACGTGGTGTGGTTAGGTGACCAAACGTATTGCCTCGATCAATCGTTTCGTTTTCGTTTAAGCCATAAGCCAGTAGCTTGACAATGTGCAAAGATGTTAGAGTATACCGAACTTTATAAAAAAATATATAAGAACCAATTTACGTTGTTTTATTTGAAAACATTTTTCTTTAATTATAATTTCGCCCGTGGGATATATAATGTCCGGGAAAACACATTACAATTCTCTAAATTAGATACAGACACAAGTATACAAAAACAAAACGCTAACATTATACACAATTACTGCAGTATGGAGCACTATAATAATGTTTATTAATGCAATAAAGTGAAATAGCTCTATAAGAGCAGTAACGTAGATGTAGCACTCATTTGGAAAAGACATTTTGTCGTTTTTTGTAAAGCACTAAAGCTGAGTTACTAGAATTGTGGAACGGTCGAGTAGAATTTAGCAAATAAGACGCTTCTTTTAATCTTTTGATGTTACTGTTCAAATATAATAATAATAACGCCCAACGATCAAATACATAGATCCTGAACCCAAAACTATGATTCCCTGTATCTCCCAAGAACTACGAGAGCTATGATCCCACCCACCCAGACTTAGAACTGCGGCTATGAAAGGATATATTAATAATAATAATAATGAACAAAGACTAGGTGGTAGGACTTTATTGCAAAGTTCGTCTAGGTAGGTACCACCGCTTTGCCAGTTATTCTGCCGCCAAGCAGTAGTGCGCAATCACTGCTGTGTTCCGGTTTGAAGGGCACTGTAGCTAGTGAAATTACTGGGCAAATGAGACTTTATGATCTGATCTCACAGTTTAGTAATCTTATTACTAGATTGTGCTGTTGTCTCTGGATGACGTGCGCAGTGCAGTGTCACGCGAATCTCTATACTTTAGAGTTCCGAGTGACACTGCAGCTGATATGGGCAGCCGTGTCGTTTAACATCAGGCGAACGGCTAGCTCGTCACGTCATTCGTTAACATAAAAAAAAAAAAAAAAAAAAAAGATCCTTAACTAGGATTCCCACAGCACCCAGACTCAGAACAAGAACTTGCGCTTTTTCTGTGCACAAATACCTGTCCTGTAGCGAGAATAGAACCCACTGCCTCCTGGCTATGAGCCGACCGGCTCAACCACCACACCACAGAGGCTGCAATGGCTGAAATGGTAAGTTAAACATATTACCATCGAAATTCCCGACGACGTCTCTTTAAGAAGCCAACCACGTGTCGTATATTTGTGGTCAGCCGTATCTACATATTATTTTGGTTCAACGTATTCCTAATTTATGAAACACTAGTTGCTCACCGCAGTTTCACTCGCGGATAATAATAATAATAACGCCCAACGATCATAAACATAGATCCTGGACTCTAACTAGGATTCCCTATATCTAAGGACCCAGGAACTACGAGGACCGTGGTCCCACATCACCCAGATTCAGAACAAGAATTTGCGCTTTACTTTTTTCTGTGCACAAATACATGTCCTGCCGCGGGAATCAAACCTGCCGCCTCCGGGTTATGAGCCGACTTGCTTAATCACCAAACCACAGAGGCTGTCTAAAGGATTAAAAGTATTCTATGCGTTAAAAGTCAAAGGTTTATTGCAAATAGGCTACTTTTAGCACTTTGACATTGACTGAAGGCAGGATTACTACCAACTGAACTATCGGGCCAGTCAGCTTTGACTTGATATCTACACAAACAAACAAACCTACAGGCAGTAAGGATATACATTTTGTATTTGGACAACAAACGACACTCAAGAGTTTAAATCAATTAGCATTGTTAAAATGCAAGACGAGTTGGAGGCCAATCCCGTATGATGAAAATTGTATGTTGTAAAATTTTCCACTGTGAGGATGATATGCCACTTCCAAACGTTGTACATCACACGCGTTTATATTTACGAGTGAAATAAACATGCGCAGGAGTTTCCGGATTTAATGCAAACATCTCAAGGCTGCGCCGAGTGCACTCGCATTTGCAGTCTGATATTGTTTAAATATAGGTACTACTTATAGACTTAATGGCATCTCTTCGGCCGAGGAAAGATAATTACTTCTATTTTGAGGTTATCGTGTACTATTACTATCATAATTACTTTTTTTTTACATAATCAATGATGTGACAAGCTTATCGTTAACCTGATGTCAAGCGACACGGCTGCCCATAACAGAACAATGTCACTCGGAACTTAAAAATATAAAGTTTCGCGCTACACTGCACTGCGCATATCATCCTGAGACATCAGCACAGTCTGGTAATTAGATTACTCGACTGTGAGATCAAATCATAAAGTCTTAATTGCCCAGTAATTTTACTACCTACAATGCCCTTCAAACCAAAACACTTACAGTAGTGCTTGCGCACTACTACTTGGCGGCAGAATAACTGGCAAAGCGGTGGTATTTACCTAGACGAACTTGTAGAAAAGTCCTACCACATAGTAAGCTTTAGTGTTGAAGAATGAAAACAAGGGTTAAAACCTTTCCTTATCATGAAAGAGTTCCCAAACCAATGGCCATTTGTACTAAAGTCTATTAAAATACAACTTAATCAAGCAACACTTTCATACAGGTTTTCGTATACGTTTTTTAAATTCATCTCAACTTGGCATACCATATACTGAACGCTCATTGGTTGCCTGTTGATCATCGGCAGTCTTAACCAATCAGCGTACAGTATTTGGCATGTTGACTAAGCGCTAACTTAGCGGCTGTCAAAATTTAGTACAGACGGGCATAGCTTGTTTTAATGTCACCTATGTGTGTGTGAGTACTGTTCGAACCCAAAATTAATATTTACGACATGGCCTTAAGTGGGAATAATTTACGTTCACAATTGTACAATACCAACAAAGTAAATTAAAAGAACTCCAATTATTTAAAAGCCTCTGAACTTTCACTAAATGCAGATTTCAAAGCTAATTTAAAAGAAACAGAACTGTAATTGCGTTGAAACTTAAATAGGCCATCAACCGTTCCTCGAAACCCTTCTAAATTAGTATCGACAATAGATCGAAATTGCCTTCCTACAAATCGGCTTTGAGTCCCTATCTGTTACAAAACTATTTCACACATAAACCCAACTCTATTTTCTGCGTCGTAAGGCTGACATTTGTCTAGTTAGAGAAGGATAGAGTTGTAAGCAAGTAATAGGACAAACAGCCTGTGAAATGAATGCCTAATTTTATTATGAGCGAAACAATTACAAGGGAAAGGGACTTGTATTGGACTATCGGTTGTTAATCACAGGCCCTCAGGCGCGGGGTGGTAAGTTACTGCCTGCGCTCACAATAAGCTATTAGACTACTTTTAAAAACTAGGTGCGCCCCGCGGTTTCACTCGCGTCGTGAAAATTTTCTTAGTATTTTTCTTTCATAAGAACCTTCTCCTAATTATAATAAACACAACAAAAAAAGAATCAACGAAAATGTTCCATCCGTTCATGCGTGATGCGATGACCAAAGAAAATAGAGATTCATTTTAGATATTAAGACAATTAATAAGTAAATATTTTTTATTTAACTATGTAGCTTAAAAATGAATGTAATAACTGACAAAATATGTAAAACCAGCAGTAGTACGCCTTTAAAGTTTTATCGCCTATACCTTTTTCGTAAAAAAGATATCGTTTCACAGCTCACACTTTCTCACCTCACAGCCACTATAAAGGCATTACTTGTGACGTCACGTGCCAAAGAAGTTGAACTTAGAGCTACCATAGAGGTGCCACAGCTTATGTGGAGGACTGGTAACTGACGTCAGTGCGTGTTTGATCTGTCTCTTTCTATTTCGGCATGAAAAAAAATAATTAAGAAAGTTTACAAATTTTTCACTACGCGGGTGAAACCGCCGGGCGCAGCAAACTTTTGCCTTTATAATATTAGTGTGATTACAAAACTTTGTAATATTTTTCTGAAATAAAAATATGATTGATTGATTGATTTATATAGCACCATTCCCAATAACACACTCGAAAGCTTCCTTGGGTTTTTACGGATCTAGCAACCTACTAACTACCTTACGGCATCCGGTTATTGACCTGTGCAACCCATTAGCATTTTTGCGATGTCATACAATAAAATCGTCTGGAGTTTGTTGCGTCTCGCCCCGTAGGTACTAATGTATACAATTAGACCTCGGAAATTGCACTTTATGCACTCTGTTTTGCTAATTTAGCCTCCGGAAAAAAAACGAGTATGCTTTAGACCACACGATTGAAGTAAAACTTCTGTAGCCTTATTAATAAACAAGAACTAACTTTAGACTAGTTACATCATATTTTATCTCTTTCGATCCAGTTAAATATTCCAGTAGCAAAAAAAGGACAAAAGCTGAAGTAACTAGTCCGAGACTAATACCCGTTTATTAATAAGGCTGCTGTAGTTAGCTCATCTATCGGCTGGTATAACTTTGTTTTGCTTTATTTAATTATAATGTCGCCATATTGACAATTGTAAATTGTCATTTTACTGGACATACAAATAAATAAAAACTAAAACATAATTAAAAAAAAAAAGTATGAAAAAAAAAATAGTTTTGCTACATTTTGACGCTTAATGGGTGATAAGTAGTATTATATTAACTCTGGGAAAAACATTGGATACTTTTATACTACGCATGCGTAACCGTGGATCAGCTAGTGTCCTATATTTGTATGTTTAGATTATTACGACACAGTTGTCGTTAGACAGAGATGGCAAAAATCCATCATTATCATTACTTACACTAGTGATTGATCAAGAAAATAATAATTTTGAAGTCATTACAACGAGGAGAAATTTTCTTACAAGTTCATAATCAAATCATCGACGTTGAGCTAAATAAATAAAGAAATATTTGACATTTGACACAGCGCCATCTAGACCCAAACTGAGCAAAGCTGGATATCCAGGTATAGTATGGAAACCAGATAACTGATACAATACTTGGATACTTTTTGATTGAAATACATACATAGAATACTATATAACACCCAGACACATCACATTTTTTTTGTCTTGGGGAATTGAACCCACGACCTACAGTTCAAAGGCAGAGCAACTACCAACTCAGTTATCAGGCCATTCAATAAAAAGTTAAAAATCATTAAACAGATGTGATAGAACAACAGTAGTTGTAAGTAGTAATTATGTATTTTAAATGTCCGGAAACATAAAATCATTAAAATCGCTTAAAGGAAAATGAAGTGAATTCGAAGCTCGTGTCCCGTCGCCCAAGTCGTGTGGTCGTGAGCCACCCGGGATGTTTATGTTTTTTATGTGCTTTGAATAAACACCACAGTGTAAAAAAGTTGAATCTAGCATAACTAAAATTTTCTTACTATAAACGATGGAATTTAATTCGTTCCTCTCCTTAAATGTATGTACTCAGACCATGCTATAGAGTAATCGTAAGAGGTGAAATTAAAAAAGTTTCTAAAATTACTGAATAACAGCCGAAATGTCTATTTAACGCTACACACAGCGCGGGCATTGGTTTAGCGCATGTAAATGTTTCGTAGGTAATAAAACACCTGCTTTGCTTAATGTCACAATTAGAATTAGAATTAGAATTTGCAGTAATTTGATAATACCTGGATTTAAGTTTTATTTCATAAGTACTTTTGGTATTCAGTTATATAGGATCTTTCTATGGCATGGACTGAGTACACACCTTTAAGGAAAAAAACGAATTATATTCCACCGTGTATATGCTTTACAAGAACTGAACAATAAATAAATATTTGTGAACATTTCACACATAGCCATCTAGTCCCAAACTAAGCAAAGCTTGTATAATCGAAACCAGATAACTGATACAAAACTTTCATACTTTTTGTTTTAGATACATATAATTCCTTTTAAAAAAGAGTCCAAACGACTTCAATACCACCGCATTTGTTTATCACAAAAATGAGAACATCATCAATGTAGTTGAAGTTGCAATACAAATTATTAAGAATAACTCAAAAACTAGCCATCAGATCTTGTCAAATTAAAATAAAATCACAATAAAGCACCAGCTTAAAAAAATAATTATCAAAATCGGTTCACCTAATTGAAAGTTCTGAGGCAACAAACACAAAAAATACAGTGAATTGAAAACGTTTTCTTTTCGATTGAAAATACAATATAACACCCACCCAAAACAAATACTATGTTCATGAAAAAATGTTTGTCCCGGGTGGAAATATTGAACTCACCACCTACAGTTCAGAAGACACAGCTACTACAAGCTAAGCTACTAAGCTATCAGGCGTGTTCTTCAATATATCTTCTGGTAGGTATGGAATTATTATTTTTGTTTTATTTGAAAAGTAAGTTTATACTATCAATAGCCCGCGGTTTCGCCCACGTGGTAGGAAAATAATTCAACCACCAATTTAACCCTCTTAGGGGTGGAATTTCGAAAAAACCCTTTCTTAGTGGATACCTACTACCCACTACTACACACCCTCCAAATTTCAAGTCTCTAGGACCAGCGGTTTAGGCTGTGCTTTGATATATAAGTCAGTCATTCAGTCAGTCAGGACTTTGAATTTTATATGTATAGATCACCTACTATCAAATAATTTCACTGTGGTTTAAAGGTGAAAGTGTGACTGTCGAAAGAGCCGAGACTTTCTTCCTTGTTCAGTGTCCTCGTGTACTGTTCATTTGTTAACTTGAGTTATTAGCAGCCTTGAGTTATCAGCAGCGGATGTATTCGTTAATGTACGAATTATAAGTGATTTGGAACGTACTGTGAGAAAAAAAGGACAAATGATTGGAAGGGTGAATGAATGCGTGAAGAGTGAAAGAGATAGCGGAAAGAAAATGAAAGACGACTGAATGACGTGAAATCGAACAGTTTTTTAAAAATATATTTTTTTTATACACTTATCTAAGTTGTTCTGTTAAATCTGTGTTTACCTCCTGGCCCCAACGCAGAAAAATCCTACATTAATGCAAACATTCTTTTGGACCAATTCTTCGATTTGAGTTGTTTAAGACAAAACTATTGAAATTGTCTTTTAAATAAAAAATAACTAAATAACACCCATCAATCACATACATAGATCCTGGACCCTAACCAGAATTCCCTGTAACTAGCTATATAGGGACCGAAAAACTACGAAGATCATAGTCCCACAACACCAAGACTCATAGAGCATATGCCGCTTTTTTCCTGTGCTCAACTTGTCTTGCACACACTGTACATACATAAAATACAATCTAACACCCTGACACAGAACAGACATCGAATATCATCACACAAATGTTTGCCTGGGTGGAAATCGAACCCACAACCCATAGTTCAGAAGGCAGAGCTACTACCAACTGAGCTATCAGGCCAGTCAGGTAAATTATATATATTACATAGTAGTCACGGAACACGACTAATGTATAAAACATCACTCTATTTACTGACTGTATGCCAAAAATAAATAATAAAAAAGGTTAATAAATAAAACATAATATTATATTATCGCGCATCGAACGGCGGGTGAGCATGATGCATTATTCAATGAATAATCACCGTGAAAAGATCAAAGTGGACTTGCGAATGGGTAATGTGGTGTTGTTTTTTTTAAGTTTTGGCTCCACACTTTTGTGTATTTAGCCAGGGTCAAGTAATTGATAATCTATCAAGTTATCAATATTTCACGCAAATATGTGTCAAGTCACAGTCGAAGTCATCAAGTCAATCTAGTCAAAGTCATACTCCTAGTAAAGTGGTGACAACTTTACTTGAAGCTTCTATGGAGTTTTGGAAACAACACGAAAAGAAACGTTTCACCATCATTATACCATTTCCCACACTCACGCCTGTAATCCAGCACTAAACGAATAAAATGCCACCAATTTTATGCAATAACACTGAAAATAACACAAGTTTAGGAAAATAATACAATGCAGTGACGCAATCTTTTTCGCTTTGCCGCCAAAACTCAAATGTGGTGTTCACGATGAAATATCATATATTTCTCGACAACCTCTGTAGTGTGGTGGTTGAGCAAGTTCGCTCATAACCCAGAGGTGGCGGGTACGATTCTCGCGTAGGTATTAGTGCACAGAAAAAAAAGGCAAATACTTGTTCCGTGTCTGGGTGTTGTGGAATCATGGTCCTCTTATTTCCTGGGGTCTCTAGACACAGAAAATCCTAGTTAGGGGCTAGTATCTATGTATGTGATCGTTGAGCGTTATTACTCTTATTTTTATTTCTACTCTTCTTCATAGCTAACTTCATTCAGGAAATATCCACTCCTTACCTTACCTTTCTTTACCTTAGAAACTTATACGCCGTACATACTAGACAGGGTGTATCTAGAGGGGTGGATTATCGGTGGCTGGGTGGTGGGGGACTTCAGTACCTATCGATTTAACCCCCCTGTATGTTCTGCGATATTCAATAATTCAAAAATTATTTGGTCATTGATAAAATTTTAGTCAGTTCTCAGTCTGAACTTTACAATTGCAGCCACACTATTAGGTTTGCGACTCTACTTTTTTTTTAAACAAGTTCAATAGTGGGCATTTTGTACCCTTACACCAATCAGAGTCTAAGATTTATAAAAAACCAAATAAAAAACATTTAGTCAATTTTATTTTCTAAATCTAAATTTTACATTAGCTTTCCATGGTTCTAAAAAAAATATTACACATAATATTTTTTTCTACAACCTATCTTAAAAACTAATGGCTTTCATGAAGAATAAACCCTAAAAATTTCATTTGACTAGTACTAGGTCATCATGTTGAAAAATGTGCTTTAATAGTCCAAGTGCCAAAAACGCGTACATAGAAACTCGCGTACTTCTCGGCCCGAAAAAGTGCTAAAAATCGACCTAGACCGAATCGAACAAATCTTAGAAGAAGTGCAAAGTGATTCGTTAACAAGTATGAGAGCAATAGGCCGTCGTACAGGCCGCTCGCAGAACTCTGGCATAGACAGGTGAGATAGGTCTAGGGACTATGTGTCTAGGGACTCAGGAACTACGAGGACCATGGTCCCACAACACCCAGACTCAGAACAAGTATTTGCACCTTTTTTTTCTGTGCACAAATATTTGTTCGGTACTACCTCCGGGTTACAAGCCCAACCTTCTCAACTACCACACCACAGACGCTGTCACATATATATCGTCTATATCTGCAATTAAACGCAATTTGATATTTACTAAAAATTACCCGACTTTCCGTAAAACTAAATAAAATCCATCCTTAACATATAAAACTGAAGCGTTGTTTGATTGTTTGTTTGGCTGTCTCATTAAATTGGCGGAACTAATTCGGCTGAAATTTTGCACACAGGTTGCTCGCACTCTCGAGATCAACTATTTCAGAAAGGTAAAGAAATCGGGAAAATCACAGGCGAAGCCGCGGTGCAACTCAAATATAATGCCCTCATGCAAATAAGGCCAGACATGATACCTAAGTAATTTAGCTGTTAAATGATACGTACATATGCATCAAAAAGATTTAAGCGTAATAGTGTGTGTGTGTGTGTGTGTGTATGAGAGTACACGTGAGTCACACAAGTGATTGAAAAGGCGATCGTCAACACCTTGGGCTAGGTCGTTAACTTCTGCATGTCTGACAATACCTACTGTTTGAGTTACGTATCTTTTAAACGCGTTTGAAAATAAAAGGTTAAGGAGGTATTTAAGTCTGTACTATAGATATACCACTATACCAGGAAACGCTCTCTTGTTTTTTTTATTTGTTCATCACTGTAAGTTTCGTGTTGCTTTTTCTTTACAGGTGTAATCGAAGCTTTGGATCGGAATTTGCCTGCGTCGAGACAGATTACTTACATATAGGAATGTAGGAAAGAGTACTTTTTTTTTAAATTTCATTTATTATAAATATGCTTACTGTATTTTACATAAGCACTTTAACATTTTATATGCTTAGAACGATAACTTAAATAACATATTTTAAATATTCTGATTTTTATTTATGAAAACGCTAAAAATGACGAATTTGTAATAATATATTTGACTTTGACTTTGTTGCCAACATAGGATACTTTTTAACCCGGAAAAATAAAATCTCCCACGGGAAAATGAGGAATCGATGAGTGAAACGCGAAATGCCTCTAGAGGATTATTAATAATAATACAGTTTTGACTTTGTAAATTGATTTATATAATTAATTTATTATAATTAATTAATTTTTTGGGCGGTAGGTGTGAAATAACATACAAGTGTTTTTCTGCACTCTCATTTTAATTTACATTTAAAAATATAAAACCAGTTATTTGCAATACAATTAATGCAGAAACATAAACAGTAAGATACAGCACCTGCCACATTGTGTTTTCCTGGCCTGATTCACTGCACAAAACGAGGATTCACTACTTGATCTTTGCACTGTACACTATCTACATTCCAATATGGATGCTGCCACAGTTATGCAATCTTTGGAAGGCCTGATGAACACCTTCTATAAGCGGATGGACAGTTTTGAAGGTAAGCTGCAAAAGGCTCCAGCTTCCACCAGCACGGAGGCACTGGCATTAGAGTTCACAACTTTTAAGAACTTTGTGTTGAAGTCAATGCGAGCTCTACAAGGGCAAATCGGTTTGCTAGCCAAGGAAACCGATCAGCTTGAGATGCGTACCAGACGGAAAATCTTGCTGCTGCATGGACTTCCAGAGGCACCCAATGAAGACACTGCAGAAGTTATTTCAAAGGCCATTGTTGAGCGGTTAAAGCTTGTCACATTTACTGTTGGTGATATCAACCGGTGTCACCGTATGGGGCGAGCGGGGAGTGCTGACAAGCCCAGACCAATCCTTTTCAAGCTTCGGGATATTGCTCTGCGAGATAAAATCTGGTCTGCCAAGGCCGGCCTGAAGGGAACCGGCATAACTATCTCCGAGTTTCTGACAAAGGCGCGGCACACTGTCTTTATGGCAGCCCGTCAGCAGTTTGGAATCGCAAAATGCTGGACGAGGGAGGGGTTCATTTTCGTCCTCGGTCCTGATGGAGTTCGTCATCGCCTTAGCTGTCAGGGAGACCTCGACAAGATCTTGCGAAAACCAAAGTCGGCTTTGAAGACGTCAGCAGCGACGAAAGGGACCACAGCGGAAGAGGCAACAGTGGAGACCGCGGTTCCAACTAAGTCTAAGCGCGCTGTAGCCAAGAAATAGTGCAGAATTTCGTGTTTTCGGTCCTTTGTAGGCCACGATATTTTCTTGGACCGGATAACTAGGTAGGAAGTAAGGTAGGGTGTAATATAAAACTTTTTTTCTCGCACCATCAGATTTCTTTTTAGTTTTTTATATGTACAAAATTATGTAAACACAGCTTTTTTTCTTCACTGTCACTTTTAGTTAAAATTTATAATGTGTCACTTCATCTCGTTGGTAATGACATTGATGTTTTCCATTGACCAAAGAGTATATTAACAACATCGACAGTGATGTTCCTTAGTTAATCTACGGTGAGTTACGTTCCAGTGCACTAGTAGCATTACAACGATTTCTTTAGCATGATGTTTGCAGCTAATAGTGTACTGAAACGTTTAGTTACTGCAGTTTGGTTATCCGGTTCATAATTAATTTGTGACTATGTTTATGTGTTGTTGTATTTTAAAACTTTGTGCTAGATCTTGTTGTGTTTATTTAGGCCTCACTTTTTTTTTTATTAATTACCTATGTATTTTTGTTATTTATCAAATGCACAGCTGGCAGGTGGTCAGTTAAGTAGTACAAGGTATATAATTATTTTTATATTGTATATTCGTTTATATATTTACATTTATATCATATAAGTAGGCATAAGTTTATATATTATTATTTTATTTTTATTTTTTTATAATAGGTATGAGCTATGATAGCGATAGTGACGAATTCGTTTCTATTTGCTCGTCTAATAGTATCGACAGCAGTTTAAATAGTTTTTGCAGCATTCCCAGTTTATCAAGTACAATAGAGTCTATTGTTTCAGATGTACCAAAAAATTTTAACGTGTTTCATATCAATGCCCAAAGCATTCCGGCTCATTTTGCTGATATGCAGGCGTCTTTTGAGCATACGAATATTCACGCTATTCTAATATCTGAGTCCTGGCTAAAACCCTGTCTCCCTTCTGTCTCATACACATTGCAAGGTTTTCAACTTATACGTAACGACCGCATTGGTAGTGGTGGTGGTGGTGTGGCAATTTATCTTCGTTCACATATTCCTTTCACCCTGGTAAGTTTGTCAGCGCAGCCACCCCCCTCCAGTGCTGGTGAACATCTATTCATAGAAATTAATATTAATCATACTAAGGTTCTGCTAGGAGTATACTACTGTCCATCTCTCCGTATTAACTATTTTTCATCATTTGAACAGCTCTTAGAAAATTTCTGCACTTCTTTTGATCACACCATAGTTATGGGTGATTTTAACACTTGCCTTCTAAAAAAGGACTCCCGGTCTTCAACCTTTAACTCTATTGTCAAGGCTAGCAATCTGACCATTCTTCCTTTAAGCGCCACGCACAATTTACCAAACTGCAACCCTTCCCTTTTAGACTTAATTCTAGTGTCATCATTATCTCACGTTAGTAAACATGGTCAGTGTGCGGCGGACGCATTCTCTCATCACGACATGATTTACCTCTCGTATAAAATTCGTCCGCCTAAAGCTAAGCCCAAAGTTCTTCTGCAGCGTAATTTTGGTGGTATTGATGAAGATTCCTTGCGGAGGGATGCAGGCATATTGGACTGGTCTGATGTATTTAGTGCGGTTTCTATTGACGAGAAAGTCGATAGCTTCAATAGAATCATCACACAATTGTACAGTATTCATGCTCCCTTACGACCCGTCAAATTAAAGCACTTGCCTGCGCCGTGGATAACGCCCGAAATCCGAAGCTTAATGAGTAGAAAACTTTCAGCGAAAGCAAGATTTAAATGTAAACCTACTGACACCAACAAAGAAAAATATGCAAAGCACCGAAATCACTGCAACAAGGTGTGTAGGGATGCACAACGCCGACATATTCACAGTTCCCTTGAAAATGAGGATCCTGCGAAGGTATGGAAGTTCCTCCGGTCATTAGGAGTTGGAAAGTCACGACAAGACAATATCCCTAAAGATTTGAATATTGATGCGCTCAATCGTCATTTTTCCTCTTCTGCCAACTTTGATGGTCCTACAAAAGCTGCTACACTACGAGATCTTTCCACAATTCCAACTCCTGACCATTCTTCTTTTGTATTTAATCAAGTTACTGGTTGTGATGTTAAGAAGGGCGTAGAGTCTATTACGTCAAATGCAGTCGGTAGTGACGGCATCAGCCGCAAAATGATAATCCTCATACTTGATGAAGTACTGCCTGTCATACAACATATTCTCAACGCCTCTATTTTAGGTAGTGCATTTCCTTCTATTTGGAAGGAAGCCCAGATCACTCCTCTTCCCAAAAAAAATCATCCATCAGCCTTTTCTGACTATCGCCCTATATCCATCCTTCCCTTCCTTTCAAAAGTTCTTGAGCGGCTCATCCACCAACAGCTGACTTCCTTCCTTATCCGCAACAACCTTCTAAATCCTTTCCAATCTGGATTCCGCCCTGGACACAGCACTGTCTCAGCGTTGATAAAAATAACGGATGACATCCGGCACGGCATGGAAAATAAAAAGTTAACTGTTCTGTCACTACTAGACTTTAGCAGTGCCTTTAATAATGTAGATTTTGATGTCCTGCTAGGACTGTTGCGCCCACTTAACATATCTCCAACAGTAGTTGATTGGTTTCGTAGTTACCTGAATGGTCGCCGGCAACGTGTACGCATTGATGAGACTTTCTCACCCTGGTGTACTACGTCTGCCGGTGTGCCTCAGGGCGGCGTTTTATCTCCCCTTCTCTTTTCAATTTTTATAAACTCAATTTCTCAAAATCTTACTTCTTCCTACCACCTTTATGCTGATGATTTGCAGATTTATACACAGGCTCCTCTACAGGAACTATCAGCTGGCATAGAGACTATTAACAGCGATCTTAGACGAATTTCGAAATGGAGTCACTCGTATGGTCTCAAAGTTAACCCAACGAAAACACAGGCCATTGTTATTGGAAGTTCTCGTATGATCTCGAAAATCGATTGGTTTCGTCTCCCACAGGTAATGTTTGACGGGACCAATATCAAGATTAGCGACA
The DNA here is from genome assembly GCA_905220475.3 of Ennomos fuscantarius. Taxonomy (NCBI): domain Eukaryota; kingdom Metazoa; phylum Arthropoda; class Insecta; order Lepidoptera; family Geometridae; genus Ennomos; species Ennomos fuscantarius. The sequence goes on from HG992040.1 coordinate 13,484,845, forward strand.
CTGTAAAGAATCTGGGCATACTCATCGATACGCAACTATCGTGGGTACCCCAGCTTGCAGAAGTGAGTCGCAAAATTTTTGCTTCTAGCGGTTCGCTTAGAAGGTTGCGAAATTTTCTACCCACTACCACCAAAATTTCCCTAGCACAATCTCTATTACTTCCAATTCTTGACTATGCAGACGCCTCATATCTAGATTTAACCGAGGAACAGCTTAATAAGCTTGAACGCCTACAAAATTTCTGTATTAGATTCATATATGGCCTACGCAAATATGATCATGTCTCCGAATTTCGCAAAAAGCTGAAGTGGTTACCCATTCGATCTCGCCGGAATGCTCGGATTCTATCTCTCCTCTATACTATTCTGTTTATCCCATCTACTCCTCCGTATCTCAAAGAACGTTTCAAGTTCTTACACCAGACCCACTCCTTGTCCCTGCGTTCTTCCGAAACTCTCCTGCTCAAGCCTCCCATCCATACCTCCCAATTCTATGATAAATCCTTTACAGTGCAAGCTGTTCGTCTGTGGAATGCGCTTCCCGTAGATATTAGACACGCTAAGTCCCTAAGCATATTTAAAACTATGGTGCATAAATATTATATGTCATTATAATTGCTCCTATTTATTATTTACTACTACTTTGTATTCCATTCCATTTCAAAGTTGTATATATTAGTTTATTTTTTATAAAATATATATGTATTAGAATATAGGTATATATATTATATAAATATATTAGGTAATAGTTTATAATTTATCTATATTTACTTTATCTATAAATTGTTTTACACCGCCGTTTATTCTTCTCTACTGCTACTGTCCATCCAAAGGTTGTCTGGAAGAGATCGCTGTCAGCGATAAGACCGCCCATTGTTACACTAGTTCGTAAATATTATAGTTATTCCTGATTTTGTACTTCATTGGTGAGACAATAAAGAGTTCTCTATCTATCTATCTATCTAATAATAATTACGCCCCGTTGGGCGTACATACATAGTATCACATACATATCCCTATGTCTGGAGACCCAGGAACTACGAGGACCATGGTCCTACAACACCCAGACTAAAACCAAGTATTTGCGCTATTTTCCTGTGCATAAATACTTGTCCTGTCGCGGGAATAGAACCCGCCGCCTCCGATTTTTGAGTCGGACGCTATTTGAATCGATGATTCCAGTTCAAGAAGCAACAAGGACGACTATTCGTAGAAACCAACCCTTAAGAAAAGCAGTAAATATTTGAAGAATCATACGATAACTTTTATTTTATGAGCAAGAAAAAGAAAAATGTTGAATTTGAAACTTTTGTGTTTGTTAAAAAGGGCGTTTATGATGGCAGAGCACAAACAACCTTTAATGGGATATCTCAGCGTTTCCCAGTGGTCAGATCGGTGGTTAGGCTAATCTGACTAGGTACCAGGAATTAAAATACTCAGTGGTAGTAAAGTATGGTCTTAAGCATAAGTGGTTTCCTAGAGCTGCATTGAGGAACAAATATTTAATTCATTTATAAAAAAGAAATATCATGGCTCTAAATGATATATAGATATAGATAGCGCAATTAATATGTGTACAAGAAAATAATAAAGATTAGTGTGTCGAATTATAATACATTACCAAATTAATCCAAAAAGAAAAAATAACTATCTACCTAATACCCATAGGTTAAGAAATATACAACTCTCTATTGGCTTACCAATGAAGTATACAATATGCAAGAATCTTACGTACTAGTGCAGCAATGGATGGTCTTATCGCTGGCAACGATCTCGTCCAGATATGTGACAATATTTTTTCTATTTTTTTTTTACTTCAAACTTGTCTAGGATTTGACCACGCTCTCACCTGATAGGAAGTGACGATGCGATCGAAGGTGCAGCATGCTAGCCAAGTAAATACCTATTCACTCTTCTCTTGAACACGCCCAGGTCATATTTCGCCGAAAAACAGACGACGCTGGCAGGGCATTCCATTAGTAGATTTAAAAGATTTTAAAATTAATGTCTAAAATTATTATTTAGTCCGTGATGTTCCACGGTGCTTCTTAGACATTGGTTAATCTTCTGTACGGTTGTAAGTTGTAAGTAGGCACTAAAACTGCCAGATGCAAATATCTCCAAATATTGAAAAGATTGGCTACTGGCCACCCTAATTTCACCAAAAATAATATTAAACAAACACTTACGTCAAATATACATAAATACTTATACCAAAACGTCATTGTAATGCACACGTATCATTTTTAACGGCCAGCGCCCACACAAACACTACTCCTATATAATATTCACATGCAAAAATTGTAGCGTGAATGCACCGCAGCAAACCCAACAAGACAACGACCCGAAGGTAATAAAGTTCCTTAAACCTTAATGACCCGTTATTACGCTGTAAAGATGAATCTTTAAAACGCGTGACAATATCAAAAGCATTCTCGAAAAATATCAGACTGAGAGTCATTCTTCACGTGCAGAACCGTGCCAATTAGGAAAAAGTTCATTACGTCGGGAAATGTTGCAATACGAATCCTGTATAAGTGTGCATAAACAACAAATGCGCAAAGGCTAAAATGTAGAGCTAAAAAAATCAGGGCAAAAATCGCAGAGCACAACTACATCGCTACAAAGTTTGTTTGCATGTGGCTTACAAGCATTTATGTTAGTAAAAACGAAAAAATATACAACAAAAATTACAGAACGCTCAAACTGCTCTTTGAAATTATACAGCGTGTCACTCATTCGAATGTGTGTAGTTAAAATTAGTGTACATACGAAAGATGCATAATTTGAGTGCATTGTTTACTGAAATTAGGACAAAGACCGAGGAAGAATAATGACGTGACGGTCGGCCAACGACACCTCGGCCTATGCACTGAAATAAAATGATTTATTACAGCGTTGGAACGTATAACTGAGTTGTTAAACAGAATTTTAATAAAGGAGCTTTTGCTTAAGCGTTTTCTGACTCATGGTGTCAAGAAACTATTAGGCTGGCTAAACGGGATATGGAGGTCTTTATGCCTTAATTAATAATAGCTTTTAATTTTATTAGAGAGAATCGATATCAAACTTGAACACAGCTATTACTCTAATTAATATTTTTTATACTTAACTCTTACAGCATTGCAGATAGAGGTTATAATTAAGGGCAAGTTGACGCAAAATTTTAAGTCTTAAAAAGAAATAGCATTTCCAAATTAGAAAAAATATTGTATGTGGATTTATGTGATAATTTTCTGTAATTAAACGAGAATTAAAAAATCATATTCCTATAAAATAATTATTTATTAAAGCTTCTTTTTGCCTCACCTACCATAATTGACGAAAACTAGCATGCAACCAATCCAAGACTGCTGTGATATTGAGTTATTTAATCGACAGGAAATCCCCTCGAAGGAAACACTTAATTGTAGGTAGATATTGCATTTGAAGTATCAAATTATTTAGTTAAGTGCAATGAATAGCGGAAAGCGGAAACCTGAACATTAATATTTAGTTAAGCATCCCGCAGAAAATAATGAATAGGGTTGTGCTGTGAATACAAAGCAGTCAGAAGTATGCAGTAATGATAATTTGAGTTATTTTACAATTCAGCCTTTTATTTATATTTAAATGAGAGTATGTTAGTGTTTGGTGCCACATTACGCCTGAATTGGGACTTATGGCTATCAAGTGAAGCACACACTTAGCTTATATATTATAGCCAGAAGATTAAAATATTATATAGCCAGAAGAACACTATGAAATGTCCTAACAGCGCTGTAAACAAAGTATCATCACGCTAAGAGAGGGGTCACAAGAAGTCGCATGAAGTTATACACGTTTTACACGAATCAAAAATCAAAAAATCAAATCAAAAATGCAAAAATAATAAATATTCATTTATCCTAAGCACAAACGTTACTATAATTGAAATCAGAACATACCCTTCAAAAATGAATCGTAATAAAATAATAGTCGCTTAACAACAATTTCCAAAAGCAATAAACAGCTCATAAATTCAATTACTTAATGCAAAAATTGATTTACGGCCCACTGTGCGGCGGTTTGGGCGAAATAAAATCCTATAGCGTCGACCGGAATCGGCAGTATGCCAAAAATCTCCACTGTGCGTTAGGGATGCGTAGAGTCTCAGTTCAGCCCAAAATATAAGTAAGTAAAGGCATTTTGCCCATTAAGTCAGCCTTCTCTGTCACATACAAGTCTAGATTGTATGTGACAGAGAAGGCTGACTTAATGGGCTGACTTAATATATATATATATATATATATATATATTAAGTCAGCCCATTATTATTATATATATATATATATATATAGGTCTTTACCTATGAAATTGCCGTTTTGTTTGAAAAAAGTTAAAGTATTTTTTTTTCGAACTTATTTATTTCTTTAATTCAAAGTAATCACCCCTGCAATCAATGCATCTTTGCCAACGCTGTGGCAGTTTATGGATGCCCTTCTTGAAAAAATCAGCAGGACGGGAGACAACAAACTCTTCAAAGGCGTTTTGTACTGCCTCTCGGGAATTGAATTTTTTTCCCGCTAAATAGTTGTCCAAATTTTGGAAAAAGTAATAGTCGGTAGGCGCAAGATCTGGTGAGTATGGCGGATGAGGGAGAGCTTCCAAACCCAACTCATGCAGCTTAGAGACGGTCTGTTGTGCAGTATGGGGTCGCGCGTTGTCGTGAAGTAGCAGTGGAGACGACCGATTGACCAAAGCTGGTTGCAGACGTGCGAGTTTCGCCATCATTGTGGTCAGTTCTTCAATGTACACATCTGCAGTAATGCTCTCGCCGTTTTGTAAAAAGCTATGATGAATCACACCAGCACTAGATCACCAAACTGTGACCATCACCTTTCTAGGGGTCATTTTTCGTTTTGCACATTGCTTTGGTACCGAACCAGGATCTAACCAACTTGCTGAGCGCTTTCGATTGTCAAAAAGAATCCATTTTTCGTCGCACGTAACAATTCGGTTCAAAATTCCTACATTTCTGTGCCTGTTAAGCAGCGCAAGGCAAGTCTCGACGCGTACGTTGCGCTGGCGATCGTTAAGTTCGTGGGGCACCCATCTATCAAGCTTTTTTATCTTGCCAATCTGTCGCAAATGGACCAATATTGTTTTGATGCTAACATCAAAAGCTGCTGCCAGCTCAGCTGTAGATTGAGATTCATCAGCTTCCACAATCGCCTTTAATTCATAATTGTTGACCAAAGTTTCCGGACGACCACGAGGTTCATTTTTCAAGTCAAAATTCCCAGAACGGAACCGAGCAAACCAATAAAGGGTTGTACGTTCGTTTGTACAGTTCTCTCCGTAAACGTCGTTGATGTTACGTGTCGTTTGTGCCGCGTTGGTGCCACGACGGAACTCATATTCCATAATTACACGAAATTTCAAAGTATCCATTATGAGGAAAAATGTTGAAATGTAATGAAAATACAACGCCAATCAATAAACAAAAGACTTATATTGTAAATAGAATGTTATATTTTTAAAACAAAATTAATTTGAATTTAGAATTCATAGCCAATCAAAACTTTTTTTTGTTTGAAAAAGTCTGTACTGCAATACGGCAATTTCATAGGTAAAGACCTATATATATATATATATGGGCGTTTGATTACATTTCACTTGATATATATATTATATATATATATAATACCCGTGCATGGTAAAAAAGAAACATAAAACGTTTTATCTCCTGTCTTTATATAAACCACGATTGCCTTTGGATTATTATCAAACCGCAATAATTCGTTTAACTATGTTAGTGTATGTCATTTGTTTGTAAATAGTGCATGATTTCCGAGTGACACTGTTCTGTTATGGGCAGCCGTGTTGCTTAACATCAGGTGAACGACTAGCTCGTCACATCATTAAATTGTCATCAAATAATTTAAAAAAAATGATTGATTTTTGTATGAATCTTTTTTCTTCATTTCTATCTTGCCGGCTAATTGAAAATATTGCATATACATATAACAATATTTTATAGCTAGTGTTGCCGGCTAATGTGGCCGGATTTGGATCCAACACTATTGTGTACAAAAAATATGGGCATTCGTAATTTTAATGGGGAAAAATAATAAGCCGCGCTCATTTATCATGGGAGTTGCGCTGCGTTTGATTTTTCATATGTTTTGGCATTAAACTTGAGCGGTCTTGCCAAGAGTAGTGGAAGATTTGTAGTTATCTAGGGGGATGAAAATATTTATTGGGATAAAGAGTTTTTAAAGTTTTGGAAAGAAAATATATTGCAGTTTCATTGGGAATCACGTTCACAGTGATTAAAGAATCTAAATCAAGTTGCGTGTGCACTTGCAGAGATGCGCTTAGCTGGTGAATTATTTATAGAGCACTTTTTATTTAGGTGGTAGGACATTTCTGCAAAGTTCGTCTAGGTAGGTACCACCGCACTGCCATTTATTCTGCCACCAAGCAGTAGTGCGCAAGCATTATTGTGTTCCGGTTTAAAGGGCACTGTAGATAGCGAAAATACTGGACAAATGAGACTTTGGCCTAATCTCACAGTCAATCTTACTACTAGACTGTGTTGATGTCTCAGGATCACGTGCGCAGTGCAGTGTCACGCGAAACATTATTTTAGAGTTCTGATTGACACTGTTCTGTTATGGGCAGCCGTGTCACTTAACATCAGGTGAACAACTAGCTCGTCATGTCATTCCTTAGACAACATTTTGTTATTCCACATGACAATACTATGGTATATATATGACGGCGGCAACGTCCAGTTGTAAACTCTATGCGCAGCGGGCAGTACCGTTGTACCCTATGGCAGCATTTAAATTTATTACAGTGGCAACACCGGCAACTGTCATTGCTTCTCCAACCATCTGGCTATATAAAGGAGCGCTCGGTGTACTACAGATCATTCTAGCTCTGGACGCGGCCCGGTGTGGACACGCTGAAGGCTTATAGTTATATATAGGTTCCAACCTACGCACAACCCGTTCCTCCGATATATACGTAATAATAATAATGTTTAATGTAACAAGTAAATTTTCAGACGAGTTCCAGCTTACGATAATTCAATTTCCCCGTTCAAACTCGCATCTAAGTCTCAACTTCGTCAAGTGTTTGTCAAAGCAGTAATTTCATTCCACCGCCAGCCCACGGCTATTCCACCTCAGCGTAGCGAATGATATGTTTTCAAGTCATGAAGCAACAACAACACAATAAATGTTATCTCCTCACCGTGCTAATAGAGTATTAGACACGCTTAATAAAACTGATTAGAACATCCCAAAAATGTGTATTCATTACGTACAAAACTGACCCAGCTTACGGACCTAATTTCCTGAACATTAACTTTAATTGCAGCCATAAAGTTGTATTGTTTCTTCCTATCCTGCTGGCATCTTGTAAAAAGCGCGTTTTAGCGTTTAGAAGGAAATGACATTTCCGCCATTTGCAACTATAAAGTTCACCGAGTTCGTTTACAAAGAATAAGCAAAAAAAGTTATCAAGTAAACACTGAAAATAACACAAGTTTTGGAAAATAATACAATGCGGTGCTACGATCTTTTTAGTTTTCCCGCCAAAACTCAATGTTATCATTATCAAGACACCAAGTCTCAAGTACCAAAAAAAAAATTAAGAAAAATTACAATTTATAAAAATGTATAGCAAAAAAATCATTACTTACAAAATAAATATGCCATCCGACTCATCACAGCGTGGTAATGTTCCCAGATTACAGATTACTGGCAGAATTTATAAAAAAAAAACAATTTTCTTAATAATATTATAAGTCCCTAGTCTTCCACTATGCTGTTGCTTATTTGTAAGATTTATAAGCACCAGCTTAAGGTCCGTATTCCAGCTATTCCAGCTGCGCTTTAGTCAAGATTTTTCCCGGGAAAATCTCTACCAGAGCACTGATTCATGACTGCGTCGTTCTGAATTACGAGCCTAAGTAGCGCTTTAGTGCTTTTTGCTCTGTTCTATGTACCTAATAAGCGCTAAGACCACTTAAAGCGTTTAATATACCAATTCATAATAGTGTTAACATTACCTATATTTTACCTACATTATACTTAGTTGGCACGTCAGTTAAAAATCTATATTTGGACAATTTAATGACGGTATTCGAGGGAAGCAATAACCTACAATGTAGCTCATTATACTTATGGCAACACCCTAGAGAGTTGGCGCGTTCGTAACGACTCGTAAACCGAGGTGTGACCATTTTATGGTGCTTTTTATTTTTAATTTATTACAATCGTTCTACGGTTTATGCAGAAACGGTATAAAATGCTCTTTTAGATTTAACCTTTTCGTTTTCTGAACTGTTGTTTTTCTCTATCATAACGAAGCTCAACTAAGCGTTATTAACCGATTGGTAAAGTTCAGCAACTTTTGCTGCGGTTCCAACTAAAGCGGTATAAATAAATAAATATTTCTGGACATTTCACACAGCGACATCTTTCTTTTTTTTAAAGGGAGCAAACAAGCATGCGGCCCACCTGATGGAAAATGGTTACCGTAGCCTCTGGACGTCTGTAACACCGGAGGAGGCGTCAAAAATGTATTGCTTACCATCTAGCCCCAAACTAAGCAAAGCGTGTACTATGGCAACCAAATAACTGATACAATACTTAGATAATTTTTGTTACTAAATACATACATGGAATACAATAAAACGCCCAGACAAAGAACTAGCATCGATATTCATCACACAAGTATTTTTCCTGCATGGGAATCGAACCCACAACCCACAGTTCAGAAGGCAGGGCTACTATCAACTTTGCTATCAGGCCAGTCCAGGTATTTACAACTAAACGCTTTTGGGGCATGATTAATCTCTTCAGCCACGGTTGTTGTCGTCGACATGTCAGTTAGCCTGTTTCTACAGACCTTAGTCATGTGTGGTTTGAAAATTTTAGCATCAGGGCTAACCGTTTCTTACTCTTTCCTTCTTGTTTAAGCAAGTTACTAAAAAGAAAGAAGATTGTATATTACACCTAATTTAATTTAATAATTTACTAGGTGGTAGGACTTTACTGCAAAGTTCGTGTAGATAGGTACCACCGCTTTGCCACTTATTCTGCCGCCAAGCAGTAGTGCGCAAGCACTGCTGTGTTCCGGTTTGAAGGGCACTGTAGCTAGTGAAATTACTAGGTAAATGAGACTTTATGATCTGATCTCACAGTTTAGTAATCCAATTACTAGATTGTGCTGATGTCTCTGGATGACGTGCGCAGTGCAGTGTCACGCAAAGCTCTATACTTTAGAGTTCCGAGTAACACTGCAGCTGATATAGGCAGCCGTGTCGTTTAACATCAGGCTAACGGCTAGCTCGTCACGTCATTCCTTAACATAAAAAAAAATTACCTTATGTAAGACATAGACGGAGTGTAAAGGTATTACGATGATTCTTATTCTAAAAACAATATACAGTCACGTCGAGTGCAATGGCATTTAAAAAATATGAGTGTCAATTTGCTGCGAACAATTCCAATACATCACGAGCTGACGCAAACAATTCGAGAAATAAACGGTAAACGAGACTTTTTAACAAATACCCGCCTTGGCCCGAGTCGCGAAACAGACGCTTATGCATCGCTTGTCGGTTGTAGTGCACGGATTTGGTAGCGTGAAACGTTGTTTAGAACTTTTGAGATATTGTCCGCTGTTTAGTCTAGTTTTATGGTTTGATTTTTATGTATTTTTATGGAACTAGATTTTCAAAAGCTACCGCATATACTGTTCCACGAAGCACAAACAAACCCCGTCCCGATACTTAAGCATTCCGAAACGTGCGAGCGCCTAAACCCGTAAAAACCTTCACTTTTTTCACTTGCAATGCGAGCTTTCGTGTGTTTGCATAAAAGGGGTGGATACATCGAGCGTTTTATGCTGCACTAATTTATTATTTACCGCTGGACGGCGGTCCGTCACGCGAGCGTTGCGCTGCGACATTTTCGAACGCTTTCGAAATAGGAACGCGTTTCATATTGATGCGCGGCTCATGCATCTTGCTATGACTAGCTTTAAGTACTTACTTCCTATTTGTGCAGGAATGTTTAAAAAGGCTGGTCATGTCGTAACTATAGCTGGGTATCGGCACGTTGTTGGAACCTACGACTATGCTCAAAAACATAACTTGTGTATTAAAACCAAACCTTTTGATACTGCTGTTAAGTAAAAGCCTCCCCACAGACCTCCACTTTATGTGGCTGCTTACCTATTGCATCCATCCCGAAGGATGTGGGTTCTAATACTAGCTGACCCGGTGAACTTCGTTCCGTGCATGCTTAATTAATTGGGTTGGATTAATTTTTATTATCGATTGTCATTATTTTTATTACTTTCCTTCTATTCCGGAAGAAGATAAATCCAAAAACATAAAATGATAAAAATTGTTCAGCTGGTCAGCTATAAAGTGGTGTAACTAACACAGTTTTGTATTATATAATGTATGATATCACACTAATATTATAAAGGCGAAAGTTTGTATGTGTGTTTGTGTGTATGTTTGTTACTCCTTCACGCTCAAACGGCTGAATGGATTTGGATAAAATCCGTCACCAAAATAGCTTATACACTGGATTAACATATACATCAGCTACATTTTATCCAGGAGAAGTGATTTTTTCCCGTAGGATGAGCAAATAGTTAAAATACTTTTTATCCGCGGGTGAAACCGCGGGGCGCAACTAGTGATATGATAAAAATGAATCTCTATTTCCCTTGGTGAACAGATGGAACATTTTCGCTAATACTTTTTTTTGATTATAATTTTTAATTTATTTTTTATTGTAGTAAATGATGTAACGAGCTAGTCGTCTACCTGATGTTAAGCGAAATGACCGCCCATAACAAAACAGCGAACAGATAAAATCCAGTGTAACACTGCGCACATCATCGTGAGACATCAGCACAGTCTGGTAATAAGATTACTCGACTGTGAGATTAGATCACAAAGTCTCAGTTGTCCAGTAATTTCACTAGCACTAAATAACCAAAACTGATGAAACTGAAACAATTCAGTGATACATGAAATTCCACGCAGCGTTTATTAAATTCTTTACTAACCACTGCAGAGGAAAATAAATATTATATGGAAGACTATTATAAAATACGGTGTATTATATTCGGTATATAGCATATATATAGCAATTATAAGTACTTTAATTAGTTATGTATCCATTCTGAAATTAGTGTATGTGAACGTTTGTGATCATTCATCTTCGTAATCAATGAACCAATTTTGTTTAAATTTGGAATGTAGTTAGGTTATACGCTGGATAAACACATAACATACTTTTTATCCGCGGCTGAAACTCCAAAGTTCCAAAAAAGCCAAAGCTTTATAGCCAGTGTCGACTGTATCATCCAATGGTCGATCTAGCTCCAATATTTGATATTTAATCCAAAATATTTCATCAAAATGAAACCGAGCAAAATATTACATCCATGTTGCGAGCAAAAACTCTTTGTTTGTAGATAAATTGACCATCCAATTTTTAATACGGCTACAGGTATCGGATATGGTATGAAAGGTATTCTCGAAACTCTGTAAATGAAAACTATTTTCAACAACAAACCGATATAAAGAGGCTTTTGACTCGATTTATTTGGACTATGTAGAGAGCTCGGTTGATAAATTGAATTTGATTATTATCATCGTTGACAGGCGGTGTAGCTTACTTGTACATTTTTGAAGCAAAAATTTTTCACGCACGCTTGAATTGGAGAGTATGCCGGTGGATGCGATGCGAACGGAAGTTGAAGTTGGTTCACGTAGATCTCCATTGTCATCGCAACAAGGTAATTTTTTTATTATTATGTTGGTATGATTATATTATTATTTTTATTATTATTATTTACTAGTTGCACCCCGCGGTTTCACCCGTGGATAAAAAGTATTTTAAATATTTGCTCATCCCACGGGACAATTTCACTTTTCCGGGATAAAATGTTTCCTATATGTTGATCCAGTGTACAAGCTATCTTGGTACCGAATTTCATCCAATTCCATTCAGCCGTTTGATCGTGAAGAAGTAACAAACATACATACATACATACACATACACACACACATACAAACTTTCACCTTTATAATATTATATAGTGTGATGTGAAGTATGATGACAATTGTCAAGATACATTAAACAAAGGAGACATTAAAACAAAGTTATATCGGCCGACAGATGGAGATAAACTAAAGATGTTTAACTTCAGTCGTGTGGTGTAAAGCACACTTGTTTATTTTTGACTAAGAAATGACATGAACGAGCAAATCGTTCACCCGATGTTAAGCGACACGGCTGCCTATATCAGTTGCGCATATCAGTTGTCTATATCAGTTGCGTATCAATCTGTATCCCAATCTATTCTACGCCGAATGCTAAAGAGAATATATTGAAAATGAACCGACAGCAAGAAAATAAACTTTATACTCAAGAAAACAAAGAAAATAGCGCCCGGTTACAGAGGAAAACCTGGAAAATTCGACCCTGCTAAAGTAGGGAAGAAGAACCCTGCCTCTCCGGCAGTTCCACAACCAACTTTTCTTGACAAAGCTGCAAAGCCAACACCGCAGAAGAATGGCCCGATGTGGGCAGATTCAATCTTTGGCATTGACGTAGCCGTCAGGGAGTTGAACGTCAACCAGGAAATAGCCCTGTCTTTCTCGAGTTTACCTGAAATAGTTGACAAGGTCTACTCGTCCTTAGGAGATGACCAATCACTTAACAAACAAATGACCAAAGGCATGCTGAACTATTACAGCACAGCTATGCTATGGGCACGTTTGTTAAATATAAAAGCCAAGCGTGGAAACACAAACTTGACTTTTGAAGAACTCGAATTCTGCAAGTCTATCATGCAGCACGAGTATAATATTCCTCAGCCAATCTATCTGTTTCTGAAAGGAATCGGTGAGGTTAAAGACTCGTTTGGAAAGACAGGGAATTTAGCAAATCACGATCTCCCAGTATCGGTGGTGCAAGGCATAGGGGGATATCAGTCAGCTCAAATTGATAACGAGGGCCATAACCTCTACGAAGAGATACCCTCTTTGGGAATCTGTGGAGATGTGGTGATGGCAGAAGCATCAGAAGCGGCGCGACCTGCGCAAAACTTCAGTGTTCTACCACAAGGAACCAGAGCTACCCGTTCTTTGAATGGATACTATGGTCCGATTGGGGCAAGGAAAGAGGAAGTCCAAATTCTACTGGAATCAGTGGGAGTCAACCAATTCGTAGCCACAATCACAGCAGCATGTCTAAACATACAACTGCTACAGAAAGTCAGCGACTATTTCGCCGGAAGTCCAAGATTCCGAAACGAAAATGTCAAACTCGACGCACTGACAGTTGAAGGAGACGGAGTGCAACTCATCAGATCAATCCCCACTGCATCTTTGCGTGACACTGCACTGTCACTGTCAAAACTGAAAAAAATATAATATGTATTTGATAATAACTGTGCGGCCATTCTGGAACCCAATGGCCTCGTACGTGGCGATGGCAAAAGACCCGACGACGGTATGCACGGAAAATGGGGCGAAATTTAGTTTTGGATTGAACCTGTGTTACCCTTGCACCGTCACATCTTCCTGGTACACAGGGCAAGGTTAGTTCACTGGCCAGATCCACAGGCAACCTGAAGAGGCACAAATATAATAACCTAGACAGTGGTTACATTTTTGCGCCTTTCGGTGTAGAGACGCTGGAGCCGTGGGGGCCGAGTGCATACAAAATTTACAAAGATCGTTTGGAACGACTGATCAAGGCAACACGTGATCAAAATATATTTTTCCTAAAAGCTTAGCATTGCCATTCAATGGGGCAATGTCACCAACATTTTGGGCACGTTGCCTACTGATAGCGGCTTCCTAGATTAAGTTGTGTAACTGCATTGTTTTTAATTTTAATTTTGCAAATTATTATAAATACCTAACAATTGTTAACTAATATACTGTCTTCCCGAAGACTTAAGTTTTATTTTGTGAGTGTCGCCCCCTTATAGAGCTGCTGGGAATAAGATTTTGTGACCTTCGGGACAGTACATCATATAGATGAAACTTCCCTCTCTCTAATATCTTCTGGCTGATCAATTGACAGGTATAGACGGATATTACAAAACGATAGTAGTGAAAAGCAGGAAAGATCGAATTTCATAACACGCTACCACCAGAAATACACCAAATATTCACCAAAGTAAAATCAACAGACTTTTCCATTCGAACAGCGATTTCATCAAAGTTTTGTCCGTCGTTTTGCATCTCGTCCCACCGTGTTGGATCCACGCTGGATGAGGTTCTATCTAGAGTCTACCATAATTCTCTTTTATAAGAATTTTTGAGCTCAGTTTCGCCTTTTCGATACGATGCGAAATACAAACTCGGCTAAGCAACCTCACCATTACAATATCTATCTATTGTAATTCCAATAAAAACAAATAACAAGATCATCTAAATTGGGGCAACTGGAAAGAATTGTTGTAAGTATATGTAAAAGTGTTAAGAACTTAACTGTTAATCTTACTGTACGTATGGATATTTGTTACTCTTTTGCACAAAAACTACTAAATAGATTTTAATGAAACTTGGAATGCCGATAGCTTATACACTGGACTAACACATAAAATACTTTTTATACGTGGGTGAAACTGTGGGGCGCAACTAGTTTGTTATAATATTTTATTTCACTTAACTCTGACTCGGCTCACGCCTGAGTCTATCAATTACCCTAAAAGTATAGCAGGACCTCGTTTTGCAGCAATTATTAATTGCGGCTATGAAAGGATATATTAATAATAATAATAACAAACAACGATCGCATATATAGATATATGCGATCGTTGCAATCGATATATTATATCCTGATCCCTAACTAGGATTCACACAGCACCCAGACTCAGAAAAAGTACTTGCGCTTTTTCTGTGCACAAACTCTTGTCCTGTCGCGGGAATTGAACCCGCCGCCTCCGGGTTATGAGCCAACCTGCTCAACCACTACACCACAGAGGCTGTCAAACTATAAAGGATAAGCGTAAATAAACGAGTAAAAAACTATAATCCTCTCATTTATCTGTTTTTTATGCTAGTGAATGAAGTGATGAATCGTTCACCTGATATTAAACGACACGGCCGCCCATATTAGAACAGCGTCACTTGGAACTCCAAACGAGACATCAGCACAGTCTAGTACTTAGATTACTCGACTGTGAGATCAGCTCATAAAGTCTCATTTGCCCATTAATTGCATTATCTACAGTGCCCTTCAAACCGGAACACAGTAGTTCTCGCACACTACTGCTTGGCGCCAGAATAACTGGCAAATCGGCGGTATCTACCTAGACGAACTTTGCAGAAAAGTCCTACCACCTAGTAAAATCCTGTTGAATAATATCAGACACATAAAGGTGTGTAGCAATATTATGCACTTATTGTGGTTAATACGTACTAGATACTAAAACTAATTAATACTTTAGTAATTACATTTAATGACTATAACCAACGCAGACAAAATCTCAGCCAATATGGTATGTTCGACGCATGCCAATAACGCCTGGTTGTGGACGTAGTTAGGAATGACAAACCGAGGCCTTGAGCTTCCCCCCTGGTCGGAAAACTCCATGGAGCCTGTAGACACGTGGGAAGTCATTTTGGCGGTAAATTCAGGAGCATTATGCAGGCCCTATTCCAAAACATCTCTGCCCCAAGCTCTAGTAATTCAAAATAGCCTATAAGTCAGATGGGCCATGATGATGATATCCAATTTTGACTTTATTGAATATAACCCTTGACGAGTAATCACTGAAGTCATTAATAGTCTACCGAGTATAAATATCCTTAAGCTATTTTACTTTGTGGTTTTGTTTAAAGTCTACTGTAAAAGGTTATTAAAAATAAACAATTTGTTATTACTACTTATCGCTTAATTTTAAATTGGATCTAGACATATTTATTGGCGTCATATCTTGCGACGCACCAGCAACCGTATAATTTTTTCTTGCCCCTATATAGAACCCTAACTACGTCCAGTGAATGTATACAGGTGACCAATTAACATGATCCTGAGTGGAATTTAAAGTTCCTTCATTTGGCAACATGCCTGATGCTGCCAAGGCCTGAGATTATGGTTTACTTTATTACTAAATAGGCGTTTGACCGCGGCCTCATGTGATGGAAAGTGATGACACGGTGGACGATGGTTGTCCAAAAAATACATAATCACTCGCAATTTAAAGGTCTCCAGATCTTTCATTGATTCCAAGTATGTTGAAGCCAAAAGGCGTGTATTTAAGTAGGTACTAATATCTTATTGTATTTAAGCAACATTATATTTAATGCTTATTGAAAGCCGGCTTTTGAATTGACATTTGTAAGATGCTAACGTTCTGAATGAATATAACAGATATTTTTTTTTTTTTTTTTTTTTTATGTTAAAGGGAGCAAATAAGCATACGGCCCACCTGATGGGAAGTGGTCACCGTGGCCTATGGACATCTGTAACACCGGAGGCGTCACCAATGCATTGCTTACCCTGTAAGACTCTTTTAACCCTCCTTTTGAAGTACTCCATGTTGTAACTCTGTGGAAAGACCGCTGGCGGGAGCTCATTCCACATTTTGCAGGTGTACGGCAAGAACGAACGCATGAATCGAGTCGTATGAGATTTCCACGACTCAATAATATGTGGATGAGCTTTTTTGCGGTGGCGAGAGGTGCGATGGTAGAAACGCGATGCCGGGATCAGGTTGAACAGCTCCTCAGAACATTCCCCATTGTAGAGGCGGTAAAATATACACAGAGATCCAATATCCCTGCGAATATTGAGTGGTTCAAGGCGTTTGGTGATCTTGGGACTGTCGACAATTCTGATAGCTCTACGCTGTATTGAGTCAAGAGGCTGGACTTGATACTTGGGTGCTCCGTTCCAAAGGTGAGAGCAACACTCCACGTGAGGTCGGACTTGTGCTTTATAAAGCACAAGTCTTTGGCTCGGCGTGAAGTACCGCTTCGCCTTATTGAGCACGCCAAGTTTCTTTGATGCAAGCTTAGCCTTGCCCGCAATGTGACAGCGGAACTGTACATTGGCAGAAATGTCAACACCCAAGATCCCAATACTGTCTGAAACCGTAAGGGGAGCATTCTGAAATTTGGGAGCCACAACAAATGGAGCTTTTTTAGCGGTGAATGCGCAAACTTGTGTCTTGGCTGGGTTGAATTGAACTAAATTCAGTTTCCCCCAATCTGAAACCTGTTCAAGGGAAGTTTCAACTTCAGACACAAGCTTGTTCCTACTTTCTACAACTTTTTCGTGAGGGGTATTTGCATGACCGGCATATTGTGCATCACCAGTGCTGTCGTCTGCATAGCAATGCATGTTGCTAGTTTGCAACATGTCATTGATATGCAGAATAAACAGCGTTGGTGAAAGCACAGATCCCTGAGGGACGCCAGCATTGATAGGTATACTCTCGGAGCAGGAGCCCTCAAGAACAACCTTAATTCTCCGGTTGGAGAGAAAGCTGGCGACCCATGCACATAGCCCCTCGGAAAGGCCGTAAGATGGAAGCTTCGATAACAGTGCCCTATGCCAAACCCGATCAAAAGCTTTGGCAATATCAAGACTGACTGCCAGAGCCTAGATATTGTTAAAAGTTATGAGTATAAGTCAATCAATCAAATAATATTTTATTGACATAAAAGATTTACATTTATTGAAGATTCCATTGACTCCTGAACTAGTTTATCACTGTATTTCAGGAGCCATGGGCTTCTCCCCTTAAAATAGGACTTATGGATTATGTCATAATATGCTATATTTAACAGTTGTTAGATATTTTACCCTTTTAAAGCTATCAAAGGTTTCTTGTTATATAAAGCAAAAGTAAGACTAATGTTATAAAATAAAAACTAAATGTAATATTTTAGGAAAAATTATTTTATCTGCACATGTGAATGAGTGTATGTAATCCAATAGTTTCTACTAAATCTTATCTTATCTTTTATATATATATATATATATATAAAAATGAATCTCTATTCCCCTCGGGAAGCGTGAACGGATAGAAAAAAATCCCTAATTATTATTTTGTTGTGTGTTATTATTGTCAGGAGAAGGTTCTTTTGACAGAAAAAATTAAGAAAGGTGAGCGGAAAATTATAAAAATTTCACCACTCGGGTGAAACCGCGGGGCTCAGCTAGTATTCAATAATAACTACCAATAGGTGAGATTAAAACCAGAGTTCAAATTTACAGATGAACATTTTTACCATAGTTTCAATTACGGTAGATCCTTCTAATAAATAAAATGGTAAGTTGTTGCTGCCATTTAAACCAGTATAACTCCTTCCTTCTAATATAATTAACATTAGTTTATGACAGTATTGCGTTCCCAACAATTCTGTTAGTAAACAATACTAATTACTGGCGCCACAAACTATAACCACAAAGCCATAAAACCCACCCACAGTCGAATGTACCTCATACTTGTCACGTAGCACGCGTGCACGGGCTCATCTTAAGGCGAGTGGCCTTAGTCCAGTCAGGGCCAGCGGCTCAGTATGTTGCACTCTGGCTGTGTGCTTAGTGACGGGTGGTAGCGTGCATTGATATTAAACATAACACATATTATTGAGTCGTGGAAATCTCATACGACTCGATTTATGCGTTCGTTCTTGGCGTACACCTGCAAAATGTGGAATGAGCTCCCGCCATCGGTCTTTCCGCAGAGTTACAACATGGAGTACTTCAAAAGGAGGGTTAAAAGAGTCCTACAGGGTAAGCAATGCATTGGTGACGCCTCTTTCGGTGTTACAGATGTCAATAGGCTACGGTGACCACTTCCCAACAGGTGGGCCGTATGCTTGTTTGCTCCCTTCAACATAAAAAAAGAACATGAAAGGAATAGAAAGAAGAAGAATGTAGAAGAAAGCATAAAGAAGAGTATTAGTAGTAGCAGCTACCAGACTACTAGACGCTCGGCTAAGCGCCATCCTTTCGTGGTCGAAATACCACCCATTCGTACCAAGCGATTTGACTCAACGTTCTTAATTAGAACGGCTAAGGAATTGAATGCCTTGCCGGCGTCTGTATTTCCGGCGAAATATGATCCGGGCGTGTTCAAGAGAAGACTGAATAGGTATTTACTTGGCTAGCATGCTACACCTTCGATCGCATCGTCACTTTCCATCAGGTGAGAGCGTGGTTAAATGCTAGCCAAGTTTGAAGTAAAAAAAAAATACACAGAATATATTATGTTTAGACGATGAGTTTCTTCTTGTATACTTTATGTACCTATACATAAACTTTTGTAACTTTCTTTTGGAAATAAATGTATCATTATTATTTATATTTATGCAAATGACTACAGTTTAATGTGTAACATATTTATAATACAAATTAACTACTTTAGATGAAATAATAAACCAAACGCAAAGCGTAAAAGACCGACTTATGTGGTTTTCTCATAGATGCCGTGGTCAAAACTGAACCAAATTGAAATAGGACCACACGGGAAGCACAAGCTTTCAAATAACGAGAAATACATCAAAATCGGTTCTGAGATAAGAAACATAGAAAAATACAGTCGAATTGGGAACCTCCTCCTTTATTGAAGTCAGTTAATAACCTACAGCAATGCTTATGTAGTATTATGAGAACCTATTTAATTTTTAAGAAAGAATTCAAGCTTTGAGTATCGTTATATTCGGCGATATTATCACGTGAAATATGGTCAAAATATGATCGATGGTTATCATCAGATGACCAGCAATTTCAACTAAATCCGACCGCTGAAAGTTATCCTAAAACCCAAGATTATTGCGGTACAAAATAATAAAAAGATGTGAACTATAGTAAACAGCAAATATAATGTAATAAAAGTAACTTCTTCTATTCCCTGAAATTTATTGTCGTTTTTATCAGGCTTTCAATTTATGTTACTAACCAATAAAATACAACTACAGTATAACAATACCATGCTCATCTGACTAAGAGATTGATGAACAAAAATAGCTTTGAAACATTTTTAATTTGGGCTCTACATCAAACCCGCTCCCGCTTCCGCTACGCTTATCACCCGAACCGTAGTCTACGCGATAATTTTGGCGAAATACTGAAGGTGAAAACTGTGTATTTATACACGACGAATGCGACCGCTGCGTAGGTTTGTATGTACGCTTCCTGTTTCATCTGTTTTGTATGACTTGAATGTTGTATGACTTGCATGACATGTATTTGTGGGCAGAAACGGGTTGTGGGTAGGTTGCAACCTATATAACCATAGGCCTTCAGCATGTCCACACCGCGCCGTGTCTGGAACAAGAATGATGGTAGTACACCGAGCGATCTCTTTATATAGCCAGATGGGTGGGGCAGCGACGACAGTTGCCGGTGTTGCCACTGTAATAAGTTTAAATGCTGCCACAGGGTAAATTACGGTACTGCCCGCTGCACATAGAGTTTATAACTGGACGTAGCCGCCGTCATATTTGTTCAAACGGTTAATGAAGTGTCAATCTGTTCTTTGTATTGGAAATGATTGTAATTAATAATAAAATATTGTTAAAAACTTAAGATTTAAGATGGAAAATAAATAAGTCAATAATAATATCGCCCAACGATCACATACAAAGATCCAGGATCCTAACTAGGATTCCCTGTAACACCCAGAGCCCAGGGCCAAGGACCCTGGAGGAACTACGAGAACCATGGTCTCTCAACACCCAGACACAGAACAGTATTTGCGCTTTTTTTCTGTGCACAAATACTTGTCCTGCCACGAGAATCGAACCTGCCACCTCCGGGTTATAAGCCAATCTGCTCAACCCCCATGCCAGAGGCTGGCATTTAGCGGCATTTAGAGAAAGGCAATTTTAAGATGCCAAGATCGTTGCCTATTAGAACTATTGTAATGACTACGCTACTTAGAAATTTAAGTGCGACGTCCAAAATTGGATTTAGAGAATTGATAGCATAAAAGTGATGATGTTTCAAATTATGACGAGGACATATTTTGATGAATCCCGTTCCATGAAAAGAAGGGATCGGAAAACTACCGGTTTTTTATATTTTCATATTATATGAAAAATACGCCTGCCTTTTACGGTAACTATAGTTAAGCTGTGCAATATTGGTATATTGCTGTAAATTTTTTTTAAACATCAAACAGCTGGTAACTGATAATTATTTCTTGTATCACTAATTGAATGAATACTGTCAAATTGTCTATATAAATTTCAATTGCAAAATGGTGTAGTTAGCTTCTTTAGAAATGAAAAGTGGATCCACGATGAGTGGTAAAGAGAAACTAGTCATGACTCACTAGCCAATATAAGTGATACCCAGCGGTGGCAGCTGCTCCTGGTTTACGTCCCATCAAAGCCTTCAGGGCGATAATGTCCACAAGTGTTACATCGTAAACTATAGCGCCTTGATGTAGTAAGAGGTACACACAAAAACACGAGTGTGCTTTAGACCACACGACTGAAGTAAAACTTCTTTAGCTCCATCTATCGGCCAGTGTTACTTTATTTTTGCTTTGTTTAATGTTAATGTCGCCTGATAATTGTAAACTGTCATTTTACCGGACATACCAACATAATAATACAAATTGTTACTCAAATAAATACTCAAATACTCATTTATTGGTAAACTATGTTTACACGTCATACATTAATTATTAAAAAGTCAATTTGAGTTATGTTGATAATGTAAATCTACGTGATCCAACTTAGACTTCCGTTTGCCTCGCATTCACCAGCTTACTCCCCAAGTCAAGCGTGCGTAAAGAAGTTTCACTTCAAAATATTGTAATAGATACAATTCGGTACATAGTATACGTAATAGTTTTCTCGAAAAGCGTAAACCACGAACTAAAGGACGTGGTTTACGCTACGCCCCCCATTATATGGGCCAATGAACTAAAGAACGATTTACATAAAAATATTATGTTAAAATTCATATACCTATTGACTTCACAAAATCTTAACTTCACCATATATATATGCAGGTAGATGTTATGACGCAGGCAACCGCTAAGAAAGGATTTTTCGAAATTCCACCCTTAAGATGGTGAAATGGGTGGTTGAATTATTTTCCCATAGGTCACGCCGCGAGCGAAGCTGCGGGCAGAAGCTCGTCTTACGTAAAGCTCAATAAGTTTAGAGTGTCCATCCATGGAGCATGTATTAGTAACCCTTTTAATAGGTCAATCAAAAATAAAAGCAAAAGGAGAGACATTGGAGGCTGCCGATCGCGTGATCTGCTAGAAGAAAGCTGTTCTATAAGCCCGCAGTACAGAAGGCAGGGTTACTACCAACTGAGCTATCGGGCCAGTCAAAAAAAAACTAAAATAATGAAGAAATAACGTCACTTTTCTTCCAGTCCCATTCTACTCTTTCTACTTCATATTGCTGTCTCCCTCCAGGGTCTGATTAGTTTATTAGATTATGAACCTTCGATTTTTCATTAATCGAACACCAGACTACAACATTGCTCGTGGCTACCAACGGAGCACCTAGATACTGACACACTTACCGGCAACCGTAGACTAATAAATAAATAGATAGATACGAATGCCACGTCGATAAACATCCCATAAAAGGCAGGCAGTCACGTATTTCCATACCGAGTTTAATCGAAGATTGCATATAAATAGCTTATAAGCGTGCAAAATGTGTTTTTTCTTTACCCCCTGGCACGGTGCCAGGGTATCGGAGATTAGTAATAATTGACAGCGCATCATAAGATTTGCATGAATAAAAAAGTACATTGAGCTACGAAAGTTTTCTATAATATTAGTATTTAGTGTGCAGGTAGAATAGATTTCTTTGACAGCCTCTATGGTGTGATGGTTGAGCAGGACGGCTGATAACCCAGAGGCGTCTGGTTCAATTCCCACAGAAAAATAAACTTGAAAACTTTTATTTTAGAACAACGGAAAAGATCTTCTCAACTAATGAACATTTCATTGGAGTAACAAAAAATAAATAGAACAGTATTTCTTTTATAACTGATCATTATGAATCATCTTATTATAATAAATAAGCAAGAAATCGTACTAAAGTGTTTGATTTACCTAATCATTACTAATTCCACAAACAGATCGAGCGAATAATCCTTCGTCCACCACTGGACGATTGTGAACACCATCTTAAAAATAGACTATTCGATCAAAAATAGATAATCGTGAAAACAAAAATTACACATCTCAAAAAGTTACAAAGTTACAGGCATTTTAAAATACCGGAATAGTGTAGTGTCGTCAGTTACCAGTCCTCATTGTAACTCATTACTTAGCTGTGGTACCTCTATGGTAGCTCTACATACAACCTCTTTGCCATGACGTCACAAGGTATGCCTGTAGCTGTGAGGAACACGATCCACACGATCCACACGATCTCTGTTTTGCGAGGCGATGAAACTTTATAAGCGTTAGAAACGTTATTTCCGTGATTAATTTACCGATTTTACTTATATTTTCAATTATTTCATTCAATTTAAGTCACATTATGAAAATAATATTTACTTGTTCATTTTTAATAGTAGTCAAATAGCCTATTAAATATGCCTTCTCCATATAGTGTCGCTCGGCAGGCCTATCAAACGCGTGCCGTGTATGCAAAAGTGATGGTTTCCCCGCAGACCGCAGGCTTCCCTTATCGCCCATTGTCTGTCTGTCTGTCCGTCTGTCACGCCAAGGTCTGTGGTCTGGAGCCGATAGGGAATCGATAGGCTTTCGTAGAGCTCGCTACGTTCGTTAAATTACTTTTGTTTTACGTTTTAGATTAATTTTATGCTGTATCCTTGAGATAACAGGTCAAAGTCCAAGTTAGATTTGACAGCTATACATTAATAACAATAATAATAATTATAATAACACCCAACGATCACATACTTACATATAACCTGGACCCTAACCCCTGTATTAGCTAAACAACACTTAGACACAGAACAAGTATTTGCCTTTTTTCTGTGCAGAAACACTTGTCCTGCCGCGAGAATCGAACCCGACGCCTCCGGGTTATGAGCCGACCTGCTCAACCACCACACCACAGAGGATGTCAATCACATCACACTTCATACTATCACACTAATGTTTGTTACTCCTTCTCGCTCAAACGGCTGTATGGCTATGGATAAAATTTGGTGACAAGATAGCTTATACACAGGATTAACATATAGGCTACATTTTATCACGGAAAAATGAAATTTTCTTGAGAGCTGAGTATACCATTAAAATAGTTTTTATCCGTGGGTGAAACAGCGGGGCGCAACTAGTATGACCATATGGCTATGTTAAAAATAGCTATTGTTGTAGTATTTTAAAATACATATCAATGATATAAATAATATAAATATACTATTAATGATACATTTTAAACACATTTTAGTCGTTATTTTGTTTCTACTCTACCATATATGTAGTTTACCAAGGTCTGTACGAATGAAACGGATATAGTAAATTTTTCGTAGAAATCGCTGCGGCCGGTTGTGGTTAGAAGAAATACAACATAATCATTAATATTAAAAATACCAAAGTATGTGTGTGTATTTGTTCCTCTTCGCGCCGCAACAGCTGAACAGATTTGAATTAATTTTGGAATGAGGACAGCTTATAATATTATATTATATATAATATATATTATATAATAGGTCTTTACCTATGAAATTGCCGTATTGCAGTACAGACTTTTTCAAACAAAAAAAAGTTTTGATTGGGTATGAATTCTAAATTCAAATTAATTTTGTTTTAAAAATATGACATTCTATTTACAATATAAGTCTTTTGTTTATTGATTAGCGTTGTATTCTCATTACATTTCAACATTTTTCCTCATAATGGATACTTTGAAATTTCGTGTAATTATGGAATATGAGTTCCGTCGTGGCACCAACGCGGCACAAACGACACGTAACATCAACGACGTTTACGGAGAGAACTGTACAAACGAACGTACTACCCGTTATTGGTTTGCTCGGTTCCGTTCTGGGAATTTTGACTTGAAAAATGAACCTCGTGGTCGGCCGGAAACTTTGGTCAACAATGATGAATTAAAGGCGATTGTGAAAGCTGATGAATCTCAATCTACAGCTGAGCTGGCAGCAGCTTTTGATGTTAGCATCAAAACAATATTGGTCCATTTGCGACAGATTGGCAAGATAAAAAAGCTTGATAGATGGGTGCCCCACGAACTTAACGATCGCCAGCGCAACGTACGCGTCGAGACTTGCCTTGCGCTGCTTAACAGGCACAGAAATGAAGGAATTTTGAATCGAATTGTTACGTGCGACGAAAAATGGATTCTTTTTGACAATCGAAAGCGCTCAGCAAGTTGGTTAGATCCTGGTTCGGTACCAAAGCAATGTGCAAAACGAAAAATGACCCCTAGAAAGGTGATGGTCACAGTTTGGTGGTCTAGTGCTGGTGTGATTCATCATAGCTTTTTGCAAAACGGCGAGAGCATTACTGCAGATGTGTACATTGAAGAACTGACCACAATGATGGCGAAACTCGCACGTCTGCAACCAGCTTTGGTCAATCGGTCGTCTCCACTGCTACTTCACGACAACGCGCGACCCCATACTGCACAACAGACCGTCTCTAAGCTGCATGAGTTGGGTTTGGAAGCTCTCCCTCATCCGCCATACTCACCAGATCTTGCGCCTACCGACTATTACTTTTTCCAAAATTTGGACAACTTTTTAGCGGGAAAAAAATTCAATTCACGAGAGGCAGTACAAAACGCCTTTGAAGAGTTTGTTGTCTCCCGTCCTGCTGATTTTTTCAAGAAGGGCATCCATAAACTGCCACAGCGTTGGCAAAGATGCATTGATTGCAGGGGTGATTACTTTGAATAAAAGAAATAAATAAGTTCGAAAAAAAAAATACTTTAACTTTTTTCAAACAAAACGGCAATTTCATAGGTAAAGACCTAATATTTAAAATGTTACTTGCATGGCAATGTACGTACCTCCCTAGAATATTTTCGTACGTAAAACCGTCTTCCAGGAAAGTTTAAATATAATAAAATTATCAGATCACTCGTACGAGTACTGCATGTAAAGTTTGTTAGCACTAGGTATATATTTTTAACAAAGTTATTTGAATGGCTTGACTCTTCAAAGGCGTATTGTACTGCCTCTCGGGAATTGAATTTTTTTCCCGCTAAAACGTCGTCCAAATTTTGGAAAAGTAATAGTCGGTAGGCGCAAGATCTGGTGAGTATGGCGGATGAGGGAGAGCTTCCAAACCCAACTCATGCAGCTTAGAGACGGTCTGTTGTGCAGTATGGGGTCGCGCGTTGTCGTGAAGTAGCAGTGGAGACGACCGATTGACCAAAGCTGGTTGCAGACGTGCGAGTTTCGCCATCATTGTGGTCAGTTCTTCAATGTACACATCTGCAGTAATGCTCTCGCCGTTTTGTAAAAAGCTATGATGAATCACACCAGCACTAGACCAGCAAACTGTGACCATCACCTTTCTAGGGGTCATTTTTCGTTTTGCACATTGCTTTGGTACCGAACCAGGATCTAACCAACTTGCTGAGCGCTTTCGATTGTCAAAAAGAATCCATTTTTCGTCGCACGTAACAATTCGGTTCAAAATTCCTTCATTTCTGTGCCTGTTAAGCAGCGCAAGGCAAGTCTCGACGCGTACGTTGCGCTGGCGATCGTTAAGTTCGTGGGGCACCCATCTATCAAGCTTTTGTATCTTGCAAATCTGTCGCAAATGGACCAATATTGTTTTGATACTAACATCAAAAGCTGCTGCCAGCTCAGCTGTAGATTGAGATTCATCAGCTTCCATAATCGCCTTTAATTCATCATTGTTGACCAAAGTTT
Source organism: Ennomos fuscantarius (assembly GCA_905220475.3). Taxonomy (NCBI): domain Eukaryota; kingdom Metazoa; phylum Arthropoda; class Insecta; order Lepidoptera; family Geometridae; genus Ennomos; species Ennomos fuscantarius. Next base: position 13,511,681 of record HG992040.1, read on the forward strand.
CCGGACGACCACGAGATTCATTTTCAAGTCAAAATTCCCAGAACGGAACCGAGCAAACCAATAACGGGTTGTACGTTCGTTTGTACAGTTCTCTCCGTAAACGTCGTTGATGTTACGTGTCGTTTGTGCCGCGTTGGTGCCACGACGGAACTCATATTCCATAATTACATGAAATTTCAAAGTATCCATTATGAGGAAAAATGTTGAAATGTAATGAAAATACAACGCTAATCAATAAACAAAAGACTTATATTGTAAATAGAATGTCATATTATTAAAACAAAATTAATTTGAATTTAGAATTCATAGCCAATCAAAACTTTTTTTTGTTTGAAAAAGTCTGTACTGCAATACGGCAATTTCATAGGTAAAAACCTATTATTTTCGCGGTTTCGGTTCCCGCGGCAGAACAAGTACTTATGCATAGAAAAAAAAGTGCATATACTTTTTCTGAGTCTGGGTGTTGTGGGAGCATGGTCCTCGTAGTTTCTGGGTCCCTAGACACAGGGAATCTTAATTAGGGTCCAGGATCCATATATGTGATCTTTGGGTGTTGTTTTTATTATTATTTATTTCATTATTTAACACATGGACAATATATTGTAGTACTCACTGCGACCAGCACACGGCCCCACCACGGCATCACTGGAAGCCAGCAGATCTTGGTACAGCACGTGTGGATAGTTATGTAAGGTTTTATTTTTATATTTATCTGTACATATAAAATTCAAAGTCCTGACTGACTGACTGACTTATATATCAACGCCACTAACAACACACAACATTAACACTACAATCAACACTAAGAACAGCCTAAACCGCTGGTCCTGGAGACTTGAAATTTGCAGGGTAAGTTCCTTGTAAAGTGTAGATATCCACTAAAAAAAGGTTTTTTTTATATTTTTAACCCTAATAGGGTGAAATGGGTGGTTGAATCTATCAAAAAAAATCTTCGTTTCCTATAGGCCACGCGGGCGAAGCCGCGGGCAGAAGCTATTTTTATAAATATTTATTATAGTTATACATTTTAAGTATCTGAGTATAAAATCAAAAAACAAGCTTTGCTTGCGCACTGCTGCTTTGCGGCAGAATAACTGGCAAAGCAGTGGTAGCTACCTAGAGGAACTTTGCAGAAAAGTCTTACCACCTAGTACCACCTACTTTATTCTAATAGCTCATAAAAATACTAAAGTGTTATTTTGCCGAAAGTAACACGCAGCGGATGTGGTCGGCGGGCCAGATTGCTGGGACCTTTCGGCCAGAGATATGCTTTTTTCGCTTTTTATTGCAGCAATTGCATTGTTCTGTATACGAGCGATGTTAAGGCATGTTCATAATAATACGAGTAAAAAAAAGGGAAATAAAGAGTGTGCTTTAGACCACACGACTGAAGTAAAACTTCTTTTGTTTAGCTCCATCTATCGGCCAGTATAACTTTGTTTTTGCTTAGTTTAATGTTAATGTCACCATCTTGACAATTGTTAATTGTCATTTAACTTCGGTTCGCCTTGCATTCACCAGCTTACTCCCCAAGTCAAGCGTGCTTAAATAAGTTTTACTTCAAAAAGTAATCATAGTTGACGACGCTTTGTCTCATACAAGCTAATAATATAATTGGCCTCTCGTATCACGTATTTTGATTTATTTGTTTTGTCATTAAGTACCGATAGTACCTGATTTGCGTAGAAGTGCCGACACTCATTTACCCGGCGGATGCTATAAATTTGCAAGATGAACAATTCTTCAAACGACTTTTCGTACCGCAGAAATAATATTAGTATACTACGTAAAAACAACAGCCCAGAGCATATTGAACTCTTTATACATAATATATATATATATATATATATAGTTTTTAGTATTTAGTTATATAACTTAGTAATACTATATATATAACTAAATACTAAAAGTACTTATGAATAAAACTTAAATCTAGGTATTAACAAATTACTGGGAACTCAAATTCTAAAGAAAAGCTTTGCGACATTGAACAAAGCAGGTGTTTTTATTGCCTACAAAATATTTACAAAGCACCCAGCCGGTGCCCGCGCTGTGTGTAGCGTAAATTAGACATATTGGCTGTTATCTAGTTAATTTAGGAGGCTTTTTTTAAATTGCACATTGTGCTATTACTCTTTAGCATGGTCTGAGTTTTACATGTAAGAAAAAGAACGGATTAAAATCCACCGTGTATTTATAAGTGGAACGTAGACATATCTGATCAGACATATCTGATTATGTATTTGTTGTGTTTGGCTTACACGCCAAAATGTCTTTACCGATTCAGATTAATTTTTGTACAATTTTGTCTACAAAATCAAAATAGAATATTTTTATTTCGAAAAACTAAAAGTCCCACAGGAAAATCGTGTAAATTGACGGTAAAACTAGTTCCAAATAAAATAAGTTTTTGTCAATTGTGGCGAAGGCTTTACCCGAAACTAAAGATTTACAAAAATGCGCACGGTTCGTCGTGGCCACCGCGCAGAACGGACGAATTCTATACCGCATCTCGTGATAGCATTCATTGGAAGTAGGTACACTTGTTCAAACAAGTCAGCCAGAAATAACATTTAAGTCACCTTGGAAGTAATTTAAACAAGATAGGATTTCAAAAACAGAAACCTAATTACGATGATTTAATTAAACAACTCCCCAATACAGTGAGAAATATTTTATACAACACCTCAATACAGTGAGAAATATTTTATATAACACCTCAATACATTGAGAAATATTTTATTTGAGTCGTTATGCAGGTTTTTATTTTTGTTAATGAATGCCGTTCACCTGATGTTCAGCGACACGGCCATCCATAACAGATGCAGTGTCACTCGGAACCCTAATGTATTATTACTCGTGACACTGCATTGCGCACGTCATTTTGAGACATCAGCAGTTTAGTAATATTATTACTAGACTGAGATCAGTCGACACCAGTACAATTTTTAAGAGAAATTGGGGAGACTACGATTCCTATGGCATTTGAAGGTAGGGCGAATTCTTATAGGTTTCGTATAAATATACCATTACGGTATAACTAGCTGTAAGTTTTCCTTTGAGAATTAAATAAAATAAAATAAAACTAACGTAATATAAAAGTCACCTAAAAGTAATCTAGTCTTCAACAGAAGTTTGTATGGATTTCCTTCTCAAGAATCTGGGTAGAGTTGACGTAGCTTGCATACAAAACTGGTGCGATTTTTATGCAAATGTCTGAAACGCTGATCATAAAGTCTCATTTGCCCAGTAATTTCACTAGCTACAGAGCCCTTCTAACCGGAACATAGTAGTGCTTGCGCACTATTACTTGGCGGCAGAATAATTGGCAAAGCAGTGGTACCTACCTAGACAAACTTTGCAGAAAAGTCCTCTCACCTAGTTTTGCAGGTGGAATCGCTTTCAATTAGATAATATATAATACCAATTTATCGGAAATTCGTCTCGCCTAGGCTTAGTCATACGAGGAATTCTTGTATATGATTCGTTAATTAAATTTCCTGTAAATTAATATAAATATAGCCAATATCATGCCCGAAGTGCTATTTAACGACTGATGAGAAAAATACATTGTTTTGGAGCTAATGGACATAAACACATAATACTAGATTCATATAGTATAATACAAATTAAATGATAAATATGTTTGTGGACATTTCACACATCGACATCTAAATTATGGCGTGCTCCACCTTTGCCAACTTCGTCACTTACCATCAAGTGACTTGTTGTCAAACGCATGTCCATTTCACCATTAAAAAAACCTATATCAAGCAAAGCTTTTACCATAGGAACCAGGTAACTGATGTAATACTTACGATACTTTTTGTTTATAAATACATACATAGGATACAATATAACACCCAAACCGAGAACAAAAATCGAAGTTTCATCACACAAATGTTTTTATCCTGGATGGGAATCGAATCAACGACCTAACAACAGCTCAGAAGGCAGAGATACTAAAGATATGTATATATATAGATAGAGACCAAATGAGTTATCAGGCCAGCCAAATACATTATGTAATGTATACTGTAACTGTGAAATAGTTTGAGTGTATCATGAGGCATGTATATTCGTAAATTCAAAAAGAGTAGGCAAGTAAATAAACTAAATCTATAACTTTCGAACACAACAGTACAAATGATTTTTTTGGCGAAAATCTCAGTAGCATATCTAAACGAGACCTATGCAAATACGTTTTTGTTATACCTGATTGATATGGACGCACGGTGAATTTTATACGTAATTATTTGTTTTTTATAGCAGCCCCAAATTTTATGTTACTATTAAAAGTTTTAAGTTCCCTTTAATGGTGTTTTTGTTGCCACATTTCAGAGATAAGAGGCATTAATTGTGGGTGTAAATGAATATAACTTAGTTTAAAAGATACTTGCTGTTTAACTGACTTGATCAAATTATAAATTTAAAACATATAACTTTACGTCGTGGTTTTACCTGCGTGCGTGCGTCGTGGTATTCGCTGAATAGCCAAATTATAACGTTTATAAATTGATGTTTTTTTTACTCGCAAGTGTGAAAGTCCCACATTTTTTACAACCCTGTATTGCACTGTAAAAGGATTAATGCTCTACAAAAGTAAAACTATCGTGAACTTGAAGAAACGAATCAGTTGTTATGTTGGCCTTCTGCGGCTTACATTAGCGAGATTCTACTATGTTAAGCTTGGCTCTTTTTGGATGGTTTATGAAGGATTGAAAAGAAAATAAAGTACATATAGTGGAATCGAAAGGATGCGAGGAACATAGTAAATGATATAGATGCCCCAAGGTTTCACTTGAAACTGTGCAATTATCCCGCAGTAATTTTCGATTTTCTGGAATAAAAATATTCTACATTAACCGGAGTCAATATAGTCAAAGTCGGATTTGTTCAACATTTATAACTCGACAGCAGCTGTACCGATTTCGATATCGACCGATACCGACCGATTCTCATGATTTTTAATTTATTGTATTTGTCTCCGACCCAAAATAGCAGAATAACTATTTAAATCAATGGAAAATCGACAAAAAAATCCATACAAAATGTTAATGAGTTTGGTAATTGTCAAATATTTAATATTCATTCATATACTTAAATTTTGTACATTTTTGTGTTATTATCTTAATAAAGTACTGAATTATTTATTTATTTGGTATTTATTGTATTACTTTTATAAAATCATAAATTAAGTTCATCTAATCTGTAACAAAGAAGGTCTAAGGACCGGGCCCAGTGGCGTTCTTTAGGAGAGGCCTATGTCCAGCAGTGGACTGATACAGGCTGATGATGATATGTAACGTGACATTCATTGAATGTTAGGCGGTACGAAGTACGCCGGGTCAGCTAGTATTTTATATTTAAAAGCGACGGTACTGCCCCCGGAGCGACCACGTGGCCAACGGTCAACTAGAGTCATACGAATTTAATACAAAGTACTACTACTATTGTACGTACTACTACTAATTATTGTAAGTATAAATAATACTTACAATAATTAGATATAACTTTAAAAGCAGTAACCAAACTACATTAAAGTTATTATGTACTAAACTTCGTTCCATTTCCGTACAGTATCAAACTCCTATACGACGCAGCTACAGCGTACTTTGTACAAGCTAGACCACTTAGTTCTCAGTTCGGGGTCTACGAGACGTATCCTTGAGTAATTAGTTAATCTGGAGGGGTACTGTCCGCACAGTATCAGTATTCCGTCTAGAAACTTCCACCACGTTAAACAGGTACTGTGATGGGACACAGTGAAAGAGACATCGGTAGGGCATCTATCATAAATATGATATGGCTGATATCCAAGTTATTTATTTATTACATTAAACATAAATATTTTATAATCGTTATTACAAAACTAAACTAGACCTAAAAAACTAAATTATACCTAAGAACTTAAGATATATAAAAATAAAACTAAAAATTTTAAATTTGAAGTTGCCGCACCGCTTTAACTTGCACTATGTCACGTCAACATTAAGAACACAGAGCGGTGAGCATTCAGCAAGTTCGCTCCGTCTTGTCCTGCGGTGCGCGTGGATTCAATGCCTTTTGATAGCTATTTCAATGGACTTGTAGAGGGAAGGGAGCAGTGTTAGTTGGTACGACTATATAGACTGCTTACTTTGATTTCTCAAAGTTTATGTTATGATGATGACATTTCTTTCATTTTCTGTAGAGTTGACCGCTGTCGTTACTTGGACGAGTGACCGCTACAATGAAAGGTGTTTGCAACTGAACTCTACCGATGGTTCGGTGCTTTAGACGATACGTTAAGCAGTCGGTGCCGTTTATTGTTGTAAGTCAATAGTCATTAAGCAAAGTAAGAATTAAGCCTTTTGTTATTGGGGAATGCCCTCGCACCTATCCTGTGCTGGAACACCAACTATCATCAAATCAAATAAAATATTTTATTACATAAAAACATATTACAAATAAAGTGTAGTAGGTACTATTGTTTAATAATACGCTCAGATTCTTATAAATACTCACACAATAGAACTAAAAACTACATAATACTCGTATGTAAAAGGTTCCTGCGACGCACGTCCGCCGGAAACTGCGCCAATCCAAGTATAAAATCCGTTCCCAAACCGTACCCCCAATTCGGAGTTTTACTTATTAGTTATCTCTTAAGATAAAAATAAAGTAAAACTATGGTGTATGTATGTATGCATGTATGGTATATGGTATCGACGGAACGCACAAGAGGGCTTAGTAATGTTTTTCTCTTGCTGAAATCTATCATTCAATTTCGGAAATTTTATTTTTGGTCCTTGATTAGCTATATACTTACCACGATTACCTATTGACAAAGAGTAGTAGGTAAGTAGTTGTTTTACTTTGTACTTTAGTTTTACTCTAGTTTTATTATTAGTTATCTTAAGAGATACGACAAAGAACCTATTTTTATATACCTTGGAGGTCTTTTCAAAGATAGAAATTACACGTGTATTATATCATAAACGGCGTAAAAACCATTTTTGTGTAAAAGCGCGCGCTCACCGGCGTGTGTGCACAGATAAATAACATTCGAGATACCATCTCCGCGGATCTCATTACACGTTACGGCTTCATGCGTTAGGAGGTGCTTTATTTACCCACCGGTCGCTTACGCTAATGTTAAATAATACAGCCGAGATGACGTTACAAAAAACGAGATTTCGTTACGAAAAAACGTATTAAACAACATCACAAGAATTAAAACCATTGTGTACTACATTAACATTACTATTTATCCTATACCTATATATTACTATATAATATTTATATTAAGTACTAGCAAGTGCTAGTACTTAATATATACTGAATTTAGTCTTGATAAAACATACTGAATTTAGTTTTGGTAAAACATACTGAATTTAGTTTTAGTAAAATATACTGAATTTAGTTTTAGTTAAATATACTGAATTTAGTTTTGGTAAAACGTACTGAATTTAATTTTGGGTATACTAAATTAAGTATGCAGTACTTAATTTAAAAATTCAATAGTTAAGGAACAATTAATGGAGGGTAGATAAAAACCGAGGAGAGGGACTAAAAGCATTAAGTTAATTAGCCCGTACGAAGTCGGACCGAGTCATCTAGTAAGTAAATAAAAGTGTAACTTAACAAACTGCAAAGAAAATCTTTACTGTTGCAAGGATTTTCCAAGGCTTGGTAAAACATACTGAATATAGTTTTGGTAAAACATATTGAATTTAGTTTTGGTAAAACTAAATTAACTATGTAGTACTCAATTTAAAAAGTCAATAGTTAAGGGATAATTAATGATGGGTAGATAGAAACTGGGGAGAGGGACTAGAAGCATAAAGTTTAGCCCGTACGAAGCCGGGCCGAGTCAATAAAAGTGTAACTTATTATAAGTAAATAAAAGTGTAACTTAACAAACTGCAAAGAAAATCTTTACTGTTACAAGGATTTTCCAAGGCGAAGTAACTAAGTAAATAAGATATGTAAATAGCTATAGATATAAATAGTACTATACCAGTTTAGTACCGTATAATGCAGTATACCTACTAATTTACACACTCAGTGAAAACAAAGACATAGGTAGCTGTTATTAAACTGTTTCCTTCGGGATATCGTAATGCGAAGTTTGAGACAAAGACGCGGTATCCAAAAGACCTTGACATATGCAAGTCCTTGCACCAAGGTCAGTTAGACCTTCGAGAAAATAGCTGTACCTAATGTCTAGTATACGTTACAAGGTTATGATGCAAATAGATGTTTGATCTCACGTTTAAAAGCCCTCTTGTGCATTGTCAAGCTTAACAGCCTGTGTGGTGTGGTGGTTGAGAAAGTCGGCTCCTAGCCCGGAGGCGGCGAGTTCGATTCCCGCGACCGGACAAGTATTTGTGCACAGAAAAAAAGCGCAAATACTTGTTCTGAGTCTGGGTGTTGTGGAACCATGGTCTTGGTAGTTCCTAGGGTAGACACAGGAAATCTTAGTTAGGGTCCAGGATCTATGTATGCGATCGTCGGGTGTTATATATATATATATTATAAAGTATAATATAATAAACACACTGGCAATATATAGGTATATATGAGGAAAGGTATACATGGAAAATTTTCTGCAAGTAACTATTACAATAAAATCAAATGTCACATGTCATTGTTTGATATGTCTTATTTTAACAAATTAATCTCGGATTAAAAATATAACGGGATAAATGGCTTATTTGTTGACGTGCAAGATAACTAAATAACTAACCCTTACTTTGTTACTTATTTAGCTAGCTAGCCTGTAGTTAAGACGAAACGCATAAGAGGAATTAAGTTCTTTTTTTTCCTGCTAAAATATACCATTCAATTTCGGACATTTTGTGTTTTTGGGTTTTGATTAGCTATATACTTAGATGATTACCTTTTAACAATAATTAGATGAAATTAGTAGTGACTATCTATAAATTAGTATCAACATTATTTGTGGATCAAAGTCATAAAATTGCCCATTTATAATAACTTACATTAGATACTGGTCTACACTGTAAACCTAAACAGGAAGTATGTGCAGCATTTAAATAATTCTAAGTATAAACTAGAAAACACAATTTAAACATAATATATCTTTTACATCTCTTCCTTATGGCATACCATACTTGAAACTTCCATCATAGAGCACTGAGCATTGCAGTTTAAACATTATGTATAAAGAATACGACACATTATCTAATGCTTGTTTATATATTTTTGTCTATAAACTAGAATAAAATATCACGTCACTATACATGGGAATTAATTTTGTGTTATCCACACTATACATGGGAATTAATTTTGTGTTATCCATTTTTTGTACTGTTGAATGTCAGATCATGTGAAAATCTATAACGTGATGTTAAGTTTTAGAAAAACAAAACAAAACCTCTTTTAGGTATTATTACTTAAGGATCAGAAAAATAAAGATGGCGGATGACGGGACACATTTAGAGAGTTCCAGAAATTTCCTTCAATCTCGTAGTAGTAGTAGTCTAGTAGAGATACCGTGAATAAAGCATTTTTTTTACAGTAGTTGTTTAAAAAAATATAATCACAAACACATCAGTAACCCGTTAAAGCTGAGTAGACGATACTGTAATTTTTTTTTTGCCTTTACTCAGACACTGTTTTTAGATGACCTCTAGACTTCTATTTTAAATCGATAAGGCTCCAAATGGATCCGTAAATCGTCAAAAATCAATTACTGCCTTGTAAACTGTAATTGAAATTGCTTCCTCAGTAGGTACCAGTGACACCTGAAATACATTTGCGTATTTCAAGAGTTTGGGTATGGTTCAAGTCAAAAGATCCAGAAGTTTTTATTTTATTCGCAAATTTTGCGTGAACCTAAAGACTAAATGACGCGTAAGGGCATTTATTTATTCTTTATATGTACTAAGAAGTTTTTTGTTCAATACAAGTCAAGTAAATTTTATCATTCACATTAAAGTGTAAAAAATCCAATACATATTGTAACATGATGATCAACTCACTATTCATGACCTTGGGCCTACTTGTGCCTTAGGTTGAGAATTACTATTCAAGGTGGCAATAATCAATATAACCAGCATTTTGGACACGTTGCCTACTGATAGTAATTTGTTAGAATAGGATTTGTGTGATGTTGTGTATTATATAGTTTAGCTTGCTAGTCGTTTGTTTTATTAAGTAGTTGTAATTTGATTTGTTATATATAGTTATTAAGTGTACAATATTATAAATCTTTTTTTTAATATAATTATACATTTTCCTTAATATTTTTACGTTTGGCATTCATATTCCTACTTATTGTTTATTAATTTGAAATGAAATCGAGAAAGAAAAAAACAATCATAAAAAATCACAGGTCGTTGGTCACTTACACCAAGCTAAAATAAATAATTCATACTACCTAGTACAAGCAATCAATTTACGGCACATATAAAACTTGTCCCGCTGACAAGTGACAGTTACTGTGGCTCATTTGATTTTACTAGTAACACCACTTAAAACAGTTCCATTGCGAAGGTCTTGCTTTAGGCTGGCATTATCTAAAGCTGGGGTAAAAGAATACAAGAATATTAAGGGTAAATAATAAGCAGTTTTGACTAGCGTAAGTGCAACTTTTGATGAGCTAAAAGCGAACGTTAACATTGTATAGGCTATAAAACCTTGTTCAATAAACAAATATTAAATATGTCAGGTTATAAATAAAGTCGTTATTACTTTATACAACTAATTAAAGCCAGCGTAAGCTAGAATGCCAATTTATTGAACCTAGTTATAGATAGATATTAGTATACCGATAATATAGGTACAATATAATTAATATTATTTATGTTCCAAATTCATAACCTTCAGTTTCCAAAAATTATAATAAATTTATTTTATGAGACATCAAGTTAACTTGTCATGAAGATTAATTAGCTGGTAGTTTCGGCGGTGCTTTTTGTTTTTTTTTGGGAATGGCAACATTGTAAAGTAAATTAGAGATCCGATGGATTGCCAACAGAATAACTTTAGCTATTCAATTCTTCACACGAGACGTGAAATTTTCGTCGTGAGGGTTCCGAAACTTTTTAAATAGGTACCATCATTTTTTTTAAATTCAGTGTGCAAACATACGTTCCATGCACCTAATGGGAATTGGTCATCGTACAATATAGCTGGCCGTAATGGTTGGTTATAAAACCTTCATTATATATTTTAATAAGTCACGTTTCTTTTTATATTTGTGGTTTTTTTTCTGTCTCGCTCTGTTGGTATTACCCTAACATATAATAAATAATTATATCTCTTACACATTATTTTAATTTACAGCTTATAGATTTTCTCTATAAACTCGTCACCATCTAACCATACCTAATATCCGTTAGGCACGTATCCAATAGAGTGGAGTAATAACACGAAAAACTTACTTTGGCGGTTTTGTTTCATACCATAAGGAAACTCTCTAGTGACCATAAAGAACTCCCTATAGTGAACTTTATCTTATGATACTTCCAACTAGTGACGTGGAAGTAGGACAAAATGACAGAACCGTATCTGCCCCTGTTTCATTTATCAAAACTTCGAACAAGCTTCCAACTAGGAATATAAATTCATCGGTTTGTTTTTTCCGTTGACTAGTGCTATCAAGTATCAACCTTGATTTATGGCAAATTTCACGGTTCTTAAGGAAGTATCTTATAAGCAGGTTTTAATAACGCTTGAATTCCTACAAATTAGTTAAAAAATCAAGTCTACTGTTTAACTACAAGTCTATGAAAAAATTAACTTTCTGACTCCAAATGCGTATGACAACAGGACAAAAGGTTTATGTATGGGGTTTCCGTGCATGATAAAATCCGAAATGAGGAGATCTGCAGGAGCACTAAAGTCACCAACATAACTTTTAAAATTTGCAAGTTGAAATAGCAGGTCATATATGTATATCGCTCGTAGAAACGACAACCGAGAGAAAAAAGGTTTCCGCCACGAAGCGAAAACACAGCGTAGGCCTTCCTTCTCCCAGATAGATTGATGATCTAGTTACAGAACCGTAAAGAGCCGATGGATGCAGAAGGCAAGTAACTGGTGGCGTTCTATGGGAGAGGCCTATGTCTCCATCGTTACTGCCCAAGGCACGTCTAACACAATCAGACACCGACCCCACCGGCAGGGTCGACGTACCCCCCGTAGGTTAGCTAAAACAACCGTGACCTTCCACAGTGTCCACTCTTCCAGTGGACGTAGTCTTCTCGATCCTTTTATCCCGGCAACGGCCCAAGCCGCCGAACGCACTCCAGGGGTGCCTTTGAGATAGCCTCCCACTTTTATAGTTAAAAAATGTCCTATTTATAACGATATTTCTCTGCTGATTTATGACACAAAATATATAAAGTATATCAACAACAATCAATTTGACATCAACCGTCCAAAGGCATTCTATTAATTCACATCAATTACGTCAACCGTCTATTAGAGATGCACCCGCATACAGATTTTGCCGGATTAATATTATTATAATAGAACTAAGTAAAAGTAAGTTTTTGTGCTTATTGCTTGCCTAGCTACCTATAATATTTTCTCTCATGCTCATAATCCCGATATGTAAGCTTTCCAGTTATGTCAACATTGAAATAAAAAGAAACGAACAAACAAAAACATACAGTCATTTGATCTTAACAGAGGTAAATTATTAGGAGCATTATTTCATGATCAGCAACTGCTTTCAAAATTAATTTCGATGTAAATAACCCATTGTAAGCGCCACCTGATGAATCGACGACTTGGAAAATTATGCTAAAAATTATACATTCAAGAAAAGATAAATAAAGCAAAACGCTTTAATTTTAACACAGACAATAAAGCTCTTACAAAAAACGTGTGCTTTTTAGACCACGTGACGGAAGTAAAACTTCTTTAGTTTATCTCCATCTATCGGCCGGTATAACTTTGCTTTGCTTTGTTTAATGTTAATGTCGCCATCTTGAGGATAATTGTAAATTGTCATCTCATCGGACTACCAACATAACAATACAAATTTTTAACATTGTTATGTTGAAAATGGAGATCTACGTGAACCAATTTCAACTTCCGTTCGCCTGCATTCACCAGCTTACTCCCTAAATTAAGCGTGCGTAAATAGGTTTTACTTCAAAATTGACCGGATGCTATTTAACGTAAGCCGGGTAACAAATGTACCCAAACGCTTTCTATGTCAAACTCTAATAGACATTACTCCGAATATTAACAGAGGTTATCATAAAGGCGGGTCGGGTCCAGATGCCAAACATTAGTGTAAGCACAGATTAGCCAGCAGTTGCTGTAACTCTAATTAGTGGATTCCGATGGCTTTGCGTTCGCCGCCCTTTGATCTCTATCCGACTAGGGATGCCGAAAAATATGGACTGTCCATATCCATAAATAGAATTTGAATATAACCGGTCAAGTGCGTTTCGAACTCACTAGTCGAGGGTTTCGTTTTAGACTTTGTTGAACCGGTTCGGCAGCGCACTGCCTAAATCGGCCAATAACACAATTGAAGGGGTGAGAATAAAAAGGATTTAACTGATTTTTTTGACCAAATGACTTATGGGTGTCGTTGGATTCAGCGTGAAATTATCTTCAATAATACATTCTCAAAATACCGAAATGAGGCTTAAATCTCGAGATTTTGAGTCTAAAAACGGTTTATCTGTCACAGGAATACAGTTCGCTTAGCATAAAAACATTACTTTATTTCTTTTATTATATTATATTTTTACAGTAATTGTATGAATTAGTACTATATTTGGTAATTTTAAATAGAAATAAACATTTTCAAGCAACTGAAACTTACATAAACCTTTTCTATTACCTTATAAGCACTCTACATAAAAATGACGCCGTTGACGTTTAAAGTCAATTTTCTCGAAACTGTCAATTTGTCAGTTAAATCCTTTTTATTCTCAACCCTTCAATTGAGTTATTGGAAATCTACAAAATACAACAAAACAGTCGCTCTCCGAGTTAATTGATCGATGGTGTCTTTTATTCCGTTATATTTTTTACTAGCTGCGCTCTGCGGTTTCACCCGCATGCTGACATTTTTCTATGGATTCTTAATTTTTTCTTTCATAAGAACCTCCTGACAATAATAAACATAAATAACAAAAAAAAAAAGAATTAACAAAACGTCCCATCCGTTCACGCGCGATGCGATGACCAAGGGAAATAGAGGTTCATTATTATAAAAAAAATTATATAAATGATAATGACTAACATACTTGGTCCAAAATTAGATATACACACTGGCAATACTAAAAATCATTTAAATTACAGTTTATCGCCCGTTTTTACTGAAACTAGACTGCTCCTAAGCTTACACTTAATCCTCTGTGACAAACCCAATTACCTATACAGATGTATGCATTGTAGCAGCAGTTATGTCATAGAGGGAAAGTGCAAACTTAGAGCTGTCAAATTTTAATACAAACGGGCATAAGCTAATCAAAACACAAAGTGTGTGAATAATCTAAAACATATAAAAAGGCCATAATCATGAGTTATAATAAAGAATTGATCTTTTTGGTTAAGTACGTGGTGCAAGCGATTCGGCTCAACGCAGAAAAGAAAACTCTAATTTGAAGCTTTGATTAGACGTAGCACTTTCATCGTATAATGTAAATATACACAAAAAAAGGACCCAGTCCGATAAATGTATCGGCAGAACAAAGCTGTCTACTTTTTGCCTCCATTATCCTGAAGCTCCCGTAACTACTGTCGTTTACAATATAGACTATCGTACACTAAATGACATGCCAATGCCACATGGGACCGAACGAGATAAAACATAAACTATCCAATGGCGTAGAAAGAGATGAAGGACGAGTATATTATGCTTTTTGTAGGATGTCTACGCGAAGTCTTAAAAAGTAAGATCTAAATTGAAAACCCTATACTTTGCAGCTGCTTCTAGTGCGACTATATATTAAGTTGTGTAAAGTATAAAACATATATATATATAAAACAAAGTTGGGTTTGTTCAAACACTTATAGCTCGAGAATGGCTGGGCCGATTTTCACTCCCAAATAAAAGCCATATCGTTTACGATAACAAAAAGCGAAAGTAAAGACTGAATTCCTGAATGTAATCTGAAGGTATAACGACGGATCTCCGGCAAAATGGCCGTTTTTAATTAAATACGACAGGACGCAAACTGTTAATTTTCGCATTCCTTTCGACGATACCTGCAGACCCATTACATGTCGTACTTTCTATTAGTGACATCACAATGAAAAAAAAAAAAACAATCAACATCAATAAACAAACAAATCCAAATTCTATTGTAACTATTCCGGTTTATTTTAATTGATTTAAGATAACTAAAAAATAAAAATACTAATTACACACATTAATTTCGTCCAGTTTCAATCATTACCTATTGATATTTAGGCATTACTTTTCTCACTACCAGTGAAAACTGCAAAGCACGTGTGGTTCCATACGTTAAATTTACCTGCTTAATCTATGTAAATTAGAACAAAATGAATAAAATATTTGTCTAAAAAGATTCATAATAATTATGGCCAATTGAGAGTAATAAACGGGCACTGGTAAGTTCATCCATCAAACAGCGCGATTATATTTAGTTATGAAAAAAAAAAAAAACCATTACGTGTACCTACGTGTGTGTTTACGTGTAGTCCGGTACGTGTACAGCTCCGTAAACATTAAAAAAACGTTTTTATATAGAAACTGTTGCCTATCATATTAGTTTATTGGTAAACATGTAATAAGGCACTATGGGTGTAAAATGACTGAAAGACTGGAATTTGAATTAAAATTGGATGCTGTAAACAATGCTTTGACAGATAAATAAATCTTGAAATAAACGCCGGTTTAATCTGACGAAAGAATTTGTACTTTATCAGTTTCTATAGGAATTTGCAATATAGACTTTTAATTTAGAGACATACTCAAAAGAGCAAGGATTTTTAGACTGCCGATGAAAATAGCACCCATTTTGACATTTAACTATGGATTTCAAATTTTCAGTTTCACCTATGATACGCTTCATAAGAATAACATACGCGAATGAGCGTTAAAAGCTAATTCAAGCTTCTAAAACTTTTTAAATCAATTACTTGTTGATATTTGATAAACAGGTTATTAATTTTTTTTGGCTTAGATCGGTTAGAGATTTACGAGTCACTGCGAAATTTTTAAAGTATTTCCAGTAAACATAAACTAAAAAAAGTATTGCTTTCAGTTCGCTTATGAAAAAAAAAGAATAAAAATAAGAAATACAATGAAATTTTTAGTTGCGATTGTCGCTTGCTGTAGTAAAGAAATCCGTTATGTTATTATTATTTTTATTAAAGATAAGAAAAATAAAATGTATATAAATAAATAATTGTGGATATTTCACACACCGCCACCTAGCCCCAAACTAAGGTAAGCTTGTACTATGGGAACCAAAGTTTGTTTTGTTATTTGTTTTCGATTAAATATTATGGAATTCTTGCTCAGGAATATAATTTTTTGATAAATCTTTTGAAGAGCAATACCGGATAGCACTAAACTAATATGTACACGCAGTGATGCTCGAAATCAAAACTAGTTCTAACATCACAAACAAATAATTCACTACATCAGTAGTGCCCTAATCCGTAGGCGCTGTCGCCATGGGCAACAAATTATCAAGACCCCCCTAATCCCGAACTAAACATAATAAATTGCCGCAACCATGTCACTAGTTAAGGAGTTTGCGCGGAAAATTATATTAAATCCAAACTAAGTCTGGTGGGACAGACAGACTGACAAGATTTAACTTACAGGCGGTTTTAGCCACAGTTTACAGTTGGCGATACGATATCGTACTATGGAGGATCCCTTTAATTTTGAGAGGTAAAACTAGAGGTAAAAATTATGTTTTTCTAATTAAAATTAGACAAAAAAATATTTTTATAAAAGGTGTTAAATCGACTTCAATTACTTTAATTTAATATTCTACCTTTTTTATTCATGAATGATTTGTTGAGCTAGTCATTCACCTAATGTTAAGCGACACGGCTGCTCGAGTGACACCCGAAACTCCAAAATATAAAGTTTTGCGTGACACTGCACTGCGCACATCATTCCGAGATATCAGCAAAGTCAGGTAATAAGAGTACTCAACAGTTAGATCAGATCATAAAGTCTTAATTACCCAAAATTATAGTCACAGAACATAAAAGTTTTGGCATTAAATACAGCCAATACCTTTTTGCACATTTTGCTAATTTTCCTCGTCACTTCTATACCATGCAAGACTATTAAAGTTTAAAAAAGTACCTACGTACAATTGTACATATCGCATCGTTTCGTGTAAAAGGATACCATACAGAGCGGTTTAATACAAATGACAGCTTTGCACGGATTAAGCGAAGGTTTGGAGGACCCTTTGCGGCCCTCGTCTATGGGAATGTTAAGTTTTGAAATTTTATTTTTAATTGCTTATTGTTGTGACATAAATGAAAAGCTCATATTTAAAATAGTAAGTGTAAAAATTGATGCTAACTAAGAGAAATTAAAAGCAGGATAAATTTAACGATTTCCAGAATTAAAAAATAATTGCTGTGATTTAACTGAAAAGGGAAAACTGTCCGTTAAAAACGGAAAGAGTAAAAAAAAAGTTTAAATGTCGGCTCACATCCACGTTAAGGCACGAATTTTATTCCCGCGATAGGACAAGTAATTTGTGCAAAGAAAAAACGCCCTACTTATTTTGTGTCTGGTTGTTGTGTGACCATGATTCTCGTGGTTCTTGGGATCAATTGAAGGGTTGAGAATAAAAAGGATTTAACTGACAAATTGACAGTTCCGAGAAAATTGACTTTAAACGTCAACGGCGTCATTTTTATGTAGAGTGCTTATAAGGTAATAGAAAAGGTTTATGTAAGTTTCAGTTGCTTGAAAATGTTTTATTTCTATTTAAAATTACCAAATATAGTACTAATTCATACAATTACTGTAAAAATATAATATAATAAAAGAAATAAAGTAATGTTTTTATGCTAAGCGTACTGTATTCCTGTGACAGATAAACCATTTTTAGACTCAAAATCTCGAGATTTAAGCCTCATTTCGGTATTTTGAGAATGTATTATTGAAGATAATTTCACGCTGAATCCAACGATACCCATAAGTCATTTGGTCAAAAAAATCAGTTAAATCCTTTTTATTCTCACCCCTTCAATTGATATTTTTATATGTACGACTATATTATGGTCAATGGTAGTAGTATGGCAAATGCTACGCGTGACCAAAATGCTGGCACTTATTTGGCACAACGAATCAGTATTGCAATTCAACGGGGCAATGCTGCCAGCATGTTGGGTACGCTACTTACTTAGTGAGCTAGAGCATTTGGACATTTGGACTGTCTATTTATTATTTATTTATTTAGTACGGTTACACCAAGTACACTAATGACTACATAAATACAATTAAAATTTGATTAAATTAAATTATAATTAAACGAAAACGAAAGAAATAAAACAGTCAACTCAAAAACAGTCAGAAATAAATTAGATTGTAAAAAAATAAAATAAATTTGTCATATTGTTTTTTAAAATGTACATATGCAAGTAAATAATAATCAAAATTAGAATTAATGATACACGAGAATAAAAAATTCTATAAGTCATCGCGGCTAGTGTATAGCCTAAATGTTTTTTTTTGTAGGATATGTAACTAGCAGTATTTAGTAGTAGTTATATTATTGTAGTAGTTAGATAATACATCAGGAATTTTAACTATAGACCAAAATCTGCGATAGTAAAGTGTTATTATTATTATTACAGCCTTGGTATAGTCTTCCAGATAAATAATAATAATAATAATAATAACGCCCAACGATCACATACATAGATCCTGGACCCTAACTAGGATTCCCTGTGTCTACGGACCCAGGAACTACGAGGACCACGGTCCCACAACACCCAGACTCAGAACAAGTATTTGTGCTTTTTTTTTTTTCTGTACACAAATACTTGTCCTGCCGCGGGAATCGAACATGCCGCCTCCGGGCCTCCAGGCGGGTAAGCCGACCTGCTCAACCACCACACCACAGAGGCTGTCAATAAATACATTAATATTAAAGATATTCTCATTAGGCAATACGACAAAAACCTTTGATGTTATAATTTATAATTAAACAGCCGTCATAACATCGTTAAACGAACGTAAAATTTGGCATTCTTGAAAACACCCATTATCTAATAAGAAAGCTTTAGGTATACCCATTAATCTCGAATGCGCTCATGATATAGCGTTTTGGTTGTGGCCCCAGTGTGAGCGGCATCGTAATCTGTGGTGAGTTATTTCAACATACCAACAACGACGCTACGTCACCGATGCGGGAAAATTGATAACAAATAAATTTATTAAAAGATAAAATCTCATTTAAAATTTAATTATATCTTTCAATTGCAGTAAAGAATTAATAAAATTAGTAAAAGGATCTTGAAGAAAACTTTTGTACCATTCAATGGTAGCTTATGAGCCACCATGCCCCACGATAACTATTTATTTAATATACTATTTGTGTGATGAACATCGATGTTTGTTCTGTGTCTGGGTGTTATATTGTATTCTATATATGTATTTACAAAGAAAAAGTACAAAGAGTAAACGTTGCATCAGTTATCTAGTTCCCATAGTACAAGCTTTGAAAGCAAAACTATTTAGATTGCAAAGCAAAGCTTGCAAAGGCAAGCTTTGCTTCGGGGCTTGATGGCGCTGTGTGAAATGTCCCCACATTTATTATTTACATCAGTGCATCTAGTATTAGAAAAGTATATTTTTATCGCCAATCCGCTACCATTGGCACCAAGCGCTTATAGTGGTCATAAAATAAATCAAACGAGTTTATGGGCCAACTATTCCGCCATTAAAATATGGCGAAACGCTTAGCGCTTGCAGTCGCGACGTACATAAAAGGAAAAAGTTCAGTTCATTTTGATACCGATGTTTCGGGTTGTAAATACTAATCGTATTTAAAGAACTAAAAAGTTTAAAATAGCTGTTAACCCTTTTTTATATGATGTAATGAAAGTAACGTCTTGCACGACACTAAGTACTGCCTTAACGTAAGCACAATCTAGTATTAAAATTATTATGACTTTTTTGTTATGGTTTTGGCTCCACACTTTTGTGTATTTAGCCAGAGTCAAGTAATTAATTTCTCAAGCTAATTAATATTCTATACTTATGAGTCAAGTCAAGTCACAGTCCAAGTCATAGTCTAGTCTAGTCAAGTCACACTCCTAGAGTTTTGGAAACGACACGAAAAGAAACGTTTCACCATCATTATACCACTTTCCCACACTCATGCCTGTAATCCAGTACTTAACGAATAAAATGCCACCAATTTTATGCACTAACAATGACAATAACACAAGTTTTAGAAAATAATACAATGCGGTGACGTGATCTTTTTCGTTCTCCCACCAAAAAAAAACACCTATTATGACTTCTTTCCTAAGAAAGGTTATCACAGTCTCATATTATGCCCAGTAATTTTACTACGTATAAGCTCTAACAGAGCCCAGTTCATACACAAATACGCACAGTAAAAAAATATAAAAACGCTCAACGATCACATACGGGGGTTTATGTTTGCTTGGGGGTTTATGTTTGCTCGCGTCCGTAGGCTTTAACCCTAGTTTCCCTACACGTGACCCCTGGGTGGTGCCAAAAGAGCAACCAAATAACTGGTGGAAGGCCTTAGCCGCCGGCTTAGTTACCACCCATTAGACAAAACCACGATGCCAAGCGACTCGTCGTGTTCCATCGTGATGTCTAATGAAGCCGTTCTGACGAGTAGATGTGGACAGTTGTGTTGGGTATGCGGACCGGTATTGGTGATGGAGATGCTTTCGCGTCGGAGACCTTGCTTCGGAGGGTAGCGGGATCCGAAGCACGGTGCTCTCTGCTGGCCGACCGCAAGTTGTAGGGGGCCCAAGTAGTAGTCTAGCCAACTACGAAAGGCTGCCCCACCGCTTGTGTAAAATCCTGAGGTTGTCCACAGGGCCAGTTGGCGACTGGAAGTGAGGAACTTGTGGGCAATTTCAGGGGGGTTCGGGCGTCCCCGCAGTCTCCGCGCAAGTTCTCCATTGGCGTAGGAGCTTCTCTATTACTGAGGGTTAGCATCCCAATATCTCGTCCACTTCCTACTTGTCTACCTAACTCACCCAACTATGAAAAAGTCAAATAAATTGAGCAAGTTTAAACGGCAGATGCACGTCCTCACTCTTAAAGTGCACCTCACAAATATTCGTGGGCTGCACTCAAATCTGCAAGCGGTCCATCATCATCTGGAGACCAACAAACCGCACTTGTTCTTCTTGACTGAGACGCAAATAGGATGTCCATCAGACACGGCATATCTGGACTATCCAGGATTCATCTTGGAAAACCGCTTCCTTCCACGCGCTGGTATCTGCGTTTACGTCCGTGATGACATTTGCTGTTTGCGTCTCCGAAACCTTGAACATCCCCACTTTTCGGTGATTTGGGTGCTTGTGGACACCGGCATTGAGAAAATTCTCTATGCTGGTGTGTACAGATCACATAGCGGTGACCGGGAGACAACTCTTCTAATGGAGTATCTCAGTGAAACGGCAGATGTGGCTCAGCAACGCTATCCTTCGGCTCAGCTTGTTGTTCTGGGGGACTTTAATGCTCACCACCAGGAGTGGTTAGTCCCACACCGGATCACGGACCACGCTGGGAGAGAGACGCGTAAGCTCGCTTTGGCGCTCAATTTAACGCAGATTGTTAAAGAGCCAACGCGAGTGCCTGACATTGATAGCCACACTGCTAACTGCCTCGACCTTCTGCTCACGACTGAACCAGACCGATACTCTGTGGCGGTATCCTCACCCATTGGTAGCTCCGATCACTGTCTGGTCAAGTCCGTTTCAGTATACTCCCCGCCTGACCCAAGCCCTAAGAGCAATCGGCGTGTCTGGAGATACAATTTAGCAGACTGGGACGAGATGCGACATTTCTTCGCTTCATATCCTTGGCGGCAAACGTGTTTTTCTTCTGGAGATCCGACAGTCTGCGCGAATGCGGTTACTGAGGTAGTATGTCGGGCTATGGAATATTTTATTCCATTTTCCGATAAGCCAGTGACCAGCAAAGCCAGCCCATGGTTTGGAGCCGACTGTGCACGCGCTGAAGCGCAGAAGCATGCGGCATATCTGGCATGGGCTGACGCTCGAAAACGCAAGGCCTCGGACACTCGCGCTAAGAAGAAAGCCTTTAACGTTGCCGCCAAGGCCTGTAAGAAGGAATTAAGGAAGGCTCGTTTCAATCATATTGGTCGAATAGGGAATAAACTTGCTTCCTACCCAGCTGGTAGTAAGGCTTTTTGGTCCCTAGCCAAATCGGTTGAAGCGAACTTCTGTCGATCCTCACTGCCTCCATTATTGAAACCAGACGGATCGCTGGCTCACACTGCAAAAGAAAAAGCAAACTTGTTTGCCACTCTCTTTGCAGAAGCTTCACGTTTAGATACTGCTAATGAGGTACCTCCCTGCCTTCCACAATGCGGTGTTTTCATGCCGGAAATACGCATACGTCAGAAGGAAATACTAAAAACATTACGCAGTCTAGACGTGAACAAAGCCAGTGGTCCCGATGGTATACCTGCAATTGTACTTAAGAGCTGTGCACCTGAGTTGTCTCCCATTCTAACACGCCTATTTCGCCTCTCTCTAGACACCGGAATAGTCCCTATGAGTTGGAAGCTAGCCAACGTACAACCTGTACCTAAGAAGGGCAGTCGTGCTGATCCTGCCATCTATCGACCCATCTCAATTACCTCCATTCTCCGTAAGAGTATGGAGCGTATAATTAACAACAAGCTCTTGGCATACCTTGAAGACAATGATCTCCTCAGCGACCGGCAATACGGATTTCGCCGAAACCGGTCCACTGGGGATCTTCTCGCGTATGCCACTCACATACTGAGCGAAGCCTTAGAGATGCATGGAGAGGCACTTGCTGTATCTCTAGATGTCTCTAAGGCATTTGATAGGGTCTGGCATGACGGACTTCTGAATAAGCTTCCATCTTTCGGACTACCTGTTGGCCTGTGCACTTGGATATCAGACTTTTTGAGGGAACGATCGCTAAGAGTAGTTCTTGACGGCTGCTCCTCCGATCAATTAGCTATTAATGCTGGTGTACCTCAGGGGTCAGTTCTTTCAGCAACACTTTTCTTACTCCACATCAATGATCTGCTAAAGCCCGGTACCTTTGGGTATGCAGATGACAGTACTGTTGTTGAAAGATACACATCCAGTGCCCGTGCTAGTGGTGACGATGTCCGGATTGAGAGAGAGGCTATGGTTGAGCGCATGAACCTTGCATTGAAAGCCGTGTCCGACTGGGGCGATGCTAACTTGGTTAGGTTCAATGCTGCAAAAACACAGGCGTGTTTATTCACTGCAAAAAAGAGCCCACTCCATCTGGCTCCTTCGTTCCGTGGTGTATCTGTAAATCTGGGAGACCACCTTGAGCTTTTAGGTGTTGATCTCACGTCAAACCTTAACTTTGGATCATACATCGAGTCCAAAGCCAAAATAGCTTCAAAAAAACTCGGCATTTTGTCCAAGGTAAGGCGGTACTTCACATCTGGACAGCTTCTTAATCTCTATCAAGCACAGGTCCGATCATGTATGGAGTACTGCTGCCACCTGTGGGATGGGTCTGCCAAGTACCAGCTTGAGGCTCTGGACTCGATTGAACGGCGTGCCAAAAGGCTCATTGACGATGACACTTTGGTTGGTGAAAGGCTCCAGAGCCTAGCGCACCGACGTAAGGTGGCAAGTCTGTCGGTCTTTTACAGATTACACCACGGCGAATGCGCGCAAGAACTGCATGATCTCATACTCCCATCACCATTCCACTACCGGACTACTAGACGCTCGGCTAAGCGCCATCCTTTCGTGGTCGAAATACCACCCATTCGTACCAAGCGATTTGATTCCACGTTCTTAATTAGAACGGCTAAGGAATGGAATGCCTTGCCAGCGTCTGTGTTTCCGGCGAAATATGACCCGGGCGTGTTCAAGAGAAGAGTGAATAGGTATTTACTTAGCTAGCATGCTACACCTTCGATCACATCGTCACTTCCCATCAGGTGAGAGCGTGGTCAAATGCTAGACAAGTTTGAAGTAAAAAAAAAAAAAAAAAAAAAAAAAAAACATAGATCCTGGACCCTAAATAGGATTCCGTACCCAGGAACTACGAAGACCATGGTCCCACAACACCCAGACCCACAACAAATATTTGCGCTTTTCTTTCGGCGCACAAATACTAGCCCTGTGCGGGAATCGAACCCACTACCACCGGGCTATGAGCAAACCTGCTCAACCACCACACCACAGAAGCTGTCTATGTGTTATGAATATGATTTTAGCTTGCATCCACATTAAAACAATCTGTTGATCAGGTTAAGCAGCTGATACTGCTCTAAAGTAACCTTTGACAGAAACTATAATAATATTAATCGAAGTGAATAATACTACAAAAAAGTGTTGCTACCTATGACAGGACTTTTCTGCGAAGTTCGTCTATTTTACCGCCAAACAGTAGTGCAGGTACTGCGTTCCGTTTTGAAGGGAATTGTAGCTAGTTAAATTACTGGACAAAGAGACTATGACCTAATCTCACAGATTACTAGACTGTGCTGATGTCTAAAGATGACGAGCGCAGTGCCACGCGCAACGAACTACTATACTTTAGAGTTCTAAGTGACACTACAACTAATATGAGCAGTCATGTCGCTTAGCATTAAGTGAACGACTAAATCGTCACGTCCCTTAAAACAAATTCGGCATTAAGCGTAGGCACGTATACAGTAAAAAATAGAAACCGTGCCAAAACATCTATAAACGAATGTAGTCACTGTTAAAAATATATATCTATAATCGCCATTATAAAAACTTTTACTCCGTCTATGAATACACGTTTAACACTATCATATCAACCAAATTTATCACACGAGCCCTAAACACTGCATCAAAAACCACAAAATTTTATTTGCCTGTTGATCCCCTTACTGCCGACATTATGGTCCATTACGGCCCATTATGATGTATTCCAAAGTTGTTAACATTTGGGGATTCAACTTGCATTCAATTTGTGCCAAATGTCTGGATTTGAAATGCTTGTGCCGGAAATACGAAAATCGGTGTTTTTCTTAAGTATCACGGTGATTGTGGAGAAATTTTGTTTTTGTTAAGAGATAAAGTTGTTTGATATTGGATTATGTAACAGTATTTTATAATTTTCCTTGTCAGAAAAAGCATATAGTCTGTATAAATTGCTTAAAAATTGCCGTAGCGTATAGAATTGATTATTATGTTGTAAACCTACCTATATCAATATTTATAAAAATTAATCCCTATTTCCCTTGGTCATCGCATCAGGCGTGAACGGATGAAACATTTTCGCTAAATTCTTTTTTGTTGTGTTTATTATTGTCAGGAGAAGGTTCTTGTGAAAGAAAAAATTAAGAAAGTTGAGCGGTAAATTAGAAAATATTCACCACGCGGGTGAAACTGCAGGGCGCAGCTAGTGGTTCATAAATATTGTATGTAAGGCTACCAGAGCAGTAATAAACTAGCTACGGAGCGAGAAGGTCGTTTCATTTCTAGTGTACAGAGCAAATATACTTAGATTAATAAAAGAGCCAACGGCTAATTCAGATAAAATCCCAAAATTTATGAACAAGAAAAAAAGTTGGAATTAAATATCAAATAGCACGAAGTTTCACCAATCTAAAATATACAGGCAATCTACCAAGTATACATAAGCTGTGGTGTCGTATTAAGATTGTTGACTAGAAAATCTCTACGTTAGCGAAAGATTTTAATGCACAATGAAGCAAATATATCTTCACTCATTATACTGTCTTCACAATCACTTTCCAGTGACCTAGATTTTTAATTAATTCACAAAGCAGGCTTTCAAATCAAATTATCACCAATTACAACAACTATTATACAAAACGGACCACTTTGATATCACTGTTCATATCACAATAATCTCACTTTTCAAAATCCTGGATATAATTGGCACAGCTGCGAAAGGTCAGTAGTAGGCACTAATAAATTGCGATTATTAAGTGGTAAATAATAATTAAACGCTAAATCAATCAATCACGGTTGATAACCCAGTGTCAATCATTTACACGGGTTTGATAGCTAAGGGTTAGTTTACGCATCTGAGCGCTGCTAATGAGAGAAAATAATTTTATATTCTATGTATAGAATTAGAGAACGCTGAAGACGCAAGATTATGTTTTTATCATTCTCGTGCTTCTGTATTAATTCTACCACAACTTCATTGATATCTAAGTCAAGATTGGTTCATTCTTAATTGGATGAATGATTACTAATAATATTTCGAAAAAGAAATCGTCTATTTCAAAAATACAAGATTTCATACCTGCCAAATAACACAAGCAAAAATTATTATCGTGAGATAGCAGTGCATTTAGACAGAGTCCAGAGTTTAACTATAATAATGTCGTAGTGTAAACGACGCACCACGAATGATTCCTCCTTCTCACAGTGGCTGTATATTCTCTTCTTGTTTGGTATAGACAGTGTATCATTATAAAAAAAAAGCTTTATTTGAAGATTTTTATTAGGAATTTTTAATATTAATCTTTTGAGCAAAATATAAGTTTATGGTGTTGTAAAGTCTCAAGTGTTATTATTTTATTAATCGCTGCATCCCCGACAATCGTTAGTCCTTCGAAAGTCCGATAACTTTAGATCAGCGCCTTAAAACATTCATCCGAAGGTAATAATAATGTTCAAGACACCGCCACTGCGCAAAATGCAAACACGCAGCGACACTGAAGCACAAAAGCTAGCGTCATCTCAAAGATCGTAGAAAAAAGAAGATATGATGACAGAAAAAAAGTGTCAAAAAGAAGTGTCAGAGTATATAACCACTGGCAATCGCATGACAATTAAGTGTCATCTTTACTCTGTACAACGTAGATAACGCTGTAACGAACATGGTAGCAAACACTGCATTGACATCTTTTAAAATCAGATATAGATCGTAGGACTATACTTGATCACTGAGACATTCACTAATGAGTGGGAAGCAATAACAAAAAGGAACAATTTGATATACAAAGATTTTCAACAGGGTGACAAAGAAAACTGGTATGGAACCATGGGTCCTTACCTCGACATGTTCTTAGAATTCGCCCTTAGGATCAATGAATTGCGTTTGGGCCACAATAAGATGCCAAAAAATACACCAAGCGATGCTGTAATTAAAAGTTCCGAGGAAGATTTTGAGCGTACACTAGGGTTGCGGTGGTATACCCTATAAGCCTGGTAAGTGACATTTCATCGCATTTCCGACAAAGTATTAAAATGCGAAGAGCAGTCGACCAAAAACGATGTTCTACGTCTTGTAATGTCAATATATGACGTCTATGGATTTTTGACCACACTTATTATCCATACCAAGCTTTCAAGAAACCTGGAAGCAATACATTGATTAGGATCAAAGTCTTACAGAGGATTCTTTTCAACACTTAGCTTAAATAAATATCATCGACACTTGGCCTATGTAAATAAGTATGATTCATATACCAGAAAAAGGGAAACGCTTATAAAATAAGAAAACTATTAAACTGGAAGTAGCTAAACAAAATTGCGTTACTATAATTAATTAGTTTAAATAGTAATTAAAAGTGAAACGACGATAAACCGTGCGTGCGCGGGTGGCGGTCCTCGCCAGCGTTATGCAATAATGTGCCAAAATTGTCTAACCATTTATTGAAATAAAGCTTCTTTACGCACGCTTGACTTGGGGAGTAAAGTAGTGAATGCAAGGCGAATGGAACTTGAAGTTGGTTCACGTAGATCTCCATTGTCAAGATAAAAAAAATTAAAAAATTGTATTATTATATTTGTATGTCCAGTGAAATGACAAGTTACCATTGTGTAAATAGCGACATTAGCATTAAACAAAGCAAAAAAAAGTTGTCCCGGCCGATAGATGGAGTTAAATTAAAGAAGTTTTACTACAGTCGTGTGGTCTAAAGCACAATCGTTTTTTTTCTCCAGCTACTAGTGCATGTGTACCTATTTAAACTAGTATTACCCCAAAATAAGTGTCATATTCTTGCTGGATGACGTTGTTCACGATAAGGCAGCCCTTATGGCAGTTCTTGAAAAAGAGTACAAAATGTAATGATGTCGAACGACACCCATACAAAGTGACCCCACTATTTTATTTTAAAGGGTTTGGTTATAAAAAGTTTATTACGATATGAATGAGAGAATTATACTTGTTCACTTTTACTTTTTTTATTTTTTATTTATTTTTTTTTGTTATAATAACGCCCAACGATCACATACATAGATCCTGGACCCTAACTAGGATTCCCTGTGTCTAGGGATCCAGGAACTACGAGGACCATGGTCCCACAACACCCAGACTCAGAACAAGTATTTGCACTTTTGTTCTATGCACAAATACTTGTCCTGCCGCGGGAATCGAACCCGCCACCTCCGGGTTATGAGCCGACCTGCTCAACCACCACACCACAGAGGCTGTCAAACTTTACTTGTATTTACGCTTAGCTTTTATAGTATTGACTTTTTTTAAAGTCAAAGTCAAAGGATTTTATAGCAAATAGGCTATTTTTTTAATTGACGGAACAAAATGATGTTAGGTACTTAAGTTATTGTACTAATTACTAAGCATATAAAATTGTAATGTCATTAATGTCAAATATTATATAGCAAGCCCATTAGGTTCAATATGTGAGTTTGAAAAACTTCTCTTTCTCACTACTGGTGTAAGCAATCCGGCACAATGCAGAACAGAATACTCTATTCCGAAGTTTCCATTACACCTGTAAAGAAGCTACAAGAAACTTTACAGTTATAATTGTGACAGTGCTTCGACTGAGGTACATTGTAAATACAAATAACTTTACGCCAAACAAATACACTACCAGCCTTATTAATAAAAACGAACTAACTTTAGACTAGATACACCATCTTTTGTCTCTTTCGATCCAGCGAAATATTCCAGTAGTAAAAAAAGGACAAAGCTGAAGTAACTAATCTGAGACTAATACCCGTTTATTAATAAGGCTGTACTAGTTTATGTACCTCCCTTGCTACCTGTGTGAAGCAATAAAGTTTTTATTTATTATATTTATTTTTTTAATTTATTACAGTTGAGATATCATAATGAAATATTTTATTACAAAGGTAAACCTGCGCTCCACACTGGTGCAAGAAAAATACCGAAATTATCTTAATAAACATTACAGACAGAAACTGAAATTATATAGCAACAGGCAATAGGCAAGGAGCACGGGTTGTTTCTAAAATCAATTAATGCCATTCTTCTTATAAAAACAACGAAATTGTTGAAAATGTTTTTAATAGTTTTATATTTTTCTCCCTCATTTAAGTTTTAGAGGTCTCTGAACCATCTGTATGATAGATCTTGTGTATATAATATTTATTCAGCAAAATATTTAAAGGCATAAAAGTGTACCCATTTGCACAAGCCCATCCATGTTATCTGTCGACGCCAGAGCTGTAGAACGATAAATAATAAAATGCGGCGTAGTGGCAGATATCCTTATCCTTACGACTTAACCTATTTATTATTCAGTTAAAACAGGACCGGTGATGTGGGGCAAAAACTGGTAGAGTAGTCACGATTATTTTTTGTACCTATGGGTATATATACATAATTAATTGTTATGCACTTGCTATGCTGCCGTATTTGGAACGCGCTATGTTGGCTTCAGTTTGTTCCCGTCTGACCAGTTTTAAATGTTTCCTTTTGGTTTTAAACTAGTCCGTTTTTCTTCCTACCTTATTGTAAGAAAAGGAAGGAAAAAGCAAAGCTAAGCTTATAATTGCCAATCTCTTTTTAAATAAAGGTTTTTGTTCATGGTCGAAACCAAATTTTACTAAGATTAAATTTATCTTCAAACCTGTGTTAACGAACACCGCTAATACCTACTTCAAATGTGAAACCATACAACCAGTCACTTAATAAATATAATTAATTCCTTCATCTACGAATTTCTCATAAACATAACAAATAGATATTTTGGTGGTGTTTTGTAAACGTGAGCGATTATTGACAGTGCATTTAGCTTGAATATTATTTTGTTTATTTAATGGCAACAATTATTAATCGATAAGCGTATCGCTTAAGCCGAGTTAGTCTGTGGTTCGTTGGTTTTTTTCTCTGATTCTTATGCGAATAATTAGATAGTCTGAGATGTTAAAATTGATTGGGAGAAGAAGGAGTTCAAGCGGTGTTTAATTTAAAAAAAACCACTCTAACACATGATAAAATTAAGGATAATTGTGTTGAAAATTATTTTAAATAAATTGGTTTTTAACACAGAAAACGATAGATAAATAACATTAAACCCTACCCTATAATTACCACGCATAAAGAATATATGCAAAAGTAATAACCCAATTATAAAAACCACACCAGCATTTAGCGAATATAATACCAAATTTCCATATTATTAGAGTGTAATTTAGACTGAAAAAGTAGTGTGGTGTAGCTCATAGTGAATCTCGAGTAGCCCTTGTCAATTGATTGGTGAAGTAAAACAACGTATGCCATGGTCACTAATTGGATGGGTGACCGCTACAAAAAATGGTATTTACAACTGAGCGCTACCTTGCTCAGGACGTTCAGCCATCAGTCCCGGATATTGTAGCTAGCTATTAGCAATCAATAAATCTTAAATGAAAACTATATTTCGAAATGCTTTAATTGCTGAACAAAAAACACAGACATCACAATTCATAGTTAGTCAGGCGGAAACGTTGCTAATAGTAACATAAAAAATACTAATACTAAATACTTTGTGTCAATCCAACCACAGCTTTAATAATAATATTTTATTGTAATTACTGTTCACACTGAATACAAAAGTAAATGTTACGTAATCGAATTAAACTAACTGCAAATAGTTTATACACTACTCTGCATTCTCTATTCGCATGTTTTTATGTCTAAATGATAATTTATTATAATTATGGAGCTCCTGGAAATTGAATTATGGGGAATTCTGGGACAAGATAAAGAAGAAAAGTCAATCTATTTCATCAACATCATCAGTTGAAGATGCCCACTGCTGATAGCCTATGCATAAAACTAGTTTTGCCTTTTTTGCCTACTTCCAATGGAATTGATTGAGTGATTATGCCACCCTTTTTTGCACCATTGTTTATGAATGATTCAGAAAAAATGGGTTCGAAATTGAAACCTAATTTTGTTCTATTGAATGCCGTAATCATTTACTTTTTTGCTTTAACGGAAAATTTGTGCAGCGGGGCCAAAAACTGCAAAAAAACATTTTTATTCATCACAATTTATACGCTTCTGCAGTATGGACTAAGTGAACAAATGATGATTGTATGATATGAAATGACCAGAATGGTGAATTTGTCAGATTGGGCTTACACACATACAGCACTCCTTCACTATGCGTGGAGCACTTCTTAATAGAATTACAATATGGCTCGAATTTGATATAATACGTAATGTCTGACTGCCTTTCTTTCCCCTACCCTGAGACGAACCAAGAGAGTTCTGGTTCCTTACTGCCTTGCAATGGGCAGCAGGGTTTTGAAAAATAAAGATTTCAATTTAGCAAGTCAACCTTGAAGAGGGTCATGAGGTCAGAAGGTGGTAAACCATTCATAGTGAGCTCTTAGAGGTTAGAGTTCGGTTCGTAGCCTGGGCCAGAGACGGACGTCGACGAGGGGACGCATCAGGCATTGGTAAGTCAGTCTCAACCATGCGTACAGGTTCAGGTCAGAGGTTGAGCTTGGCAGCTGCAGGTCACCAGTGCTGGTCACGGGACCAGCACTAGTAGCCTATAGCAGTGCAAAAAGCCAAAAGCCAGTGTCCAGAACTTATAGTGGAGCTGTAGCAAGAGCCGACCGTAGGTAGCAGACCGCAGTAAGAGCCTTAATCTGGATGCGCAATCCTTAGATGCGGTAAAATTGCTAGCATTAGGCATGACATGAGCTTATAATAAGCCAAATTGCTGGCTTGTACTTATTCTTCCTTGATACAGTGAAGTGGGCAGAGGTATGCCCGGTTTGTTTAGTCATGCCCATTTGGTTTTTGTAGCCGACATTAAAACCAATATTTATTGGTGATCAAACGGATCAATACAAGTAATTTCACTATGAATAAAAGGATCTTGAAATGGTGCCAATAAAATTATGCCAAAGAGGCACTTTGCTGAGGGATTAAATAGGAAGTTTTCTAGTCACTTTTACAACGGGTAAAAAATTATACCTACATTCTGTACATTTCGAGTGCGCCAGATGTAGGAAAAAGGTTACAACCCTCCAGGTTAAGTATGATGTGATGACAGCGAAACAAAATTGTTTTATTAAATACGTAGCCAACCTCATTTAAAAACAATAGCACTCCTTTACACAACATTCACATTATATCACAGTTAACATCCCTGTCTTAGCCTTACATGGCATCTGAATGCAAAGCGCCCTAACTCACAAATTATACATTCTCGCTAACCGGTCGTTAGCGACCGCAGATGCTTATCTGCGTCTTCACGGCCTGTAACGCGATAATTTTTAACGTTAGTCACGATGCAATGCAAACCATGCCAATTTTATTTTATGCGTTTTGAATGTTAGCTTTATCATAATGTTATTAAGCAATAAATTTATTATCTCCTTCCATCTTGGAGAATACGTATTCAAGTGGTTTTATATAGTACGATTTTATCTATAAATATATCATTATTATCCCATTACTATTTTTATTCTTTATATAGTAAAATTTCTTTACGCACTTTGACTTGGAGTAAGCAGGTGAACGCGAAGCGAAAGTTGAACTTGGTTTAAGTAGATCTCCATTGTCAACATGACAACGTTAAAAATTTGTATTATTATGTTGGTATGTCCGGTAAAATGACAATTTATAATTGTCAAGATGGATAGACTTAAACAAACCAAAAGCATAGTTATACCGGCCAACAGATGGAGCTATTCAGTCGTGTGGTCTAAAGCACACTCGTTTTTTTTAGTCTAGTAGTAAATTATACATTGAATTGAATACGTGCTAGTAATAAAACAACATGTTTAATATAAATTAAGCCCAATAAAACAAAAGAGTTAAATGTTGACTTACTGCCTTTTCCGTATCGGTGGACCGATGAGATCATATCAGGATCGACCGACACTTGTCCTCTCGTGATGCGATATTAATTACAGTTCTTACATCAACCCGTGACTAAGTTTATTCGAAGATACGTGTAAATGATAATTATGGGCTCCTGATACTGATGATCATATTTTGCTCCAGTATAATAACCCGTAACTTTTAGTCATCAAGTTTTTATTAAAGATTTTTATGTTTCCGGTAAAGCCAACAAAACATTATTGTTCCAAACTAGTAGACGCCCAACGATCACATGCATAGATCCTAGATCCTAACCAGGATTCCTTATAATAGGTCTTTACCTATGAAATTGCCGTATTGCAGTACAGACTTTTTCAAACAAAAAATAGTTTTGATTGGCTATGAATTCTAAATTCAAATTAATTTTGTTTTAAAAATATGACATTCTATTTACAATATAAGTCTTTTGTTTATTGATTAGCGTTGTATTTTCATTACATTTCAACATTTTTCCTCATAATGGATACTTTGAAATTTCGTGTAATTATGGAATATGAGTTCCGTCGTGGCACCAACGCGGCACAAACGACACGTAACATCAACGACGTTTACGGAGAGAACTGTACAAACGAACGTACAACCCGTTATTGGTTTGCTCGGTTCCGTTCTGGGAATTTTGACTTGAAAAATGAACCTCGTGGTCGTCCGGAAACTTTGGTCAACAATGATGAATTAAAGGCGATTGTGGAAGCTGATGAATCTCAATCTACAGCTGAGCTGGCAGCAGCTTTTGATGTTAGCATCAAAACAATATTGGTCCATTTGCGACAGATTGGCAAGATAAAAAAGCTTGATAGATGGGTGCCCCACGAACTTAACGATCGCCAGCGCAACGTACGCGTCGAGACCTGCCTTGCGCTGCTTAACAGGCACAGAAATGAAGGAATTTTGAACCGAATTGTTACGTGCGACGAAAAATGGATTCTTTTTGACAATCGAAAGCGCTCAGCAAGTTGGTTAGATCCTGGTTCGGTACCAAAGCAATGTGCAAAACGAAAAATGACCCCTAGAAAGGTGATGGTCACAGTTTGGTGGTCTAGTGCTGGTGTGATTCATCATAGCTTTTTACAAAACGGCGAGAGCATTACTGCAGATGTGTACATTGAAGAACTGACCACAATGATGGCGAAACTCGCACGTCTGCAACCAGCTTTGGTCAATCGGTCGTCTCCACTGCTACTTCACGACAACGCGCGACCCCATACTGCACAACAGACCGTCTCTAAGCTGCATGAGTTGGGTTTGGAAGCTCTCCCTCATCCGCCATACTCATCAGATCTTGCGCCTACCGACTATTACTTTTTCCAAAATTTGGACAACTTTTTAGCGGGAAAAAAATTCAATTCCCGAGAGGCAGTACAAAACGCCTTTGAAGAGTTTGTTGTCTCCCGTCCTGCTGATTTTTTCAAGAAGGGCATCCATAAACTGTCACAGCGTTGGCAAAGATGCATTGATTGCAGGGGTGATTACTTTGAATAAAAGAAATAAATAAGTTCGAAAAAAAAATACTTTAACTTTTTTCAAACAAAACGGCAATTTCATAGGTAAAGACCTAATATTTAGGGACCCCAAGAACTAGGTGGTTTACTAGGTGGTAGGGCTTTTCTACAAAGTTCGTCTAGGTAGGTATCATCACTTTACCAGTTATTCTGCCGCCAAGCAGTAGTGTGCAAGCACTGCTGTGTACTGGTCTGAAGGGCACTGTAGCTAGTGAAATTACTGGGGAAATTAGACTTTATGACCTGATCTCACAGTCTAGTAATCTTAATTAGTAGATTGTGCTGATGTCTCAGGATGACGTGCGCAGTGCGGGGTCACGCGAAACTTTATAATTTAGAGTTCCTAGTGTACCTTAACATCACGGCACTCTTTAACACAAAAAAGAAAAAAACTACGAAGACCATGGTCCCACAACACCCAGACTCAGAACAAGACCAGAAAACATTGAAATCTCTTTCTGAACTCAAATGTATAAAGACCATAGAGCCATATGTCAAAAAATTAGTCTGCTGGAAAGCCTTCGAAATATTCACGAGCGACTAGACTAGCCATGGCGATTGGAAGAGTGCTATGCTTTATTCACCCACATTAATTTCCATAGAAAATTTGCAACTAATTTTTATGGCCGTGGTATTTTGTAGTGAAATCTACAGTTAAAATAAAATATTTCTATATTATTTACAATTTATTTATAATAAGTCCGTTCTTAATTGCTTTTTATATTACTATCTTATTAGTTCTTTATTTTTTTAATGATAATATTAATAATGCCCAAATATATATACGGTATTTATTTTCTCAAAGAATATAACACATACATTAATTTAATGAATCTAAAATGAACAAGCTGTGTAATCTTTTATCAAACACATTTTATCTCTTCCTCTCCTTGTTTGAGTTCACAATGAAAAACAAAAATAAACCTTTAAATTTCGACCCATAATAAATAATTCCAAATACAATCCATCTGTCGAATCCAATATTTGAAATTTGAACTTCGTTTGACGATCGAACGCAAATTCAATAGGCATTGTGTTTCGGTAACCAACCGCGCTCGCCCGCGGCCCGCGCCCATTCCAACTAAATAATTAATAGTTAACGTTTCAATGAAAAACCTGGACCAAATTCACTAGATATTTTAAACAAAATATTTCAGTTATCGGTTTGGCATGTTACTTAATAAAAAATTATTATTACTACAATTGTGCGGTTGAATAAACGAATTAATTTTTTTACAGAGTTCTATTTTGTTAAAATAATCACACTTATAATATTGTAAAGGCGAAAGTTTATGTGTGTATTTGTGTATGTTTGTTACTCCTTGTAGGGTGCTCCACCTTCACCACCATTCTAAACCATCTTCATCAGCCATCCTTATTTATAAATTTTTAACTTTAATGTCGTCGTCGGACGTCAGAGAAAAAAAAACACTGGTAAAGGTACCCTACACTGGTAATGGACTGCGGACCCTTTTGAGTGGCCAAGTCCAAATATAATCTGGTGGCTGTAGATATAGGTGTGTGCTCTAATGTTTAGTATTATTTTATGTTGGTATACGCAATAAAGAGATTTTCTATTCTATTTTAATTTCTTTCACT
The DNA here is from genome assembly GCA_905220475.3 of Ennomos fuscantarius. Taxonomy (NCBI): domain Eukaryota; kingdom Metazoa; phylum Arthropoda; class Insecta; order Lepidoptera; family Geometridae; genus Ennomos; species Ennomos fuscantarius. Next base: position 13,548,032 of record HG992040.1, read on the forward strand.
GAAAGCTCAAAGATTATTGCAGAATTAAACGGTTCACATAATAAACACAAATGAAATTCGTTTGATATAATGCCAAAGCTGACAATTACGAGCATGTATCTTTAGCAGGGTGTAAGGGTACGAGTAAAGTTCCAGAGTTTCAGTCTACGTGCATGCAGTTGAGGTAATGCGTTAACTTTGAGAGCTCAGCGATACGACGCTAGTGATGTGACACAAATACCACTAATATCGATAAAATGATACAAATAGTGTTGGCGACTGGCCGTATACAAGCGTTTCTTCTTAATTTCTAAATAGTTTTCCTTTATGTTTCATTTGTATTGACATTGAAGTGTCACGCAGATTTGAGTTCACATTTGGTTACGCGCAGTCGGTTTACTTTTATTTTTTTATATTTTTATTGTAAATATTGAAATATATAATTTATTAATCGTACGCCTTTATATCTCCATCTGTATACAGTCCACCGCTCGCTATCAATCAGTAATATGGATAAAAGTGTTTATCCTATTGTTTAACTTTATTAAAGTGTAGAAACAAATTCTGGAAAGTTAATAACGGCTAAACTTACGTCAATTAAGAGTCGAAATTATTGTGACAACTTCTTCTCGTCTCGTCTTGTCGTACAAAGTTTCGTGATCACACCATGATCACGAAACTTTGAGTGCAATGCAACAGGAGACATTTCCATACTAACTATGCACATAAAATGCGTATTCAAACTGTCAAATCCATACAATTTGTGTTTCTAATTGTTGCAATCGAGTTACGTGAACGCCCACCAGGTTTTGGACATCAATTTTCTAAAGTGTATAAAAGGGAGGGGTCAATTACCCCTCTTTTGCAGCATAAAATAATTTGTGGATTTTCACTTGATCGTTTTCGTCACAACTAACGTAAATTGTTTTTCAAAACTAAAGCCAATATTACCGTGCTTACTTTCATCCACACGAGATAATTCAAGCAATTTATCGTAGCATAAGCCGTAGCACATCACTAGTAGTTAACAGTAACTCTGCTTCGCGGAACGTCTTTGCTCTCTTAAGACAATTCCCGAGTATACGCCATTGCATCCAGTTGAAGCGTTTGGAAGGATTATTCTGTAAGGATGCTAGGTTTAATACAACCGTCACAACATTGAACTCGACCAGCCTGATGCGAAAGCAAATCTTTAGAAAATAGTGCCTTTCGAAGCTTTGTTTCATAGGTTGTAGGTAGTTAATGTGCCGTTGCTTCAGCTTACGTTCACTATTACACAGAGAAACCTAAAGTTCAGGTCAGGATCTTGTTAGGTTGATTGTTACGATTATGACGAATGGAATTTTTTGTTTTATTAGCAGAAATGACTTACTTTTCCTCTTATGAAAAGCATCGCATATGATCGAAATCTGGTCGAAAATTAGACTCACAATCGTACTGACGATTCGTTAATTTATTAAGCAATAAACGTAAAGATATGTGTACAATGTGTGGAGGGATTTTTTTTATTAACCTAAATAGCATCGTAAAAAAACGAGTTTAGCTCCATCTATCGGCCCGTTTAACTTTGTTTTTGCGTTGTTGAATGTTAATGTCACCACCTTACCGGACATACCAACATAAAAATACAAATTTTTAAATTTTGTATGTTGAGAATGAGATCTAAGTGAAACAAATTCAAATTTCGTTCGCCTCGCATACTCTCCAAGTCAAGCGAGCGTAAAGAAATATTAATTTAAAAAAAAAAAACTCATTACGTTGAAGGTTCAACAATCGCATTTACTGACTATTCTTTAATTTAGAATCGTGGCATTGCTTCAGCGCCGTCCAGAATACTTCCTTATTCTCTACAACATAATACCGTCTCTCAGTTCTATCTCAATAGCCGCTAATACAATATTATCTCCTTTGCTAACGTTTCCCACGGTGTGCATTGATTTTATATTGAATACTAACTTGGCGGTTTTATACAAGTAAACTTAGTACCCTGTTTGAAATCATAATTATCATATATAATAGACAATTATATTATATACTTATATTTTAGCCGTTCGCCTAGAGCCGTTAAATGGCAAGAGGCTATTCGCCCCTCAAAGTGTGTTCTATATCTGACAACGATGATGATGTTCAGGTGATCAGAGATACTTAGCCAGTTGGCGTACTAAAGTTACCCATTTCAAGACTTACGCCAGTCTGTACTAAAAAGATTAAAATGGTTATCTTCTATCATCTCTATCATCTCTCATAAGAAAAACTTTTGAGGCTCTAAAACACGTGATGCACGTTTAAGAACAAATAAAAATTGTCTACTTTGGAAACGCATCTTATTTGTTTCTATGTTTTTAGATTCGGAGTCATAGCATAATGAAGAATGGTTATTCCAATTTTTTTATATATGCTGTTGCTCTATAGAACTCTACTAAAATACAATTTAGCTAAGCAACACTTTCCCCGGGTTCTCGCTTCTCGTAAACGTTTTTTAAATTCGCAGACCAGTTAATTTCTCGCAGCAACTTTTAAATGAAGAAAAAATATTGTCAAATCTTGCTAATTAAGGTCAAATGCAGCTTTAAATTTGATGAATCAGAGCCATCAATACCATTTAAAAGTTTCTAAACATTTCGACTACAGATCTATCAAAGGTTTAAGTTTACGGAAACGATCATTATGAAGTTCGTTAATAACAGATTTTATATCACCGCGCAAACTCACCGTAGACGACTTTTGCAACTGAAGGGCGTAGAACGGTAAACTACTTTTGTGACAGAATCTAAACTTGGTGTTTTAACGACCTACCTATTGAAAATTTTAGAAAACCTATAGAAAAGAGTTTATGTAGTATGCCCATTACCCATCTCCATCACCATTCCAGATCATTATAATTTTATAATAATTCCATTAGGCAAAATATATGTAATAACTAGGTGGTAGGACTTTTCTGCAATGTTTAAAATTTATAAGTAGGTTGCCACCGCATTGGCAGTTATTCTGCCGCCAAGTAGAAGTCTGCAAGTACTACTTTGTTCCAGTTTGAAGGGCACTGTAGCTTGTGAAATTATAAGAGAAAACTGATAACAAAGTTGAGACTTTATGACCCAATCTCACAGTGTAGTAGTAATCTGAATACTAGATTATGCTGATGTCTCAGGATGATGTGCGCAGTGCAGGGTCACGCGAACCTCTGTCATAGGCCGTGTCGCTTAACGTCAGGCTAGTCACATTCTTAATTAACATAAACATGAGATAAGAAAAAAAAGGAAAAAATACATTCGGTCGAAAATCAAAATTAATTCTTGTATAGTAAGCTTGGTCTCTGCATTATACTATTCCAGTAGGGCTTATCCCTTGTAACTATAGCAACCGCTCATAAAATCATAATGAGCAATTAATTAAAATCCCATCTTTAAGGGAAAAATAAGGGATAATGATCAAAAGGTAACCTGGAAAGTTATATTAAATTAAATTTAATACTTTCTTGACACTATTGTGGAGGTTTTGAGCAATAATGATCGTTTGTTCAGCCATAGATTGAATTTCGAAAATTAAACACTTATCTAAAATGAATAATTTAAACCTTTTGTTTACGTATTTACCAAGTATTTTACAAATAATATAATTGGACAATAAAAAATATTGCGTTAATAATTGTCCGTTATAAGCCTTTTGAACAATAAGTGAAACCAAGATTGAAAAAAAAAAAACATAAAAAAATTATAAGCTACAATTATCATTAGCGTTTTATTTCTTCCTGACAATATTAATTAGATATTTATTTATGATTGCTTCAACTGCAACCAAAATACAACATATCTAAACCTTAATTAATTGACGGACTTTAACTTCAAGCTTTACAATTTCAAAATTACATAAAGTCAAATCTTAATAATGTTAGATAAAATTAAACCAAAATAAAACAAAGGCGATGGTATCTTTTTGAGTGCTTTTATCGCACCTACATAAATAAAATGTAACGGGAACTATAATAACACAGGACGAGAAAGATTTAAAACATTAAACAAAGAGGTTTGCAATAAAACAAAGGTTCCAAAAGCTGGAGAAGGAAAAATCAAAATTATATTTGTCTTCCAAACAAAAGTGTTGGTATGATCATTACAGATTCTCGTCTGTAGCCGAGTTAAAAAAACAATAAACCAAACACAGCCAAATAATAGCAATCTGTGCCTAGACCTAGAATATTTTGTGTCTATAGGCAAAACTGTATTTTATCTATACATATAAAATTCAAAGTCCTGACTGACTGACTTTTATATCAACGCACAGCCTAAACCGCTGGTCCTAGAGACTTGAAACCGAACCTAACCGAAATCGTGCTATAAGTGCCACAACACATGTGTTCACAGCAAGTCCTTCTCCGCTTCGCGTATATTTCCGTGACTGTTTCTGGCCACCCCTTGCATAAACCAGGCCTTAAGCGGTGGCACTTACCTTACGTTCTGTATCCAAAATTTTGAAATATTCAAAACTTTAAGCATGGAACGCTGACGGAGATTTCTTTAGAAGAGGTGTCGCTATGGAATGGCTGTCTCAATTCACTCCTCAAACGAGGAACATTAAATTGATGTAAGGCCATTCCCGGGCCAAGCAAGGCCCGGAAACTCAAGAACGCCTTCAAAAATTTTTGGCCACTAAAACAGCAAAATTGCAATTGCATAAACGCTTCATCTTCGCCAGTCGCCGAGCTACGACGAATATATCGCCGAGAGCCAGTCGCTGAGCTGCGACGAATCTATCGCTGAAACTACATCCGTTGTCGCCGTCTCAGTCGCTGAAGCACGACAAATCTATCGCCGAGAAATCTAATCTATTTAAGCAATCGGCGTCGAGTGCCGATTGCTGAGTCACTCAGTTTGCATGGATCTCCTCCTGAATCCGACCGCTGACAGCTGAACGAGCCGCTGAACATAGAAAGTCGGCCTAACTGCAAAAGTCGGCCTAACTGCAAAATTCAGCCTAACTGCTAAAGTCGGCCTAACTGCAAGTCGGCCTAACTGCTAAAGTCAGCCTAACTGTAAAAGTCAGCCTAACTGTAAAAGTCGGCCTTGTCAGCCTAAATTCTGAATTTTATCCTACCTCTTCACAAAGAGGAAGGACGTAACGTGGTAATATTTATGTCAAAAATAGCTTAGATTAGATAGACAACTCAACCATAGAGTATGTAGGTCTACAGACTATAAAGGTCTTGTATGATAGAACGGGTACTAAGCAGGACGGACACTAAGCAAAAAAATCGTATAGTCTCTCATTATTTTTAAACTGTAGGTTACACTACAAAATTCAACGTCAACGGAGTTCTCTTCGTAAACTGCGAAGGGCAAAACACGCTTGAAGATGAATCCCAAGGAAGCTACTACCTGGTCTTCGTGTCCTGAATCAACACCTATTGGAACGTGACTACTTAACTTCAACTCAAATACTGGCACCTGACTGGCCCGATAGCTCAGTTGGTAGTAACCCTGCCTTCTGAACTGTGGGTTGTGGGTTCGATTCCCACCCAGGGCAAACATTTGTGTGATGAACATAGGTGCTTGTTCTGTGTCTGGGTGTTATATTGTATTCTATGTATGTATTTATAAACAAAAAGTATCTAAGTATTGTATCAGTTATCTGGTTCCCATAATACAAGCTTTGCTTAGTTTGGGGCTAGATGGCGCTGTGTAAAATGTCCACAAATATTTATTTATTTAAATATTCCCATTCGGCACTCCTAACTACTGGCTAACTTGCCACTTAAAAAATCTTTGTGCACAAACTACAAAAAGGACAGCGTATCTAGAAAAACTATCGAGTACTTAAAGTCACGTCTTTCCTCACAAGAAAAACAGTGGGTGGACTTCCATGAGAGGCATGCCAATAATAATAATAATATAATACATTACGTCAAATTACGCATATACTTTATGATCAAATGAATATATATACATATATTTATTCTATATGCTGTGGTAGGTATAGCCATTATTGAGTATATAGATATTAATACTCCTTGTATATTTATAGCCTAAACCTTTGAGGATGCCTGGTTGCGAACGAGGAGAAATTTTTGGTGTTACGGCTCAATGCAGCTTGTGGAGATCGACGCTTTGATCCAGTTTGTACCACGTAAGCTGCCAGCAGTCTAATATGGTAGTAAAGCATGTTCCTTGCGGTAAATTTTTAAACTTTACCGAAGGCATAATATGTCATAAGTGCATGTTATGTTTTCACCCTGTTTGTGCTGGCGTAAATAAAGAGTTCCTTTCTTTTGTCTGAAAAATATCATAATAAAGAACATAGAAACTATTTTAAATTTGGTACTAAGCACTAAGGCGTAACGGTAACCCTACAACATAATGTTATAGTCATGATTTAAAACAAAAAAATCTATCTCTAAAAAATAATTACGATATTGTATGTATCAATTTATTTAAGGGTAGAGATTAGTAGTATTGTATACACAGGATGAGTGATTCGTAGACCGTATCATTTCAGGGTGTCTTAGGCTATTTTTTAAGCGTAATTTTAGTGTAAAAACAGAAAAATTTCAAAATAACTGCCTACCTATATCAGATCTTACATAAGATTCAAGCATAATCACATGTATTTCTTTTAACATAATCAATATTATCTATAGAAACACAATTTCTTGCAATTTCTTACTAAAAATTTACAAGTCAATGCTGTGTTACTTAGTTTCTGTGTATCTTCTCTCTATCTCTTAAAAATCTTAAGTATTAACAATATTCAATGTACCAACAGAATATAGATTAAGCATAGATTTACAGTTTTATTACTTACATACTAATCGAAAGAACCGGAACATGAAAATTTAGGATTTCAAATTATCGCATCATTTCACCAACCACCATTTACAAACCACATTACAGAGCGCATTCAATCTACCGCAAAACAGACGCGAGCTTCGACAGCGTTATTTGAAATTTCATCTCACGTTTGAAACCCGTAATGGAATATTGATGTAGTAGAAACAACAATAACGAAACAACTACACTACCAAGCAAAAAAGATTCAGATGATTATGAAGTTATGATAGTAATATACTCTTCTCTCAAGTTAAGGAAACAGATCGCACATATTGGGACAAAGGTGGCAACTTGGCAAGAATGCCGTAACCTTACTCCTCTCCCAATATTTTATTTAAAATCTGTGCTTAAACGCTGGAAAAATTACACATTTACTCTGTCCAAATTGAAAAAAATCTCAGTTCTCGATCATCAGAAAAGTAACAGCCTAATATTTATTCTGACAAAAGCAGAATCTGACCTAGGTGAACCAAATCCAGTTCTGTATTATTAGTGAATAGTCATTAGTGACATATTAAATTAGACTAGTTAAAATAAGAATTTTAATATGCACAACCAGGCAATACTGACAAAATATAAAAAAAAACTCCAAATGAAAATTACTAGGGATGAACGTTTATTTTAAAAACATTTTCAGTGTGACACGCAAGATCTTTTAATACTGGAATCTCAATAATTATTATCCATAGATTAGCTATCAAGCCGAAAATGTCTACAGTTTATATCAGCTATCATTCACATAAAGAAGGTATCAAGCTTGGACTGAGCGTGTGGCGCAACCGTTAAAAACAGTCAGAGCAGCACCTCGATCGATCCATTACTGTAGTGCACTAACCGCCGTGTACAATTTGATTGATGTTCCGCCAAATGAAGACTTAGTAAATACTGAAATTGAATAATAGATGAATTCACAACTTCTTAAGTGATGAGACTATGTTTCTTAGGTCTCATCAATAAGTACAAAGCCAACTGAGCTGTAGAGTATGATTTAAAGCGTTCTATAAATTTAATGCTTTTGGATATCAATGTCTGGAAATCATATTATCAAAGCTAGCTGAGACTGAAATTGTCAAAAGCATTCGTAAAGACGACTTTGCAAGCCAGCATTTCTTTACCGCACGTCGTTACCGTAAAAGCGACGCCGCAAAGAAGACATTAGTACGTCAGCTTAAGTTATTAAGCTCAAGTCACCTTCAAAACTAGATCAGCAAACTTTTAATGCAGCTCAGACAAAAACTAATTAGTTTTAACTGTCTACAACTGAACGTTTCTGCATCTTGTAATTTTACTTCTGAATACTTGTTTGTTCCTTTTTTAAACTGTATTCAGATCAATGAAAATACAAAAAAAGTTTTACTGACTTTTTGACTTTGATCTACACGTACGTATATTCAAAATTTAATTCGATTTAATTCGATTTCAAAATTTAAATGCACTAAAGTTGTTTTCATGAAAGGTAATTTGTTTTAGTGAAGGGAAATTAAGATTTCCAAGATCTATAATTTCGCCATATCGCCAATTTAATCTTATTTCTCCATACATTTTATAAAAAAAATACTGCAAATAAAAAAATCTGTATTCCAAAACAAACACAGTAAATAGGAGTGACCATTCCGGTACCAAATGGTCTGCGAAAAAGAAGCATAGATTTGTTGGGTTCCGTACAAACAGATATTACAGATATTACGTGTAAATTCAAGGAAGATTATGAAGAGTATACCTTTAGTACTCTTCATGATCTTTGAATTTACAGTACCTACACATATTCACGATATCTGCTCGCACACACTTTGAACGGATTTAATATTGTGGTTGCCTTCTGTTATCTGAAGCGTACGAATGTCGTCTCTATCTTGACAACTTTGGGCGCCGAGATATAATTGATCACTACATCAAAACAGGCAATTAAAATTTTCTTCCTTTTCATATTATGGATCACAAACTTCGCAGCAGTGTGGCATTCTGGGCCATCTGAGAATGCTAAGCTTTTTAACAGCTTTGGAAGTGAAGGGTACTACGCTGGTAAAACGTATCCACAAGTGGAGAGTGAAATGACATCGCAAAACTTGTCTTCCATGGTATATGACACATTCAAAGGAGATTAAGATTCTGGTACATCATAAGTATTTTACAAAAAAAATAATATCTCAGCAGTTATTTTAGGAACCAAGAATATGTTGCAGTAAAATCAAAGACTAAAGCTACCAAAAGCAAAAACATCGTGTGCAAATAAAACTGGACTTTTATTGGGAGAGTATAATTGATATTATAATCCTTATATATATAGCATATGAGATTTGTGAATTCTGGTGGACATCATAAAGATGGTTAACTAATAAAAATGTCAGCAATTATTTGAGAAACCAAGGGAATAAAAACAAAACTAAAGCTACCTAAAGCAAAATACAGTGCGAAAATGTCATGTGCAAATCAAACAGGACTTTTATCGGGAGAGTAAAATTGGTATTATAGTCACTGCCTTCAATATCATATTTGACACATCATAAAAAATGGGTAGCTGAAAAAATGTCAGCAGTTATTTTAGGAACCAAGAAAGTGTTGCAATTAAAACTAAGACTAAAGCTACCTAAAACAAAAACATCGTATGCAAATCAAACTGGACTTTTATCGGGGCAGTACAATTGATATTATAGTCACTGCCTTTAATAGAATATTTGACACATTAAAAGGAGATTTGAGAATTCTGGTGAATATCATAAGTGGTTTACTAAAATAAATCTCAGCAGTTATTTTAGGAACCAAGAAAGTGTTGCAATAAAAACGAAGAATAAAGCTACCTAAAGCAAAGTACATGTGCAAAAATGTCATGTGCAAACCAAACTGGACTTTTCTCGGGAGAGTGTAATTGGCATTATAGTCACTGCCTTCAATAGCCAAATAACACAAACATTTATCAAACTGTCTAAGATCACCTAAAAAAATACCTCTATTGAGAAATCAATATCTCAGTTAATCAATACACAGACAAACATTATTGAAGAATAACAAACATTCATATCAAACAATATAAGCAGTATTTTTTGTCATACAACAAAAAGCAATAAAATATATTTGTTGTTATTTATTATACATACGTTTACCGTAGTGAAAGTTATATTCCTGCAAGGAACCCTTATTACCCCGTCAGTATCTCACTCTTCCTACTTTTTTCTTTCCATTCGTCCAATGCACCCGCCTCAACCATTCGCCGACTGAAATAATTTCGCACCAACCTCATTTGTATGTAAATGCACCTCCGCCTTTTATATCTCTGTTTACCCCTCTGCGTATTTTTATAGTCTTTGCATTTAAAGCGTAACCTTTTTGAAATTAAGTCTACTTTTGGCCTAATAAGGGCGCATTTGGAGTTTTTGGATGGATTTAATAAGATGCATGAATGGTCTTGAACTCTTTTTTATGTTCATATTAAGTACTTATTATCGTAGACAGCAATAAAATCTCTTATTTAATAATAATAATAAAAACCCGCTGACAACTGCAAACGTTTTCTTGTTTCGTGCAATTTTATAAATTTATTTTAAATAGTTTACAATATTTTATTTAATATGAATCAAGCACAGAGTATACTATCTACAGTTTTATTATCGATTTCTACCATCAAAAGGATTTTTACATGCATTTTGCGTAGATACGGCAAATTTTTCCACAGCGACGTTGTCAACGAGAAATTCCACCTCAACCACGCTATTCGATACGCGCTCGATCGTGTACTTGGCGTGTCCCGTGACTCGTGTCGAGTTTCCGGACACTGGCCGAGCACCTCGACCTACTGACGGTGATCTTTCGTGGCAAGTAAAGATTGAGAGGCGTACCACTACATTCAGGACTCTCATAGAGAAGATGGTCTACGTAAGTCGGGGCAAACATTGCCCCTCAGACATGCGTTTCGTGGTCCACGCCTTCACCGGGACTGGTGCTAGGCCCCAGAATTATATGGCCTGTTTCACGGAGCACATCAACTTCCTGAAGCAGGAAGTCTATGCGTGGGCAAGTGGTATTCGCTGCTACAGAGAGCGTGTGGATAGGTACCCACTGAATCGTATTTTCCAAAGCGACCAAAAGAAGGTGTACCGAAACTGAGAGGGAACCGGCCAACGTGGAGTCGACGGCTAGCTGCCAGATGCAAACGTCATGAACGAGTTTTGCCGCAGCATCTGGTCGGTGCCCGTTGAGCATACAGAGGGTGATTGGATGCGTGTTGTCGAACTTGTGTGTAAGTATGAGCCAATCGAGTCGAGTGTCTATTACTATAGACCTGGAAGACATAATTTGTGCGATCCGAGCGGCTCAGAACTGGAAAATTTCTGGACTCAGGTCCAGGTGTAACTGTGGACTCAGGTCCAGAAATTTTGAGCACAACTTCTGCATAAAATGGATTCGGTGCTCATACCATGTTTGGCGATACAATTCCAAAAAACCCTCAAAGCTGGTTCGCTCCCAAGTTTTATGACAACTGATTTCACCTTCTTGCTCCATAAGTCCGGTAGTACCATGGAAGCGAAAAACTACAGACACATTACGTGCTTGCCTACGCTGTACAAGCTTCTTACATGCATTCTGAGAACAAAAATTAATTCGCATATTGTAGCGAACAATATTTTGGCCCCTGCTCAGAATGGATGTAGGGTTAGGTACCGTAGTGCTGCAGCGAGGTGAACCTCTTCGCTGCAGTAACAACCTCTGCGCTATTCGCCGTAGAGAAAATTGTTCCTGACAGTGTCTCTCGGTGACAATTAGTGAAAATTTTATCACGGCAAATAGTACATGTATTAATTATTTAAAATTGTGTATATCTATTTCGCAGTAAAGTTAGTATTTTTCTTGACACCTATTATATCAGATAGACCCCACATATATTTGGTGACCCCGACGTGATAAATCTTCTGGCAATCTGCTAGCGAGTCCGGCGGAATAGAAGGGCTCTCACTACTACCTGACTATAAAAAGTCGTATGATTCGGTGCCTCCAGGTTATGAGCCGATCTGATCACCACACCAAAAAGCCTACAAATAAATATACAGTTCTAAAAATCTTTCACAGCAAATGGAGTAATAGAGTGAAACGATCAAGAGTTCCTCAGTATAGTTGAATCTGTCTGGTGGCCCAAACACGATTTAAATTGACACATGAAATATTATTGTTCCTGATGAGAAGTCAAGGAAACTATAACCCAACACGTAATACGTAGAAAATTAGTAGGTATATTGAGAATAATGTTATGCATAACCTTAGGAAAAATCATCTGTTTCCAACAATACTGACAGATTAAGAAGAAAAAAAGAACGTGAGTATGCAGTATTGACCATCATGTCGTGAATCGCAAAAACACCCGTAATTTCTTATAACTCAATATATATATACAGAAACACATTAAGTCTAAAGCAAACAACGCACTCCTACTAAGCCGGTCGATCCTCTCTCACTATGAAGCTAACCCAAGACGTTACTAAAAACCCAACAGAATTTGCATAGAAATTGATTCCGTCAGGGCACTTTTAGCCCCATCATCGCTCAATCCATTTGCAGGACTTAGAGGGTTACTACTTTCTAACTTTGTTCGGTGTACAAAGATAGCAGAGATGTCATGAATATAGGTTCCGACTGAAAATCAGTTACTAAGGTCGTAAGACCTTAATAGAATTCTGAGTCGAGACCTATATCATGACGTCACACAACATTATATTTTTAGTTTCTCTTTTTTTCGTGTGATTTGTCTGTAAAGTGCCCATTTGTAATAATATAATGTTGTGTGATATCTTGAATAAATGTATTTTCTTTCTTCTCTCTTTCTTTCTTTCTTTAATAAAAGCAAGATAACCCATAAGAAAATGATTGCAATTTTATTTATAATTAAAATAAAAGTAAAATTTTCCTTGAACCCATGTGAATTTCTTTAAAAAATTAGGTCTATGTAAAATCGAAACTTTTGATCACCTACCTGTTGACTTATAGTTAGTTCATAGTGCTATTACTTAATATTTGGTATGCTACGGGTAGTTACCCGATGTAAAGTATATACCGATCAAATATATTTTTCATTACTGTATTAAAACGATCATAGAACCTATCTAATAGAAATAAATAGAATAAAAGAAACATTATGTTCATTAAAAAAAAAATTTGATACCATATATGCCAATACAATATGTCTGTTAATCCAGTATTCATGTAGTAGTATATATAACAGACATGATACGAGTTTTTTTTAAATTTTACATGGACTTACAAGCTCGATTATATATCGTTTATATGGATATTTAATTATTCGAAATAAAACTAGCCGAGTTTTTATAAAACCCTTTTTTAATAGATACCTACGCTTTACAAAGAACGCACCCTCCAAATTTCAAGTCTCTAGGACCAGCGATTTAGGCTGTGCGTTGATAATAGGTATTTACCTATGAAATTGCCGTATTGCAGTACAGACTTTTTCAAACAAAAAAAAGTTTTGATTGGCTATGAATTCTAAATTCAAATTAATTTTGTTTTAAAAATATGACATATTTACAATATAAGTCTTTTGTTTATTGATTAGCGTTGTATTTTCATTAAATTTCAACATTTTTCCTCATAATGGATACTTTGAAATTTAGGGTAATTATGGAATATGAGTTCCGTCGTGGCACCAACGCGGCACAAACGACACGTAACATCAACGACGTTTAAGGAGAGAACTGTACAAACGAACGTATAACCCGTTATTGGTTTGCTCGGTTCCGTTCTGGGAATTTTGACTTGAAAAATGAACCTCGTGGTCATCCGGAAACTTTGGTCAACGATGATGAATTAAAGGCGATTGTGGAAGCTAATGAATCTCAATCTACAGCTGAGCTGGCAGCAGCTTTTGATGTTAGCATCAAAACAATATTGGTCCATTTGCGACAGATTGGCAAGATAAAAAAGCTTGATAGATGGGTGCCCCACGAACTTAACGATCGCCAGCGCAACGTACGCGACTTGCCTTGCGCTGCTTAACAGGCACAGAAATGAAGGAATTTTGAACCGAATTGTTACGTGCGACGAAAAATTGATTCTTTTTGACAATCGAAAGCGCTCAGCAAGTTGGTTAGATCCTGGTTCGGTACCAAAGCAATGTGCAAAACGAAAAATGACCCCTTGAAAGGTGATGGTCACAGTTTGGTGGTCTAGTGCTGGTGTGATTCATCATAGCTTTTTACAAAACGGCGAGAGCATTACTGCAGATGTGTACATTGAAGAACTGACCACAATGATGGCGAAACTCGCACGTCTGCAACCAGCTTTGGTCAATCGGTCGTCTCCACTGCTACTTCACGACAACGCGCGACCCCATACTGCACAACAGACCGTCTCTAAGCTGCATGAGTTGGGTTTGGAAGCTCTCCCTCATCCGCCATACTCACCAGATCTTGCGCCTACCGACTATTACTTTTTCCAAAATTTGGACAACATTTAGCGGGAAAAAAATTCAATTCCCGAGAGGCAGTACAAAACGCCTTTGAGGAGTTTGTTGTCTCCCGTCCTGCTGATTTTTTCAAGAAGGGCATCCATAAACTGCCACAGCGTTCGCAAAGATGCATTGATTGCAGGGGTGATTACTTTGAATAAAAGAAATAAATAAGTTCGAAAAAAAAATACTTTAACTTTTTTCAAACAAAACGGCAATTTCATAGGTAAAGACCTAATATATAAGTCAGTCAGTCAGGACTTTGAATTTTATATGTATAGATGGACTTACAAACTCGACTACCTATGTCGTTTATTATGGATATTTATTTGTTCGAAATAAATCGGGCTGAGTTATTGGCCTAAGCATTGCTATAATATGGATACGTCTTGAAAACATGCTCAAGATTAGCGATAAATGGTTTAAATCTATGCGAATGTCATAGAAAAACTAACAAACAAAACGGTTACAGCAGCCGTTCTAAGCGAACTCAATTTTATGGACGATAACGCTTTCGATCACATATCTGGAGTTATTCAAGGCGTGATTAATGATTACTCCCAATATCACATTTTAAAAATAAAAATAATACATATTTGTGGACATTTCACACAGCGCCATCTAGCCTCAAACTAAGCAAAGCTTGGACTATAGGAACCAGTTTTTGTTTGTAAATACATACAAAGAATACGATACAATACCCCAGACAGGACAAGCATCAATGTTCATCACATAAATGTTTGTCCTGGGTGGGAATCGAAGTCACAACCCACAATCTATAGCTCAGAAGGCAGAGTTACTACTAACTGAGCTATCAGGCGAGGCAGTAAATTAGTAATTAATAATGGGAAGGATTTTGTAAGTAAATATTGAATACCATTTTAGCGAAGCCCATTTCCACATTATTATAGGACCACCAATATAAACAATTGAATATTGATACAACCAATAAGAATATTAGATATGGCATGGTTAAATATGGACCACCAATAAACGCCGTCCAAAAACGGCCGGAATTTATGCCTAATTTTCTAACATCACCTGTTCACATGACTGTATCAACAGTTTACTGTTTTTATGTTAATGAATGATGTGATGAGCTAGTCGTTCACCTGATGTTAAGTGACACGGCCGCTCAAAACAGAACAGTGTCACTCGGAACTCTAAAATATAGTTTCGCGCGACCCTACCTTGCGCACATCATCCTGAGACATCAGCACAGTCTGGTAATAAGATTACTCGACTGTGAGATCAGATCATTAAGTCTCACTTACCCAGTACTTTCAGTAGCTACAATCCCCTTTAAACCAGAACACAGTAGCGATTGCGCACTACTGCTTGCTACTATATCAATAAATAATGAGATCAAAGCGTTTTGAACGTAGAAGACTCAACGACGACGAATCTATTTCTAAAATATTTTATTTAATATAGCTTGTTAGAAAGATTAGCACTTACGACTTCATTTTTTAGAGCTGATGACCAACAAGAATCATTAAAACGTCAATATCACCTATATTGTAATAATAAACTTACACGAGTCCGCAGCCGTCATTTGCGTATGCTAATGTGGAAAATGAGCCGTCCGTCCGTCCGTGTGTATACTGATTTATGGAAGCATCGCTCGGATTATATCTGACGTCGGACATTATCAGCAGAACGATTTTGTGCAGAGATTTTTGATTTATTTTTGCGACGCGCCGCGATGCTGTTATGGCGTTGCTTTTAACATATTTCACAACAAATACAACATTGGCGAAACAAAGTGCAGAGAATAATAGCGTGTATCCATCGACTTCTTATAAATCAGTGCGTGTATCCAAAATTATGAGAATAATGAATTTCAAAAAATCTTGCAAGATTTGTCTCTCCGACTGGAAATTTATCGTAACTAAGCAAACAAACGCAAACGTCAAAAGTCATTGTTTTAAAAACCTTTACCCACAAATAAGGTTGTATATCTAACATTATCAACCTTTGTGCAATATCAAAAGGTAGAATCTGTATTTAGGAGTTAATGAGCTTTATACAATGACTATCTAAAATATTTCAACTTATACGTGAAATAATTTAAATTTACCTACTTATTGGTGAGATTTTTTTCTAACGCAAATTCACAAAAATCCTAAATGGAAATATTCTACCTATTTATAATAGGTCTTTACCTATGAAATTGCCGTATTGCAGTACAGACTTTTTCAAACGAAAAAATGTTTTGATTGGCTATGAATTCTAAATTCAAATTAATTTTGTTTTAAAAATATGACATTCTATTTACAATATAAGTCTTTTGTTTATTGATTAGCGTTGTATTTTTATTACATTTCAACATTTTTCCTCATAATGGATACTTTGAAATTTCGTGTAATTATGGAATATGAGTTCCGTCGTGGCACCAACGCGGCACAAACGACACGTAACATCAACGACGTTTACGGAGAGAACTGTACAAACGAACGTACAACCCGTTATTGGTTTGCTCGGTTCCGTTCTGGGAATTTTGACTTGAAAAATGAACCTCGTGGTCGTCCGGAAACTTTGGTCAACAATGATGAATTAAAGGCGATTGTGGAAGCTGATGAATCTCAATCTACAGCTGAGCTGGCAGCAGCTTTTGATGTTAGCATCAAAACAATATTGGTCCATTTGCGACAGATTGGCAAGATAAAAAAGCTTGATAGATGGGTGCCCCACGAATTTAACGATCGCCAGCGCAACGTACGCGTCGAGACTTGCCTTGCGCTGCTTAACAGGCACAGAAATGAAGGAATTTTGAACCGAATTGTTACGTGCGACGAAAAATTGATTCTTTTTGACAATCGAAAGCGCTCAGCAAGTTGGTTAGATCCTGGTTCGGTACCAAAGCAATGTGCAAAACGAAAAATGACCCCTAGAAAGGTGATGGTCACAGTTTGGTGGTCTAGTGCTGGTGTGATTCATCATAGCTTTTTACAAAACGGCGAGAGCATTACTGCAGATGTGTACATTGAAGAACTGACCACAATGATGGCGAAACTCGCACGTCTGCAACCAGCTTTGGTCAATCGGTCGTCTCCACTGCTACTTCACGACAACGCGCGACCCCATACTGCACAACAGACCGTCTCTAAGCTGCATGAGTTGGGTTTGGAAGCTCTCCCTCATCCGCCATACTCACCAGATCTTGCGCCTACCGACTATTACTTTTTCCAAAATTTGGACAACTTTTTAGCGGGAGAAAAATTCAATTCCTGAGAGGCAGTACAAAACGCCTTTGAAGAGTTTGTTGTCTCCCGTCCTGCTGATTTTTTCAAGAAGGGCATCCATAAACTGCCACAGCGTTGGCAAAGATGCATTGATTGCAGGGGTGATTACTTTGAATAAAAGAAATAAATAAGTTCGAAAAAAAAAACTTTAACTTTTTTCAAACAAAACGGCAATTTCATAGGTAAAGACCTATATTTGTATTTAAAGTTATAATGGCATGAAGTCGATCATCACAAAAGTTTTATGGGAAATATCACGGGAACTCTATGACATTTCGATGATATGGGCTTTTGATTAAATTGCTTTTAGGTGATAAGAATAGCTTCGTTAAAACGGTTTTCCAAAATTAGTAGAACATAACATAACATAGATTTAGATCAGAACAAGACTGTTGCAATTCTTTCAGATTTTGTAAAGACAGAATAGACTCGGTAGATCCTTCAGAACGAACTGCCCAAGGGAATACAGAGAACAAACGACTCTATCTCTTCTCTACCTATAGACCTGGTTAATTAAAAGCCATAGAAATTGTAAGAAACCACTAATGGATAATGATGAGTGCTATACACAAAATAGAAATAACCAACTAGTGGTGATGATACCCGATAATAACCCGAAAATCTACCAATAATGATACCAGAGAAGGGCTTCGTTAGGCAAAAAAAACAACACAAGGATCTGTCTCAAACAAAACAAATAACAATTTAAAGCGCAGCAGTGGAGTCCTGGGTCCTACGGGCGTAGCTTCTTGTCAAGGAACTGTCCAGACACATGATTGAGCTGACGAGTGACCAAAAATTTGGCGGGTGCATCTGTCAGTGAATCAGCCTGGCTATTCAACAAGGAGACAATATTACAAGTATCGAGCATGCTTTCGAAATTCAGTATTTTAAAACTTTTGTTTATTTTATAGATTTTATAATTTTTTTAAATTAGTATTTTAGTATTTTTATGGAATTATTCTATAAAATAAACACAAAATTACCTACTCGTTTAGTTTTACAATAATATAGCATAAGGAACAATATCGAGAAAATTTATGACCGAAAAATAATCACGCAAACAAAACCAGTGGTAATTATCACGAAAATACGCAAAGTATTGAGTAACAACTCATTAAGTCGGTTCAAAATTTAAAACTCATTTGCGGACCATCATCAAACACAACACAGCTACAAACCTAGCACTAGCTCTGGCCACATTTAAAATTCAAACTGCAATCCATCTAAATGCAAATGCAACCCCTATTTTCAGAAATAAACCGGTCCATTAGCAAATATATTGCTATTTTTTTTTGTTCGAGTCCCAGTCCTTAACTCGAGTGAAGTCTGCGCACTTTGTTTTACTTAAAACCATGGGTTAAGCTGGAGTTCCTCGGCTATCTTCTATTAGCATAAAGTTAAAGGGAAGTAGCTTTACACGATTCGATACGACGTCTTCATTTTGTTATGACTGTACTTAATTATACAGCCTCATTACTTAGTACATTATCAGCGACTAGTACGTATACTTATCGGAGATGAGCCCGTACCAAATTGGCCGAAAAAAAAACTATTTTAAAACACAAGTGGATCTAAATTACATAAACTACATCAACAAATCGCAACCACAAATTGTATAAAGTTATTGAAAAACCTTTGAGAAATTTCTTTGATAATAACTACATAGGTTATTAGGAACATATACCTAAAACAAACACACAATTGAGCTTGTAATAATGTCAATATCCCATTTGAGAACGATCAGAGTATTGAGATGAGAATCGTAAGTGGAGAAGCAATATTTTCGATGGCCTGGTAAACGAAAAACAAATTAACGTTTAAACAGAAACTCTAAAGGCAATAGGTAATAGTTATAATATTATAGAAACTAGTATTCAAACTACAACTAGTACACGGCTAACACTCACGAGATACAGTCGAATAACTCGACCAATGTTCGGGCAATATTATATACCGGTCGAGTTATTTGACTGTATCTCGTGAGTGTTAGCCGTGTGATAGTTGTAGTTAATAATAGGTATAGTTCTCATTTCTCTCATAGTTCTCTCTCATTTTAGGGGTTTGTGTTTGCTCGCGTCCGTAGGCTTTAACCCTAGTTTCCCTACACGTGACCCCTGGGTGGTGCCAAAAGAGCAACTAAATAACTGGTGGAAGGCCTTAGCCACCCTCTTAGTTACCACCATCGTGATGTCCAATGAAGCCGTTCTGACAAGTAGATGTGGACAGTTGTGTTGGGTATGCAGACCGGTATTGGTGATGGAGAGGCTTTCGCGTCGGAAACCTTGCTTCGGAGGGTAGCGGGATCCGAAGCACGGTGTTCTCTGCTGGCCGACCGCAAGTTGTAGGGGGCCCAAGTAGTAGTCTAGCCAACTACGAAAAGCTGCCCCACCGCTTGTGAAAAATCCTGAGGTTGCCCACAGGGCCAGTTGGCGACTGGAAGTGAGGAACTTGTGGGTAATTTCAGGGGGTTCGGGCGTCCCCGCAGTCTCCGCGCAAGTTCTCCATTGGCGCGGAAGCTTCTCTATTACTGAGGGTTAGCATCCCAATATCTCGTCCACTTCTTACTTGTCTACCTAACTCACCCAACCATGAAAAAGTCTAATAAAGTGAACAAGTTTAAACGGCAGATGCAAGTCCTCACTCTTAAAGTGCACCTTACAAATATTCGTGGGCTGCACTCAAATCTGCAAGCGGTCCATCATCATTTGGAGACCAATAAACCACACTTGTTCTTCTTGACTGAGACGCAAATAGGATGTCCATCAGACACGGCATATCTGGACTATCCAGGATTCATCTTGGAGAACCGCTTCCTTCCACGCGCTGGTATCTGCGTTTTCGTCCGTGATGACATTTGTTGTTTGCGTCTCCGAAACCTTGAACATCCCCACTTTTCGGTGATTTGGGTGCTAGTGGACACCGGCATTGAGAAAATTCTCTATGTAACGACGCAACGTAGCGCAACTTAATTGGACTCAGATCTGGGCTTGACGTCAGCGAAACCATCGGAATAAGTCTTAGTACTGAATGATGTCCATAGCTGTTTCACGTTGGTTCTGAGGGAAACTGATTAAGGGATCATATATATATATATATATATATATATATATACAACATTATTACATAGTGGCTGGTAACGTGTCAACGCAACACTTATAACACTAGACCATCTAATATTACCCAGTATCAGTATTTATTTTAGTCTGTAGTAGCGTCCTTCACCACTATTCTAAGCCATCTTCATCAGCCATCCTTATTTATAAATTTAACTTCAACCTTTTATCTACTTAGTTTTGGATATATAAAAAAATCTGCTACGAGAACGAGCTGTTTTTGGGATCTACAAGCTGGTCACTTATCGCTAAAACCTGTTAATCGCTGGACACTGGTAAAGATACCCTACACTGTTAAAGTGGTCTACCTGCAGGCTTAGCACGGCATGTGGAGAAATTGTCTTTCTCCCGGTTTTTTCCACCTGTCAGTGAAAATAATCCCCCTCTCCACCTTACGTAGCACGGCAACGAGGAGAGGAAAGAAATATTTCCCTTTGACATTATCGTAGACATTATATCCCGCTACTCCCCGCTTCAGAGCACGGACTCGGAAGAAAGTGGATAATATTCTCTTGAATTGACATAAAGCAATTATCTTTCAAAGTATTTATCTTCGACTCTTGTAGGTGGGTATAAGGAAGTCAAAGTGTTTTAATAGGCACAAAAATGTCGCGTGCCTATTATAACTATGTTTAATCGCGGGAACTCGAATTTTGGAGCGAAAGTTACAGCGGGAGAAGCATTCGGAATACAAGTAATCCCTTCTAAATCCCGGGAAATGAGTTTCAATACAAAAAAAAATACATAGCGAAATATTCGTGAAAATACAATTATTAGTTTAGTTTTAATAAGGAAATTATTTAATTTACGTAATTAACTTAAATGATGCATATATTTTTTGAGTATATTTTATTATAAAATATATACATATAAAAATATAACTACTACACAATAATTAATCACGTTTTTCCGCTCATATTACAAACAAAATAAAATTTTAATTTAAACTACTCACTTACTCTCACTCATATACATAGTAGTCGTTACATACTCTTTGATTAACACAGGGACACAGACTCAAAAACCTTATATTTTCTTAATTTTTATATTTTGTCTACAATCCCAGTATATTTAGCCGAACAATTATCGATGGTTTGATGGACTGAACAAAATATTGAAGCATGTAATGTCATTTTAGTTAAATTTTCTCGTACTGGCAACAATACGGTAGAGAAATCTAAAAACGCTACTCCCGCCGTTTATCCCCCGGATAAAGCTTTCCACTGTCGCGGCCATGCTCGCAGAGTGGAATAAAGTGACAGTGAGGATAAGTTTGTTATCTACTCCCTGGGGAGAAGTTGTCCACCGGCCGTGCTAGGCCTGCAGGTAAAGGACTCGGACCCTTTGGACTGACCGAGTCCAAATCTAATCTGGTGGCTGCAGAGCCACGACAAGAATATCCGTATCTCCGTCTCCACCTGAAAGTTCCTTCCTGAACTGTGCATCCTGTTTTTTATATCATCTGTTTGTTATTTATTTTTATTATATTGTAAATAATTGAAGTGTCTTTCTTTCCAGCTCCAATCTCCTCTCCTTTCATGTCGCCGTCTTCCTCCAGAGTCTGATTAGGTAAGATCAGGACCTAGATAGACATCCTAGGACCCTGGACGGAGTCGTTACGTGACACTGTGTTATCGATATCATGTCCATAATCTGTGACTATGTATATTTTCTCTCTCTCTCTCTTTTCTATTCTCATGTTCGCAATGAAAAACTGATAATTTTTGTAATCATAAATTTAAAGCAATCCTAATTTGCCGCTATTTAAACTATTTTATTTATGTTCTTCGTGAACAGTGGCGTATAGGAAAAGTGAAACATAAATTGAACGAAATTCTAGAAGACAAAGATAAATCCAACAATACCGTAAAGGACTATAGTAAAATTTGTTGCGATTTCTATGTTAACAGTTTCCTAAATAATATTTCGTCGCATCGCATCTTGTAAATGGATGTAAAGTCCGAATAAAGTATTAAAGTTTCGTCTGAAATTGATAACGTACTACCAGATTTTAAGGCGGCTCTCTCACATAAATTTATAGCGGCGAGATGAATTCTTTTATCATAATTTATATAAGTTTGTGGCAGAACTAAAGTTAAATGCAATTTTTCTTTAAAGGAACTGTATAGAACTTTTAAGAGTCACATCACTGGTTTAGAATTGCTTTATGTTTAGTTTTCTTTTGTTTGGCTCCACACTTTTGTGTATTTAGCCAGTGTTGACACTGACACTGTGAATCTGTACTTACTCAAGTAAGTTCACGCAGATTCACAGTTCAAGTCATCAAGTCATAGTACATTCTAAGTCATATATACCTACTCCTAGTAAAGTGGTGGCAACTTTACTAGAAGATACTATGGAGTTCAGAAAACGACACCAAAAGAAGCTTTTCATTATCATTATACCACTTTCCCACACTCAAGCCTGTAATCCAGCACTTAACGAATAAAAAACCATTTTATGCACCAACACTGAAAATAACACAAGTTTTGGAAAATAATACAATGCGATGTTTATTATCAATTATTACTAATTATTTTATTACTGATAATTCAAATTAATATTACGAAAGTATTTATACATTTAAATTCTAAGCAGCATTTTTTTGTTTCACGTTTTTTATTTGCTCTACTAATATAATAAAAATGACGCGTACAGTTATTTTATCTGATTTATAATTACTGTTACGACTCACCATTAAACATTAAAAATGATTCAAAGCCAACAAAGTAAATGTTTTAGCTGCGCAATACCTAATTCTCATAAATGCTTTTTAACAATAAGATTCCTTGAAATTATGCAAACACGCCATAAGAGCCAGTTTAACTTGTAAAAGGGTAATTAAAAATGTACCTTTTGTTCAAAACAGTTGAATTAATCGTTACTTAATTTTAGGACAATTTAACACGAGGAAAGAAATTAAAAATTAGCGTCGTTAATTATGACCATAAGAGCGTGAAGCGTTAACCAAAGCCTTGTACTTAATCCTTTTTCTGTCAAAATTTGAGCTTGATCCAGTTATTGTTTTCTTTGTTCCTGAATTACCTATACAACTTATAAACACAGTAAGTCAAGTCATGCTGGATATGACTTGTAGCTGCTCTATACTTAGTAGAAAATTAACAATTAAATATAACTTAATGATTCGTTATTGACTTCTCCACAGCGTGCCTCGACTATTTTCTCTGACTATTGACTCGATTCTTTGATTATTTTTGCGTTAAATACTTACTGATAATAAAAAGAGATATGTCCCTGGAGATATAATAAATACACGTGGTTTCTAAGCTAATAAATATAATTAAGAATAGTACCAACATTACCTGTAAGTTTACTGTAGATATCTAACCTTCAGTTCACTGGCTTTTAGTTTTAAAAAAACAATGAAACATGGCAATAATATATTTATGTAAGCGTTTGTATGAATTTAAGTTACTGTTTACATAGACTGAACAGTTTTCCTGCATTTGAAAACGCCGTGTAGCAATCAAGGATTATTAATGTGCTTTTGTTAAGCTGTAACGCGTTGGAAACACAGGGAATTAGTTTTTAATTATACGCCGGAAACCCGATGATTGTTTGTAACAAAGATGGCTTGCAGTGTTTCTTTTATGAACTCCTAATTTATGCGCCACTGCTTTGCAGGGATGGATTTCGCATAGCCAGTACATAGCTGTCAAGACAATGGAGTGCTGCATTGATTATATTAAAATTTATTTACGTTTTATCGATGAGACTAGATGATTTTTTGACTCGTTGTGAAAATTTCTGAATTCTTTATAAATTTTGCTGTTACTACTGATAAACTCTCGGGTCCCTCGAAGCACTATAGAGCGCTGCTGTTGCTGTACTAAGCATAAGCAGCAGAGATGCGTTATTTTCTTCTGGGGAAATCTGTTCATTCGTTCTTTCCATTCCTTATACGTGGGCTCAAAATACTACCTAATTATTATCTAATCATTCAACCTTCAAGAGTCTATACAAAGTGAATGCCGTTCAACACAAACTTAAAACTGAGTACTAAGTCATTATTGAATGAGAAAATCATTAGAAATCATTACTATCTGCTAAATAGCTCTAAGCGGTTTAAGTGCTAATTTCCCAAAATCTTGCTTTCCGAAAAATTTACACAAGCTCCAAAAAACTTCCTCTGGTAGCACATGTTTGTGAAAACCCAATGGAAGTTTCCACAATAGTATTCAGTATTCAGTTTGGAATCTTTAAATACCTAACATTTAATTTGAATTTAAGCAAATAAATAACGAAGCCAGCATCACAGAACCGTATCGTGAAAATGCAAAATTCAGTAGATCATGCATAATTTCTCTATTATTAAGTTATAAAACAGTATTATTCTTGATTGTAGTCAATTCAAAAAGTTGAATAAAACTTAATGCCGCCCGCCACGGTGCATCATAGGGCAGCTAAAATGTTATGCTTTAAAAAAAGTAAGTAAATGAAAAGTTTTGTTACGTGGATCTAAATCTAAACTGACAGACGGAATTAATTATTATTATACGTACATATTATTAAAATCTAATACAACAATATACCTTCAAGTCTAGTGAAGCTAGTCCAGTTGGCGAAGTGTGGGCTGATGATAAAATGAACGAATCTGCATAATTAAATAGGTCTAAAAGAGATAGTCATGGAAGCTAGTCTCCGAATTTCGGAGAAAAATACATTTAATTTATTGCCTTTGATTCTTGGCACTGGCAGTCCTCAAATTTAACAAATATGCAAAATATACAAATTAATCAATTATAAAGCTTTGTATCAAGAATATATTTCACATTCCAACATATTACCCACCTGATACATCGTCGTCGTCGTCTTGTCACATTGTTGTCGACGGAAAATCTACAAATAATATTCTATTCTTTTGAAATTTTAATGACGTTTCCGGTCGCCTTTTTGAAATAAAACCTCACATGGCTATTTATATTCTTCGGCTTTATCTTTTTACCCCAAAATTTATGTATTTATTATGGAGTTGCCCTATGTGGTATTTCCAGTCAATTATTGATTTGGTCGATTCGACTCTAAAAGACACTGTCACTAAAATTATAATCTTCATTTTGAAAGTCGTGCTTGGGCACAAGCAACTCTCCCCATTTATTTCGATGGTCTAGGCATCCGACGTTCGTCTAGCGTGACACTACCAGCCTTCTAGGCTTCTTGTCATGCTCGCAAACCCTCATCGGCATGATTCTCAAAACTCCTATTGTCGATGTTCGGGTGGCTGGCCAGACAGAAGCTTTGTCGGCCTGGTGCGCTTCTTGTCAAGGCGTCAGTGTTCCTACTGAAATGGGGAGACAGAGTGCGTGAGACATTCCACTCATAAAATTAACTCATTCGGCTTTATTGGATCAGGTGACCGATGATGCAGATCGAGCACGTCTCCTAGTTTCATCGGAAGTGGAGTCAGGTCACTGGCTCCGTGCCCTTCCCTCCGACAATTTGGCGACTGTATTAGACCCCAGCAGCTTACGTGTAGCCATGGGTTTATGTTTAGAGGTTAAGCTGTGCGAGCCTAACACTGCCAGTGCGGGTAAGGCGTGGACCAACTCGGACGACATGGGCTCTCATGTGTGAAGAGTGCCGGCCGGCTATTTCGTCATTGGGCGATCAATGATTTAGTCAGGCGGGCACTCTCCACAGCATCCGTGCCCTCTACACTGGAGCCGACTGGGTTGCTGAGAGACGACAGCAAAAGACCGGATGGTGCCACCTTAGTCCCGTGGTGTCTTGGACGCCACGTGTGTGGATACCCTGGCACCTTCTCACGTCTCCAGCACGGCTCAAAGCGTCGGGGCCGCGGTTGAACAAGCGCAAATGAAAAAACGGCGCAAATACGCACAGTTCAGCGCAAATCACGAGTTTGTGGTGCTGGCCGTACAAACATTAGGCCCGAGGTCGTCCGACACAAAAAAAAAATTCGACAATTTCGACTCGATTGGTTCTCGCCTCGGGGGATCCCAGAGCTGACACATACTTCGCTCAGAAGCTAAATCTTCTAATTCAGCGAGGTAATGCTGCCAGTATTCTGGGAACTTTACCGCGCGGTGGTGAGTTGGATAGCATATTTATTTTGTAATTAATGTTTTATTAGTTGTAACTTTTTATTTATAGAGTGCCTGTACATATTAATGTTTCTGTTGAATTAATAAATTACATTCACGACTAGACATTCTTTTGATCTACATAAATAGAACTTCTTTGTCTACGTTGAAACATTACTACAAAATTACAATCCGATAATAATTTTGGTGTGACACTGCTACCTTTTTCCTATCTTTATTTTACATACCTATCTATAAGTCCTCAACAAGTACCTATGTGTGGAATAAGCAAGACAAAACCTCGTTGGCGTGGAGCCGCGGCGGCGCGCCTGCGAGCCGCCGCGGCGTTGTCAAAAAACGTGTCAAAAAGTGATACAAACATTTTATAATTTCTTTTAATAGTGGTGTTTTTTTATGTTCCTGTTTTTGCTTGTTCTGTTTTTGCTTGTTCTGTTTTTGCTATGTTGTTCTTATAAGTTACTTCAAAACATCATTTCTATGTGTCAACCACCATCTGCGGGTACTTCCAGCATTGGCCAAAGGAACAACGATGAGGTTGAGTACGTACAATGCCGTTCCCAGCCACGTTACTTCAAAAGTCAACGTGAGTTAAATGTTCACTTTGGTAAGACATATAAAAAGCTATCACACTAATAAATACCAAAAGTACTTATGAAATAAAACTTAAATCTAGGTATTATCAAATTAGTGTGAATTCAAATTAGAAACAAAAGCCTTGCGAAATTGATCAAAGCACGTGTTTTATTACCTACAATACATTTACAAAGCGCTCAGCCGGTGCCCGCGCTGTGTGAAGCGTTAAATAGACATTTCGGCAGTTATCCAGTCAATTCAGGCATTAAAAAAAATCTTCCACCTTCTACAATTACTCTATAGCATGGTCTGAGTACAAACTTTTAAGGAAAAGAACTAATTAAATTCCGCCGTGTATATTGCCGCCACGTACACTATTAGGTACGTAATTATGTGACGAGCTAGTTGTTCACCTGATGTTAAGCGACACGGCCGCACATAACAGAACAGTGTCCCTCGGAACTTAAAGTACTAAGTTTCGCGTGTTACTGCACTGCGCACATCATCCGGAGAGATCAGCACAGCCTGGTAATAAGATTACTCGACTGTGAGATCAGAACGTAGTCTCATTTGCCCAGCAATTTTAGTACCTACTGCGCCCTTCAAACCGGAACACAGAAGTGCTTGTACATTACCGCTTAACGGCAGAATAACTGGCAAAGCGGTGGTACCTACTTAGACGAACTTTGCAGAAAAGTCTCACCACATAGTTATTATCATGATTATTTAATTCATGAGCCGAAGTGAACACAATAAAATAATCCATAGAGTCCTTATAACACTCCTTTGTAAAAGCGATACAGAAACCCCTTGATAAAATATGTTGCAATCCTATACAATGACGTTTGGTATGTGGGTACTTCAAACTGATAAAATTTCAATTTCCTGAGACACGATTAAAATGTCACGGGCTTAAAATGTACAAATTTTTTGCAATTTTATCTTTAAATTATTCAACTTTTTTCGTGTTTCCAGTATGTTTTTATAAGATAAGAAATAAAATAAAAAATTGGTAGGTACCTCAGTACACTTTAAATAAAAAATATTATGTAACTCCGTATTAATTTATTTTATAAGTACTCATATTTCAAGCATTATGAAAAACAACTAGTGCACTCCGAATTCCATCTGATTTGAGCGCCTTCTTACCCGCCCAGATGGCAAAAGAGATAAGCCTATGTGAATGCGCCATAACAATATAAAGTGATGCTTTTAGCGTGTCCAGTGCTAATTGTCGAAACGGCTCGATTTCTCCGCGATCGCCGGCGATAAACCTTAAGAATAGGCTCGCGATAAATGGAGATCTGGATATTATGGTGGCTTTATGAATGACAAATATCATTTTGTTGACATAATTTGCACAGTTTCATCGTCACGTTATTTGTACTGTTTTATACTGTTACTAATAATAATAATAATACTAATACATAATAACGCCCAACGATCACATACATAGATCATGGACCCTAACTAGGATTCCCTGTGTAACTACGAAAACCATGGTCCCACAACACCCAGATCCAGAACCTAGTATTTGCGCTTTTTTTATCTGTGCACAAATACTAATCCTGCCGCGGGAATCGAACCTGCCACCTCCAGGTTATGAGCCGATCTGCTCAACCACCACACCACAGAGGCTGTCAACTATTATAAAGTAAATACAAAAAGTAAATACTGGATTGGAAAAGTCAAAAGACTTAATAATAGTTTTGAGAGCATAGAGATAGAAGACGGGTATCAATACAGTAATTAAGTGTGGGCAACGCAGCATCAGCGCCTCCGTTGTTTGAAGGCCGTTTGCTTGTTTGCCTTCAATAATAAGGCAAAATTGAATGGTCTACGTTCAGAATATGCTTTTAATAAAGTAATGCTTACTTTACATATACATATCATGTGGCTTTACAAAAGGTATGATGATACCTGGGGTAATCATGGCACTTTGATTGCAATGCAACGGGAGAAATGTCATTCCTAATTTGTTGCAATCTAGTTACATGATCGCCTAGCTAATCTCTCGCTTTTTCTAAGATTATAAAGAAAATTCAAAGATAAGTTTTGATAAATTAATACATATATAAATTGTTATTTTGATTAGTTGGATTTCCCTTTTGTTTTTGATCCAAGCTTGCGAGACTTGATAGGTATAACATCTATGTATCTACAACCGCCACACACAATATTATACCTTTAACTTTTCAAAGGCCATAAATGCTCACATGAAATTTAAATCAAACGAAATCCATGAAAATACCCCTTCTAAAAGCAATTTATTTCCAATTTTCAAAGTTTTATTTCAAAGAATAATCTTCAAAGTAAGCACAGCACGCCTGTTAAATTATAATCCTAGCGGGCGGCGCACGTCGACGCTAATATGACAGGCGAGCTTTAGACGCAGCCTCTCTGCTGGCTGGCTCGCCCCGCCTGACTTGCGCTCAATTTGTCTATAACGTAAAGATACTGCCAATATTACTACTAGCTAGGTACAGTACTACTACTTTACTAGGTGGTAGGACTTTTCTGCGAAGTTCGTCTATCTAGGTACCACCACTTTGCCAGTTATTCTGCCGCCAAGCAGTAGTGCTTGCGAACTACTGTGTTCTCGTTTGAAGGGCATTGTAGCTAGTGAAATTACTGGGCAATTGAGACTTTACAATCTGATGTCACAGTCGAGTAATCTTATTATCAGACTGTGCTGATGTCTCAGGATGATGTGCGCAGTGCAGTGACGTGCAAAACTTTATATTTTAGAGTTCTGTCTGAGTGGCACTGTTCTGTTATGGGCGGCCGTGCCGCTTAATATCAGGTAAACAACTAGCTCATCACATCGCACTCACTAACGCAAAAAAAATATGTTTAATGCCATTGTAATTTCAAGAACGAGAGATGAGCGAAAGAGAGAGAGAGAGAGAGAGAGGCGAGAGATAAGGGGGGGGGGGGGGGGGGGGCAGGAGTGAGAATAGTAGAGTAAGTTATACAAAATCGAAAATTATTATCCGGTTGGATGCAGAAGTAACTAAAATGAAGTTTCCAATCTAGATAAAACTTTAAAGTAATTCAAAGCAAAGAAATTAACTGAGGTACTAAAATAACAATAACGTAACTAATATAATAAAATAACTGACCAAATATGTTTACTAGACGACGAAGGCCGAGAAAAGCAAACACATTGACAAAACTAAAATGGTATTCTGACGTCAGCATTACGTATGAAGATTCCATCAACGACGGTCCCTTTTTATAACATAGACGAACAAGCTGACCCGCCTGATGGTAAGCAGTTACCGTCACCTATAGACATCTGCAACACCGGGGGCGCTGCTTACTTTTTTAATGCATTGCCTACACGAGGAGAACGATAAAAAAGGCAGACCATGAAAAATAGTTTTTTTTGCATGTGCTCTTTTTCTCGACCGCCCGTTGACGCTGTAAAGGTCGATAGAGGCAAACAGCATTACCCAAAAAAAAAAAAACTAAAAAAAAACTTTCTCTGTCTCCTAGCATATATTTTATGCTAGCGACAACTAGATTACAATTCTAAAATACCTGTCTGTATTACTAATTTTTTTTTGATTCTTTATATTTTTGTATCTAGATATAGCCATAGGATATCAGATATCAAACTATCAGTAAAGATATCGATCCATCAGTATAACGGGTACAGGTCGAGTAATACATAGATATAAAAAAAAAGATTAAATTCAGGCAATAGACCCATAAAAAAAAATTTCAATGGATTGAGACAATACTAAATACAAATAATATTAAAACACAAAATAAAAAGAATAAAGAAAAAAAAGGACGTACGACGACGGCTACACACTGTCGTGCTGCGTCATTTTTTGTTGTCGTTCGTGTGCACAGATATCCAATATGTAAATATCGGATATAGACACTGTAAATTTATAGTCACTGTAATCGATTGCACGCATTGGCTGATAATATAACAGGCGTCTTGCTGTCTACCGTCACGTATGCACAAGATAGGAGCATACTCCATGACGACTCGGTCGATAAATTCATATTAATTTTGCATTGAATTCTAAGGAAGATTGTAAACCGATACTATGATTGTAGTCATATAAAAATGCACTTTATAATTAGATAATGATCCGATAAACGTAATAATTGAGCTGTTGTTTCTAATCTTATATTTTTTCCAGTTTACTCTGCAATTATAATGCTGGCTTCGAACAGATAATTATCATAAATTATTTACGGCAGCTTTTTTGCATGTGCCTACCATCCATGGCATTGGTAGCAATATACTAGATTACAGGCCTCTACTTCGGCCAAAGATTGAGCATTGCCTTTAAACGTGGCAATGCTGCCAGCATATTGGGCACGTTGCCTACTGGTAGAGGTTTGTTAGATTAAGTTTTCTTTTTATTGTTTACTGATTACTTATAATTACAAATATTATAATCGTATAACTAATAATACCTATAGTTGCTTACTGTTAAGGTGACTAAGAGTTCATGGAAAAAGTTATTTCAGGTATGCAATTACTTTTTTCCCGCATGAACATTATTTTTTCAGGATGAAATTATCTTATGGTGATTTTCATTTAGTGGTCTAAGCAACTTGTGTTCAAAGTTAAGTCCATATTAGTTCCGTTTTAGTGTGAAAGCCATACACAAACAAACACATAACATTTCACTTTGATATATTAATAAATTTGGATGAACAAATCTTTAAATTCACTCATTATTTTCTATAAATGCCTTATATCAGGCACCAGTCTTTAAAACTCAGGTTTTCAATACTACATAGTAAATAACATTGTCATTCTTGTAATATACTTATATAATAAATACCTATAGATCATTTTCAAAGAAAACCCCCTTTAAGGCTATTCTAGAAGTTAACTGTGTAAACATGTTTTCGTTACGTCCATCATTCTATTCAAGCTATACAAATGAAAATGCGATAACGCCTCCAGAATTCTTACGTAATTCCTAGTTAAACTCCACCTTAATACACATCAGTGGTAAATATTAATTGCCTGAAAAAATCCCCTTTTCACCCTTCAACCCTTAACTCGTTGGTTGTTCGCGTGCAGCGGCTCGCGTGCCAACCCAGGTTTCTATACTGAGGGTTAATTAATATTTATTAATTTAATTACTGCCGTACATATTACTATGTGTCGAGTGTCGGTCGAGGACGGAACTTGAAAGAATTTGCTTTAGAGCATTACTTACACCAACACCAATATAATTAACGTCAATATTAAATGGCCACAAGGCGTCAAAACCGGAAAATGCAAGAGGCAAGCCGCTGCTCAAAGTAGCGCTTTACGGGAGAGGCTTAGTTCCTAGTTCAGCAGTGGACGTCCTCAGGATGATTACGATGACGAGGTACTAACGCTAACCAAAGTTGTAAATAAAACCAGCACCCCTACCGCGTAACCGTTCTGGTGATCGGCTTCGCCTGCCATTCTGCACGCGCCAATTAACAAGTCCACGAGTGAGAGCAAGAGAGAACATGATTACGATCTCCACCAGACTTACGCGGTAAGGCACCGCCCGGGCGCACGACGGCGCTGGGCGCGCGAATCGAGGCCGCGTGTCGCGTGCTGCGTGCGCAGGACAGGCCCTAGCGCGTACGCGCTCGTGATTGGACAGATCTAGTTACAGATTCTATGGCGAGAACTTCTGTACATTATTTATTCTTCAATATACATTGGTACCTTTCACCAGTAAACCAAAAAACGTATGCCCATACGTACTAAATTTTGACAACTCACAAGTCTGTACTTATTCCTCTGTGATATACTGAAATGCATTGTAGTAGGTATGTAGAAGGATATGCGAAATTAGGACCTGTCCAACTGTAATAGAGACGGGCATAACGAGGCAGATCGTTCTTTCTGCTTTAACAACCTGACTTCGTTCTTTCGTGTAATCGCGCGGCAGTCAGTGTTGTCAACTACAAAAACTAACTTAATCACCAACAATCAATAAATTCATCATTCGACTCTAACAAAATCAAGAATCGCTCTGATCATCAGAGAAGCCCTCATCGCCTGGTTATTCCTCGCCAGTTCATCGTAAGATGTTGTAAGGCGTACCACGTGAAGGTTACCCACCAAGCTTTAACCGGAAATATGACTCCCGGTAATAAGGAAAATGTCTGAAAAGGTTTAACGACATTCTATTGTGTTTCTTTGCAGCACTTATCGAGATAGAATTTGTGAAAAGGTTATTACCAAGTTATTTTTTGTTAAAAAAAAATTATTGAGTAACAAAATTCACAGGTCCCACTACACCCAGACACAAAAAGGGAATTGGCGCATTTTTTGTGCACAAATACTTGTCCTGCCGTGGGAATCGAACCCATCGTCTCCAGGCTATGAGCCGACCTGCTCAACCACCACACCACAGAGACTGTCAATTATTACATTACACATCTTAATAAATTAATGTTCTGAACACTCATTTGGCCAAAGGCAAATGCATAAAATATTATGAAACGTTTTCTGTCTGCGACTATCATTAATGATTCAAGAGAATATTGACCGCAAAGGTATCGTAAATTAGGTTTTTTTTCGTCTTTGAGTCTGCAAAACGAGTGTCCTCTGTGTCCTTTAGGAGCTATTGAACTTATGGATGAGTAATCATATTACGATTTGTTTACGTCAAATTATAATTCTTCTTATCGGCTTCTCCATCTTGGATCGGTGAATCGTGTTACGAAATTTAAATGTTTTTGGTGCAATCGAATGTAATAATAAAATATAATAATGAAATTAAATAATAATAATGAAAGAATCCGTGAGGGCCTTTAACTGGCTTTTTTGTAAACGTATGTCTATTGTAATTATATCAGCTGTTGGTCTTCCAAGAATAAAAAAAAACTGTGTTGCTTCTTTAGCTCTTTTAGGACCGTACCGTTAATACAACACCGGGTATCTGCTGTCCACGTCACTTAACATCATGTAAGTAAGTTATATGCATCACCGATGATAATTCGTTTTAAAACAGGGTTTTAACCGAATTCAATCCCAATGAGAACATCATCAATGTAGTCGAAATCAAAATACGCATTATTAAGAATAACTCAAAAACGACTTGTCAGATCTCGGTCAAATTTAAAGCACACAGGAAGCACCAGCTTTCAAATAAAAAAGAATCATCAAAGTCGGTTCACCCAGTCAAAATTTCGACAAACATTAAAAAAGTATTTTTGGCGGGAAAACAAAAAAGATCGCTTAACCGTTTGTATTATTTTCCAAAACTTGTGTTATTTTCAATGTTAGTGCATAAAATTGGTAGCATTTTATTCGTTAAGTGCTGGATTACAAGCATGAGTGGTGGTATAAGTGGTATAATGATGGTGAAACGTTTCTTTTCGTGTTGTTTCCAAAACTACTAGGAATATGACTTGACTAGGCTAGACTATGACTTAACTTGATGACTTGGACTGTGAATTGACTCATATACATAATATTAATTAATTTGAGAAATTATCAATTACTTGACACTGGCTAAATACACAAAAACGCGAAGCAAAAAAAAAACATTAAAAAAAAGATGTCGATTTGAGAATATCCTCTTTTTTGGAGTCGGTTAAAACAGTACCTCACCTGTATCGTAGTACCACTGGCCAACACCGGTTTATTCTAGGCTAAATTAAAATTAAACTGCTTTGATTTCAAAGCGTGTTTTTATAACATCTTTAGAGTTTTTTAAGTAGAGTCAGCACCGACATCTCTAAATATATAGTCAGTAATTTTATTATACTGTAGACAACTATGGCATAATTGAAAATGACCATCCACAGAATGATCTTATGTAAATATAAATAAATGTGTGGACGTTTCACACAACGTCATCTAGCCCCAAACTAAGCAAAGCTTGTGCTATGGGAACCACATAACTGATACAATACATAGATAGATAGACAAAACTCTTTATTGAAACACCACATTGTAGGTACAATTTACAGCCACAAACTTAAGAATTAAGTGTCACAATGGGTGGTCTTATCGCTTCCAGACAACCCAAAAATGTAGGAAAAAAAACAATAAAATAAGGACGGTGGTTTTTAGATGCAGGATACATATATACTTTTTGTTTGTAAATACATACATAGAATACGATGTAACACCCAGACACAGAAAAAGTACCTATGCTCATCACACAAATGTTTGTCTTAGGCAGGAATCCAACCCACCACTTACAGTTCAGAAGACGAACTACTACCAACAGAGCTGAGTATGTAAGGGAATCAAAAAGATCATTCGTCACAATGATAATTTGATTAAGTATAAAAAAGACAGTAGTTATATTTTCAGAAGATGTATTTTGAAACCAAACTGCAGATACGGTAAACTCAAATTAGAATGACAAAATAGACAAAGTTCTAGTGGCGTAACGCAAATATTCCACTCTTTTATAAACAAAATGAAAACCTTGAAGTTAGGGATAATCTTCATCCATTAGGCTCAAGTAAAAAACGAGATAAAAAACACAATCAAACTGATCACCGATCACCCGTCAAGGAACCGGAAAAACTGGATGGACCCTTTCCGATCAACAACAATGGAAAAATCTTTACACAGAGCACGAGATGCGCAGTAAAATGTAAGAGGTTTGTATCAATCAATAAAAAATTGTTGATCTTTATGATTAACGAGCTTCTGCCCGCAGCTTCACCCGCGGCGTGGCCTATGGGAAAATAATTCAACCATCCATTTCATCCTCTTAAGGGTGGAATTTCAAAAAATCCTTTTTAGCGGATGCTACGTCATAACATCTGCCTGCATGCAAAATTTCAGCCTGATTCATCCAGTGGCTTGGGCTGTGCGTTGATAGATCACTATGTCAGTCAGTCAGTCAGTCACCTTTGAGTTATATATATTTAGATAGGATTTGGTCGATGCTACGCGTGACCAAAATGCTGGCACTTATGTGGCACAACGGATAAGCATTGCTATTCAACGGGGCAATGCTGCCAGCATGTTGAGTACGCTAACTATACTACTAGTGGGCGATATATACTATGCCGATGTAAACGTTGACATAAATAACTTTGACTATTAAATTTGTTGAAACAATAATAAAACCAGAGTTAGCATCTGCGCTATTTGCGTTTACTGCATCTGGTCACATTTTCAAATGAATTGACATAATCGATGGGGTTTCCACTTCCACGGTTCGGTTTATAGGGAGCACAATTATGGGAGTGAATCTGAAATACCGGTATCATTAAAACGCCATAAAGAAGTGGTTATATGAAAATGGCTTGAAAACTTGTTCTGGAGCCGGCCTCAAGGTCGCATTCAGGTTTCTGATCATAATATTAACGTTGTAATACTACGTTTTAATGCATGAAGCATGTCTTTTATCACGTTGGCTCAGTCATGTCCGTATCTATCCTACTAATATTATAAATACGAAAGTTTGTGAGTAAGGGTGTTTTTTTTTTACTTCAAACTTGTCTAGCATTTGACTACGCTCTCACCTGATGGGAAGTGACGATGCGATCGAAGGTGTAGCATGCTAGCCAAGTAAATATCTATTCACTCTTCTCAGGAACACGCCCGGGTCAAATTTCGCCGGAAACACAGACGCTGGCAGGGCATTCTGGATTCAGGATGTATGTTTGTTTCTCTTTCACGCTAAAACTACAAAACGGATTTGGATGAAATTTAGAATACAGATAGTTTATAACCTGGATTAACATATAGTATACTTTTTATCCCGATAGTATGTTCCCGTGCTACAATTATCAAACACCACGAGGGCAACGCTGCGGGCTTTTTACGCAAAAACTACTGAACGGTTTGGATGAAATTTGGAACACAACTGTGTTCCAAATATTAACATTTTAATTGATTAGCTAAATTAAGATTGCTTTTCTGAATTTTTTAGCGTTCCACACCAAAATGGTAAAAAATAATCTTTGGAATATAGATAGCGTATACACAGTGGATTAGCACATAGGCTACTTTTTATCCGCGGGCAAAACCGCGAGGCGCAGCTTGTAAGCTATAACTTTTTTAAATAATGGTTGCAACATTATTAAATTCACTG
This sequence comes from Ennomos fuscantarius, assembly GCA_905220475.3. Classification (NCBI taxonomy): domain Eukaryota; kingdom Metazoa; phylum Arthropoda; class Insecta; order Lepidoptera; family Geometridae; genus Ennomos; species Ennomos fuscantarius. The sequence continues at coordinate 13,585,330 of HG992040.1, forward strand.
ATTATGCAATCCATGTTCGTCTTTCGTTTAGCTCCATCTATCGCCCAGTATAACTTTGCTTAATGTTGATGTCGCCATCTTCACAAAAAAGTCGTAAAAGGTAACAAACATCTAAAAAATACACTCGAATTGAGAACCTCCTCCTTTTTTGAAGTCGGTTAAAAACACCAAGAAATTGCCATTTTCATGCACTTACTGAGACAAATGTGGCGTGTCGTGCGACCTTAGCAATTGTTTCCTTATGTGCAGAATTTTAATGGGCCTGGCCTTCCGCGTGCAAAGATGTACACTGCAATGCTTATGCAAATAACTAAACATATCAAAAATCATAATTTTTTTACGAGAATGAAACTGAAATGAGAGAATTAGGAAATGCTTTTATTTTATAATCAAAACAAATTAACATATTTTTGGGATTCTTTTGCGATCCCAAAAAAGTTGTCGTTGTTGTAACTATACGATCGGAAATATTTATAAATCTATACAATATATATGACTGTCATCGTTAGGCGTTATTTTACTTTTATTTTATTTGATTACAAATGAGAACTAAAATTGTGCATACTAATATAACAAGAACAGAATTAACTTAAATATTTTAGTCATAAAGATCAAAATTATTATAACGAAGTTATAATGGTAACTCCAGATTATAGGTATGTTGAAGTGCCTAGTAAGCACAACTTACGTACACTACTCCGCCTATAAGGATCCATACAACAGATTTTCATTTGTATAATTGATTGCTAAAAATAATTACTACGAGTTGTGGTATAGTAATATAATAATAACGCCCAACGATCACATGCATACATCCTGGACCCTAATTAGGATTCCTTGTGTCTAGGGAACCAGAAACTACGAGGACCATGGCCCCACAACACCCAGACTCAGATTAATATTCGCGCTTTTTTTTCTGTCCACAAATACTTGTCCTGCCACGGAAATCGAGCCCGCCGCCTCCGGGTTATGAGCCGACCTGCTCAACCACCACACCACAGAGGCTGTCAATAATATACATGTGTCCAATGTGTAGTGTGTTTGTGAAGTGGTATATCTAATTAAGCAACTCACGAAACACCTAAATGTAGGTTTAAGTAGTATACAGATAGAGACGCGCATGATCGTACAAATAAAATGAGCCGCACGCGCTGAGTGCCATGACCTGGCTCAATGCTACGAGTCCATGTGCACGATCGCACACATACACACTTCGTACAAAATCACACGCACACCACTCCGCTCAACGTGTGTACGAAACAAATTCGTACGGGCCGCGATCGCGTTTGTGTACAATGCATGCACCGCGCGCTGAAGGCTTGTTTACATCAACACATGCAACGGTGTACGGGGATTCATTGTTTTGATACTTTAAAATTTTCGATAATGTGTTATAATCAATGCTAGGGCGTTGTTATTAATAATCTTAATATATATAAGTCAAAGGTGACTGACTGACTGACATAGTGATCTATCAACGCACAGTCCAAACCACTGAAAGGATCGGGCTGAAATTTGGTATGCAGGTAGATGTTATGACGTAGCTATCCGCTAAGAAAGGATTTTTCGAAATTCCACCCTCAAGAAGGTGAAATAGGTGGTTGAATTATTTTCCCATAGGTCACGCCGCGGACGAAACTGCGGGCAGAAGATAATTATATAATATAATGATATGTGTGGACACCTCATACAGCGCCATCTAGCCCCAAACTAAGCAAAGCTCGTATTATGGGAACCAGAAGTATTTAGGGTTCATCAAACCACGTAATAATAATAATCAGCCCGCGCGGCGGCACTCTAGGTTTATATATTTTTTATGTAGTATTTTTGTGATTAATTTTTTATAAATATTGAAAAAAAAATCTATGAAAGTTTATTAAATGAGATAATAATAATAAATCTAAGTTTTCTAAGTACATAACAATCATTTTTCAACGTTGAGAAATCAAGATGCTTGCAAAATTTACATGAATTTACGATTATCATCGAATTAATTAGAAATCAATTGAAGAATATTAACGGAATGGTAATAATTTCATTTAGTAAAATTGTACAACCACTGAATATATTTAAAAAGCATCAAAATATATTAGCGTACTACTTTTCACACACCACCACATTACACGCGCATAATTTGCGTGTGTGTGTTTGTGGGTAAAAGTTTACAGATAATAAATATTCGCGAGTATTCAACTCTTGCGCACTACATTTAGATAGGTATATTACTATATTTGCACGATATGTAACCAGTAAGGTGTTTTGGAATATTTTTAGTTTAACTACGCAAGACTTAATAAGTGCAGGCGGTTATTATAAATGTTATATATAACTAGGGATAAGTAAAAAATTTTAGTATTGTTTTACGATAAATAATCTAATTAAAAATAAGATCACAATAATATTATGATAAGGTAAAGTCAACGTTTTTGAATCAGATTATTACAACAAACGCTAAACGCAAAACCGACTTCAGACTTATATGGTTTTCTCACGAATGCCATCGTCAGAACTGGACCAAATTGGGACCACACGGGAAGCACCCACTTTCAAACAAAAAAGAATCATCAAAATCGGTACACCCAGTCGAAATTTCTGAGGTGACAAACATAAAAAAATCGAATTGAGAATCTCCTCCTTTTTTCGAAGTTTGTTGAAAATAGACTGAAATGTCCATACTGGCCTATTATACTGTTCCATTTGTTTGGTAGAGTCTTTGTTTACCTTGGTTTTCATTTAGCCAGTCTATGTTAAGATCATTTAACAACATCTTTTCTTTATAAAATACGGAATTACGAACTGAATGCAAGAGATTTGTTGAGGAAATGCTGACGTTTACGCAACTACGGTAGATGCCACGAATTATTAACGATCTACTCGTGGTGTATATGCAAATAGAAATAAAGTAATTGATATTATATGCAAATAGAAATGAAGTAATTGATATTCCCCATATTTATATAGTGTCGTATATAGTGTCGTTGTATATTTTTAGTTTAGCGTAGTTAAACTAAAAATATTCCAAAACACCTTACTGGTTACATATCGTGCAAATATAGTAATATACCTATCTAAATGTAGTGCGCAAGAGTTGAATACTCGCGAATATTTATTATCTGTAAACTTTTACCCACAAACACACACACGCAAATTATGCGCGTGTAATGTGGTGGTGTGTGAAAAGTAGTACGCTAATATATTTTGATGCTTTTTAAATATATTCAGTGGTTGTACAATTTTACTAAATGAAATTATTACCATTCCGTTAATATTCTTCAATTGATTTCTAATTAATTCGATGATAATCGTAAATTCATGTAAATTTTGCAAACATCTTGATTTCTCAACGTTGAAAAATGATTGTTATGTACTTAGAAAACTTAGATTTATTATTATTATCTCATGTAATAAACTTTCATAGATTTTTTTTTCAATATTTATAAAAAATTAATCACAAAAATACTACATAAAAAATATATAAACCTAGAGTGCCGCCGCGCGGGCTGATTATTATTATTACGTGGTTTGATGAACCCTAAATACTTCTGGTTCCCATAATACGAGCTTTGCTTAGTTTGGGGCTAGATGGCGTTGTGTGAGATGTCCACACGTATTATTATTATTATTATTACATTCAAACCGATGCACCCCAGGTTCAAATCACACTCGGCCAATTCAAGAACATATTGTGTCATCCACCAACCAGCACTTGGCCAGCGTTGTAGATTATGGCATACACTCCCTCCATGTGAGAAAAGGCCCGTGTTCCTGCAGTGGAAACATATTGGACTGGGCACTTAATTACTTAATTAAATTAATTAATTACTTAATCACTTAATTAAAGAGTGACCGTTTCCTAGAATTATGTAGATTCAGTGCTGTTTTTCGTCTAATAGTTACCCTTACCTTTCAATGATGTGACGAGCTAGTCGTTTACCTGATGTTAAGCGACACGGCCACCCATAACAGAACAATGTCACTCGGAACTCTAAAATATAAAGTTTCGCGCGACACTCCACTGCGCACATCATCCAGAGACATCAGCACAGTCTGGTAATAAGATTACTCAACTGTGAGATCAGATTATAAAGTTTCAATTGCCCAGTAATTTCACTAGCTGCAACGCCCTTCAAACCAGAACACAGTAGTTCTTGCGCACTGTTACTGCGGCAGAATAACTGGTAAAGCGGTGGTACCTACGTAGACGAACTTTGCAGAAAAGTCCTACCACGTAGTAAAAAGTCCTACCACCTAGTAAATATCCAACCTTCATTCAGGCAAAAATACTTTATAGCAAATATTCCGTTTTATACCTATTATGCACTGAGCCACGTGCAATCCTTAACGGCAAAGACAAGCATCTAAATGCAGACATAAATGAATTCTTTGGAAGGATCACATTTTCTACAATTTGATGCGTCACAAAAGCAATGCGGAAACTTTTATATAGTTCCTTAATCGTGGTTACGTGCGCAGGCGCATGAGTAATGGCGTTTTTCTGCGCTCTTGGATATAATTCAAGATAGTTTTACGCTGGATTAAAGTTTGTGGCTAATTTGTTTATTTGTTATATGAGGCATGATTACACATTGTGAGCTTGTAAAAAGTATACTGACTTTATTCGCCTGGTTTGACGAAAAAGTTTCTAATGAGTAATTTTTTTGTCCATAATGTATAATCACCTAATAGCTTAGTGCCTTAATTGTGAACTTGTGGTTCGTGGATTCAATTCCCACCCAGGACATACATTATGTGATGGAAATCAACGCGTTTGGTGTCTGAATGCTATATACATAAATTCTTTCTTCTACTAGCCATATGTCAGTGCCAAAAGTTCCGTTTCCACAGATTTCAGGTCAACAGCAAGTAAATTTATGCAGCCCATAACTCTCATAATTAAATACTGATAATAATTATCAGAATAATCATGAAAAATTCGAGTTTATTAGAAAAACAGGACTATATGTTTTCAAAAGATTTATGAAGTTACAATAAATTTATTTAATTTACACAACAATACACAAAAATGGTACCTATATAATTGCTTATATAATTGAACTTAGAAGAAAGAAAAAACTAAACTATACATAAGATTTAAAATAAATAATAATTAAAGAAAAAGTAATATTTTTTTTTTTTTTTTAATCTTTTTTTTTAAGGGGCTTTTAAACAAAGTTTATGCCAGCCCCATTGTACCCTAACTATACATACATATTTATAAAAGATGAACCAAAAAAACAAAACATATAAGAGTTAAAAGAAAAATAAAAAAAAATGTTAAGTATTACGTATGAGCTGGAGACAGGGTGTCGCCAGCTCATAAATCATTTGGGCCTCGCTTGATGCAGGATTTGATAGCAGATACTGCAATTCACCCAGATTGTATAAAGAACCACCGACGTCCTCAAAAACTTTTTGTCTTTCTGCCTGGTTCCGGGCACACTCCATCAGTATGTGATACACGTCTTCGGGTTTGTCACATATCTCGCAATTAGGCGACGTTACCTTACCCATCATGTGTGCGAATACCCTGAGTGGAATGTGTCCGGAACGTAGTCTGTGCGCGAGGACAACAAGTTTACGGCTCACGTTGCGAACAAACCATGGTGAACTATGAGGTTGACTCTGCATTGTACGGTACCAGATTCCTTTACTTCTTGATCGTTCATCAAAGTACTCCCGCCAATAATCATAGCATATTTTTTTAAATTTGGGAAGTAACTCTGTATACTCAGGCACGATAAATATATCCGAACCATCGGTCGCAGCTGATTTAGCAAGGCGGTCAACCTCCTCGTTCCCCGATAAGCCAATATGCGAGGGTATCCATTGGATCTTTACACAAATTCGATCTTTATCTAAACATTCTAATTGTTGAAGAATTTTATAAGCAATCGAGAAACCTCGGTTTCCGGCAATACATCCTGAAATATGCTGCAAGGCGCTTTTACAATCACTAAGTATAACTACACTATTATGCATACAACTATATTGCACGTAGGACAACGCCTCCGATATAGCAAATAACTCCAAGGTCATTATACATATCGGCGACGTGTTCCTATAACACTCGGTTTGTTTGCTAGTTACATCATAAAATGCAACGCCTGCTGACGACGCCTCGGTGCCCTTTGAACCATCCGTAAATATTCTATGCCAATTATTATATTTGCTGTTTAACTCACTTACTACTTCATTCTTTAAAACATCACAGTTATAATTTCTTTTAGCTTTTTGAACACAATCCAAATTATCTTTTATAAAATACCCAGAATTCATTTTAGTTAACCATACCTCCTGTAAAAATATCTGTAACGGACTCGAAGAAGCAACTTTTTCCAATTTTATTTGATTGTAAGTTACCATCAACAAAGGTTTTTTTTTATTTTGCCAATACCTATTATTACAAAGGGCACCCAGTTCGCTCAAGAGGAGTATGGTAGGATTATTAGTCCATGACTTAGCTTTTAAACAATATTTATAGCCTAAATATTTCCTTCGTACAAATAAGGGGGATATGCATACTTCACTTTCCATCACGTGCAAGGGAGTGGATTTTATAAATCCACCGATAATCCTAAGGGCTTGGTTTTGGATTTTGTCCAGTTTTAAAGTATGGCAATTTGCACTATTATCATATAGAAAGCAACCGAAATCTATTCTGCTTCTTATCAAATTAATATATAGCCTTCTTAAATGCTTAGGATGGACGCCCCAGTTGCTACCGGCTAATACCTTCAGAACGTTTAAACACCTCTGCGTTTTTTCACACACTTCATTTATATGCCTACTCCAGCGCAGCGAACGATCCAACCAAATACCTAAGTACCTAATGTTCTCGCTAGCGTTTAAGGCGGTTTGGTTTATCGATAATTCTATACTACATTGTCTACGACCTCTGGTAAATAGAATATAACTAGACTTTTGTGCAGATATTAGTAGACCAATGCTGGATAGAATACGGTCTATTTCGTCCAATGCTGATTGTATCGTTAAAGCACAGGTGTCAATACTTTTATTGCTCGTATATATCACAAAATCGTCTGCATATTGTCCTATTCCTATAGATACACTTTTACAAATGTCGAGACTTATTAAATTAAACAATAAAGGCGATAGTGGGTCGCCTTGGCACAAGCCTTTGTGCGTCCATCTCATCAATTTACTACAGTCGTTATTATCGCTATGTATTATCAAATGCCTCTCACTTAAAAATTCCCACAGATAACTGCACATTTGACTGCCGATTTGTAAGTTATCGAGTTTTGTAGTAAGTGCCTCTACTGATACATTGTTGTATGCGTTCTCAATATCAAGGAAGCAGGCTAGTGTGGGTATGTTTTTAGTAAGGCCAATCTGTATGGTCGTTACTAATCGTGTTACCGAGTCTAAGCAGGATTGTCCCTTTCTAAAACCAGTAGTATTAACGGACAGAATCTTATTCCTTTCTACAAACCATTCTATCCTCCTAGCAATCATGTTATGGTATATTTTACAAATACAGGAAATCAATGAAATAGGTCTTAATTTAACTTCTGAACTTGTAGCTTGATTTTTAGGTATAGGTACTATTTTTACGCATCTCCATTGCTGTGGGACATAGCTAGATATAAAGATTCTGTTATATAGATCCAGTAAATAGTTTTTACCTATGCTCGGCAGATTAAATATCATGGAGTATGTTATGTTATCGTCTCCTGGGGCCGTATCTTTTTTTTTAAGGCACGCTTCTAATTCTTGTATGCTAAACGGTTGATCGAGCAAAACATTAGTTGATGAAAATATAGGTTTAGACGCTCTAACATAGTCTGGAGCTAAACTGCAAAGTAACTCCCGCTTTTTAACTTCCGACGGATCAAATCTTGGCTGACGATACCCTTTGACCCACCTCATCTTTCTCCACATATCTGATAAAGAAGTGTTTTCATTAACAGAGTCACACATACCACTCCAACTAATCGACCTTGCCTTACAGAGTTCTGTCCTAACTAACGCGTGCTTATTTTCTAAAATAGTAAGGTTGTCAGGAGTTGGGTTGCGCCGAAATGAACTAAGTGCTAATCTCCGTTGGGCCACCAGCCTGGATAGTTCTGCATTCCAGTATGGCTTTGGTGTAAACTTATTTGCGGGGTCATTATTAATTTTAATCCAAGGAATACTAACATTAGCAGACTCAATAATATTAGAAAGAAATTTATCATAATCATTTTGTATATTACTATCAGAGCTATTATTTAGATGTGTTAATGACCGTTCTATAGAGCTCCTAAATTCGACCCAATTAGCTTTCTTGAAGTTTCGCTTTTTAACATTCTCAGAAACATCGTGATAGTTCACGGAGACCTTAATTACCATGTGATCGCTGCCTAAGTTCTCGTTGAGAACCCTCCACGTTAAATCAACAAATATATCAGACGAAGCAAAGGTAATATCCGGCGACGTTTCCTGTAATATATTACCAACAAGCTTAACTCTAGTAGCACTGCCTGAATTTAACGGAATAAAACTATATTGAATAGATGCATCCCATACTTGAGTTCCCCTTGCATCGTTTTTACAGGACCAGTTGGTATGATGTGCGTTGAAATCTCCAGCTATTAAAGTTTTATTATTAAACAACGAGAACAGTTCTTCCCAGTCTGTTTGCGTCGTTCGCACGGATGACGGGCAGTAAACAGAGATAACATTATTAATGAGTTTACAATTTAACACTTTTACCGCTACTACTTCAATCCCTGGATTGCTCAAACTAATGTAATTTGATTCTGACTTAATAGATTTATGAGCGATAATAGCCACCCCTCCATACGAATCCATCCTATCAGTTCTATACACATTATAATGATTTAAATTTATATTAATATCCTCATTCAACCACGTCTCACTTAATAAGGCTATATGTACTTTATTTTGGAATAACATGCATTCGAAGTCGGTTAATTTTGGTTTAATACTCTGCGAATTCCACTGGACTATGTTAACAAAACGTTGTTTACTATGAATGTTATCCATGCCCAAGCACGGATAGAAGTTTTGAAACATAATCCCCCTTTCTAAATACGTCCACTACCCATAGGTAGCATTCTTCAACTACTACATTTACAAAGTCCGTGATTTTTTCGCTGAGTATTTTCCGAGACATCAAAATATCCTTTATCCTATTATAGAACCGTACAAAATTAATATTTCTCTCACGCTTTGGTACTTCTTCTTCACTAACAAGTTCTTCTTCCATCCTACTGCTTTTCTCCGTGGTTGCTTTCTTTCTTTTTTTCTTTTGTCTCTTCTTATTTTCCTGACTGTCCATGTTTAAGTTTTCAATCGCTGAATCTTCGCTCCAATTATGTTCATTGTTTTCCCTGTCAATTTCTAAAGTACGCTCCTGTGTCTTTGCGTTGTTTTTTAATACCTGACTGTAGCTCACTGTGGGAATATTACTAGATGGCTGGTTCATGCTTTCTTTAATGTTCAACAGAGGGGTAACGGTATCTTGGCTCCCAAACGATTTGTTTGTCTCCCTCTCATTGTATAATAGCAAAGCCTTCTTATACGTACAGCTTTCATCACACATAATCTGTTTTATATCTTTTTCTTTTTTAAAGACAGGACATTGAGATCTGGCAATTGACATATGGGTACCCTGGCAATTCACACATTTATATTCTTTGGTATCGCAATTGTCGTGGTTTTTTCCACATTTGGGGCATACGATCTTCTTCGATGGGCAATATTTTTTGAAATGGCCATACTTCCAACAGATTGCACATTGCGAAACCGGGTGAGTATACGGTTCCACTAAAAACCTACTACCGTACGCTGATACGTACGCGGGAATAGTGGCACCCTTGAAACAGACACGAACTGTTTCACTATCGACCCAGGTCCCTTCGCTTGATCGCCGCTTAAGACGGTTGACTGAAACTATTTCACTTTCACATTCAAATATTTTAATCAATTCTTCTACTTCTGCTTCCAGTTCTATCTGTCTAACTAAACCATAGCATAGGCTCATTTCATCAGTCATCTGGCATCTAAACCCTTTTTCCTGTAACTTCTCACAATTCACTAATAGCTCAGCATTTTCTTTCTTTTCAAACGTAATGACTACTTTAAAATTGCTTTTAAACTTAATTCTCATAACATCTTTAATCTGGAGATCTCTTAAAAGCTTTGCCAAAGCTATTTGTTTCGGAAGCGGTTCCTTCGATGTCACATTTACGTCATACTTCGAATTCTCCAAATTTTTTCGCTCACTTGTAGCAGCCATCACTTCTACTGATGTATTGGTTTCACGATTTTTCGAAAGGCATCTGTGAAGGCGCTTTGACTTTCTCGCTACTTCTATGAAATCATCCTCATCTTCCTTACTTTCATTCCTTAAACGTTTAAGACGCTGTATCTGGCTGTCCGACAGAAGGTCTGAGGAAACAGACCATCTCCTCTCACTTCCTGACTCCTCACTCATCGTACGTTACGCTTATCGCACGATTATTAGCAAATAACCTGCGCGGCAAAGAGATACGTGCACTCACCGCACCAACCGGCGTGCGACTGAAAGTAATATTGTAGGTAAAAAGGTATATTTTCCAGTTATAATGATTAACAAACCATACTACATAATCGATTTTGATGAAATTTCTAAAAGGATCAATCTGAAAAAATGTACTTAAATAAAAAGAAAATTTTCCAAATCGATTTATAAATCACGGAGACTTTGAGTTAACAAATATAAAAACAAATATACAAGCAAATTGTGAACCTCCTCCTTTTTTGAAGTTGGTTGAAAACACATTAACAAGAGCTGTGGCAACCAAAACACAGCCGCCACAAGCGAACAGAATTATAAGCTAGAGTGTCGGCAAATATAGCCAATTTGCGCAGTTCCTCGGGGGTCTTGTTTCTCCTTTTGTAATCTCGCCTGTCAACATACATATTACGACAGTAAGGTCAAGTTACATTTATATTTAGGTGGACACCAACATAGTAATATTTATTTATAGTTTCGCACATAAAAGTGATGTAAAATGTAAAGTTTATTAGAATAATATATTGATTTTATAAAAAAAAAAACTGGTGGATATAAACGTCCGTCAAACGATCGACTCTACAGCACATGAAAACTTAATGCCAATTGACTTAGTTAACAGCCTCTGTGGTGTGGTAGTTGAGCAGGTCGGCTTATAACTCGAAGGCGGTGGGTGCGATTCCCGCTGCAGGACAAATGTTTGTGCACAGAGAAAAAGCTTTTATGTATAATATAAAACTTGTACTGTATTTGGGTATTGTGGGATCATAGTCCTCGTAGTTACTAGGTCCTTAGATACAGGGTATGTTAGTTAGTGTCCAGAATGCATGTATGTGATTGTTGAGCGTCATTTAACAATGAATGTGTCAGTTGTTCACATTAATTTCGATAAACTTGAATAAAACAAAAATACACATATGTATGTACTTATCGACACATCAAGTGAATCTTAAGGAACCCCCCTAAATATTAAAAACACGCGTAGTTCATTTGATGGAATTCTTTGGGAATCCACACATTAGTCAATTATTGGTAAGCGTGTTTCATAAGAAAATTACCGTCTGCAAGTATGGAAATCGATATTTCAGACGGTAGTATCTCTTCTCGACCAATGAAAACTAAACAAAAAGTTTATGACGTTATCAGCGTGATCGTTCATTGGTCAAACACTTTTCCGAAAGAAGAGATACTTCGATTTCTACAGCCCATAGTACTCGTGCTAGGGCGAGGTACAAGAACAAAACGCACTGTTATGATTGGTCAGTTATAATGAGCAAAAGTACACACTAGAAAATGTACCGCATATTTTGTGACAGAGGGTAAGTGGTATGAGCATTCAAGTAGATAAATCTCTGCAAAAATCATACCGTCTTGTCTGAATTTAACTTATCTTAAACTTTTAGACACGCAACTCACCTTTTTATAATAGTTATTGCTTTTACAATTTCATAATCGTATGAAAATGATTCAATTATTCATGACATCTGGGAAGACATTGTCCTCTGCGACCAGCTTACATTACAGTAGAAGAGAGAGATTATAAGGTTTGTATTTGTATATTTGAAGTTCCCTTACTGCGAGATAATTATATGTCGTATGAGTAATCCTCGCAGTAGGTATTTGACCGAGTTTACTTGTTCGCCTTATTGTCTGTTAAGTATAAACGTGAATTACTACAAATAGTCCAGTGTTTATGTTGGAGCGTGTGTATAAACGCACCATCGGTGATGTGTTTATATGAATTTGAATTTTGATGATTCCATCCAACTTTTCTTATTTCAGGTGTTCTTGGCATCATGTTACATGAGAAAAAATAATTTGAAATAGAAAAAAATATATATACAAACGAACATGGTACTTCCTCCTTTTTGGAAGTCAGCTGAAATACTGAAGAAACTGCATATGCACTATACACACACATATCTATTTACATATTTTGAAATATACTGGAAGAAGAAAAAACCCAAACAAACACTCGAGGTCAATATTACAAAACAATGCTCCATCGTTGCTCAAGAAGAGATTTCATTCACCAAATGATTAAATAGTGAATAAAATCTGTACCTGAATATCAATCGACGACTGAACATAGGGGTCTGAAATAATTGATTGGCCCAATAGCTCAGTTGTTAGTAACCCTGCTTTCGGAAATGAATGGTGGTTCAATTTCCAACCAGGACAAACATTTTGTGTGATGAGCATCGATGTTTGTTCTGTGTCTGGTTATATTGTATTCTTTGTATGTGTTTACAAACAAAGTATCTAAGTATTGTATCAGTTATATGGTTCCCATAGTACAAGCTTTGCTAAGTTTGGGCCTAGATGGCGCTGTGTGAGATGTCCACACATGTTTATTTATTATTTATTTAATTCGTTTATTGTCTGAATCATCGTCCGCATCACTGACCGTCGCTAGTGCGTTGTAGGCCACGACTGTCTATTTGTTTTTTTTGTTTTTGGCTTTCACATTAAGAAAAAATTAGATTTGGTTGAAATTTTGACATTTGAGCATAGATTGGTCATCACAACAAAGTATTTTGCATTTGCATCACATTCACTCCGTATGAAAAACAATAAAAGGGGCTACTCATACATTAATTATACAATAATTGCAAGTTAGCCTCTAAACCAATTATACGGTACATTAATAAACTATAATTTAAGCTGTAAGGTTAACATCACGCCGCCACACTTCATTATAAAACGATGTCATAAATAATGATATAAAATAATACTGATTTCTAATAATTGGAATAGATACGAATAAAATAATTTATCTGTAAATGGTAGACACAGCTGCGTTCTATGACTCAGTACAAAGAGCTGAATATGAGACAGATGCGGCTAGCAGCTCTAGTCGTATTTATTACTGGCTTCTGCCTGCGGCTTCGGCTGCATGGCCTTTAGGAAAATAATCCAACCACCCATTTCACCCTCTTAGGGATGGAATTTCAAAAAACCCTTTAATAGTGGATACCTACACTTTACAAAGAGCACCCCCTCCTAATTTCAAGTTGATAGGACCAGTGGTTTAGGCTGTGCGTTGATATACAAATCCGTCATTCAGTCAGTCAGTACTTTGAATTTTATATGAATAGAAAGAAAACACCAAATTTTTAAGAGTAGATAAAGCCTGGTATTGCCGAAAATACTTATCCTTTTTGATAAATGAGGTGTCTTCATTTATCAAAATCAGATAAGTATTTTGGCTGGCTCGATAGCTCAGTTGGTAGTATCCCTGCCTTCTGAACTGCAAGTTGTGGGTTCGATTCAAACATTTGTGCGATGAGCATCGATGTTAGTTCTGTGTCTGGGTGTTTATATTGTATTCTATGTATGTATTTACAAACAAAAAGTATATAAGTATTGTATCAGTTATCTGGTTTCCCATAGTACAAGCTTGCTTAGTTTGGGGCTAGATGGCGCTATGTGAAATGTCCACATATAGTTATTTATTTATTTTAGCGGCTACGGTGGGATAAGTTATACATTCTATCAAATCTCTTGTCGAATTAAAGTGAGTTGCACGGGACGGCAGCGCAAGATACCACATGCTTATGAATACACTTAAAACTCCTTTTTTACTCATATATTGTAATGGGCTTGCTATATATAATTTGACAATTCAATCACTTTCAATTCTATATGCTTAGTACAATAACCTAATTTTAAGTAACTAATATATTTTTTACATGAAAAAGTGCTAAAAAAGCCTATTTGCAATAAAATCTTTTGACTTTGACACCAAATAAAAACGAAAATAAAAAGAGCTTTTAATAGAAATAGGTACACAAAGCGAACAGTTCATTTCTCTCTACGCAAATACTCTTTGTCCGCGGCTACCTTTGATCAAGCCGAGCAGCCCTTACTCAGAACTTGGTAAATACATTACAACCGCAGTACCTATTCAACCGATAGCAATAAAAACAAATACATAATTCTTGTGCTTTTGAGGCAATTTGCAAATTATTAATTTTATTAGTAACTTACCACTACAGTTTAATTACTGCGCAGATAGTAAATAGTTAATGATTTAGAACTGTTTATTAATTGAAAATTGCACGACGAAATAATGAGGTGCCTAATTGGTAAAATATAACAGGTGGGGCATTGAAATTATGTAGCGGAGTAGGTTAGCGAGCGATCTCTTTCTTATATGCTATTTTTTTTTATCATAATGAATGACGTAACTAGCTATTGGTTAACCTGATGTTAAGCGACACGGCCGCCTATAACAGTTGCAGCGTCACTCGGAAGTTCCGAGTCGGAACTCTACGTTGTAAAGTTTCGCGTGACAGTGCACTGCGCACCTTCAAACCGGAACACAGTAGTGTTCGCGCACTACTGCTTGGCGGCAGAATAACTGGCAAAGCGGTAGTACCCACCTAGACGAACTTTGCAGGAAAGTCCTACCACCTAGTAAAATTAAATTAAATTGTGTGACGTGAAAGTCAAACGGCTGAACCATTTCAGATGAAATATGTTGCATTATTTTTATTAAATTGGCTTATCATTTAGCCTTTGCTACGACTGTCGTACGAATAAAGACATATCTCTTTATTTATCAATAAAGACATTTTAATTGTTGATCTATTGTTATTAAAATTATAATGGAAATAGGTACGTAGTAGAATTGGCAGCAGTTCGATAAGGCAAGCAGGAAATCGAGCACGTGTCGTGTACCTTGGAAGAAGATTTCAAGTGAAAACATCTTTAGGCGCGAACACTTTTTGGGTGAACAAAAATCATGTAACTCATCGTCACCAAACGCTTTCCATTATCTATAATATGCCTATGTGTATAATGTGTACATATGTGTACTTTTTGGGTGAATAAAAAGCGCAAAACTCGCGCTACCAGCTAGTTGCTTACCACTTCTATCGGCAGTCCCCAAAGCCCTGTACATTTTTTTGTCTACCAATGATTTATCGGATAATGATTACAGTTGAAGCGGTTACCCTTTATCATTTTAAAGATTTCTTTTAATGGATATTGCAAGAAAAAAAAGTTTTTTTGTAAATCCATTGATTTACTTACTATTACTATTTACTTACTAGGTGGTAGGACTTTTTTGCAAAGTTCGTCTAGGTAGGTACCACCGCTTTGCCAGTTATTCTGCCGCCAAGCAGTAGCGCGCAAGCACTGCTGTGTTCCGATTTGAAAGGCACTGTAGCTAGTGAAATTACTGGGCAAATGAGACTTTATGACCTGATCTCACAGACAAGTAATCTTATTGCTAGATTGTGGTGATGTCTCAGGATGACGTGCGCAGTGCAGTGTCACGCGAACCTCTATACTTTAGAGTTCCGACTTTCCGAGTGACACTGCAATTGATATGAGCAGCCGTGTCGCTTAACATCAGGCGAACTGTTAGCTCGTCACGTCATTTGTTAACATCAACAAAAAAAAATTGCACACAGTTCGGTACGCTCACATTTCAGTATTCCCACAGCAACAGTGAATTTCAAGAACGCATCTGGGCCCGAGCTTTCAGTTGAATGTCGAGACAGATTACAGCACAAGTCTCACGAGACTCTCTATAGAATACAGTACCGTGAAATGGTTGAGCTTACGAACAAAAAAATATTTTTTTAGTTTATAGCCCAGAATACGAATTATTGATAGAACTTAGTACCGTAGTAGTAACTTTGGTATTAGTAGAATAAAGATTATTTAGACTACAAGTATACAAATACCGTTTTTTTGAGTAGCAAAGTCGAGATCTATTTTTATTATAATACAAAAACATAATTACGTTTAGTACCTATCTGCTTTTCGCAAATTGTATATCATTTGGTTATTGTGCAAGTTGGAATGAAAGCAATAAGTACACAAATTATAAATTACAACTGGAAATATTAGGCCAATTTCAAACTAAGTCTCGCCGTTGCTACTATTACTATTTGTTCTAGTCTGTCTGTCTTTACTAATTCACGGTTAACGCAATCCACATATTAGGTCTTTACCTACGAAATTGCCGTTTTGTTTGAAAAAAGTTAAAGTTTTTTTTTCGAACTTATTTATTTCTTTTATTCAAAGTAATCACCCCTGCAATCAATGCATCTTTGCCAACGCTGTGGCAGTTTATGGATGCCCTTCTTGAAAAAATCAGCAGGACGGGAGACAACAAACTCTTCAAAGGCGTTTTGTACTGCCTCTCGGGAATTGAATTTTTTTCCCGCTAAAAAGTTGTCCAAATTTTGGAAAAAGTAATAGTCGGTAGGCGCAAGATCTGGTGAGTATGGCGGATGAGGGAGAGCTTCCAAACCCAACTCATGAGATCAACAGCTTAGAGACGGTCTGTTGTGCAGTATGGGGTCGTGCGTTGTCGTGAAGTAGTAGTGGAGACGTGGTGTGGTATAGTGGTATTATAACACATCCATTTACTATTAATAAGAATAAACAAAAATAATAAAAATAACGTCAAACGATACATAGATCCTGGACTTTAACTAGGATTCCCTGTGTCTAGGGAGCTAGGAACTACGAGGACCATGGTCCCACAACACCCAAACTTAGAACAAGTGGTAGGACTTTGTTGCAAAGTTCGTCTAGGTAGGTACCACCACTTTGCCAGTTATTCTGCCGCCAAGCAGTAGTGTGCAAGCACTACTGTGTTCCAAATTGAAGGGCAGTGTAGCTAGTGAAATTACTGGGCAATTGAGACTTTATGATCTGATCTCACAGGCGAGTAACCCATTACCAGACTGTGCTGATGTCTCAGGATGATGTGCGCAGTGCAGTGTCGTTTAAACTGTGTGTTTTGGGGTTCCGAGTGACACTTTTCTGTTGTGGGTGGCTGTGGCGCTTGGCATCGGGTGGACGACTGGCTCGTCACATCATTCACTAACATAAAAAAAGTATTTGTTCGTCTTTTTTCTGCGCAAACATACTTGTCCTGCCGCGGAAATCAAACCCGCTATCTCGGGTTATGAGCTGACCTGCTCAACCACCACACCACAGAGGCTGACAATAAATAAATTATAATAAAAATAAGTAAAAACAAAAACAATGTGTTTATCTCAATGTATCTATCTATGAAAAATCGGTGTCCCAACGGGATCGTATGATCAGATAGCTCAGTTGGTAGTAACCCTGCCTTCTGAAGTAGTAATAGTTCTGTAGATTGTAGGTTCAATTCCCTAGGACAAACATTTGTGTGATGAACATAGATGTATGTTTTGCGCCTGGGTATTATATTGTATTCTATGTATGTATGTATGTATTTACAAACAAAAATTGTCTAAGTACTGTATCAGTTATCTGGTTCCCATAGTATAAGCTTTGCTTAGTTTGGAGCTAGATGGCGCTGTGTGAAATGTCCACAAATATTATTATTATATTCTGGGTCAAGGCTGAAATTCAGCGCTGGCTGTTTCCAATGACCAGCAATATACTGAGATACTTGTTACTACTTGGTCTTTGATTCGCTATGTACATATTATAAAAAATTAAGTATAACCTGTTATTGTACTTTAATTTTAGACAAATATTGAATAAATGTTTTTCTATTCTATTAGTATAATTAATGCGGTGTTTAATAACAAAAACAATTGATTTTCTCACGTTTTAGTACCCATTGCTATATAATATTTTTCATAATTTACGGTTCTGCATATTTTCCGCCTTTTTTCTTGGAAAAACAAAAAAAAACCTAAGACGTCAGTATTTCCCCAACAGTTTTTCAGCAACAGGAAAATAAGTAAGCAATTCTCAGAAATAAATTCGCCATTATAAACTGGCAGTAGGTATATAATTACATTATTAGGTTATTACAGATCAATATTTCATGATAAATATGTGTAATTATGTAGTTTATGATTGTAAAGTGTAGAGGAAAACCGTACGTGGTGATTATTGCTTTCAGAATCAGATGCTAGACAGCATGGCTGCAGCTAATAAAATATACATAATCACAAGTACTAAGTGCGTACCTAAGTAATGCAGATTGTGTGTGTAGGTATAGCGCACGCGGGCTGAGTCAGCCAAGTAATATGCTGTATCATAACAATGCGCAATTTTCGACAAACTTAGGTATATATTAAACCACTGTATTTGAAGATTTGAGTTAAGTTTTAGTAAAGATAATATTTGGCCTTTTCACCTTTCCATCCACACATATAGAAAATGAAAGCAACTCCGATAAGACGTACAAATTTGTATATTAGTAAGAGCATGTTAAAAATACCACTTGTTTCTTCGACCACACATGCGTGACGAATTGGGCATTTTAGGTTTGTACTAGGAACTGACAAACTAACGCTTAAGCACTAAAAGAATACATAAATTACAATGACTGACCACCTACATGACCATGGTCATGCACCCAGAAACAACATAACAATCTTATTGTTTACAAACCGCATTGATACAGAGTAAAATAAAGCGCAGTTCCACATAACTGCGATTCAATGAACTGCGTTGTATTGTATCAAAACGCCTTCATACTATACAACCTTGTCACATTAAGCAGTTAGCAATCAATTCTAAGTTATTAAGAAAACTTACATTTTTAGATTGCGACACGGAAATAAAACCCGTTTGAAGATTTACATACAATTGACACGTGTGCCATCAAAAACATGTTTACACACGAATTAAAAAATAGTGTTATAATGATTATTGCAGTATATTTGCAACGGGATGCGGTTAAACACAATAGCATGGGTAATTATTATACTTAATATTAAATTATGCGTATTGTCTAAACATGTATATATACGACAGGATAGGGAAAAACGTAGGTACATTAAAAATAATTCCGTATTTAGTGAAATAATTCAGCAACACTCATTGTCTTCCGTAATCACTACAGTAACATTCCATAACTTTAGTTGTAAACCTTCAATTTAAAATAAATATGGTTTCCTTCCGCTGGAAATAAATACCTAACAGTCAAAGGTGCGATTTTTTCAATGGCTGGATAAATATTTTTCAACTAACTAATTCCAATGTGACTAAAATAAAAGTACCACCATTACTGCAGTGTTCACTTTACAAAATTGTCCTTTTATTTCACTGTGTTAGGTTTTATTCAATGAATAGTTTTTATCTGATTATTGAATAACTGCACCTAAATCTGTTAAAACGTAAAATAAATAATTCAGAGTTTTTTTTGGCAGGAACACGAAACAGATTGCGTCACCGCATTGTATTATTTTCCAAAACTTGTGTTATTTTCAGTGTTAGTGCATAAAATTGGTGGCATTCTGTTCGTTAAGTGCTGGATTACAGGCGTGAGTGTGGGAAAATGGTATAATGACGGTGAAACGTTTCTTTTCGTGTTATTTCCAAAACTCCATAGAAGCTTCAAGTAAAGTTGCCACCACTTTACTAGGAGTATGACTTTGACTAAACTATGACTTGACTATGATTTGACTGTGACTTGACACATATTTGCGTGAAATATCATTAACTCGATAAATGATCAATTACTTGACACTGGCTAAATACACAAAAGTGTGGAGCCGAAACTTAAAAAAATAAATAAATAAGACGTCCTTGTAATTCATACTATCCCGGTATATCGTTACCAAAGTACACTCCCATACAACATATCATTAAATCATAGGTGCTCTTATGGAAATTAATTTGAATATTAATTTTTATTCCCAAAAGAACACATTCATTTTTTGTCTCCTTGCCATTGACGTAATACTCTCAGTGTCATAGAACTTTCTAGCTCGCTCTAGAGTTGTGCTTTTTTTATGAATACTTTATAGGTTTTCTTTTCAACGGTACTTAAAAACTCTTTTGAGAAAACTTCGTGCCTGCTGGATTATGACTTCTTTGTCAGGGAGAGTCAATGTGTGAATAGATAGATAGATATAGAGAGCACTTTATTGTTCCACCAATGAAAACTAATGTTACAATGGGCGGTCTTATCGCTGACAGCGAACTCTTTCAGACAACTTTTGGATGGACAGTATCAAATGCAAAAGAGTAAGTTTAGTTCAGTACAACAGTAGAAACACTTTTTTTTTGGTATAATAGTAGTGTAATTAGAGCAACTGCAAGCAAGTGTGTTGTTATATTCCCTAGACTGCATCATTACTTACCACCAGGTAAGTATATAAGACTGCATCATTACTTACCATCAGGTAAGTAAGACTGCATCATTACTTACCATCAGGCAAGTATATAAGACTGCATCATTACTTACCATCAGGTAAGTAAGACGGCATCATTACTTACCATCAGGTAAGTATATAAGACTGCATCATTACATACCATCAGGTAAGACTGCATCATTACTTACCATCAGGTAAGTAATGATGCAGTCTAAAAAAAAACAACAAACAAACGCAAGCCTACCAAACAAAAAAAAGTCTGCAATGCTCAGCTTATGGTTGAATATTTAGTGATAAGTGTAGAAATGTAAACAACTAATAATACATTTTAGATAAACCTTTGCTCCCCACTCCCTAGTAGAAGTTAACACAGTTAGTTTTGTTATCGCTGCAGATGTGTATCCTTCAATTTGTTTACGCAAAATGATTAACACTGTAATTATTATAATAATTTAACGATAGCTATCGCGTCCAGTTATTGACCCGTAGTTTATCAACCTTGTAGTACTACAGCTGCATTTCGTCTCTATTTATTATTTTAATTATACCTACATAATGTGTCATTTAATGCGTAGATACCTTTGAAACGCAGTTAAATAATATGCGTTCCATTCGTATTGATTTTTAAATGTAATTTATACATCGAAACATAAATTTAAACAATATTTTAATTAAATTATCGTTGTTATACTAAATAGCTGTGCCCCGCGGTTTCACCCGCGTGGTGAACATATTATAAATTTTCTCTCAACTTTCTTAACTTTTTCTTTCATAAGAACCTTCTCTTGACAATAAATAAAGAATTAACAAAAATGTTCCATCCGTTCACGCGTGATGCGATAACCAAGGGAAATAAAGATCCATCTATAGTCTAACTTGATCAAAGATATACTTACTATACAATACACACATACAATTACACTAATAACTACTTTCTGAGATGTTAATTAAGTTTAGATTGGCTGATTCATGTGTTTCTCAAATGACCGTTTCATTTATGGTTTTTTCCTTTGGTAAATGAAATAACTTATAGCTGTGTATTCATTTTTTTGTGCAATATTTCATTAGTTTTCTGCAAAAATCTAAACCGTTACGTCTATTCTATCATATGAATGATAGGTACTTTAAATCCTGGAATACTAAGAGTTGCCTCTAGTATAACAATCACACTAATCACACTATCACACTAATATTATAAAGGCGAAAGTTTGTATGTGTGTTTGTGTGTGTATGTTTGTTACTCCTTTACTCTCAAACGGCTGAATAGATTTAGATGAAATTCGGCACCAACATAGCTTATATACTGGATTAACATATAGGCTACATTTTATCCCGGAAAAGTAAAATTTTCCCGTGGGATAAGCAAATAATTAAAATACTTTTTATCCCCGGGTGAAACCGCGGGGCGCAACTAGTATTTTACAAATAAACTTTCTTATACTTTCAGTAGCAAACTAGCAAACGGCCCTCCCGTCCAGTGACGCTGTTTGTTTATGACCATTGGTTGTACTGAACACTTGGTCACCATCGGTTGTGTTCCACACTAGAGGCGCTGACGATGCATCAACCCTTGTCCTAAAAATGTGGTGCCCAAAGCCATTTTGGGAAGTTTTAAGAGTGTGACAGTACCTGATTAATGATCTACAAAAATAACCGGGGCCAATACAAGCGCTGGCTATGCACTCGTTTAGATGAAACGAACGTGTTACCGAAATTGTCGCCACAAAATTCACTCAACAATGCGCGTATCGCCGAAATAAATTCGTACTAAATTTGACACTGTCACATTACGTTTCTCAGAATATTTCCTTTGACGAGAGAAAGACACTTATTATGCTTTCGTGTCAAGTTTTACATTCGCTCCTGTCAAATGTTCGTTACAACTTCCTGTGGACTTGGCGGTGATATTCGGATAATTTTAGGCCAAATATAAATTAACTCTGGGGAGCCTTTTGGATAAATATAATATAATAATTACGTTGTTTGGTTTTCAAGTTCTGGACGGTTCATTTCAGTAATTTTTGCTTTGCGAGTTATTCTGCCGCCAAGCAGTAGAGCGCAAGCATTACTGTGTTCCGATTTGAAGAGCTCTATAGCTAGTGAAATTACTAGGCAATTGAGATTTTATGATCTGATCTTACAGGCGAGTAACTTTATTACCAGACTGTGCAGATGTCTCAGGATGATCAGTGTCTCGCATAACTTTTTATTTTAGAGTTCCAAGAGACGCTTTTCTGTTGTGGCCGACCGAGTCACTTAACATCATGTGAACGACTAGCTCGTTACATCATTCATTAACATTACCAATTAATTAATTAAAATATTATATTAATTATTAAAATAATTATTAATTAATGACAAATCGTGACAAATCATCGACCATTATCTGAAATGTGTATTTTTGAGCCATAAGAGGAATCATTAATACTCAGAATTTCAGACTGCACTGATGTATAAAAGTATCAGAATAAAGAAACATGTTAGTGGCATCATTTTAATTATTAGTTAATTTTACCGATGTATCTTTAAGGCGCGTGCATGGAAAACTGTTAATTTCACTTAATTTGAATTATTTATAGAAAGATAAACTCTTTATTTCGCTTTGACTGGCCTGATAGCTCAGTTGGTAGTAACGCTTCCTTCTGAACTGTGGGTTGTGGGTTCGATTCCCACCCAGGACATACATTTGTGTGTTGAACACAGATGTTTGTTCTGTATCTGGGTGTTATAATGTATTCTATATATGTATTTACAAACAAAAAGTATCTAAGTATTGTATCAGTTATCTGGTTCCCATAGTACAAGCTTTGCTTAGTTTGGGACTAGATGGCGCTGTGTGAAATGTCCTAGATACATATTTATATTTATTGTACACACCTTATATTACCTACAAGCAGTGCACGGCTAACACTCACGAGATACAATCGAATAACTCGACCGATAGTTATGAATACTACTCAGTTTCTATAATATTATTTATTTATTAATTTATACTTTAGCACAAAATAATTTACAAGGAGGACTTAATGCTAAAACGCATTATCTACCGGTCAACACGGATGTGCAAGAAAAAAAATTAGATCTCATATCAACAAAAAAAAAATACAACGAATTACAAGAAGTGGGGAACAATGGGCGACCTTATCGCTAAAAGCGATCTCTTCCAGGCAACATTTAGACGGAGATGATTTAAATATATAGGTTGTATTGATTATGGCCTCTGCGATTAACAGGCGTCGCAGTTTTGACAGTGTCACGCCATAATGTCTCAATTGAAGGGTTGAGAATAAAAGGATTTAACTGACAAATTGACAGTTTCGAGAAAATTGACTTTAAACGTCAACGGCGTCATTTTTATTTAGAGTGCTTATAAGGTAATAGAAAAGGTTTATGTAAGTTTCAGTTGCTTGAAAATGTTTTATTTCTATTTAAAATTACCAAATATAGTACTAATTCATACAATTACTGTAAAAATATAATATAACAAAAGAAATAAAGTAATGTTTTTATGCTAAGCGTACTGTATTCCTGTGACAGATAAACCATTTTTAGACTCAAAATCTCGAGATTCAAGCCTCATTTCGGTATTTTGAGAATGTATTATTGAAGATAATGTCACGCTGAATCCAACGATACCCATAAGTCATTTGGTCAAAAAAATCAGTTAAATCCTTTTTATTCTCACCCCTTCAATTGTGTTAATATTGTGTGTCACTTATAAACTCTATAAAACGTACGAAGATGCACTTTCTCATATCTGAAATGGGCCACGTGTTATGTCGTAAATTTTTACACTCGTTTTATTTCTGAAACAAACAAACTGACGGGTGTAATTTTAGATGGGTATTTAAAATATACGATAAAATATACCTATACCAGTAATTTGCTCTGTCTCACTCATTATTTGGGCGAGCTCTTGCCACACGAAGAACTTTCCAAGTTTTCACATTAAGACAAGGATCTTTTGAGATGAAAAAAATGCATTTTCGTACTTACTCATTTATCAACTGGGAGTAAAAATACGTCGTTTTTATCTTACGTAAGTACAATATTTTTGGAATTTATTATAATATATCAATATATTATTTTTTATGTTTTAGCCAAATAAATGACAACACACTTGTATCGATACAAAACTGAGATTTTTTTTTTTTACGAATTAAAACCAATAAGAGGCGCGCCCAGTTTTACCCGATATTTACCCGTTCTCCTGTAGGACAATTTAATATGACAGTAAAAAGAAATATAAATAACCAATAAAATATTTGAGGTCATTAAATTGTTTTGTGGAAAAAGTGACGCTGATAAAAAAAGCGGCTAGCCCAAATTTTTAGGCCACCCGATGGCTTAATTTGGCTTAGTAAGTTGGACTGTATCAGCAAGTAGAATTAAACCCAACCTGCATGGTACTAAAACTAGTATGGGACGGTCAAAACAGGTAATTCTGTACAAAATGACCAACTGCAAGTTTGCCGAGTGGTCGGGAATATCATTAGGGGCGACACAGACGGGATGGATTTGGTTGTATTGACTTACAAGCCCCACGTGCAGACGAGCATACCAATCTGATCGTTTTTCCTACTCAACAGCCTCACTCACACTCTCGTCCAATAGCGCACCAGATTGCCAACCAGATTAAAACAATTCAACCAATGAGATCGAAGTTTGAAAAATATAACCCTTCCTTGGCAGTTGGATAAAAATAGGAACAAATTCATTAATGCACGACAGTAATACGCGTTCATGCTGTTACTGGGTCCTGAAACCGATTCATTCAAACATTTATAACACATACTTTTAGAAACTAGCTAGCTGACACGGCAAACGTTGTTTTTCCATATAAGTTAAAATATAGGGGATGATAGAAGAAGGTAGTTAAGGTAGTATGTATTTTATAATATCATTAAAATAAATCTGTCCGAAAAATAAAAAAAATAATTTTTTTTTTGGGCCCTTATCACCTAGGTTGAAAAATAAATAACTACCTATTCTCAGACTTACCAAGTGTCAATATAAAATTTCATAAAAATCGGTTCAGCCATTTCGGAGGAGTATGGTAACAAACAAGTGTTTGTTACATATACATGTTTGTTATATAAAGATATAAGCCACACATCCCACTTCACAGTCTGACATTAAATTATTTTGTCTCTCAATGTCATGACGAACTATCTGAACTAATCAATTGTCTAAGTTGAAAGTAAATAAACTTCAAAGTTTCTGTAGAAGTAGATGTCAACTAAGCTTAAATAATTACAACTGGCATGTAAAAGTAAATCGGGCACATCAGCACTTCAAATGCAATAGTTATAAGCATAGCCACCCACGGTAAAATTAATGATTACTTCAAAAGTACTTAAATGAAGGAGCAGCGAACTAATAAAAAACAGTAAAATCTACTTTTCCTGTTTTATAGTAACTCAATAAAATTCAACTTAAGTGTGCGAGGGATGTTCACTTTACTATTTATCTTGCGATTTATTTATTTAAAAACTTATACTTATTGAAAATGTTTAGATGCTGAAAATGAATAAAATACATTATAAAAAAACAGGAATATCATACAAAATCCGCCCGTTTGCCGTACACATTAGAGTGTACACAGCGCTCCAAATCTGTACTACGACCGCTCGAAATTAAATTCCGTCGAACGGTGCTCTGCTGCAGCCAAAAATAACAAAGTAAACAAATAGTGTTGCCCTGCTGAACGCTCAATGCAGACAGTTTAACAATACGGACACGCTGCACGTAATTAGTATAACCAAAGCTACAAAAAAGGATATAATAATGTTTTTTTTTTCCTTGGTGGCAACTGTCTTTTTGACATTTCTGCCAGTTTCACGTCAATTAAGCGAACTAAATATAAAGGAAAAAAATAATAATAATAATTTATTATTATGTGTTGTTACCTATGAAATTACCAATTTGCAGTACTTGTCATTTCAAATATTTTTTTTTTATTTAATAAAGGTTATTTCACGAATAAATTATAAACCGACTAAAACAAAAGACCAATAGCTTTTTAACGGTTCAGTTTATATAAACCACATTTTATTCTGTGTTTGGTTTTATTCAATTAACAGCTTTTATCCTTTTATTGAAAAACCGCATCTCTTAGATGATTCTAATTTCAAATAAATTTAGTTTTAAAAACTTGGATCCTATTTCCAAAATTATCCATTTGGTTATAGATCAGCGTTATAATTTCATCGCATTTGAATCTTTTTCATGGATACGTCAAAAAGTCGAGTAATTATGGAATGAGTTGCATCGCGGAACCAACGCGGCAAAAGCGGAACGAAACATCAACGATGTTGACGGAACGAACAGTACAAACGAACGCACCACCTGTGATTGGTGGAAAAATAAACCTCATGGTTGCTGACGTTAGCATGAAAATAATATTGGTTTTTGCGTCAAATTGGCAAGGTAAAAAGCTTGACAACTGGGTGCCCCACGAACTCAATGTGATCACCAGCGCGAAGTACGCGTCGAGACGTACCTCG
The DNA here is from genome assembly GCA_905220475.3 of Ennomos fuscantarius. Taxonomy (NCBI): domain Eukaryota; kingdom Metazoa; phylum Arthropoda; class Insecta; order Lepidoptera; family Geometridae; genus Ennomos; species Ennomos fuscantarius. The sequence goes on from HG992040.1 coordinate 13,612,428, forward strand.
CACTGTTCAACAAGCACGTAAATTTTTGTTTGAAAACTATCGTGAGTACGACACATTTTGTAAGATCAATAACGGCTTAACTCATGTCAGTCAAAAAGTCTAAATTACTCCGACCAGGTTTCGGACAGTTACGTGCTGACGCTCGCGAAAGCCGCCGCAGCTTGCGTTAGTAACTTGCTCCCAGAAGAAGGACATCGAATATGTACGAAACCTGGTTGAAGTAATTTAGACTTTTTATCTGACGTGAGTTTAGCCGTTATTTATCTTACAAAAAGGTATACAAATGCAACGATAGATTAATTCTGTTTGATAATGACTTGTAGCTTAAAACCCTTCTGAAATTTAATAACGGCATTACTTGGCAGTAGTGCTCACCTCGTTAAACTAGTTTAGTACCATTTGCCAAACTGGCAGATTCATTTGAAAGCCAATACTTTATTACAAGGTATTCTACCAGATGACGTGTCACACAACGACACTTTGTTTTATGGTCAAAGATTATTTATTTTATCACACTATCACATCACACCACACTATCACACTAATATAGGTAACTAATAATCTACGACTTAGTATTTAACCATGTATAAAAATGTACAAATAACAAAAGTTATATAACAATTATGCTAAATATCGGAATGGATTGCAAAGTGCAAACCACACTTTATTTATTTTAAGTTTATTCGTTTGATTGTTTTACTGTCTTGATGAAATTTATTGTAATTTTGTTTTGTATTAAAATAGCTTGATGATGCTTGTTGTGTGAAATTCAAATAATAAATAGACATATATTTAAAAAATGTTTTATATAGCAATGTCGTAGCCAGTTATTGCATCAATTGACTATGCGTATCTAAAACCATTCTCTATACCTTCCTTTTCGCAAAATACACGTGCAATGTTTACATTAACTTTTCACAAACGTATAAATCTGGTTGCGTTTGATATTGTTTACTCTTCACGTTACGCCCTACAGTTGTTCTGTTCGCACTTGTGATTATTTATCGATGTAGAACATACGTCCGTACTCAGAGCGAATGTTTGGTGCCGGTTGAGATTTACAAATGTTTTACAGATTAACCTCTTCCTATCGATAGACGAGATGGATTCGAGTGGCTTTGACTGGGCTTTAATGATACTCTTTAAACTAAAATATGTGAACCTTAAGGGTACTTAAGTACGTAACACACGAACATAATGTGGTACCTTAAGTGTACTTGAGTACGTTACACACGAACATAATATGTGGTACCTTAAGTGTACTTAAGTACGTAACACACGAACATAATGTGGTACCTTAAGTGTACTTGAGTACGTAACACACGAACATAATATGTGGTACCTTAAGTGTACTTAAGTACGTAACACACGAACATAATATGTAGTACCTTAAGTGTACTTGAGTACGTAACACACGAACATAATATGTGGTACCTTAAGTGTACTTAAGTACGTAACACACGGACATAATATGTAGTACCTTAAGTGTACTTGAGTACGTAACACACGAACATAATATGTGGTACCTTAAGTGTACTTAAGTACATAACACACGAACATAATATGTAGTACCTTAAGTGTACTTGAGTACGTAACACACGAACATAATAATATGTGGTACCTTAAGTGTACTTAAGTACGTAACACACGAACATAATATGTAGTACCTTAAGTGTACTTGAGTACGTAACACACGAACAGAATATGTAGTACCCTAAGTGTACTTGAGTACGTAACACACGAACATAATATGCAGTACCTTAAGTGTACTTGAGTACGTAACACACATAGACAGTTGCGAATAATAAATGTATATTAATGCCCGTCTATACTAACGGTTGATTGCTCTTAGGCCCGCACTTATTTCTTATAGGATGCGCCTCCAAATACGTTGCAGTGGGCATGTCAAACTTTAGAGCAAATTGGCATAAGTCTATTTTAAGAAGCATTTTTTTTTTGTTTTCCACACTTTTGTGTATTTAGCCAGTGTCAAGTAATTGATTGAATCAAATTGAATTTTAAGTTAATGATATTTCACGCAGATATGTGCAAAGTCACAGTCCAAGTTATTAAGTGACTTTACCAGAAGCTTCTATGGAGTTTTGGAAACAACACGAAAAGAAACGTTTCACCATAATTATACCACTTTCCCACATGCATGCCCGTTGTCCAGCACTTAACAAATAAAATGCCACCAATTTGATGCACTAACACTGAAAATAACACAAGTTTTGGAAAATAATACAATGCGGTGATGCTATCTTTCTCGTTTTCCTACCAAAATTTTTATTGTAGTTAGTTCCGAAAATGAAACTAGATGGCGCCACAAAAAAGTTTTCACGCGGTGGTGACTTTCTCCGTCATGTTTAGATGAGTAAGAACCTAATTAGACAGCGAGTTTCGGGGAAATATCACACGGTGTTTTCTTATTTCGACATAACCCTCAAAAAACACCTCTCTCGATTCAAGTGAACTCTAGCTTTAGTGCAAAGATTGTACATCAATTGTCGGCGTATTTTTACGAATATATCTAAAGTCCTGACTGACGGACTGACTTATATATCAACGCACAGCCTAAACCGCTGGTCCTAGAGACTTGAAATTTGGAGGATGTGTTTTTTGTAAAATATAGGTATCCGCTAAGGGTTTTTTAAATTCCATCCCTAAGAGTAATGTGTGGTGGAATTACCTATGAAAAAATTTTTCGTTTCCTATAGGCTACGCGAGCAAAGCCGCGGGCAGAAGCTAGCACTTAATATGACTTTTAGAATGGCAGCGTATAAATATATACTTCCTTGGAAAATACTAACTAGGTATATATCTATCCTCACAAGAGTCACAGAAAAAAAAAAGTGCAAATACTTGTTCCGTGTCTGGGTGTTTTGGGAGCATGGTCCTCGTAGTTCCTGGGTCCCTAGATACAGAGAATCATAGTTAGGGTCCTGGATCTATGTAAGTGATCGTTAGGCGTTATTACTATTATTATTATTATAGAATAGTTGCGCCTCGCGGTTTCACTCGCGAATAGAAAGTATTTTAATTATTTGCGCATCCCACGGGAACATTTTATTTTTCCGGGATGATATGTAGCCTATATGTTAATCCAGTGTATAAGCTATCTTGGTACTGAATTTCATCCAAATCATTTCAGTCGTTTGAGCGTGAAGGAGTAACAAACATACACACATACACATATACAAACTTTCGCCTTTATAATATTAGTGTGATAAACATCCAATATGTGTTGCCTCCCAATGTAGTCCGCCGTGAGTTTAATCTGTGCGTTGTCAGGGTCGGTTACCGCGCATGATGGATGGCCGCTACTGCTAATGCACTTCACTTGCACGGCTGAACTTCACCATCTACGATAAACCGTTGCCTCCTACTTCAGATATAATGCTTTGCTGAGACTTTGTAGCAGAGATCATACTGTTCACATTGTACTGTTCGGTTTCCACCCAGAACAAACATTTTCGTGATGAACATAGGTGTTTGTTCTGTCTGATAGTTAAAAGTATCTTTTTTTATGTTAGTGAATGATGTGATAATCTAGTCGTTTACCTGTTGTTAAGCGCCACGGCCGCCCATAACAGAACAGTGTCTTTCGAAACCCCAAAAGATAGAGATTCGCGCGACACTGTACTGCGCACATCATCCTGATACATCAGCACAGTCTGGTAATAAGATTACTGGACAGTGACATCAGATCATAAAGTCTCAATTGCCCAGTAATTTCACTAGCCACAGTGCCCTTCAAACCGGAACACAGTAGTGCTTGCACACTACTACTTGGCGGCAGAATAACTGGCAAAGCGACCCTAGAACTTAAACGAACTTTGCGACAACTTACAAAGTCCTACCACCTAGTATAAAGTCCTACCACCTAATAATCCAAGTATGTATTCTATCAGTCTCCTGTATGTAGGATATATTATAAATTAAACTAGCATATTGAAATGGAAACGCGTGCAATGGCGGCCAATCAAAGACAACGTAAAAACAGAGTTGTCAGTTATAAAACCATAAAGTTTCTACATATATTGGTCTTTACCTATGAAATTGCCGTTTTGTTTGAAAAAAGTTAAAGTATTTTTTTTGTCGAACTTATTTATTTCTTTTATTCAAAGTAATCACCCCTGCAATCAATGCATCTTTGCCAACGCTGTGGCAGTTTATGGATGCCCTTCTTGAAAAAATCAGCAGGACGGGAGACAACAAACTCTTCAAAGGCGTTTTGTACTGCCTCCCGGGAATTGAATTTTTTTCCCGCTAAGAAGTTGTCCAAATTTTGGAAAAAGTAATAGTCGGTAGGCGCAAGATCTGGTGAGTATGGCGGATGAGGGAGAGCTTCCAAACCCAACTCATGCAGCTTAGAGACGGTCTGTTGTGCAGTATGGGGTCGCGCGTTGTCGTGAAGTAGCAGTGGAGACGACCGATTGACCAAAGTTGATTGCAGACGTGCGAGTTTCGCCATCATTGTGGTCAGTTCTTCAATGTACACATCTGCAGTAATGCTCTCGCCGTTTTGTAAAAAGCTATGATGAATCACACCAGCACTAGACCACCAAACTGTGACCATCACCTTTCTAGGGGTCATTTTTCGTTTTGCATATTGCTTTGGTACCGAACCAGGATCTAACCAACTTGCTGAGCGCTTTCGATTGTCAAAAAGAATCCATTTTTCGTCGCACGTAACAATTCGGTTCAAAATTCCTTCATTTCTGTGCCTGTTAAGCAGCGCAAGGCAAGTCTCGACGCGTACGTTGCGCTGGCGATCGTTAAGTTCGTGGGGCACCCATCTATCAAGCTTTTTTATCTTGCCAATCTGTCGCAAATGCACCAATATTGTTTTGATGCTAACATCAAAAGCTGCTGCCAGCTCAGCTGTAGATTGAGATTCATCAGCTTCCACAATCGCCTTTAATTCATCATTGTTGACCAAAGTTTCCGGACGACCACGAGGTTCATTTTTCAAGTCAAAATTCCCAGAACGGAACCGAGCTAACCAATAACGGGTTGTACGTTCGTTTGTACAGTTCTCTCCGTAAACGTCGTTGATGTTACGTGTCGTTTGTGCCGCGTTGGTGCCACGACGGAACTCATATTCCATAATTACACGAAATTTCAAAGTATCCATTATGAGGAAAAATGTTGAAATGTAATGAAAATACAACGCTAATCAATAAACAAAAAACTTATATTGTAAATAGAATGTCATATTTTTAAAACAAAGTTAATTTGAATTTCGAATTCATAGCCGATCAAAACTTTTTTTTGTTTGAAAAAGTCTGTACTGCAATACGGCAATTTCATAGGTAAAGACCTATCATCACATCCCTCCAAAACTAAACTAAAATAACTTCTAAAATAACCTTAGGACTTATAATTAACTTAGTTTGGGGTTAGATGGCGCTGCGTGTAGTGTATCCACAAACACTTTTTAAAGTAAATTTTCTTTAGGGACGCTTGACTTGGGGAGTAAACTGGTGAATGCGAGGCGAATAGAAGCTGAAGTTGGTTCAGGTAGATCACTGTCAACATAAAAAAGTTAAAAATTGTGTTATTAATCCTATTTTAACATTATTATTATACTTTATGATTTGGATTTAATTTTATTCGATTTTCTCTTCTAATTTATTTTATTATTATAATTATCTTTACCATAATCAGATAGCAGATCATAACAAAAACAAAGCACAACCAATTCATCAGTGGTTCATTGAACCCGACACATAGGTGTCACATCACAGCGCTCGCGCAGATGAGAAGCTATTATCTAATAATGAGTGCAATGAGACACGCCCCCGCAAGCTGCGTGTGCGCAGTGGGGCAAATGTGGGTTGTTACTATAGTGCTGCGTAAGTGTGTAACGTACCAAACCTAAGATAAATCAATTAAACTGATTAAAGAAGTCCCAGTACTTCTGTTTTAATAATAGGAGCTGATACCTAACTACAAGGCCATGTACTGTTTTTATCTTTTTATTATTCATAGCACTGCAAGCACTGGTTACTATAGCTACATATCAGACTTTCTATCGAGCGCTACTCGATAAAAGCTCTACAGTATAGCCATTAATAATAATAATCATCACATAAATGTTTGTTCTGGATGGGATTGAACCCACGATCTACAAGTTCACAATTAAGGCGCTAAGTTATGAGGTGAATATACCAAAGGCAAAAGTTTTTTGATGTATATGCTGTAATTTTATAATAATAATAATAATAACAACCAACGATGACATACATAGATCCTGGACCCTAAATAAGATCCCCTGTGTCTAGGGACCCAGGAACTACGAGGACCATGATCCTACAACGCCTAGACTCAACTAGAACAATTATTTACGCCTTTTTTCTGTGCACAATTACTTGCCCTACCGCGGGAATAGAATTCGCCGCCTCCGGGTTATGAGCCAACCTGCCCAACCACCACACCAGAGGTATTATAGAGCATAGGCAATAGAAAGTTAAACCTCGACTTTCAAAATTTTATATAAAAAAATAGTAGTAAAAATAATAAAGCCTAAATAAAATAAGTATGTTTTAGTTTAATTTGCCACGATTTCGACATTTAATAAGACACTTGAACCAATATTAAACTTTAGTAGTACTTGATGGGTATACTTATTGTAGTTTAGGTGTGTAACTGTAAGATGTCTTCAAACTTTAACTATTGAAAGTCGGGACAAAAGGGTAGCATAGAATCCCGACATCTCCACACTATAATTGAGTCGTTTCAAGTTGTTGAACTGGAGAAAATTGGTATACTACGTATCGTGCTAATAAACCGTCATAGCGTAGCTGTTACAATTTAATTTAAGACTAATTATTTAATGTATTCATTTAATTGACACCCTATGATGTGGTGATTGAGCAGGTGGGCTCATATCCCAGGGATGGTGGGTTTGATTCCCGCAGCAGGACAACTAGTATTTGTGCACAGAAAAAAAATCGAAAATCGAAAAAAGCTGAGTCAGTATTGTGGACCATGGTCCTCGTAGTTCCTAGAGCCCAAGATACAGGGAACCCCTAGCGTGGTAATCCAATGTAAGTTTGTTGAAGATCTGGTTGAGATCTGTTGACGATCTTTTAACTTTTCTTTATAGGATACTAGTTGTGCCCCGCGGTTTTACCCGCGGATAAAAAGTATTTTAATTATTTGCTCATTCCACGGGAACATTTCACTTTTCCGGGATAAAATGTAGCCTATATGTTAATCCAGGGTATAAGCTATCTTGGCACTGAATTTCATCCAAATCCATTGAGCCGTTTGAGCGTGAAGGAGTAACAAACATACACACAAACACACACAAACTTTCGCCTTTATAATATTAGTGTGATAGTGTGATGTGATCATGCAAATTTCCTATTTAAAATGCATCGTGACACAGATCGAAGCCGCCAATTCGTGCAACCTAAACATTGACCGAATCGCCACATCTTTGGAGGCTAAAAAATATTTTTAGGCCTAAAACGTAGGTGTTCGTGTATAAAGATTTAATATTACATCGGGTCTGCCGACTTTACGTACAATGGATACCTAAATTCACGCATGAAACAAAAATTATCCCAACACACACAGTTAGTCAAATTGAAAGGGATCCCTCAGAGGGTACGTATTTCCTACACCTTTGAAACCTCCGTATCACAATCCTGGTTCTCGGAAACCGGCCCAATGGTTACCTTCACAAATGGCCCTTTGTCACAAAAAATGCCAGAGGAAAAAATAAGTGGGTGAAGGCAGTATTAAAATCAACTATACGCTGGGTTCCGTACTATTGAACCATTAAGTACCTACATTATGAATCACTATTTTTACATTAAAATATGAACTTATATAATAATAGTCGGACCATACATAAAGGCAGTTTCATATACAGCATTACCACAATATTTCATAGACCAGAACACTCAGACACTAATACTTTCAAAAATGTTTTAATTTCACGGAGTTCCAATTTGTAGCATCTGTAGTGTATTGTGAAAAAAAAAAACATAATTCACGGAGTAAATAAGGACTATAGTTATGAAAACTGATAAAAAAACGTTAAAGATAAATAGCAATGTATCTTACTATTACAAAATATGAATATTACTTATCGTATACCTAATGGTATACGTCACTTTGTAAAACTACTTGGAATAATACAACTAAAAAAAAGACGTTTATTTAACTATTAGGTCTTTACCTATGAAATTGCCGTTTTGTTTGAAAAAAGTTAAAGTATTTTTTTTTCGAACTTATTTATTTCTTTTATTCAAAGTAATCACCCCTGCAATCAATGCATCTTTGCCAACGCTGTGGCAGTTTATGGATGCCCTTCTTGAAAAAATCAGCAGGACGGGAGACAACAAACTCTTCAAGGGCGTTTTGTACTGCCTCTCGGGAATTGAATTTTTTTCCCGCTAAAAAGTTGTCCAAATTTTGGAAAAAGTAATAGTCGGTAGGCGCAAGATCTGGTGAGTATAGCGGATGAGGGAGAGCTTCCAAACCCAACTCATGCAGCTTAGAGACGGTCTGTTGTGCAGTATGGGGTCGCGCGTTGTCGTGAAGTAGCAGTGGAGACGACCGATTGACCAAAGCTGGTTGCAGACGTGCGAGTTTCGCCATCATTGTGGTCAGTTCTTCAATGTACACATCTGCAGTAATGCTCTCGCCGTTTTGTAAAAAGCTATGATGAATCACACCAGCACTAGACCACCAAACTGTGACCATCACCTTTCTAGGGGTCATTTTTCGTTTTGCACATTGCTTTGGTACCGAACCAGGATCTAACCAACTTGCTGAGCGCTTTCGATTGTCAAAAAGAATCCATTTTTCGTCGCACGTAACAATGCGGTTCAAAATTCCTTCATTTCTGTGCCTGTTAAGCAGCGCAAGGCAAGTCTCGACGCGTACGTTGCGCTGGCGATCGTTAAGTTCGTGGGGCACCCATCTATCAAGCTTTTTTATCTTGCCAATCTGTCGCAAATGGACCAATATTGTTTTGATGCTAACATCAAAAGCTGCTGCCAGCTCAGCTGTAGATTGAGATTCATCAGCTTCCACAATCGCCTTTAATTCATCATTGTTGACCAAAGTTTCCGGACGACCACGAGGTTCATTTTTCAAGTCAAAATTCCCAGAACGGAACCGAGCAAACCAATAACGGGTTGTACGTTCGTTTGTACAGTTCTCTCCGTAAACGTCGTTGATGTTGCGTGTCGTTTGTGCCGCGTTGGTGCCACGACGGAACTCATATTCCATAATTACACGAAATTTCAAAGTATCCGTTATGAGGAAAAATGTTGAAATGTAATGAAAATACAACGCTAATCAATAAACAAAAAACTTATATTGTAAATAGAATGTCATATTTTTAAAACAAAATTAATTTGAATTTAGAATTCATAGCCAATCAAAACTTTTTTTTGTTTGAAAAAGTCTGTATTGCAATACGGCAATTTCATAGGTAAAGACCTATTATTAACTAACTAAACTGGATAATTTTGAGCAGTTACGTACATCTTATTTTACTTTTACAGCGCACTTATTAACGATACAAAAAAAAAGTAGCTTCTACATATAACCTACCATTATAATATTTTGATTCGTTGCTATGATTATGAAAACAATCAAGTAAAAATACTGTGTCTTTTACCGATCTAGATAGCATCACTAGGCGAGTAAATCTTGCAGTGGGAGTCTTTGTTAGGGGTTCTTTCATGCCCGTTTTGCAGAATTACCCACTGGACCCTAAAAATTCGCAATCATTTGTCCATCAACCACAATGGTACACCGTTAGGCGGCCGGCGCAGGATGCTAAATAATTATACATTTACATCGCAATACGGTACTGTATTGAAAACGACATACTTTTGCACCGCGTTCATATCACTTATAGTGATGGGAAAAGTGTACTGTATAATAATCATTTTTGGTAAATAGTGTGTGATTGTATTATTAGCGTTGTTAGTTAACTGTACTTAGGTATTTACGAATATATTCACAACAATACAGCTTCTGTAGTGTATTGGTTGAGCAGGTTGACTGGAAGCGACGGGTTCGATTTCCGGCGGCAGGGCTAATATTTGTGCACAGAAAAAGAAAACGCAAATACTTGTTCTATGTCTGGGTGTTGTAGGACCATGGTCCTCGTAGTTCCTGGATTTCTAGATACAAGGAGTCCTAGTTAGGGTCCAGGATCTATGTATGTGATCGTCGGGCGTTCCTAAGTTCGAAAATGTTACAAAAGTTATGGTGTCACTTCAGGTTCAATGATTATAATTTTGACAGTTCTTAAGACTGTCCTAATAAAGCGACCATTGTAACTCTTAGATTACATTTATTTTAGGATTCGCACCAATAGCTTCCTAAAAATACGAGATAAGCAAATCTATAGACGGCACAAAGAGTAAAGGGGTTAGTTACGTAAATTAGCTGAACCAATTGAGTTTTGTCAATTCAACTTAAACACAATTATCCTTCTTCCTAAAACAATTAGTAAAAGTTAAGCTGCATTGTCCTCTTCCTCATTCAATTATTCCCTATATTCAATTATCAAGAGTTGTTCCGGACTTGCAAACAAGGAAATAACATTTTTGAGGTAGCTCTTCGTAATACATTCAGAATTTCAATTAAGGTTATGTACACTGATTCAAAAATACGAGCTTTGGGCCGCAAATATTTATTTTCTACATATGTATTAAGTTCTATAAAAACTACAAATTTACTGTTATGTATTTTCTGGAACATTAGATCTACTATGTAATGGCCATTTTTCTTACTGAGTGATTTTAACATTACAAGCTTCGTTCGCTTAACTAATTGCTTGAGAAATTAACTTATACATCCTAAAGGCATCAAATTATTATATTCTCTAGATAGATAAATAGGTAAACTCCTTATTGACATCAAGGTAAAAAATACAAAAACAGGAAATAACTAACAACAAGGTTACAACAACAACAACTAGATCGACTGTGAAAAAATCATATAGTATACACGGTGGAATTAAATTCGTTTTCCTTAAATGTATGCACTCAGACCAAGCTATAGAATAATCGTAAAAAAAAAAATTAAAGCCTCCTAATATAACTCTAACAGCCAGGTATAAAAGCTGATACGTCAATTTAACTTTAAATGTTTCGTAGATAATAAAACACCTGCTTTGATCAATGTCGCAAAGTTTTTCTTTAGAATTTTTATTCGCAGTAATTTGATAATACCTAGATTTCAGTTGTATTTCTTAAGTACTTATGACATTTAGTTATATAGGAGCGTTCTATAGCATAGACTGACTACATATATTTAAGGAAAAGAACGAACTAAATTCCACGATGTATATATATTATTTTGAATTTTAGACCACCAATTTTAGCCTTTTGCTTTTATATTGCTCAGTTCAGGAGGCATAACTTCTTTAATTTATTCTTCTGTCTATTAATTTACTTGCAACACATGGTCAATTTACCGTACCTACTTAATCGATATAGAATGCCATATGTGTCGCAGTGTTGCGGCGATGGATTGAATTTAATTTCTTTATAGTCAGGGTGATGAATGCAATACTTGGCAGCAATTGGCAACACAAGGCATGAAGGGTACTTCTCAATGTTTAGGAATTTTTTCATGATATTGATTAATCGAAGAAGACAACAGAATTCATTTACTTTTGATATGGTATATGGATGTGCGAGAAATTAAATTATTGTTTGATTGATAATCCTTTATCCGTGTTCTTTGATTATTAAATGTTTGTTGATTATTATTGTTCACATTGTTTCGACTTTTATTAAAATGAACCACGTTTTCAAAATGACGTGGAATCTTAATATTTTCAGCAATACCAAATCAAAATACTTTAAACCAAAATAACCTTTAATTAAAAATTGCCAGACATGTGCAATATATGTAACAAATCAATGTTGACATCTGTTAAAAAATCATCATACCAATAAGCTATAATATATATGACATGATTGTCATGATAAATATATTGTGACAATCATGAGAACTTCCTGGCTGGATTAGTAATGTATGGTTTGTCCCATCACTAGAATGTGAAGCATTGCACTGTACTGATTGGTGAATGTGCTGTAATTTAGCGGAAAATTGTATTCGAATTGCAAATTCAGAAGCAGGTCAGAGGATGAGTGGCCAGAAGAATATTTTTCGTTAATCATTGTTTCGTGTTTGAGTTTTTGTTGTTTATGTGATGATGAGTAAAGTAAAATATAGGTATGTGAGTTATTATCGTCTTCCGTGAGATTTCAGTTTTTCTTGTCGCTCTTTAATCTAACTACTACAAGCACCACTACAAATATGTAGGAATGTTGTAGTGATGACAGTTGCTAGCTGAGAGTTAAATAATTACCAAACGCAAAGCGTAAAAAACCAACTTCAGACTTTTATGGTTTTTTCGTGTATTCCATTGTCAGATCTGGACCAAATTTAAATGGGACCCCGAACCGAAAGCACCAGTTTTTACATCATCAAAATCGGTTCATCCAGCCGAAAGTACTGAGGTAACAAATATAAAAAAGGGGATTTGTTACCAACGTAAATAGAAATAGTAGTCAGGTTTATCAAACTTAACACAAATTCACTTTAACACTCTCTAAAATATTATGTTCAGAGAAGCTGTTGGCGACTGCCGAATACAGGCGTTTCTTATTTAATTCTTAAACATTGTTCCTTTTATGTTTTTATTTCCAATGACATGAAGTGTCACATTTGAGTTCATATTGGTTACGTGCACTAGGTTTAGTTGTATTTTTATTTAATTTTTATTGTAAACATTTAAATATACAGTTTTTAAATCTTAACACCATCGTACGCCTTTATTTCCCCATCCGTTTAATTATATAGTCTACCACTCGCTATCAGAAGCGCTATAATTATTTTCCAATAAGCCTTCTATTTATTTAACGAATACCTGGGGTTTTAGATTGAAAATAAAAAGAAAAGGACGCAATGCATTACAAAGTACTAATAATAAAATCTAACTATGCAAACGCAGTAAATATTCTCAAAAATGTATAAGCTTCTCGGAAAATCTATGTGGTATTTCCATGTTCACTTGTGACAAAATGATCTTTGGCTTCTATCTCTGTAATGATCATGATTCATGTATACTCAGAAATTTGTTATGTTATCGCTGTTGTATGGGTTTTTTTATTCACGGAATCGTAGTTGTGGGAGTAGGGCGTGAATAAGCTTTAGTTAAAATAACTCTTTAATCGGAAATTAGTCAATTTGCACTAATGTGTAATGATGAATACTCGAATTAAAAGTTGACTGGCCCGATAGCTCAGTTGGTAGTAGCCCTGCCTTCTGAACTGTGGGTTGTGGGTTCGATTCCCACTCAGGACAAACATTTGTGTGATGAACATAGGTGTTTGTTCTGTGTCTGGGTGTCATATTGTATTCTATGTATGTATTTACAAACAAAAAAGTATCTAAGTATTGTATCAGTTATCTGGTTCCCATAGCACAAGTTTTGCTTAGTTTGGGGCTAGATGGCGTTGTGTGAGATGTCCACACATATTATTATTATTATGTATGGGCGTCGATTTATCGGACATTTCTTGGGTTAAGAACATAATCTACTATAATTATGCTTCTTGTTTATTGAAACCAAAGTCACCATACAGATTGTTCCGGGGAGTCCCAATGTTTTATTTCCTACAAAGTGAGTAAGGTCATCTCACCCGCGGCTTGTCTACCACACTACATCTATCCACATATAGTACCCGAGACTGTAAAAGTGTTAAATGTATATTTCAGAAGTCATAAAGAACTGGGTCACTTTTTGCCATGAAACTTATTTCAAAGCCGCAAATTACATTTAATAACAAAAAAACAATTATTTTCATTCTACTTGATTCCCTTTAACCTCAAAACTGTTTTATGATTCAATAATACCACCTAATCAAAAAAAATGACCACATAATATTCGTTCTTTTGTTCAATCCCACCACAGGGTGTTAAGGTTTTCGTGAAGGAAACCCCTTTCTTGCGGGGTTGCGGTCGAAATCATCACGCGACCTAACCTCGGAACTATTATACCACAGGCATTATAAGCAATGACGAGTTTTAACCGATTTGAAAACAAGAGATCGATCATTCAGACAATGTACAGCTTATTCAGCATTATCATTTTAAACATACTGGGTTGTCTGGAAGAGATCGCTTTAAGCGATAAGACCGCCCATTGTGACACTTAATTCTTAAGTTTGTACCTGTAAATTGTTCTTGTAATATGGCGTTTCAATAAAGAGTTTTATCTATCTATCTCTCATACTGGTTAGTGTAAGTAACCTTGATGGTGCAGTCATAAGATTATTGATCTTGATGACTAATTGTAGATGTTTTTCAGTTAATCTGAAATTTATTTTATTGGGTAGGCCATCCTGAAAAAACGTTAAAATTATTGATATTTTTAATAATTTCTTATTTCAATTGACGCAGGTGTGAGTTCTCGGAAGTTCATCTAACGCCACTGAAAACTGTTAATGTTATATGTTCAATTGTTTTTAGCGGAATTCATTTTATTTCATAAACATTTAAACATTGCTATAACCAAACGTAAATAGAATATACCTAGACAAAATCAGGCAACTTTGTATGGGATTTTCATAAATATGAAAATTCCAGTTTTACTGATTTAGTAATTATGGAAAATTTGTCGAAGAAACGCAAGTCAAGTCATGTTACCCGCATTAGACTAAACATTTGACAAAATCAGGCAAATTTGTATGGGATTTTCATACAATCCCATACAAAGTTGCCTGATTTGTCAAAAGTTTAGTCTAATGCGGGTAACATGACTTGACTTTTTCCTTTGACAAATTTTTCATAAGTACTAAATCAGTAAAACTTACATAATAATTACTACTTGGTTAATTTTTCTATAGACAAATAGAAAGCGATATATTTATTTTATTAAACTCTAATAATTGCAACTTGAGCGACAGAACGATAGCGTGTCTAATAGGTCGCCAGCGCGGTCGCGACACGCGCGCCTTTTGATATCGTAGCTATTTTGTTGAACGCCCCGTTAATGTCCTACAAATGCAAAATTAATTTAGAAATACCGCGTGCTGTTTGAATTAAATTGATTGAAATGGACTTTTTTCCATTAACTATTCTTTTAGTTCGCTTAAGTGTCTATTCTTCCAGTCAGAGGTGTTTTTTTTTACTAATTCAGTCATTTAACCAAATTAGAAATTACGTCGCTACCGATCATAGAGATATAGTAGAGAGTCAGTTTATAGCGCTCATTTCCTAACGTTGGTAAACTCAAGCATTTTTTGCTTTGGTTACCACTTAGATGGGTGACCGTGTTGAAGGGCACGCGAAGCCGTTGGTCCACTGCACTGCGCACATCATCCTGAGACATCAGCACAATCTGGTAATAAGATTACTCGACTGTGAGAACAGATCATAAAATCTCAATTGCCCAGTAATTTCACTACAGTAATTACACACTGTAATTTACAATGCCCTTCAAACTGGAACACAGTAGTGCTTGCACACTACTGCTTTCGGCAGAATAACTGGCAAAGCCTGGTATCTATCTAGACAAAATTTGCAGAAAAGTCCTACCACTTAGTAAAAAGCATGCTCACTTTTCTGTCAAAAAGAACATTAAGAGTCCCTGACTTAAGACCCTGCTATTCGATTCGCAAGCCACCTTAACAAGATAATCAACAAGATTAACAATCACTTAAAAACAAGCTCTTACACCTGCATTATCGCCACAACGAACCATCAAATCGCCATAAACGCCATAAGGCTCATAATTACGAAGAGAATCGCACCGTAACATAATAATTAAAAGTGTACAATTCCGACCATTTAACGGAACGTTAAACAATATCTCTGTACAGTCGTGTGGAAATGCGAAAGAGATTAATATGACCCGCTGGTAGGAATTTCTATGAAACGCGCTTGGGGTATGCGCTGTAGTGAAAGATGGAATGGACTTCGATATGCGACAGTTTATATCGATATGGTTTGTTTCCAACTCGGAACGTTCAATGAAGTATATATACATTTAATGATTTTAGCTATAAGTACTCATTGTTATATTTATTAATTCCATTTTGTTTTAATGTATACTCACCTCTTTTAAGAAAAGTAATAATATATGTTTTAATGTTAATGAATGACGTGCCGAGCTATTCATTTACCTGATGTTAAGCGACACGGCCCCTCTTAGTATTTGCAGTGTCACTCGGAATTCTACTTTAATATAGAGTTTCGCGTGACACAGCACTGCGCACGTCATCCTGAGACATTAGCACAGTTTAGTAATAAGATTACTAGACTGAGATCAGATCACAGTGATAATAAGACTTTATGATTTATTCTGCCACCAAGCAATACAAAGCAATAGCAAATACTACTATACTAGTTTGGAGGGCAACTGTAGCTAGTGAAATTTAGTAATTTCACTAGCTACAGCTACTAGCTACACTATTTCTTGGCGGCAGAAGAACTGGCAAAGCAATGGTATCTACCTAGACGAACTTTGCAGAAAAATTCTACCACCTAATGAATAGTTTAGTCATTTCACAAATTCAGCATTTCATTTTCTGTTTACAATACTATGAACGTACCGTCTGAGTTGCATATTGCCGCTAGTTGTTGTCTTGCAGTACATCCCAGGCTTTACGCTCGCAGCGTGCGCGATGCGTGTGACAGTTGAGAGTTTGCCAAAAACGTTAGCGCGAGCAACTCGACGGCGCATTAGCACAGCGGGTTGGATTCCGACAGTAGAACATTACGGTTTGGTAGCTTTTACGCTGGGGAATGTTCTAGAAACGCTGGCGTAAACGAACGTTCGACAGTAATGCAGTAGATCTCCCTGAATGGAACCACCTGCACCTGCGTAATTGGTTTGAGATAGCTATCAGTTTGCTTCATAGAACATTTACATAAATTTTGAATAATAGAGACGTGTCTCTACTAACAAGAGAATCTGATAGAATGTAATACGAAAAAATCTATAATAAAATCTATATTAAAATAAACCTATATACAATGTAATACGAAAGGAAAGTGATCAAACCAATAGATTCTACATATCGGTTTGGTCACTTTCCTATGATATATATAATTAGATATATTTATCGTAACATACACTATGGCAAGTGATCAAACCTATTTTATTATCCTAACATACACGACGGAAAGTGATCGTGCCTATTTAATTATCGTAACATACACTATGGAAAGTGATCGTGCCTATTTAATTATCGTAACATACACTATGGAAAGTGATCGTGTCTATTTAATTATCGTAACATACACTATGAAAAGTGATCGTGCCTATTTAATTATCGTAACATACACTATGGAAAGTGATCGTGTCTATTTAACTATCGTAACATACACTATGAAAAGTGATCGTGCCTATTTAATTATCGTAACATACACTATGGAAAGTAATTGAGCCTATTTAATTATCGTAACATACACTATAGAAAGAAACTTTGGCATCAGGACAAAGTCAAGTCATATGTACCTTGTAACTTTAAGAAGTTGAAATGCTTAAGCAGAGAAGATAGAGAAGTCAGGTGCTTTCAAAATTCTGACATAAGGGCTCACCACTTGTCCACCCGCAGAGAAAGACCGACCAAAATTACCGTTTCTCTATGGGTCCATAGAGAAACGGTAATTTGTAGAGATGTATCCTGATACATCTCTCTGATACGCTGTACCTGTACAGCGATGCTAGGGATAATTAGTGTGAAGTTAATCAAAAGTTTTCGGAATTCACAGTATGCGTCATTAATGGCCTTATTAATAAAGTTAATTTTAACGCTCTGGTCTTCGATGACGGACCACCAACCCTGATCAGGTCAGCTACCCTTGCCCGTCTCAAGGTCACATCACTTGGATGTTAATAAGCATACGTCTGTTTGTCTGCCGTGTCTGCACGGTTTCCTGTGTTTCCATCAATTTGTGAATTCGATATTATGCCTGGCTCAGTGTATATCAGGTCACTTGTATACAGGTTTGGATATAAAAATATATTTGCTCTAATTTAAAATCTGTGTTTGCCTTACAAAGTGTGTTTTACCATGTACTTTTATTACTCGAATAATCAAAAGTCATCATCTCAGCTCGAGACGAATTCAGGTGATCTCCAAAGTCTACTCTAAACTAGCGTATTTCATTCACATCCGAATTATTATTTTTCTGAAATTTACGGCTTTATTTATGAAATTTTGTAAAGTGGTTTTTTTACTGTCGATAGGTTTGCGTTTGTCTACATCTCACCTGATGGTAAGTGACGATGAAATCGAAGGGTGAGGTGACGCTTACCCAGAAAAAACCTATTTACTCTTGTCTCAAAGACACCCAAGTTGTAGGCGCCAAGCTCAAGTATCAATCTCCAAAGAATAAGTAGACCTACGAATCAACGAGTAGATTTTTAAGCCTAACATAACCCCTTTTGGGTCTAAGCTGAAAATCAGCATAGGATGTCTTCGATGACCAGCAAAATGCTGAGCCGACACCTTTTCGATACTTGTTTTTTTATTTGTTATGTGCATATTATGTATTTATTTTTAAATTAATATAGCTTGTTTTTGCATTTTAATTTTAGGGAAGTATTGAATAAATGTCTTTGTATTTCTATTTCTATTACATTTTGAAGTGATCTATCTATATAGACCTATCCAACCTATCATCAAAAATCTAAGCGGGATTCGAACTCCGCATATTTAGCCTAATGAAGAATTTATCGAGAGGAGGTAAATAGAACAGTAGATAAAATACCGCTTAACTGTTGCACACTGTGCAAGCCTCAAGGTTCCAAGATGGCGCACACGAAATAATCTCATCGGTACGTGTCTTACATCAAAAGGAAGTGCACCGGTTATATTTGGCGCGAAATGTAAACTGCACTTGCTGTTTATCTGTAAACAGTTTCCCAACTGAACCGCTTTCGGGTGAACAACCACGATAATAGAAACTTGGATTTCGCAGTTTCGTTTGTAATCGAACTAGTATAATATATTAAGTAGAAAGCCTTGGCTGCGTTCTTCAAAAATGTTTCTAAGAAAATGTATAATTCACGAATTAAAAACATCTCAGCTAATTTGAAATAACGTTGAAAGATATTACTATCTAGAATAACTCCGAATAAAAACCTGTATTAGTAGGCTATTTGACTTCTATTCAAAATGAAGAAATAAATATTACTGTCATAAAGTAGCTTAAACATGAATGAAATAATTGAAAAAATAAGTACAATCGGTAAATAAATCACGGAGCAGTACGCTTTTAAAGTTTCTGGAGGGGCATCGCCTGTCTCTTTCTCGCAAAACAGAGATCGTGCGGAGCTTCCTCATAGCTACTATGACGCTTGTTGTGAGTCACATGCCAAAGGAATTGTATGTCGACTTGTCGAGCTACCATAGAGGTACCACAACTTAGTAATGAGTTACAATGAGGACTGGTAACTGACGTCACTGCGTGTTTGAGCTGTCTCTTTCTGTTTCTGTATTTTAAAATGCCTGCAACTTTGTTATTTTAATAAATATTTAATATTTGTTTTCGCGATTGTCTTTTTTTGAGGTATATTATTTATTTATGCAATAAAAATATAGCAGTCATATAGCCTATTGCATTAATAAGTCGGTAAAATAATAAACCGTTAGCCTAATTCTCCCGTACTTTATATAAACAGAATAGTCGCTTGCGTGAATATGTGTAAGACAATTAGTGGCCACTTTGTACCAAGATCCACGACTGTATCCAACTTGCTCCCAATGTAAACTGCATCGCCTGCCAAGGTTAGGATCCGCTCGTATATTAGATGCTCTTCGTTTTTGACGTTGTCAAATTACAAACAGCGCCGGACGCTGGATTTAACGAAAGATTCGAATATGTTTCCGTGTTTAATCACAAAACGTAGCCCTTATTTTCACAATTCTGACTTCGATGCAGTGAAGTTTCCTATGGCTCATCACTTGGTTGCTATTTTAGTTTGAAAACTATCGTGAGTATGCCACAATGACGTGTCAATTGACGTGAATTTTAGCCGTTATTTTAATTAAAAATAGGTTGCTATTTCTTAAAAAAAAAAAAACGCTAGAAAAGTTTTGGGTAACTAATACGATCTGGTTCATTTGTCCACACTCTAAAATAATTTTACAGTTATAACCATCAATGTAGTTGGATTCGAAGTACACATTAAACTCGAAAACTCCTCATCAGATCTTGATACAATTGAAATGAAACCAAAAGAAAAACACAATAATATATAATAACGCAATAAGTATAAATAGTAGTTAATTGTGACAAATATAGAGCGCTAAGTAAAATTGCCTATCTTTTTTTACACAGAGTTGTTTAAGACAATATAGAGCCTTCCACTAATGAAGTAATTACATTAATGGTAAAAGTAGTAAAGTTTATTTTTGTAGCAATTAATCCATCTCCGCTCAAGTATCTACGCAGAAAACAAATCATTTAAAACCCGGAAGCTTCAACTGGCTCGTTGCCAATCCCTGTACAAGGTACATAGAAATGCTTTCTGTCATACATCGCTTGATTAACATAAAACATGCGCTTGCGCACGCTAGAATGGTCTTCCGGATTTTTTCATACTTACCTATAGCGGAATTCCAGCCCGCATGGCATTGAACACTCATTGTCAATGTTCAGATAATAGCAGGTTTTTTGCACCGTCTGTACGTTTAACCGACTTATTTTTTTCTTGTTGATAAGAGTTGAAATTTTACTGTTCAAGGTGATGCCAGTAATAGTTTAATAGTTGAAAAAAACTTGTTTCTGGTTAATTATTTTATATTTTGTCATATGGCGCCAATATTTTTACATTATGATTTACAATACTTGCGTATAATTTTTACAAAAGTGATTTTTGCCACAATGAATGGCTTAAATTATCACTTTTTTCAAACGACTTCAAAATAAGAGGAATTTCTCAATTCGACTATATTTTTTAATGTTTGTTACCTCAGAACTTTCGAACGGATGAACCGATTTTGATGATACTTTTTTATTTGAAAGCTTTTTTTTTATTTTGGTTTGATCATTGATCAAGATCGGATGAGTAGTTTTTGAGTTATTTAATAATCTGTATTTCGACTTTAACTACATTGATGATGTTTTCAATGCGGTGGGATTGAAGACGATTAGACGCTTTTTTTAAAGGAATTATGTTATTACGCATGCCCGCAGCTTCGCCCGCGGCGTGGCCTATGGGAAAATAATTTAACCACCTATTTCACCCCACCGAGAGATAAGATAAGATCTACCTGCATGCCAAATTTCAACCCGATCCGTCCAGTGGTTTGGGCTGTGCGTTGATAGATCACTATGCCAGTCAGTCAGTCAGTCAGTCAGTGACCTTTGAGTTATATATTTAGATCATTTATTATTTATATCTACCATTAACATTACGATTAAATATTTATATTTTGAGTCCAGAGAGAGCAGGTTGATCTAGTTAGGTTGATAACAATGATATAATAATAAACTCGATCTACCTGCTATTACATCTAGACTCTGGACAATTAATGTCCAAAGACACAGCACAAGACATGTGGTATTTTTTCACGTCTTTAATATTCTTTATGGCGCTTTTCATACTAAGAGTAATTACGATAAAGTTACATTCCAAGTAGTACTGACCGTCGCTAGTTACAAAAACAGCTATAAATTGGATGATGATGACATTGATGACATACCAACATCAATTTACAAACTAAGCATAAACCGCAAGAGAAGTCACACCACAAACTTGTACTCGGAGATGTGTAACAAACAATCGCTATTTGTCACGCCGCTCTGACATAACGTATGTGCATAATTACCAGTCGCCGTGGCTATGTGAACTGGCACCGCAGGCAAATGATTGAGAAATACGGACGTTGAAAAAACCCTGTAGTTAGCTGCAAAAGAAACAGTTAAGAAAACACTATGAGTTGGTAACTACAACTAGTACACGGCTAACACTCACGAGATACAGTCGAATAACTCGACCCGTGTTCGGGAAATATAGATTCCTATCCTCAAGGAGTACGCCTGTATCTCGTGAGTGTTAGCCGTGTACCAGTTGTATTTATAAATACTATACTCACGTCAGTTTCTATAAAATTATGCTATGAGTTGGCTTAGTAATTTGAACCGTTTTTCATACAAAACAAATAAAAGGGTATCTAGGTACTCCTGTAATTCAAGAAAATAATCTATGTAATAATATATTTCTATATTATTAGTATACCATGTCATTATTTATATTTACAAATTCATTTTACTGTTCAAAATAATTATTGCATTAAGTATTAAACAATAAGATGTTAACAATATTTTAAAATCAGTAAAATATCACAATAAAATTACTACGTCTAGATCTAAGTCACTTTTAACAATTTCAATTTTGACTCTATTTTTCATTTTCAGAATTTCATCTAAATATATTTGTTAAGGTAATTTTTTAAAAGAAATTTTTCATAACTATTAGACAATAACGTACTATACATTTCAAAACTTGGAAAATAAATTAACTGCAAATCCAAGCCTACTAAAAAATGTAAATGACCTACCACCGTTTTAACTTTCATAAATATATGCCATGTTGCATTCGCCTTCGGAAAAGGAAATTGTACACTTGATACGGTTCCCATTGCAATTATTCAGCCGAATAGACAATCACTATCTACAGACTTCAAAAGACAAAACAAAAGGAACCATAAACGATTGAAATAAAGTTGACGATATTTACTTCTTGATGGAATGGGTAATGTTGTTGGCAGAATGTAACTAATAGTGTATAAAATATGACATAGTACGTTTCAATTGCCAACTGAATAAGTGCAATGAACTCGGTACCTGTAATAAGAGTCCTATTAATATATAAAAATTTGAAAGAACTATTTATGTATTAAAAAAAATGGGATTTATTAATTAATACTAAACCTAAAATATTTACTAGGTTAGTAGCATGATTGTGATATTAAATCAGACTTAGTTATTCGCTCCAATTAAGAAATTAATTCAACGTAGGTGTACATTTGTACAAGTATACGATGCCCTTGAAAATCTAAATAAAATGAATTGCAGATTCAAATCACGCGTCCAGTGCAGTCGACCAAGACGCGTAAAGTGACACTTGATCTCTTCGGTATTTTACTGAAAGTCTCGTTTCACTACTACTCAAGGTCTATTAGACTAGAATACTCCCAAATTAGTATAAACAATAAACATAAACAAGCTTGACAAATTTCGCAAACGTACAACACTACGAATAGAAAAGGAGCGCCTCAAGGCAGCTTATTTGGGCCGTAATGTCAATGTCACTCAGATTGGAGCGGCTATAAACGAGTTAAAAGATATTAAAATCTATATAAAACATAAATGTAAGGGAATTGCGTATTGTTTTGTTTTACATTAATCTTTAAGTAGATTCAGGTCAAATTGTTTATGACCTGAGAAATTACGATGATCCCCGTATTTACGTCTTGAGCAACATTATGTGCGATAACGTTGAAAAACAGATACTGCGAATTTAATGCCGTAGAAACGATCATCGTTAGTCTCAAGATGTTGGCACTGTGTTTCTAAAGCAAGGATGTAGGTGACCTGTGTATTTTGAGGATTAATATAATAAACTAGGGACGGTACAGGTCAAGGTTGGTTGGCAATGGACGCTGTGATGATACAGTATTGTAGTGTTGTATTTCAATGATCGTAAAACTCAACTATCGTTCGTTTCAAAATGTTAGCACTATGTTTCTCAAGCAAGGATGTAAATGACCTATGTATTTCGGGAGATAATAAAATAAGCACAAGACAATACAGTTCAAGGTTGTTTGGCAGCAACCGAAGTTATGATATTTACAGAATCGTAGTGCTGCATGTATTTCGATGATAGAAAAGTCACCAAAATAGGTACTTAAATATAAAACGCTATGTTCAAATCCAAGCTATGCCAAAACTTTTAATCATTCAAAACCGTCAGCAAAATAGAGCACTTAAATAATTCTCTGCATTATCTATGAAGTACATTAATTTATGAATAATAAATTATGTACAATATTGTATATTTGATTATATTTAGCTATCCCTTAATAATATTTAACTTTATTTAAGTAGTTTTTCCTTTTCCTTTTCTTCTACTCGCACCACCTAGCTCCAGGACCTAAACTTTCGCCAGAAGGTGAAGAGGGCACTGTAGGAGGAGGAAAAGGCAGCAAGAGAGGCTCGTAGCCTGGAACTCAATCCTCTGATAGTGAACATTTTAAAAAAGTTTCTCGAGTCTTTATATTGATTTTCGTTTCTTCTTCCTACAAAGTGTCGGGAAAAGATTCTTTCTTTACCGAACTTTCCTGAAGAGACTCTGTGATGAGAATCGATAGGAGGACTTTTCCCAAATCCATTGCCATAATCTCCTTCATCTCCTTTTTCGATGAGTGATTATTTTCAAAATAATTGCGATCTGAGTTATTTTTAAAATGATCACTCATAAAACACTGCATTCAAGTTACGACTTATTGTATTTATGAATGTTGCAACGCAAATATGGCTGCCTTTTTATTTTGCAAAACTTTAATTAGGTATAGCGATTCATACTATATTTATAATAAAAATCCTTCACAGTTGGTTAAATTAAGTGGCGACAGAGTGCTCTGTGGTAATAGGTGATATTCGGTGACTGCCTCACATTTGATTGATGAATTTACATTATTTTATAATGTGGTCAATTACTGTTACAGTTGCACACACAAAATTGAAATAACTTTGAAATTAACTCCTTAATGACCCCTTTTTAAAAGCACAACATAATTATTTAAAAAGCTTTCATTATAACGAGTTATTTTACATTGAGTGACATACCTAGTCTATTTGAAATCTTATCTTATGTACACATTATCAAAAAAGTGCTTACTAAATTTAAATCTTGAGTTCATATTCACAACAATTTTTAATACTGTGTGATGATGCAGTATCTCGATTCACATCATCCACTTTAATCCTCAAAATCTTCTTTATGGCCTCCAATAAAGCACCGACTTCCGTAAGCCTGAAAGCATCAGCTGCCAAAGCTCATTTTACGGTTTTTGTAGTACCATGTATCTTTGCATACGTTACTGTAAAAATACGAAATGCGTTTTTTTTACATAGTACCAGTATTGGCGACAACAATTTTGCTTTTATGTTTTACTTCGATTTATATGGAGTTGTCACATTTTGGTTCTTTGGTTACGTGCAGTCGTTTTTTAGTTAATTTTTATTGTAAATGTTTTAATATACAGTTTTTAACCTCTTACACCATCGTACGCCTTTATTTCCCCATCCGCTTAGTTTTTACAGCCCACAGCTCGCTATCAGCCAGTATTGTATTACCATTCTACCAAGAGAAGGAGGTTTAATTTAGGTACAGTTTTGATTTTAGTTCAGGTTCTAGTTACATGCGAAATAAAATAATAATAAGATAAAAATAATAATAGTCTTGGGTAGCACCTTTTTCAGTAAAATGATGCAAGTATTATTTCTTCTTGGAGTAACGTATATTTTGAGCCCAGGTAAAGTAAAGCTGAAGATCAAGCCCTGCGACGTACCTTGGAGGAGAAATTATAATTAGCTATATAACAGTGGAATAGCGTAAGCCGATGATAATAATAATAATAACACCCTGCGATTACATCCATGAATCCTGGATCATAACTAAGATTTCCTGTGTCAAGGGACCCAGAAACTACAAGGACCATGGTCCCACAATACCCAGACTCAGAACAAGTATTTGCGCTTTTTTCACAGTGCACTCGTATATTCCCGTGACATGTAGGTAGTCTCGTAAAAAACCTATCAAAACATGGCAGACTTATTGTTAAATCGATATATTTGAATTTCAAAGTTCAAAGCAGAGCTTAGTTTTTATGCACCGCTCTAACTGAGCTTACGGTGGTCGGCGCGGACGTGATCCGACTTGTTGACAAATTGCCAAAGAATACGGTATTGTACAATACACCAGATAAAATACACTATTTATTATTGAAAGTATTTCTAATATTTTCAAAGGTAAAATAATCTTTTCTCATAAACTTTTCATAGATTTTCTTTAACAAGGTGTACCATTGTACAATGAATCGTTTAAGCACTAGAATGCAGCATCAAGTGTCTTGAAAACCAATAACTATCTCAACCGTCATGAAAGTCATAAATATCAGCATAGAATAATATATTATACTTACTATTACTATAAAAATAGTATAGTAATGTAGAAATAAAAATGAGTGTGGCTTAGACCACATGAGTGAAGTAAAACTTCTTTAGTTTACCTCCATCTATCGGCTAGTATAACTGTGTTTAATGTTAATGTCGACACCTTGATAATAATAAATTTTCATTTTGTCGGACATACCAATATAATATACATTTTTAATTTTGTTATGTTGACAATGGAAATCTACGTGAACCAACTTCAACTTCCATTCGCCTCGCATTCACCAGCTTACTCCCCAAGTCAAGCGTGCGTAAAGAAGTTTTACAAAAACTACACAATATACCTATACCAAAACAATAAATTTACCTTTGGTACTTTTATCACATCTGCACACAATTAGTATCCATATTCTATGCCGGAGACCCATATCGACTACAAATTGCACGGACTCCCACTCCTACCCGCACCAAAGAAAATAATATTGTTTCTTTGGCAAATATTTACCCGTTCTTTATTTCGTGTGTCTTTTACAGCGCTCCGTATACGGAACTCGAATATTGATGCTGGAGAATTAACGAAATACTGCTTAATATTTATTTTACTTATTAAGGCCTTTAAAATTTGTAGCATTACATAACGTTTAAGATAACAATGTACTTTCTATACACGTAATAATAGCTCCATAGAGTAATTTCGTCGATTAGTTTGTCGTGGATTCCGTTTTGATTTTGCTAAAACTAAAATACAACAAACAAATATGTAAGTAGTATATTAAAAAGAGAATAATCAAAAAAAAAAAGTTTGTCGAAACAACCGATTAGTTCAATATTTCCTAAACATTTTTTTTAATTTAGTGTCTTCTCCATCTGAAGAGCAGCAAGAACAAAACAAACTACTACTTTACTAGGTGATAGGAAGTTTCTGTAAAGTTCGTCTAGGTAGGTACCACCGCTTTGCCAGTTATTCTGCCGCCAAGCAGTAGTGTGCGAGCACTACTGTGTTCCCATTTGAAGGGCACTGTAGCCAGTGAAATCACTGGGTAATTTAATCTTTATGATCTGATCTCACAGTCGAGTAATTTTATTACCAGACTGTGCTGATGTCTCAGGGCTATGTGCGCAGTGCAGTGTCATTTGAAACTTTATATTCCGGAGTTCCGAGCGACACTGTTATGGGCGGCCGTGTCGTTTAACATCGATTGAACGACTAGCTCGTCACACCATTCACTAACACAAAAAAAATACACAGAAATATTGTTTTTAAATCAAATTTTCCGCTCTAGTATAAATTTTGTAACACAATTCTCAAATCAAGCAAACGAGATGCGGTCGCCGCTGATTACCGTCATCATGTCTAATTTTAACATTCTGTCAAAGGAACGAACTACTTTGTACTGGTGAACACAAAATTGATATGACAACTGAAAACAATTTTATAATTTTAAAATGCTTGTTTCTCTAATTGATATGCAGTTATTTATACCAATACTTCGGTACCTGGGTCTCTATGAGTCAAGGGTGAGTGGACATCTCAAAAAGAATTCAACCTTAGGCAAATTCATCCCTTGAATCTAATTTAAATAAATACTATAAAATAAATTCTATAGTCTAGCTAGACTATAGAAACACAAATTTGTATGGATTTGACAGTTTCAATACGCAGCTTTTTTTTCGTTTTGGCTCCACACTTTTGTGTATTTAGCCGTGTCAAGTAATCGATAATTTCTTAAGTTAATTAATGTATATATATGTGTGTAAGTCAAGTCCATGTGTTTACTTTAGAATTTTTTAAATTAAGAATTAATTATCTTGTTTTAATGCTATCAAAGGTTAAGATTAAAGGTTAAGGTTAAGATTTCCACCCTAAGGGAGAAGTTGTCAACGTAGGCGCATTTTATCGTAAAAAAAAAGTAACAAAGGCAAAGCGTAAAACCCGCCTTAGAAATGGAAGCACATGGGAAGCACCAGCTTTCAATTAAAAAGAATCATCAAAATCCGTGCACCCATCTGAAAGTTCTGGGATAACAAACATTAAAAAAAAAAATCGAATTGAGAACTTTCTCCTTTTTTGAAATCGGTTTAAACGTAGATACAACAACAAACAAGATGATGGTGCATAAATAAATAAATAAATAAATATCTGCGGACATTTCACACAGTGCCATCTAGTCCCAAACTAAGCAAAGCTTGTACTATGGGAACCAGATAACTGATACAATACTTAGATACTTTTTATTTGTAAATACATACATAGAATACAGTATAACACACAGACACAGAACAAACAGCTATGTTCGTCACACAAATGTGGTGGGAATCGAACCCTCAACCTGCAGTTCGGAAGGCAGGGATACTACCAACTGAGCTAACGTGCCAGTCGTACCATAATACTGGTAAAGCTAAAACTTTTCTTATATATTATTTATTATTATATTTATTACTACGGAAGCTAAATTATGTGTCTCAAAGTGATCTACTTGAGCATTAAAACGTTTATTAATTTTGTGTTGTTATGTATTAATATTAATGTATTATTGATTGTGTTATCAATCGTCACACAAAACTACAAATATTATATTATTTTTTAAATTTTAGAGGTCATATGAACTCGCATTAAAAACAAAGTCGACGGTACTGTAAAACAAAATAATAATAATAATGTTTTTCACGCAACTATACCTATTTGCCTGAAATAATAATTTAAGCAATCAAATAAAACAAGCACACTTATTTCATTATTATTTAACATGCAATGTCTTAGTTACTTACGCAATATGAATGAATTATTGAATCTATAAAATAAATAGCTTATTAGTTTGATTTTACATGCATCTGGTTGTTTTCAAGAGAGTGGACAGGCATTTTATAGAGAGTGCTACATCCGCCCGGTGACGCTGTAAAGGTTGGTAGAGACCAAGAGAACTAGCCCGTTCAAAAAAATCGTCAATCACATTGTTGTTTAACACCAAGAAATGTGGTCAAAAGCAAGCTTGTCTAGACTATTAATTTAATTCTCATGAATGAATACAATTTATTGTGTAATAACTTTCTGGTATTTCACTGCATTCCTTTTTTTTTTTCAAATTAGATGTAAGGCTGGTTTTATTGCAACGTTATTTCGAGAAAAAGATGTTTTAAAGTACTAAATATTGAGGACCTAAATCCTAGATCCCTAGGACGGAGTCGTTACGTGACATTGGCATAACGACCCTGAGACCTTTTTCAAAATTCTAAAATATCCTATTTTTGAACTGCAGACATTTTGGCTGCTTATTGCGGAATATCTAAACTTTTTCTCTCTTACTAGCTTTGAACTATCTAAGTTCACCATCAAGACTATTTTTTTATACTACTGTTTGTGTTTCAGACGCGTACATAATGGTTTGAGCTTTGAATCCCTACGCTATCTGAATGAATATATTTAATAAATATCTTTTTCTTGAAATAACATTACAATAAAGCCTGCGGCCAAATACAAAACACAATTACTAAAATCTTCACATGTAATTTGGAAATATAAGATAGATGTCCATGGCTTTGCATGCGTGGTTTTCCTACTTCCAGTTTATTGTTAAAATTGGTCAAACGCCTTAATCAGACTAGAGACATGCCGAGATAAATTATGATTCGTCCACGTGGACTCGGCGTTAAGGGGGCAACTGCTTTTTGCAGCATGTTTTCATCCCGAGACGCGAGTAGGACAGAAAGAAACAAAGCGTGTATATTAACATTAATAAGTGTATTGTAATAAATGTTTTTTTCTCATATTTACATATAAAAGGTTGCGGAAGAGATCACTCTAAACGATAAGACCGTCTGTACTAGTATTAGTTAATTAAGTAAATTTCTTTTTATAAAATTATTTTTGTACGGTGTACAATAAAGTGTTGATCTATCTAATCTATCTATAAAACAATGTATCTACTTATAGTACATTCTAAACGTTAAGACCGTGTGTACTATGTACTACCTGAACCTGTATGTATGAACTAGTGTATTAGTTAATTAGTAAAGTAATTAGTAGTAAGTTTTCTTTTTGTAAAATTATTTTTATACGGTGTACAATAAAGCGTTGATCTATCTATAAAACAATGTATCTACTTATAGTACACTCTAAACGATAAGACGGCCTGTACTATGTACTACCTGTACCTGTATGTATGTACTAGTGTATTAGTTAATTAGTAAAGTAATTAGTAGGA
This sequence comes from Ennomos fuscantarius, assembly GCA_905220475.3. Lineage (NCBI taxonomy): Eukaryota > Metazoa > Arthropoda > Insecta > Lepidoptera > Geometridae > Ennomos > Ennomos fuscantarius. The sequence goes on from HG992040.1 coordinate 13,642,823, forward strand.
AGTTTTCTTTTTGTAAAATTATTTTTATACGGTGTACAAGTGTTGATCTATCTGATCTATCTATAAAATAATGTATTTACTTATGCAGAAATAATCCAAATTCGGTGATCTCCACGGATGTGCGTGCGACGGATTTGCGCGAGGTCATCGATCCGACAGTCGGTCAAGGTTTTTATCACGACTAGTACCGACTGTTATCGCTAGATGGCGCCACTAGATGCTTAAATCTGAAACGTTACTGGCGGGCGTGAGATAAGTAGACAGAGTTACTTGACTTAGGGGTGATTTTTCATTAACTGGACAAAGATAATTCGAGTTACAAATTATAAACCGCCTAAAATAAAAAACAATAGCTTTTTAAGTGTTCGCTTTACAAATACCACATTTTATTTTCACTGTGCTTTGTTTTATCCGATGAACAACTTTTGTCAAATTATTGAAAAACCGCACCTTAATTGATATTTTAGTGGAATATTAGCGAGTTATTAATAAACGAGTAGACCGTACTAAATTATACTGTTCTAAGATTCATATAAAAGGTCCTATAAAAGTGTCATCCAACAAGCTTTGGATAAAGCTCATTGCAAACCATGATGAAAGATTGTACGGAATTGGTTGTATGCCAGAGAGTTCTAGGCGAAGTATTGCAATTATATGCACCTAATGTGTAAGCGTAAAGATAATCAGTGTGTAATAATAATAATAACAACAATAATAGCGCCCAACGATCAAATACGTAGTTATGCATCCCCCTCGCCCTCCTATACTGTAGAGAGGGGGCACACTCAGCAGGAGCTATGTGCGCTAATGCTGACTAGGTTAAAATAGAGCAGTAAGGTAATTATAAGGTTTTAATTCAGAATAAATTTGGCCTCCACATCGGCTGGACGTTCTCAATTAATTTGTATTTTAATTTTAATTTTTAAAAAGCCAAATACCTAATACGCAAGTTTGACTGGCGCAGCCGGTAGGATATTCATAAATTTAGAAGCTGTGCTGTGCGTCTCGCTTTATTCGGGTGTCTAAATTCGCCTGATTCCGGGAAACGCGGCGCGATTAGCTTTATATTGAATCCGCGAACCAAAGAAATAAGTCAACGGGATACGAGGCTGCTGAGCATGGGACCGGTCGGTTGGTGAGTACCCCTTTTCGCCATCCTTACCATTTCCTCCCCATGTTTTCATGTAAATTGTGTTATTTTTGAGATAAATATTTGCTCATTATAACGTACATCTGGTGACTTGATATAAAACTCTATTCAGTGTGCCACTAGCGATAAGACATAGTCATAACAATAAATGCATAGAGCTAATGATATATAGACATGACAAACTTTTAAATCTTTTTAATTGAATTAATTGAAGTATAAAATTAAACTATAATTTTTGGTCTCAATATTGATCATTGTGTTAATTTTAAGTGAAATAAGTGTAATTGAAGTGAATTGAATAGTGAATTTTACTGAATTTCATATAATTTTATAATTTTTACAAATTTACTTAAATTATGTTAATAATTAATCCATTCACTTTACTTGTACTTATACTATTGCTATATTGTGTTTTTTATGTGTGACTATTTTGCGTGATTAAATTCGTGTACTCTCTAAACATATGAATAACTCTAACGTAAGAATGGTTGATCTTGTTAATCCGGTAGTACAGATCCCATGCGAAATATTGAACATAATCCCTGTTTTCGGAGGGGACAAAAGACTATTGAACTTATTTTTGCGCAAAAGTGAATATGTTATAGAGAAATATAGAGGTAATGACGTTCAAAATTTATATGTGTACCATGCCATTACGAGCCGACTTGTAGACAATGCAGCCGCGCTCTTATCGGAACGCGAGGATGTTTTGTCTTGGCCTGTCTTGAAAGAACTGCTAAAACAGCATTTTGGAGATCCGCGTAGTGAGGAATGTATTAACATTGAACTAGAATCTATAAAAATTAAATCAAGTGAATCTTATTTGGACTTTTGCAATAGAATTCAAAGTGTAAGATCCTTATTACTTTCTAAAGTAAATGCTTTGGACGATGCGGAATTAAAACGTGCTAAAACCGCCATATATAATAATACATCTTTAAACGTATTTCTCTACAACTTACCTGAAAATTTAGTCAGGATAGTAAGATTAAAATCACCTCCGACTCTAGAGGATGCTCTGAGTGTTGTACTTGAGGAAGTGAACTTTCACGACCAGTATACCATGCGTAATAAGATCTACGGTAGCGGTACCATCACCTCTAGACCGCCTCTACCAGCTATTCAGGGTCAAGGCTTTAGATTTCCGACTCCATCACAAAATAGTACGCCACCTAAATTTATTTTTGGTAATCAACCTGCACCTGCATTGTATAAGATGCCCCAAGTTACACAAGGGCAACAACAGAATTTCGGTTACCGCCCACAGTTAGGCTACCGCCCGCCTCAGTTCGGTTATCGTCCACCACAGTTCGGTTACCGCCCGCCTCAGTTCGGTTACCGACCACAGCTAGGTTACCGCCCACAATTTGGTAATAACCAGCCACAACAACCAGGTTTTAGGCAGAACCCTGGTATGACGCCACAACAGTTCGGGTACAAACCACCTCAGGTTCAACCCCCACGAATACAATCCTCTGACGTAACAATGAGGACAGCGCCGCCATTGCCGCGCGATGGTTTCAGACTAAATGAGCTTACCTCATCTGAATGTGACGTAGAACAGTATTATGAGTACTACGGTGACAATGAACTTGACAATCACGACAACATGTGTTACTACGATGACATGACCTTCGAAGGTCAAGGGCATGACGATATGACGTATGAGACACCACAACAGACTGACTCACTTCGAGTTCAAGGTCAACGAGAAAATTTTCCCATACGAGCCTCAATACAAGACAAGAAATGATAGAGCTAAATTGCGACCCAACACTTAAGCTGCCTTACATTTACATCCCCGAAATAGATGCAAAAATGATGATAGATACAGGTAGCACAAGGTCATTTCTGAGTCCCCGCAAAGCTTACCAGTATTTTTGTCAGGATATTAGACACGAACCTTTTGAAGTAGTTAGCACCCACGCATCTAGCAGACACAGTGAAGTTATACACATCCCACTTTTACCGACTTTCGAAAGTAATGATAGACACAAGTTCTATTTGTACGACGTTGATTCGCGCTATGATGGATTAATTGGTAACGACTTATTAAAACAATTAGATGCAATAATTGATCTCAAACATCTGGTTCTTAAAACCAAAACCACTTGCATTCCAATTATAAACAATAATCTGGATTATGTAATTCGACTCGACCCGCGATCAGAACAACGCGTAAAGTTACCCACAGACCAGCATTCTGGTGACGCTATCATTGACTATAAAGAATTTGGTTCTGGTGTGCGAATGCCCAGTGCCCTGGTGAACTGTGTGAATGGCTACGCCACGACAGTTATCCAGAACACCCTAAATAAACCCATGGTACTGACTATTACACAACCCTTAGAGGTTACAAAATATCAAAATATACAATGTGAACTTAATTTTACTACTGACACAAACGACATACAGACGGACAAACTACTTGAACAAAACTTAAGTAAACTCAGACTAGACCACACTAATGACGAGGAACGTAACAAAATTCACAGACTGTGTTTAGAATATAAAGATATTTTCCACTGTGACGAATTACCCTTAACCTTTACTAACCAAGTGAAGCACAAAATCCGTACAAAAAACGAAGACCCGATCTTTGTAAAACCTTACAGACAAGCCCCGGCACAAGCCGATGAAATTAATAGACAAGTGCAAAAATTATTACAAGATAATGTTATTCAGGAATCTCATTCTCCATGGAATGCCCCAGTGCATTTAGTGCCTAAGAAAATAGACGCATCTGGAGAACAAAAATTTAGAATGGTTATTGACTACAGACGACTCAATGACATTACTATTGACGACAAATACCCACTACCTAACATCAATGACTTATTTGACAAACTAGGTAAAAGCGTATACTTTAGTACAATTGATTTAGCCAGTGGTTACCACCAAATTGAAGTAGAAAAACAGGACAGACAGAAAACCGCCTTTAGTACGCAGAACGGACATTTCGAATTCCTTAGAATGCCTTTTGGACTTAAGACAGCACCCGCAACTTTTCAACGGACTATGGACAATGTACTACGAGGACTGACAGGACTACACTGTATGGTTTATCTTGATGACGTAATCATTTTTTCGACCAGCTTAGAACAACACATACAAAAACTACGACTAATTTTTGACCGACTTAGAGAGACAACCTTGAAGGTACAGTTAGACAAATCCGAGTTCCTACGTAAGGAAGTGCTCTACCTCGGGCATACTATAACTAAAGACGGACTAAAACCTAACGACGACAAAATAAAAGCTGTAATGAACTTCCCACTACCTAAAACAACGACAGAAATTAAAAGTTTCCTAGGACTTGTAGGATACTACCGCCGTTTTATACCTGATTTTGCGAAAATTACACAACCACTGACGACTTGCTTGAAAAAGAGAAATAAAATTATCATAGACCAAAATTACCGTGACGCATTTAATAAGTGTAAAGAACTATTGACTCACGCACCGCTATTACAGTACCCTGACTATGACAAACCGTTCATACTTACAACAGACGCATCAAACGTAGCGCTAGGCGCAGTTTTGTCGCAAGGACAAGTAGGCAGTGACAGACCAGTAGCGTATGCGAGTCGTACCTTGAGCGACACAGAGTCTCGGTATAGTACAATTGAACGTGAATTACTAGCAATCATCTGGGCAACTAAACATTTCCGACCATATTTATACGGTCGCAAATTTTACATTTATACTGACCATAGGCCCCTAGCGTGGCTTAATTCTTTGAAAGACCCAAACAGCAAACTGACCCGCTGGAGGTTACGCCTTCAAGATTTCGACTTCGAGATCATATATAAAAAGGGCAAGCAAAACACCAATGCAGATGCCCTCAGTAGAATCAAGATCAATGCCATAGGTTCAGATGATGATGGAAATTCGATGAGAGTGAATGTGGATGAGAAAGAACTAAAGCTTCAGCAAGAAATGAATGACGTAGTTCAGCGTATAGTACAGTTGACGAATGACAAACCAGAACGACATAACTCTTCAACTATTAGCATATCAGACTCAAGCAGAACTGCCTCTATAAGCCCAGTAGCATCTGCAACAGATTCTGCATCAGAAACCACTGAATTAATTTCTCTTGAGGCCCCTGTATACGCACCATCAGCACAAAGTAGCAAATCACAGACTATTCATTCAGCACTTGATCTAGACTCTACAGGAATACCAATTTTGCACGAGGCTATTGACAATAAGCCAAACCAAATTTTAGTTTTCTCCTGGTTTAAGAACGATATTCAAGTAAAAGATCTTTCTCGAGAAAAACATAAAATTCTGGAAGTTTTCTTACCAACCAATAACCCAGAATTAATTAAAAAGTTTTTAAAGGAATACATTAGACCAAAGATTAAATATTTTATTTATTTTGAGGAAGATGAACATCGTAGACAGTTTAGTAATACAGTTATAGGATTGTTTAGGAAAGATACAGTAAGACTTTATGAATGTACGGAACGTGTGGTATATATTGATGATGAAAGTGAGCAGAAAGCTATAGTAAGTAAATATCATGAAGGGAAGACCTGCCATCGTGGCATCAAAGAGACATTAGTAAAGCTTCGTAGGAGTTACTGCTGGAATAAAATGGAAGAGACAGTAACAGCAATGATTAACGCATGTGAAGCTTGCAGAAAGATGAAGTATGATAGAAAGCCGTTAAAACCTGTAATGCAATTAACACAGACACAAGATGCCCCTTTCCAGGAGCTATTCATTGATCTTTTTACAATAGAAGGCAAAAACTACTTGACTATTATAGACGCATTCAGCAAGTTAGGACAAGCTATAGAAATATCTAACAAATCTACACCAGAGGTAGTTAGAGCTCTTATGAAATACTTTACTTCTACGGAATCCCTAAGAAAATAAGCTCAGACCCAGGAATGGAATTCAATAATGAACTGATGAAAGAATTCCTATGCCTACATAAAATCGAGAGGCACATAGGTACCATTAATAATCCAAACTCAATGGGTTTGATCGAACGATTTCATTCAACTCTTATAGAGATATACAGGCTAGCAAAATATGATCAGAAGTGCACCGACGCAGCGTCGGTCATGACCTATTCAATTATGAGCTACAACCACACAATACATTCAGTTACAGGCTTAACTCCATTTGAAGTAGTATTCGGACATACAGACACAGATAGCCCCTACAACATTGAGTTTGAAAAATCCTATACACAACAATTAGTAAAAGATCATGAAAAGCGCACTAAGCATTTGTACAAGCATTTAGCTGAAAAGATGGCAGCTAGCAAGGAAAGGATAAGGGAAAAGAGAGGTGGTGAAGCAGATATAGAACTTAAGCAAGGGAGGACTGTGTATGTGAAAGACGTAAATAAAAGAAAGAGTAAGGACAAAGCTAGATATAGTAAGGCAAAGGTTATGGATGTGGTTGAAAGGAATGTGGTCCCAATTAAAGTAGGTGTCAGAAGTACTAAGGCTCCATTAAAAAACATAAAACGCCCTCCGCAGGTGGTGCGTTCTGATGCTAGCGACGCCAGTAGTCGCTCTCCAACTGCAATCACTTGAAGGAAACCCCGGTATCCTCCCGGTAAAAGAAGGCCAGGCTTATGTCCAAATAGACAGCTGGACTATTATTAAAACTATTAACTTAGACAATATTTATAATGACTTAAATTTTATTACAACAAAATTCGATGAATTTAAATTAATAGCGTTAAACAAACCGTTTCCCCATGACTTTGTTAATATGTTAATGCACGCAGAGTATCTACGCGATTTAACAATAGATAAATTTAAGCAATTAATTCCGCAGCGTTTCAAGAGAGGCATGCTAAACCCACTGGGGTCGATCATAAAAATTGTAACTGGCAACCTCGACCACGATGATGCTCTCAAATATGATAAAATAATATCTGAGATAAAGCATGATCAAGTAATTAATTCAAAAAAATTAACTATAGTCTCTACAATGCTGGATAGCTTTATTAATACAACAGAAGTCATGAAACAAAACTCTATTATCCTAGACACACGCCTTAGAAAAGTCGAAACAAGTTTGCAAGACGTGGTCGCTAAAGAAAATAATTGGATCCTATCCTCGTACATTTTGGGATTGTACAGCTTATTTATAAGTAACTTCCGTACTGTGTTTATTAAGTTAAGCGAAATTGAGACCGCATTAGCATTAAGTAAAAGCTCTATATTACACCAGTCTATTGTAAACTCTACAGAACTATTGTATCATTTACAACTGATATCTAATATTGGCACTTTGGTATATGAACCTAACGAATCTAATTTGATAAAAATTGAAGAAACTATTTGTATAAAATCATTTGTAAAGAAAAACCAGATTACGTTTATAATGGAAATTCCCCTTACCGATAATCGTACTTACAACTATTACAAAATGTATTCCTTACCTGTGTTCCATGAGCCTGAAAATATAACCCTAGCAATATTTCCTAAATACCCTTACCTTTTGGCGAAAGGGACGAAATACTTACCAATTGCGAAACCCTGTCGCCCTCTGGCCGCTGGAGATCGTTTCCTCTGCGCTGATGATAATAGAGCTCTATACCCTGGGCTCACCTGTGCGGAGCAGCTCATGAAGTTTGACAAAAACCTTACCTGTTGTAAGCAGCATCCAGTTCACATAGAAGATGTGAAGATACAGAAAATTAACTCTGAAAATTGGATACTCTACACGAAAACAAAGACAATGCTCTCGAAACATTGTGATGGCGAAATCTCCAATCATCCTGTTCTGGGGACTTACGTCATCACCCTCGACGATCCTTGTGACGTGTTAGTCGCAGGAATACGGATGCGGCGCCACCGTGTCTACACAGAGACGGAAGCAGCGATACCGCTACCTATAATTAACCTCCCGCAGCTACCTGTGAACGTGAACCTAACGAGTGCGCGTGCACTTAATATGCGAGATGTTAACCTCGACGAAGTGAAATATATGTCATATGCGTTGAAAAATAGTGAAGTGATCGAAAGTGCTATTGATAAAGAAACAGACTCTACATTCAGTGTTTTAGTATATGCCACTATGGGCCTCGTAATTTTAATTTCTACTGTGTTTCTAATATATGTGTTCCGTAATAAAATTGTATTGTATTTAGGAAGTTGTCGGAATAATTCTCAAATCGAACATTCCGATAACTTCACTCTTAGGGAGGGAGGAGTTATGCATCCCCCTCGCCCTCCTATACTGTAGAGAGGGGGCACACTCAGCAGGAGCTATGTGCGCTAATGCTGACTAGGTTAAAATAGAGCAGTAAGGTAATTATAAGGTTTTAATTCAGAATAAATTTGGCCTCCACATCGGCTGGACGTTCTCAATTAATTTGTATTTTAATTTTAATTTTTAAAAAGCCAAATACCTAATACGCAAGTTTGACTACGTAGATCCAGGACCCTAACTAGGATTTCCTACATACATCCTGGACCCTAACTAGGATTCCCTGTGTCTAGGGGCCCAGAAACTACGAGGACCAGACACTGAACAAATATTTGCGCTTTTTTTGAGCACAAATAAATAAAATAATAAAAAAATAAAATAATAATAAAAAAAAATACTTATTTGTGCTCAAAAAAAGCGCAAATATTTGTTCCGTGTTTTTATCACGACTAGTACCTCGATTCGGAACAAGTGTTCCGTCGCGGGAATCGAATCCAGGCCCTGAGCCGATCTGCTCAACCAAAGCAGCACTTTTTAAAATGTAAATTATTTGAACTGTAAATCCATGCATATCCTAAGCAATATGTGCATCTCTTAGTCAATTTTTAAATATTTTGAAGTGTAATTCGATGCACTTTCAAAGCAATCTAGGCAGCTCCCAGTCACCCATGTACCGATGAAATTATTATTTAACAGTTTGATGCTCAAACCGCCATAAAAGATAGTTTGGATATGATTTCAATCGTTTGTCGGTCGTAAAATAAATCAAATTAGCTTTACAATGGCTGGCACCGGACTTCGACTGTGTTATAGTCGATTTTATAGATGATAACATTTGTTTTAATTTGTATTGTGAACTGCGCTTCCTGGACACTCCATGCGTTTATACAAGGCTTTTAGCTTTAGACAAAAACCTACAAACCTACAACCTACAAAACAACTGTTTACACAAGTAACAAACGCAAAGCGTAAAAACTTCAGACCGACTTCAGATTTATAATTATGTTATACTAGTTGCGCCCCGCGGTTTCACCCGCAGAAAAAAAGTATTTTCATTATTTGCTCATCCCACAGAAAAATTTCAATTTATCGGGATAACATGTAGCAAGTAACATAACATGTTAATCCAGTGTATAATCTTTCTTGGTACTGAATTTCATCCAAATCCATTCAGCCGTTTGAGCGTGAAGGAGTAACAAACATACACACATACACACAAACACACATACAAACTTTCGCCTTTATAATATGAGTGTGATAGTGTGAAGTGTGATTTGTGTTGTTTGGTCATGGGTGCCATTGTCAGAACTGAACCAAATGCAGTCACACGGAAAGCACCAATTTCAAATAAAAAAAAGAATCATTAAAATCGGTTCACCCAGGCAAAAGCTCTGAGGTAACAAACAAAAAAAAAACAGTCGAATTGATAACCTCCTACTTTTTCAAAGTCGGTAGAAAAAAAAGCAGACAGCTTCTCTGATGGTTACTCTAACGGTAACCATTTACCTATGAAGGATTGTCTAGTGGCGATCACACAGATTACCCCCGGCGACCACGTACCGAAATTCGCTGCGTAGCTACGTAAACCAACGACACGGTGAGTGGTCATTGAACTATGATTGCAATGCAACAGGAGAAATTTCACACACACACTACGTATCCATATAAATTTCGGATTCAAACGGTTGAAATCTAGTTCTGTGATCGTCTGGTCAAGCTCAAAACCGCGGGAAGCTATTGGACGCAAGAGGCAAGTAGCCACTCAAAACTCTTCAGCATTGAATATTCGGGCTGATGATGATGACGATGATAAAACGACTATAACAAAAGTATAGTTAGAATAAAATGATAAAGCTCAGCCTTACATCGGTGAATTTTCAATATTTGCATGTATACATAACAACAGTATAAAGGAACAAATAATCGTAAAGAAACTAGCGTCCTTGAAAAAAAAAACCGAGAAAATGTCATTCATCTCTTTTTAAATTAGGTAGGCTTGCGATTAAGCACATTAATTCCAATTAATCAATAAACATGTTAATCATCAATAAATCTTTCAACATTTTCCTAATACCCAATTATCGTTCAAATTCCTTGTAAAACGCCAAAAAAATGGCATTGTATTTATCATTTCCACTAACCCGAGAACGTTACGGTTCAGAGAGGAAACTCGTCATTAGGCCAAATGCCTCTGTTTTGGTCGTTGGCCAAGTTCAGGGCTGTCTATTATACGTGGAAAAAAAAATTAGTGGCGTGTAGAAGTATTGTACAATTATAATATATTGGTTTTGTTCTGTTGTTCTTTCGTTTTTATCTTTTAGCTATTCGTTTGGCATACAAATCAGCTCACAACTTAACCCAAACAAAACTACATTACAACAAAACAAAATAATTAAAAATCACAAAAACAATACAATTAATAAAAGTTATCAATAAAAAATGCAATAACAAATAAATACATTAAAATTACAACAAACTCAAAACATGTAATAAAATGCATAGATGCATGTAAATATATATTTAATTGGATTAAAAATACTTTTTATAGGCATAAAATTAGCAGATCCAGCCGCTACTCTACCAGCTTTTGACCCGGGCGTCCTTTACATTAGAATAAACATGTTTCACACATACGAAAACGAAAATAACTTTATTGCCGAAATCTGTTCCGATATCGAGCCAAATCGATGATCGATTTTCTGTAGCTTACAGTTTGATTTTGACAACGAAAATTAATGAAAAATAAAATATTTACAAAGTGCCTAATTACGAGCGTCTAACTTGTTGCATTTTTTTATGATATATAGGTACATAGATACGAGCTTATGCTAAACATTCCTTTTATGTACAATCTAGATCTTTCCGATTCCAAAGTAAATCTCATGGGCAAACTTGCCTTAGACATCGTTTACTTCCCATCAGCTGAAATGATGTCAAACGTTAGGAAATTTCGGCATCATTTTTTTTATAAGTATACCATATGCAAAATTTCATCGAAATCGCTTCTCCCTTTTTGCCTTAAAAATCACACAAACAAGCCGTCAACGTTTTTCTTCTATATTGTATAGTATATAGGGATACATTCTATAAAAAAAAAAACTCAAAAAAAATTCTAATATTATAGAGAGGAAAGATTTGATTGTTTGTTTGTATTGAATAGGCTCTGAAACTACTGAACTGATTTGAAAAATTATTTCACCATTGGAATCCTACATTATCGCTAAAATAAACGAGTGAAGCCGGGCCGCTAGTGTAATATAAAGTAGCCAAATACATCTCAAGGCTCTTAGACCTATTTACCTACATGCCGTAATAAAAAACTTAAATCATGTAATATCGAAATGAAAACGGTAAGATCTCGATGCGCAAGGTTCGTATGCAACCGAATGTAAACCATTGCTAAATAAAGTAAACAAACAGATTTTACGATGGCGGAAATAATTTTATGTATGCCTGTGATCCGATATTATTGGGTGAGTAAGTACTTTATGTGAAGCGGTAAAGCTGGAATGAAGATTTTGAAATAAGGTTATACGTTTTTTCCGTCTTTGTAAGTCATAGTGTGAAATAATTTTGTCATGTGGTCCCAGTGTTAGACGTGTTTGTGTGAGACGTATCTCGGGGAGTAGGGTGGTCCTATTCTAACCAGCCAAGCTAAGGATCCAGCTATGGATTATATCCAAGAAATGGGGTAGCAGCATCCTCGGCAACATCTACTGCTATCACCAAGACGCCTGCCAAACATGGTGATTTGGAAACACCTCCCCTTGATGTCCCATGTTCAACAGTGGACACATAAGTTTCAATCAAGTTGGTAATAGCCTTACCTTCTGGACTGTGGGTTGTGAGTTCCCCACTCAGGAAAAACATTAGTACGATGGACATCGATGTTTGTTTTGTGTCTGGGTGTTATATTGTATTCTGTGTAAGTATTTACAAACAAAAAGTATCTAAGTATTTTATCAGTTATCTGGTTCCCATAGTTTTTTTTTGAACGAGCTAATGCTGTTGGTCTCTAACGACCTTTACAGCGTCACCGGGCGGGAGGGCGGGCGCTTAAGGTGCCCAGCCGTCAAAAGTAGGAGGCAACTAGCTCAAGGGCACCCCTGGGGTGCGTAACCTCGGCTTGGGCCGTTGCCGGGATGAGTGGATCGAGAAGACTACGTCCACAAGAAGAGTGGACCCTATTGAAAGTCGCGACCGTTCTAGCTAACCTACGGGGGGTACGTCGACCTCGCCGGCGGGGTCGGTGTCTGATTGTGTTACGCTGGTATCCTATACCGGTGCCGAAAGTGGTACCTGAGCCAGAAGGGCTAGACTGGTCCGGTGATCCTAGTGCAGCCGATACTACGGCTGCTATAGGATCATCCGGGTCGCTCAAGACGTGTCTCGGGCGGGACGACGGGGTGGAAGGTTCCCATAGTACACTATGGGAACCAGATAACTGATAAGCTGATAAGCTTCGCTTAGTTTGGGACTAGATGGCGCTGTGTGAAATGTCCACAGATATTATTATTTGTTATTAATCAAACCTTTCCGCCTTCTTTCTTTCTCATATAGGAAAATCTAACGAAACGACGGACGTAAATTTCTGACTACCATCACACATGCTAATGCTTGTAACAGCTACTTGATTATTGCATTCAACGGATTCCTAAGATTTCCTCTGCAGGTCATTTGGACCAACTAGTTTGGGGCTGCCTACGTTGTCTTCGCAATCGTGATATCCATTAGAGAACTTTTCTTCTCCATCAACTTGGCTTGCCGATTACGATTTCAACTTAGTCATATGTCGGTGACTTATAATTATATCGTCATCCTACATTTTATCGCTCAAGGAAACCCCGAGCTTGGCAGAGCTCAGCTAAGCGATCACCTAACTTGATTCAACCAATAGAAACACTAATATCTTGATTTCATCTTACTGAAACACTAATAACTTGATTTAAACCAATAGAAATACCAATAACTTAATTTCAACTAATAGAAACACTAATACCTTGATTTCAACTAATAGAAACACTAATAACTTAATTACAACCAATAGAAACACTAATATCTTGATTACAACCAATAGAAATACTAATAACTTGATTTCAACCAATAGAAATACTAATATCTTGATTTTAACTAATAGAAACACTGATAACTTGATTTCAACCAATACAATTACTAATATCTTGATTACAACAAATAGAAATACTAATAACTTGATTTCAACCGAGAAACAGTAATTAGTACGGATTTGATAATTTCGATACAGCTTATGTGCGTAGTTACCATATCTTTTGTTGCATTGTAATCAATGCTCTGCGACCACACTCAGAGCTCTTGAATCGTCATAGTTATGCAATCACCTGTCATGCTGTCTATCTGTCTGTCGGGTGCTTGTAACATTTACATATTGATGCCCCTGGAAAGAATACTTTTTGGAAAAGAAAAACAAACCGTCTTAACTTTGAACCTTGTATCGTTCGAGTTCTGTAAAATCACACTAAAGGGACAGCTTCTCAACAACTCCCGTTACGGAAAAAGTAATTTATACAACTTATCGTGTATAGTTCAAAAAACATTATACTTTTAATTGAGGAAAATGAGAAGAAAAATAAGAAAAAATATGTAATATAAAAACATTTCACAACGTTCCTACAAACATTTTAACTTATGGATAATTTTAAATATTTATTATAACATCTAAAGTTTAATTAGAATTTTAAAGGTAGAAGTAAACAAGACAAAACCCAATATGCATTAAAACATGGCTACATTTGCGTGGATACATTTTATTATTCGCTATAGATAATCCTGTACATTAAACATCCATATATTTATTATAACCATAAATCAGCCAGTTCCGAGGTGCATCACTGGCAAAGTGCAGTGCTCTTAAAATTTTCCATACCAATTCAAAAACCTTCTTTATCAGTTCGTATGTAAAGTCGAAGGTTGCTAAAGCACGAGTTAAGCTGTACGGCATTTGATTCAGATTATAGCATTCGCACCTATCATTGTAAATTGTACTCTAATGTATCAATACAAAATACAATTTTCGAAGACGTATGGCACGGTCTTTAGTTTAACATCTATGTCCGCCCATTTAAATCTTAACCCTGTTTTATGGTCAGACGGATCATTTTTGTTTGGAGTTTTCATAGATTTTATGACGTTCTTAAAGCGTTTTATAAAAAATTGACCTCAGCTGGGGCGTCCCGGTAAATATTTGCACATCGGATGCGGTACGCGCGAACTAGTAAGAGATTAGCGAAAGAACTTGTGAATTTTGAGCAGTTTTAATTCGCTTCTCTACTGAGCTTAAAAGGAGATGTATAGTCGCTTTAGACGGCGGCGTCTCAGACATATAAATGAGCTGTTTTGATGGCTCTGGTTAGTACTCAGCTAAGTAAATCTTTTTGAGAGAGTCAGTACTAACTTTTACACTGCACCTATCCTGGCGCGCAACCCCCTTTACTCACCAATGACTTCAAATTACATGCGAAAGTTGCATTCCATCTTACAACGTGGAATGAAAAATTAAGGACAGTTTAGTTATATTAAAGAATGACGTAACGAGCTAACCGTTCGCCTGATGTTAAGCAATACGGCTGCTCATATCAGTTGCAGTGTCACTCGGAACTTTTCACGTGACACTGCACTGCGCACGTCATCCTGTGACATCAGCACAATCTAGTAATAAGATTACTAGACTGCGAGATCAGTGTATAAAGTCTCATTTGCCCAGTTATTTCACTAGCTACAGTTCCCTTCAAGAACACAGCAGTACACACACAGCACACTACTGCTTGGCGGCAGAATAACTGGCAAAGAGGTTGTACCTACCTAGACGAACTTTGCAGAAAAGTCCTGCCACCTAGTAAAACTTTAAAATATTCGATATAGATCCAAGATTCAAGAGATCAGAGTGCCACTACTATCTTGGGTAGCTGTGACGTTTATCATCAGAAATCGGTGTGTCATTACAGGCTGACACGTAGCACTGGGCTATTTCCAATTTAACTAAATATTATTATTAAATTCTATTTCCACCACAAATATAAGTATCCACAGTTACGTGGCTATATAGTTAAACGGTAAACAACATAGGAAAACGTGCCGTCAAAAAATTGTAGGTAATTATTTAGATTATTCCAATCGAACGAGTTTCGTTTCAAAGTACCAATACAAAACAGTTAACAGCATTCCATTCAATAAATAACGATATATAAAGGAAAAATCACAATTTCCGTCTGTCTATGGAGCACAAAAAACAAATTGAAAACATGAATATGACAGAAAAATTACTTTTGTTCGCGAGCCCGATATAAATTCACGTTTTTAGCACCGCACCGACTTACAGTTACTGTTTTCCTTTTTTCTGTTAAATAATACCTTTGTAACCGTTCACTTTTTTATTTTTTATTTATTTATTTAACCATTCACTTATATATAAGTGTATCTAGGTATTAATTCAAGTTTAAGAACTAAACTAGAATGAAAGAGAACAAGAACAAGAACTAAAATGAAAAAAAAAAAAAAAACATAATTACTTTTCATAGATGAAAAGAAACAAATGATTTTTCTGTGATATACACAAGTATAAAGTGTAACAAAGGTAACATTATGGCTAAAAGCGACCTCTTCCATGCAACACAATACTGCGTTTTGGTTAATGTTTCAAATCAATAGCAATAATTATTTATTTTGGTCTGTGTTTTCGTTTGATATAATTCTACAGATCACTTAAACCTAAACAGCACTGACCTCATGGTTACATTGTTTGACAACAAACATAGTTTTTAATGTCTGTGAAAAATAAAGATCTACCACTAGAGACATAGAACATAATTTACCTTATATTCTACGACTCTAATGGTAAATCAATATATTTCACAGACATCCATAAGCAAAGTCCTGACTTATACATCAACGCACAGCCTAAACCGCTGATCCTAGAAACTTGAAATTTGGAGGGTGTGTTCTTTGTAAAGTGTGGGCATCCACTAGGAAAGGGTTTTTCGAAATTTCGTCTCTAAGAGGGTGAAACGAGTGAATTATCTATGAAAAAAATGTTTCTTCGTTTTATATAGGTACCATGCGGGTAAAGCCACGTGCAGAAGCTAGTATAAAATAAATTACTTAACGGTTATATTTTGGAACAATTTTTATTCAGTTAAAAATATCTGATACGAAATCGACAGGAAACTGACTGACATTGGTGATGGGAATGAACTCTGACCTTCACCGATACTCGGTAATTTATAAACAGACTTACAAACTGCTGCAACCGAAATAAACAAACCGCCAAAATGCCAATAAACATAAGAAAACATTGAGAAATGGGAAACGTGTTTTCCAGATATTAAATCGGTAACAACTGAAGCTTTATTAATCATTTTAAAGGAAATAGAATACGTGGAAAAAAAATGAAAGCCAAACTTTTAGAAAATTTTTCGATATTGTGTGCGTACATATATAGTCACACACCACACCTTCTCAACATAGGATTCGTAAAATCATCATCATCCATTCTATCCTTATCCCATTTAACTAGGATCGATGTAGCGTTTTCTTCTCTTCCATTCATTTCGGAACTAATCTCAACATTCACTACCATAGCATACAAATCATTTTTCAAACTGTCCAACCACACTGTATTCGGTCTCCCTTTAAGCCATCAACATTCATATTCAAAACTCTTTTGGTGACAGACCTGACTGGCCTGATAGCTCAGTTGGTGGTAGCTCTGCCTTCTGAACTGTAGGTTGTCGATTCGATCCTTACCCAGGACAAACACTTGTGTGATGAACATAGATGTTTGTTCTGTGATGTGTGTATTTACAAAAAAAAAGTATATAATTATTGTATCAGTTATCTGGTTCCTATAGTAGCTTTTCGTAGTTTGGGGTGAAATGTCCACAAATCTTCATTTATTATTTATTTATTATCCTTCTACATGACGAGTACAGCTTAATTGTAATACTATCTCCCGGTACGCCCTACCATTAATTGTAAACTAAGTATATCGTCATCAATTGAATCTATTCCCACTGCTGGGACACAGCCATTTGCGGGTTACTACGTCATCATCATCGAACACGAGCTCTCGACTATTATAATTATTGAACATGCCAATTTCTTAGCCCATGATGTTGTAAATTTCGCACATAAGTTGAAAAGTCATTGGTATAGGGCCGAGTAGGATCCAAACCAGTGCGCACGACGGACTACCATTGCAGAGCCACACTCAATTAAGGTACTCATATGTAAATCGATTTAGTTTGTAACCGAAATTAGACGAATGGGTCGGAGCTTCGAAATCCCAGACCATTTCAAATTATGTATAGATTGCTTCTATACATGAAAGTTCTTGATGTTTTTCTACTGATGAGATCACTTCCTCAAAAAAAAAACTTCGTTTATGGCTAACCGTAACCGATGTGTTTTCGTGCAAAAATCAAATAGTATTTTCTGATTCGATGAGCCTATAAACAATCAGCTTAATGCAAACGTTGACTGTAATTTTCAATAAAACAATAAAATTATCCTTGCTAAATAAACACCAGTGAATATGCGGTAGAAGGTATAAGCGGTGAGCGGTTTGCTGCAAAGTCTATTTCATTCCGTTAAACTTAGGCAACTAGGGAAAGATGTTCGCGCCTCCTTGCTCCACAAAGAGCACAAAGCAAAACCTTCTTACTCGCACCAGATGTGCCAATAACTAAAGACAGTTTATAAAAAAAAATTATACAAGAAAAATCACGTAATCCATGTAAAAGTTTACCTAAAAACTAAATAAAAGCCTATTAATCTACAAAATATTAATAATTTGTTCCTGCAGGAACAAAGGATTTATTTCTATATTTGTAAACCAAGTAGGTTTCTCAATAAATTATAGTATTCAATCTTAGACAATCAAAATTAGGGCACAAAAAGTAAATTACAAAAGGACTAGGACGGGTATAATTCAATCTCAGCTTCAGTACTATTTTTTGTTTAGTAACCCTAATTTCTCTTGTGAGACTGTTTTTTTTATTTTTGAGAAATTCAGAGACAAAAATAAAAATATAAATATTTTTGTCAAGCAATTAATTACAGTGCCTTAAAAGGCACTGTAATTGCTTTTAGCTTCGCATGGTGTTTTGTAAGTTACTTATAATACTTACTTTTTGACGTTTTAGTTTTGTTTAAATTAATGAAAATCGCCCTCGCCTTCACCTAGTCTTAAAATAATTCATCTGAGTCAACTAGAACAACCTTAAAATTAAATAAAATGAAAAATATAACCTCTTTTTTACAACAAAATGAGCATTTTAGTGTACGAGTCAATACGAGTACTTACCAAAGTACAGCTCAAAAGCTAAATAACGCATTTAAATCTATAAATATCATAAAACAAAGTCGTGTTAGTTACTCAAGAATGGCTGGACCAATTTTTATGATTCTCGCGTTTCAAATTTATCTTCACGCAGAATGGGACAATAAGCAATAATATTGATGTCAATTAATAAAAAAAAAATTTTAATCCTAAATATTCACATTCATTGACGGTTAGACGAAACGAAGTTCGCCGAGTCAGCTAGTAAATAATAGAATTAAGTGTCTATTGTGCCACAAAGAGTCAACCATGCTATCGCTGTTTCCTTACCACTTGGGCCACATCATTTCACGCCCCGCACCATTACGGCGATGTAACTAGGTTTATGAGCCGAACTATTAAGGATCAAATGGCTATATACAATGGTTGAATTTTATAATCAATGGCAACCAACTAGATAATGCTGAAGTTAATGCCCCTATTTGATTTATGTTATCCATAAACGGAGTTTCGAAACGCGTTTATGATGCCTGTTTTGTGAGTTGCGTAAAATACTCTAGGGGAAAGGGTTATAGACATTCCGGGAATTGTTATTCAATTGTAAAAAATTCTTTGTCAATCTTGGTGTAGATATAACCAGATTGATTAAACACTATGATAATATTATATTACTTTTCACTATAGATAACTCAAAGGTGATTGACTGACTGACATATTGATCTATCAACGCACAGCCCAAACCACTGGACGGATCGGGCTGAAATTTGGCATGCAGGTAGATGTTATAACGTAAGCATCCGCTAAGAAATGATTTTTCGGAATTTCACTTTTAAGAGGGTGAAATGGGTGGTTGAATTATTTTCCCATAGGCCACGCCGCGGGCGAAACTGCGGGCAGAAGCTCGTTACTCATATAATGTGTGTCTCAAAAATTATAAAATGAATCATAATTACTAGCTCGATAGCTCAGTTGGTAGTAACCCTGCCTGCTGAACTGTGGGTTGTGGTAATACTTTGTGCCTATAACTCGGTAAGTACAATGCTGCATTTATATTTGTAACCCGACAATCAAGGACCTTTGCTCAACTTCCCAGCATTATAAGAGGATTAACGCATGGCAACTGAACACTGGACAGTTAACCAAGCGCGCCTGACTCACAGTCGCGACTGGATGAATAACAACAGAAAAGATAGCTGCAAATAGCTAACAGCTGTTATTGTATAAATTCGTTAAAAATACTAAAATTTATATCATTAAATTAAACTAGTTCGCTTAAAATTCATAAAAGTCAATTGTAAGAACATGTCATATTACTACTACTACTACTAACGATTACTATTCTACTGAGTAGCCGGTTTCTAGAGTCTCAAGAATTAAATAGGGTTTTTTTTTGTTGTAGTTATAAAACATTTTCAGGAATATGCTTACCGAAAAAATAAAAAAATTGTCAAGGATTATTATTAGTATTAGTATTAATTAAACAACCTTATCTGAACTTATGATGATGTAGTTCGTGGGTAAATGGATGAAATGCCTGAGTCTATGATCAAAAATTACGAAATTAAAACGATATGATGTGAATGTGACTTTATTATTAGAAGCCATGGGAAATGTTCAAATATCAATAAATCCGTTAAAATAGCTGCAATGAAATGAAAGAAAAAACTTAAATTCGTTTCTAAAATTAGTCTATATTTTCATAATCTATATAATGATATATATTAAAATGAATTTCTATTTCTCTTGGTCATCGGATCACGCGTGAACGGATGAAACATTTTGGCTTATTCTTTTTTTGTTGTGTTTACTATAATCACTGTCAGGAGAAGGTTTTTATGAAAGAAAAAATAAGAAAGTCAGAAAACTTTCACCACGTGAGTGAAACCGTGGGGAGCAGCTAGGCTAAAATCAAAGTGTAAGTCGAGGAATTTTGTATATACCACTATATTTTGTGATCAGATGCGTGTGTGTGCGTGCTTTGCTTCAACTCTTTGACTTGTTCCACTCAGTGGCTGTTCGCAGTATGAAGTGCGTAGCAAAACGCTTAGTGCGGATTGATGGAAGTGCAACCATATATATTATTAAAACATAATAAAAATAAAAATATTATATCATTAAATTTTGACGATATATCTATTATGTAATTGAAATCAATAAATTTATTTTGCACTCAGTTGCAAGCGCCCTTACATTGTACATGAATGCAAATAAATGAATATGAATATGAATATATGGGTGCCGTGTTTTTCTGCGCCTCGATGTCCGGTGAAAGAAGTAAGATGAAGGAATGAGATCATGTAATTCTTTCGCACCCTCTCCAAAACGTTGGAAACTTTAAGTCGGTGCCTAGTCATTTGGTGTGTTTCTGAATGAAGTCTCCAAAACTTCGAGCTGGTATTTAGCCGAACCATCCCAGAAATGGCTACAAAGATTTAGTAGCTGTCCTGATGTGAAATATTGCCCACACCTTCCCTAGGATTCCTAGCCTTTTCGCAGCTAGCACACACACATATAACTCACACACGCGGTTACAAGTTAGGGACGCGTAAACACATTATAAATTCTAGAGATATAGTAATTGAATCCAATCTTAGGTTATCTTAATATCTTAGGTTAGGTTATACTTCGAGTAATAATTTGTTTGCATTGGGCGTTATCTTTATTGTATAATTGTAAGAAAAGTATCTTGTCTCAATATAAGTACCTAATAGTTTTATGTATTTACTAATTTGTGGTCAATAATGCTGGTAGCACATCTGCTTAGACTTTTTACTAATACCATAAACTTAAATAAAGTATGTGATACTGTTCATTGATCCTTTAAAAAAACGAAAAACAACTAAGTATCTGTAACAGGCACACAATATGTATGTACTTAGCACAGAAAAGTCTGTCTAAAATAATATTTCATTATTTTTGGAACTGGTACTTACTGACAATGACCTTACTAGCCAGGTCAAGGCACCTACCCGGTGGCCGCTATTAGGGACGCCCCAAGGTCACATGCAACTGCCAACATGTGCCAATAATGGTGAACATAATGACAACATGAGCTATTGAAAAAAAATCTACGTGTGGAGTTTTGGACGTGTGCCAAATTATGGAAACTTTGGCGAACATTTGTTTTGTATGTCAGAAGTTCAGGAATGATTGGCATGAAGGGCAAGATAAGTAAGTCAAACAAATATAGAAATACGTACTTACAAATGCTTTTAAGTAGGTTAATTACATTCATTATCTGCTTACAAAGTATACAAAGTAATACGATGATAATTTTGGGAGAGCCGATTAAGGATTAATATGAAAGCTTTGATAAACATTTGGTTTAACATCTGTGGTGACCATTGGTGTGATAATCTTTTTCAGTAGATAGTTCTAGTAATCTAGTTTAGTAGTAGTCCCACAAAAATATAAGGTTCAATAGTCTTGGTGACGAAAATAATTTGGTCATACATTCGCTTTTTTTTACAAAAACGCTTTTCAACAACGCATAAAACATATGTCACATAGAAGTCGATTTAATGAGAAGTGATGAGAATGAGAATCATTTTCCAAACTGAAGCTAATAAATACATAGATTAATCTTCTCTTTATTTAAACCATCATATTACAGCCACCACCGCCATATTATTAGTTAATAGTTAATCAGGAACATATAGTGTCACAATGAGTAGTTTTGGCGCTTAATTCCAGAATGATTGGGAAGTCTACGTTTGTCTCTTGGTAGATGAAACAACTGAATATGCAAAAAACAAAAGTGACTCTTGACCCAACATAAAAAAGTGCCGTTCATTAATGATAAAAGCTATAGGTTTATCAATGAAATTACCGTTTTCAGTAATAGCTATTTCAAATCAAAATATATTTTTTGGCTAAGAATCTATAATCTATATTCAAATTAAATTTATTTTTAAAACAGGGTTTTTTTAAAAGTTGGTGAGTTGTTTATTGATTTGCGTTTCATCACATTTGAATTTCGGCGATAATTCGTACAAGATAATACGAGATATATCTATTTTTTGACCTCACCTCTGCAACCTATATTCGATTTGCTTTTTTAATAATTTGTGGATGTATTGACAGTAGCTAAAATATCTGTACTGTACGTCGTCAAAAAGACTGGGTTTCAAAATACACGGAAAGACGCCATCCTTCTTTCATCGTCGGTTCCTTTATAAAAGCTAGAGGTAGGTACCAAATATACCAACTGGTAGATTTCAAGTTATGAAGATATTTCGTCATAACTTGGATATTTAACACTTTCAATATGGGTCAAGTAATAAACAATTAAACAAAAACACCAGACAATCAGGCGAGACTAAACACTCCCACTTTTGAGTCACTGCATCACGCCATATCACTAATGACTCACACTATCACAATCACGTACTTACATGTGTTAAACAGAAATCAGTTACGGCTAACCACACACAAATTCACATTGAACCTAATTTCCCCAAATTTGAGGATTAACTAAATACCTATCAGCAAGCGAAATGAGATCTTCCAATTAATTTCTTAAAGTCAAATCTTGCAGCTGACGTCCAATTAACTGCACATATTTTGGAATCATGTCGTAGTTAAAACTTGAGATTAATTTCTTTAGGCATTAATTATTTTTATTGCGACACAGTACTAAGATACATAGGTATTGTATTTTGGTAGTTGATTCTACTTCTTGGAAGATGACGCTTTTCTGGCGAAGGTTCAAAATGTTGAGAACATTGTTAAATATTACAGCGTGATAATGTTCGAGGAAATTTTCAAACCGTTTCTGAAAATCACAGCTGAAGGTCAATGACAAATTATTATTTTTTATAATATTGTCAAAAACTCCGACATATTGGTAAAACAATGTTTGTTATAATCTTGTATCTTTATATATTTTAGTTATACTTGTTTAAATTATACTTGTAAAAGTTCTAAAAATAGTATTTGCAATAATTGATTCGACTTTGACCTACAGTGGTGATTTTATAATTCGTATTTTATGTAAACTGTATTTTTTATTATAATCAAAAATAAAATAATAATTAAAAGAGGTTAGAAATATAGTTAAATGATAATTATGATAGGATAAGATGATATCTTCTCTATATACATAAAAATCAATTGCTGTTCGTTAGTCTCGCTAAAACTCGAGAACAGCTGGGCCGATTTAGCTGATTTTGGTTTTAAAATGTTTGTCGTAGTCTAGGGAAGGTTTAAAAGGTGAGATGAGAGAAGAAGAAGATCTATTCCCTTGGAAAGGGCTAGGGTATAAAACTATTAACCCGTGCGTAGCCGGGGCGAGTCAGCTAGTATAAGACAATTATGATGGATAATTTATTTATGATAAATTATGATAAAACTCACTAGGAAAATATATGCACTACTATAGTTTTACTAATCAGTACTAAATAATAATAATGTGTGTGTAAGTCAGTAAATACATCTTACACAACGCCATCTAGCCCCAAATCTAAGCAAAACTTATATTATGTGAACCAGATAACTGATACAATACTTATATACTTTTTGTTTTTAAATACATAGAATACAATATAACACCCAGGCACAGAACCAATACATATGTTAATTTTTTTTTTTTTTTACTTCAAACTTTCCTAGCATTTGACCACGCTCTCACCTGATGGGAAGTGACGATGCGATCGAAGGTGTAGCATGCTAGCCAAGTAAATACCTATTCACTCTTCTCTTGAACACGCCCGGGTCATATTTCGCCGGAAACACAGACGTTATCACACAAATATTTGTCCTGGGTGGGAATCGAACTCACAACCCACAGTTCAGAAGGCAGGGTTATTACCAACTGAGCTGTTTGGCCAGTGATTGTTTTATTATAATTGGAAACCTCGTTCAAAATGTGATTCTGTGGTAAAACCTCAAGTCGGTTAACAGTCAGACTCAACCTAGGTAGGTACAACATTTTCAGGGTTTCCAGAAAAGTGACGCGACCTGGCCGTCGCTCAAGATCCTCGGACCGCGGCGGGCGGGGTGAAGGTCAACGCCCGACGAGACCAGACTACAGACTTTTCAAATTGATGACTCTTAGTATGAACCACAAACTAATTAGTTATAATAATAATAATAAGAATGACGCCCAACGATGACATGCATAGATCCTGGACCCTAACTAGGATTCAATGTACTTACAGGAACTACGAAGACCATGGTCCCACAACACACAGACACAAAACAAGTATTTGCTCTTTTTTTCTGTGCACAAATATTTTACTTAAAGCGGGAATCGAGCCCGCCATCCCCGGGTTATGAGCCAACCTGCTCAACCACCACAGCACAGAGGCTGACCTAATGTAACCAGGAGACAGTGAAATTTCTAATTAAAAACGCCTCAAAATATATTAAAATAGTGGCCAAGATATCAAGCAGCCTGCAGCGGCCTGCATTATGGTAAGTTTTCACTGCACTTAGAAACATTGCTATTGCCAACTTTAAACTTGTCTTCTGTAAGAACACTCTAGAGTTATGTCTGAGTACTTTTGTCTAATACTCTAGAGTTATGCCTGAGTACTTATGTCTAACACAAGATTCCGGAATATATCACCAATCAATACATTATGGAGTCTAGTAGAGAGTTGTCAGAAAATTATACATTTTTCAATATTTAATTGTAGTAAATGTTATTCAATTTTCATGAAAAACTTTGCTTTACACAATTCAGTAACAAAATCTGAATATACAGAAATCATATTCAGTCTTCACCTGTGTGAATAATTGTTTCAATTACGCAATATTTTATTTACATCAAAGACTCGTGTATTTTTCTATGTTAAGAAGTGTAATGTATAAAATTTCTGGAAAACAGGCCTTGGCTGTACCGAGGTGAAGGTCAAACCAGTGCGACGGCCGGCCGCCGACCCGCTCCTAAATAAATAAATATGGCGGCTAAAGCGGCAACTCATGCACTAGATGCGGCATCGTTAGAGCGCACTTGCAAATTGCACTTGCACAGAATACCGTATTAAGAGTTTTAATGTTTTTTTTCTAAATATACACTCCATCGTTGACTGATTCATCATTAACAGATATTTATCAATTAAAGATATTAAGTTCTATAAAATTCTAATTCTAATAATATTTATTAGTTATTATTATTAATTATTATTTTATATATATTAATTAGATATTAGTATAAGTAGATATTCAAATGGTATTTTTTAAGAACTGTTTTTTTTGTTTGTTTAACTTTTTCATGTCTTTTTTTTATTTCTATTTTTTTATTTGCTTTTAATTTAAAAATATTTTTTGTTTTATTGCCTATTACGACTACGTAATTGGTGGTAAGATAAAATAAAAAATATTTCATTGTTCACCACTGTCTGCTTCCATTATAATCAAATACTGTCCATCCAAAGGTTGCCTGGAAGAGATCGCTTTTAGTGATAAGGCCGCCCATTGTAATAAGGCACAATAACTATGTACTGTTACCTATTCCTACTTATTCTTAAGTGTAGCGTATATATACCAGTATATGAAGCTCCCTATTTATGTTATCGTAGCTTAAGCGTCTTATGTCCGTCTGGACTAAAGTTTGACAGCTAACAAGTTCGTATCTTATCCCTCTATGACATACTGCAATGCATTTGGAAACGTCACAACAGTAAGTGCGAACTTAAGAGCTGTCAAACTTAAGTCTGTACTTTAGTGTTGTGATGCTGTAAAAATCAGAGTATATTTATAGGCCAATAGGCATTTAGCCAGCTAAGAGTACGAGTACTTAATTAAATTGCTATAATTTGATTATGTGCGTAATAAATATGACTAAGAACAAAATAGTCGTTGATGAATCAGCTAGCAGTTGGTCATGATGACGATATGCAGATTTTATTAGATCAGAAGAACTAAAAGTACGAATTCAAAATATTTACCTATTTTCTACCAGTTGTGTTTTGATAAAATAATTTAATAAGGAATGCTTATCTCGGTAAAAGCTATTTTAAAAATCAACAATTTCTTAACAACCCAACTTAATTAAAACCCATAATATCCTTTTTTTAGGGAGAAATTCCCTCATTCTTCCCTGCAGATCAACCTCTTCTAGCCAATATAGATTCGTGTCGCACAAAATGGCGACTCTCGCGCAGCATTTACGATCTAATTATGATGCACTGCTGACGTGATGGATGTTTTCTGCCACTTTAGCACAAGCTTGTAATTTCAAGAGGTAAAGTTAGTCCTTGAAAATATATATACTTATTCAGTAAAAGTACTTTTTAGTCTACAGCCCCAAAGTTAATTATCTAAGCAGGTTGCATTGTCGTCCAAAGACAACTGGAAGGTTCCAAAGCAAATATCTGTGTTAAAACTCCACTATCAGGTTAGCTCTTCCATTAAATCACTAACTTTGTATATGTAACTCTAGATTTAATACATTTTATTGATTTCATCTAAAACTAATAAGACGTTATTTTATTTGAGTTGCAATCAACTGATATTGTATTTGTGACGTCACATCCAACATCTAACGTTATATTATTTGCCGTACGTTACTGCGATTTAACGAGTTACGAGTGGTTACACTGATTTTAACGGCTATTTGTTATCGTTAACGACTATTTGTTGTTGTTAACCGTTAATTTGCGTACAATTCACGTCAATCTATTTTGAGACAAAGAGACCAACTCCAGAATTCCTCCACGGCTTTGTTTCTGAAATTAATTAATGTAAATAACGTTAAATAGGAAGCGGAGAGTGTTTGAGGCAATAAATTAACGGATAAAATATTAAGACTAAGCTGAAAGCGAAGGTTGGAAAATGAATAAGCAAACGAATAGCGTTTTAATGCCTTAATTTCAAAATAAGATCTACCTGACTATGACAAGGATTGTCTTTTCTATTTTGAATATAAAATTTATTAAAATGTTATCATAGAAATAAACATCTGACTTATTGTATGGCTATTTTTATTTAGTTACATGCATTTTCAACCAACTTCAAAAAAAGAGGAGGTTCTCGATTCGACTGTATTTTTTAAAACTTTCGACTGGGTGAACCGATTTTGATGATTATTTTTTAAATTGTAAGCTGATGCTTCTCATTAGTCCCAATTCAATTTGATCTAGATTTGATGGATAGTTTTTGAGTTATCCTTAATTATGTGTATTTTGACTTCAACTACATTGATAATGTTCTCATGTTTGTGATAAACAAATGCAGTGTTATTGAAGTCGTTTGGACTCTTTTAAAAAAATGGAATTATTATGATACAAAAGGTTTAGTTATTTTGGTACCAGACGTCAGTCACGTAGTCAACAGTTAATCAACGATCATTGTAATTAATCACGGTTGAATTGACCCGTAACCAAAGTTTATCGGCGTTGGTTCATGATTATGCAAAATTTAGATGAATAGGTACTGTTCTCACAAGTGTGCTACTGCATTTCTGTCACGTAGCTCTTTTTGAGATAATGCGGAAAGTCAAACCAAAACTATAAAAATAAGGTAAACATTATATAGAAGTAACAAAGGTTAGGAAAGCCCGCACAATATTTTAAGTAAGTTTCAGTCGGTGTCTCTCTGTTTGTATAACAATAATAATAATTATAATCATAATAATAATAGGGATTCATAGATAAGGCTCGCGGAGCACTTTAAAATCAAGGAGAAGCTAGAGCCGCAGAAGAGCGGCTTTCTTCTTAACGAAGAAAATAATAAAGATAGCAGTGACAATGTGTAAATTCCCCGCGCTAATTTTCAACTCCAAATAATAAATAATCCTTATTAAGTAAACGCATGGGGCAGTGGACCTTCGTCAACCAGATGGAGATAGCGTCTCTGACCCACAAGACTTCATAAGGATAGAGCGAGGCATATTCCAAAGTGACAGTCTCTTGATGTTTTGTCTATCGTTGAATCCTCTCAGCACTTTGCTGGGTTATGTCCATGTCATAGTTACAATATACTAAAGTCCATCATTTTCACTCTTTCGAATCAGGTAAGTTTAATAATAGATCACAGTAAAAACCTAACAGTATGGATCTACCAAATGACCTTTACATTGAGCATTAATCTCTAAGGTCTGTTATAGTTAACGCCCGTTGAAGTAACACAACTTGGCACATTAGGCCGCCTAACGATGATTACTGGCTGACAATAGCATGGGTTTCGCAATTATTGCTGTACTGTTTTTGATTTACGTTATAATAATTCATATCATTAGTGGAGTGGCTTTTCATAAACTATAATAATGTTATGATTAGGGGACGATGTCTAAATGGTTGATTATCATGGATAAAATGCTGATGGCATCATCATCATCAAAAACCTCAAGACGTCCACTGCTGAACATAGGCTCCCTGCTGCTTTGATAATGGAAATGATCGTGGATGCACCTAGTGGGGGACCAGCCTCCGTCAGCCAGTCTTCGTCTTCCGGTGATTTTGCTAGCTAAAAAACGATCCCGGTTAAATTTGTTTTTGCAGTCCTACACGTACTAAAAACTGTTAAAATTCACCTTTCTAACTGAACGAAGCAACCTAATAATTACCATTGTTCTACTTTTTATGTACAAAATAGTTCATTTTCCATCAACAAAGCACTTGCCATTGCAGAAACTACTAATTCTAAGGCAAATACCATATTACAAATGATGAGTAATCTTCATAGATTATACATGGCATTTAATAACGAGTTATTTTATCTATATGTTATCAGACAAGGTCGTGGGTTCTCCGTCCATTACTCAGAACGTACCAGCTGCATTTCTTTTATTATGACATCTATGACATACTTGAACTGGTGGAGGCTAGTAACAAAGATTTTTTATTGTTCAAAAAATGTATTGTTATTTCTAGACAACAATTTTCTAAACAGAGCAATAGAACTCTATCAAATTTATTCTAGGATAATGTGAATTGAGTACGACAGCCTCTGTGGCGTGTTGGTTGAGCGGGTCGGCTCATAACCGGAGGTGGCGGGTTTGATTCTCGCGGCAGGACAAGTATTTGTGCACAGAAAAAAAAGCACAAATACTTGTTCCGAGTGTCGGTGTTGTGGTCCGAGGACCATGGTCCCACAACACCGACACTACTACTACGGAACTACGAGTAGTTCCTGGGTCCCTAATATATCCTGGACCCTGGTTAGGGTCCAAGATATATCTATGTGATTGTTGGGCGTTATTATTAGTTTTATTTAAATCCAAGACAGATTTTGACTAATGAGTTTTATTTAAATTAATTGCATATACCCAGACGTAGGACCCAAAAAAGACAAAAACTTCCGCGGTAAAAAGTGGCTTAAAAAACGACCGTTGCGTTTAAGATTATGATGAAGTCCACTCAATAATCCTTATTAGGAACGTCCGTGGGCTGCAATCACGATAATAAGTAGGTATTCGAGTTTAAACCACTTTAATAAAATCACGGGTTAGAAACATGTGATTTAAATGGTGTTGCTAGAAATATGATGTAAAATAAATTACAATTATGAAAAATACTGCTAAATCTAAAGAAGTTTAACTATTTGTGGAAAGCGATATAGGCATTGATTTTCGTAGACAAGTCAGATTTTATAAGGATTTACAAACCCAAAGTTGTTCAAAGAAATTCAAGAAGACGCCAGTGGCAGAAAAAACTATTGCCGTAGCGGTTCTTAAATTTAAGCTTGTTTAATTTTTTATATTATCTGTCAACCAATTTTCAAATTCACATGCGGAATAATATATGTCTGGCCACACCGAATTAAAAAACGAGAATTTAACTAAAACTGAATCCTAAATTGGCGTGCTTTTCGTCGAACCCTCGCAAGAACCTAACGGTAAGATTTACCACTTGTTCAAATTTAAACTTTATTTTTACGTCAGTGGGTTTATTATAATTGTCGTGTTTTCAAGATATTGGTTTGTGCAGATTTTAATTAATTGTTAGTCACCGGTAACGGCATCGGTGAATCAGTTGCGTTCATTGACACAGGATTTTAATATTATGCGTTGATTTTATGCTATGCAAATTTAATACGAAAGTGAAAACTACTAAAACTAAACCGGTTAAGTTTGTACTATTATTATTTTATAATTATTAGACAACCTCTGTGGTGTAGAGGTTGAGCTGGTCAGCTCATAACCCGTAGGCGGCGGTTTTGATTCCCGCGCCAGGACAAGTATTTGTGCACAGAAAAAAAAACGCAAATACTTGTTCTGAGTCTGGGTGTTGTGAGACCATTGTTCTTGTAGTTCCTGGGTCCCTAGACACAGGGAATTCTAGTTAGGGTCTGGGATCTATGTATGTGATCGTTAGGCGTTATTGTTATTATTTATTGCATTTTATTATTATTATTTATTGCATTTTATTATTATTATTTATTGCATTATCTTTACTAGTATAGAGGTTCAAACAGAGCTCCCAATCTCGTATAGATCAATTTTGAACAAACATTTATTTAAAATGCCATTAAGTTTTTGTATTATGTAAGAAAATGAGTAATTTTTGGGCTACTAAGTACTATATGATAAAGCCATTGATATCGCACTTACATTACAAACAAAACAAATACATTAATTTTGTAATATTTCAACACAATTACAAAAGAAAATAATTGCCTGATAGGCTTGACGCAACATATGTATAGGTACGTTAAACGTCGCAAACATAAAGAGCTAACGAAACATTCACAATTTATTGGAGAACTTGAATTATTTAAAGCGATGAACATATCTATAGTGGTTCTAATGAAAAGAGTCAAACGTGGTTTCACATTTCTCCACGAACTAATTATTAAAAACTAGAGAGTCTAACTGAGAGACTAGTCTAAGAAAAGGCTAGTATTATCGTTAATGAATTCCATACAGAGGAATTGATCTAATGACAAATTTATTCGGGTAATTAGGCTAAACAGTAACATCGTCGAAGCAGTTCACCAATATCATAGTCAGATACAACCATTAACGTCACAAGTGAACAAATGGGAACACCAAAAAGAGGTTTTAATCCACTGCGAAAATTTTATTCAATTTACAAAAACAAAAAAGAGAGCTCAAACGAAAAAGTTTGACCTGACAACTCCTAACTACAAAATGTCATTATTTATGTACCTACAAATAATAAGTAGAAAGACACTTATAAGAAAAGACAAGGCTAGTAAAGTAATATTTTAAGTAAAAGGGAAGTAATATTTTGCAAATGTCTTATTACAGTCAAGCAAATTCTAATATAATATCGAGTAAAACATGCAAAACCATTAATTCTACGGTTAAATAAAATTACAAAAATACCTACCGATAAAATCATTATGCGTCATGCGTGAGTCGTCCTGATCCACAGCAAGTCTGGACATGTTCAATAATTGCCACTTACCATTTTCTACGCAATGTTAATGAATTGTATCATATACATTAACGCATTTTACTCATGAATTTTTATTAACAGTGCTAGCATCAGCGGCAATGTACGGTTAAACTTTTTTAACGCTTTTCACAGTTCGACATAGATTACTGATTCTTGGTCAACAATTTATTTATACGAACGAACATGAGCAGAAATCTAACGATGACAGTCTGACATTTAGCTCAATTAATATCAATGTAAGTAGTCATATTGTAAATGAGATTGTAAATTTATAAAAAACGAGTGTGCTTTAGACCACACGACTGAAGTAAAACTTTTTTAGTTTAGCTCCATCTATCGGCCGGTATAACTTTGCTTTGTTTAATGTTAATGTCGCCATCTTGACAATTGTAATTTGTCATTTTACCGGAAATACCAACAAAATAATACAAATTTTAAGTATATTTTAACTTTGGTATGTTGAAGATCTACGTGGACCAACAGCTTTTAACTACCTCATTACGCATTCACCAGCTTACTCCTCAAGGCAAGCAAGCGTAAAGAAATTTTACTTCAAAAATGATAACAGTTTCAACTTGCAAACTGCGAAGTTGGATAATCAGAAACCATTATGCAACTGTCTTTGCTAAAGTGATGACACAAATGAGCAATAGGCAAGTAGGTTTGTATATAGTTAGCACCAGATTAATTATGATAACAATCAAGCTACTTATCACCGGAAATTGAACTTGTGCTAGATATAATAAGTATTGACAATGTGTGTTTTAGTAATCTTTATTGGCTATTGTATTTTGATTCAATTATACAAAGTAATAACAGGTTAATTTTGATAGAAATCAAGCTACTTATCAGCGGAAATTGAACTTTTGTTAGATATAATAAGTATTGAAAAAGTATGTTTAATTAATCTTTATTGCTTATTCTATTTTGATTCAAATATACTAAGTAAAAACAGGTTAATTTTGATAGCAATCAAGCTACTTATCAGCGGAAATCGAACTTGTAGTTGATAAAATATGTATTGAAAATGTGTGTTTTAGTAATCTTTATTGCTTATTGTACAGCTATTACTATTTACACAGGGTACTATTAGTCCAATATACCCGGTTATATAATAGTATACGATGTCCACTATAAAAAAAACTTTTATATGTTATTTCATTTTTAATACGATATAGTATGTGTATTGTGTGTATTATATATATATATATATATATATATATATATACTTACCAGCAGTACTCGCCATTTCAAATATAAATATTTTCTGTCCCGCTATAAATAATAATATTCTAATGTCAAATTTTATTTTAATAACACGGTTCTTTGAAATTAGCCATTTGTTGTCAGATTATCGTTATTTTTTCATCGCATTTGAATATTTTACGTCATCATGAATGCGTAAAAAATCGAGTAATTTAATGGATTATAGATCGATTGATTCAACAGAGTTCAACAGACATCAAACATTTCCCATGCTGACAGTTTGAGTCTCACACACCAGAGCGACATGGCGCTAAAAACGAAGATATTAATTAATATTATAGTCAGAATTGTAGAGCGTCGTGTTTGTCATTCAGAGAGATATAATTTATTTAGACGATTATCTCTTTACATCGATTTCTTTACCGCTAGTACCTGCATATCGTTATAATATACTTATAAGTAGAGACAACATCTTTCTCTGTCAGACTCAGTATCGCTAGTATTTGTGTCACCACGCAACGTGTCGTCGTGTCTTGTTCCATTTAAAGCCATTTCCATCGAGGCTAACTTCATAATCCTTGCAAATATCAGATCATATCTAAACAGTCCGTCAAGCTAGAGACCTAGTTAAAAACAGATAGTTTACAGTAAAACCTTGGCTCTAAAAATGAGTCAGTCCGCTCGAGATTGTATACAAAATTATTAAGATAATAAGCAGATACGTACGTTTTGGTCACGAACCAATTGACAATGATCGGTAAGCCGCGGTGCTAGTGATGTGCCAGAATCCATTAGACCGAAGACTTTTATCGATACAAGTAATGAATTCGTAATATGAATCTCACACCAACAGCCTGAAGAAGTACACTGCTAAATATAGACCTCCTCCACAAAACGCCATTTTGGACGCGTATTATAGACGGAGTTTGCCATAATCACTGCGTCATCAATATAAGATCAAAAGTACTTTTACTGTATTCTATGTATGTATTTACAAACAAAAAGTATCTAAGTATTGTATCAGTTATCTGGTTCCCATAGTACAAGCTTTGCTTAGTTTGGGGCTAGATGGCGCTGTGTGAAATGTCCACACATATTTATATTATTTATTAAAGAATGCTGCTGACTATTCCCTAGATGTTCCCTTAGCTGGCTCTTGCGACACCTCAGGAATAGATGGAGTGGTCTATTCACACACCGGAAAAGCACACGGCAAGAATATGAACTTAATAATAGAAAATAATAATTCTAAAATGCGCTGCTTATTTGCAAACCATACAAACTTATTATATATACAAGTAGCTTCTGCCCGTGGCTTCACCCGCGTGGCCTAGGAGAAACGAAGAATATATTTTTTATAGATAATTCAACCACCCATTTCACCCTCTTAGGGATGAAATTTCAAAAAAACCCTTTCTTAGTGGATGTTCACCCTTTACAAAGAACACACACTCCAAATTTTAAGTCTCTAATAGGACCAGCGGTTTAGGCTGAGTCAGTCAGGACTTTGAATTTTATATGTAAAGATTAAACCATAAAACTGGCTACTTAGCTACTAATAAAGAATAATAGATATATATTTGCTCTAATTATGATTTAGTAGGCAAGGTAAGAATTTATAATAATTGCCAACACATAGGTAGTAGAATGGGATAGAAAACTTTTTAAAGTCTATCTGGATAGATAGTCTCACGTTTATCTTATGAATGAAATTATTTTGTTTTACAGATTATAGGAAAGCAAAGTCTTTACTTATTTATAATGCTCCTCACTAACAGTCGACTAACCTTTACTCGCCTGTACTTTGCTTTTGCAAGTTTAATCATGCTGCGAGGCGCGCTCGTGACGCAACGTTTCGCAAGCCTAATCATTATTTTATCTTACAAATTGTATTCATGCTGGTAGGTATGTAACACTATCGATATGTCAGCTGTATCGATATGCTTGTCGATAATGTGTCATTACTATGTAGAAGAATATTTAATATAAATAAAGTATAATAATAATGTTGTAATAACGGTGTCTAGTATTATTACATATGTACCTGTTTACCATAAATAGTATTAATAATAATAATAACGCCCAAGTATCACAAACATAAATTCTGGACCCTAACTTCCTTGTAAATAAATATTATAGATTCCTTGTGTCGAAGGACCCAAGAACTACGAGGACCATAGTTCCGTCCCACAACACCCTGACTCAGAAAAATATTTGAAAAAGTAGTTTTTTTTGTGTGCTTCAATACTTGTCCTGCCGCGGGAATCGAACCCACAAGTAGTTTTTTTGTGTGCTTCAATACTTGTCCTGCCGCGGGAATCGAACCCACAAGTAGTTTTTTTTTTGTGTGCTTCTATCTGCCGCGGGAATCGAACCCACCGCTCCTGGGTTATGAGCCGACCTGCTTAATCACCACACCACACAGGCTGTATTTATAGAATATAATAGCTATTGAGTTTTTTCTATTCATCCTTATCTATTAGCTATAAGCTATGTGAAAAACAACCATTTAGAAAATGGTATGCAAATGATGACGTGTGCCATGCCAGCAACCTAACCAGGGTTTTCATGATTACACATAAAAAAATATACAGACGTCATCCTTGGAGCGCAAACCTTGCAACAGAATAAGTAACAGCACTGGTAAGTACAAAGACGTGGCACGATTTGGCCAGTTGCGGTTATTGGGTTCATTTGACGTCATTTGCAACATTAACACGGAAAATAAACAAATACAGAAGATCCGCACCAAGACGACGAAGTCGACTAGACGAAGCGCATCAAACGGTCATGACTGAGTCCCCACCCGCAAAGCAATCGGATGGATTCGATTCAAACGAGTCCAGAAACAGATGTCGTAATCTAGCAATAGCACGCTCCAGGTCATTATTTTTGAAGGAAAACTTTTTTACGCACGCTCGACTTAGTGATAAGGCTCGTGAGTGCGAGGCAAACGAAAGTTGAAGTTGGTGGAAGTAGAAATCCATTGTAAACATAACTACACAACACTAAGCGTTTTGTTGACTCATTTATAGTCCGAACGGCCAAGGAATGGAATGCTCTTCCAAAAACAGTGTTTCCTTCAAGGTATAACCTGGGTATTTTTAAGTCAAGAGTGAATGGGCATCTCATGGGCAAGCGTGCTCCACCTTAGACAACTTCGTCACTTACCATCAGGTGAGTTGTTGTCAAACGCATGCCCATTTTACCATTAAAAAAGCAACAAATTTTTAACTTTTGCTAAAAATTTGTATTATTATGTTGGTTATGTCCAGTAAATGACAATTTACAATTGTCAAGATGGCGACATTAACATTAATCAAAGCAAAATTAAAATTATACCGGCCGATAGATGGAGCTAAACAAAAGACGTTTTAATTTAGTCGTGTGTTCTAAAATACACTCATTTTTTTTTCATGTTCTATCCTATTCCATCGAGGATCTGATCATCTGAGGATACGTGCTGATAGACATCGCTTTGTCTTCGTTAACGTTTTGGTTGGATCAACTTGACAAATTACTTTATCTTTCACCTAGCTTATAAAAGGGTTGGGGAACTTTCCTATAATACGCAGTGTAAGCATAATGTAAGGAGTTACACATTACTAAAGTTAAATTATCAAAACATATTCAGCAGTATTATACTTTTTTTACATACATTAATGCTGAAAAAAAAAACAGATTTAATAAAGTAGGTATCTTTAATATTCCCGAGCTTTAATTAGAGTTGCCTTTTCAAAGGCGTGTGTTACACAATAAAACTCTTATGTAGCTACATATTAGACATTCAAGACAAGAATTATGTTTTTTTCTTAGGAATTGCTTTAAAAAAAGGGGTTTTAACCGACTTCAATCCCAATAATAACATTATCAATGTAGTCAAAATCGAAATACACATTATTAAGGATAACTCAAAAACTACTTCACGCTACGTCAGATCTTGATTAAATTTAAATGGAACCACACGGAAAGTGTTATAGCACTTCCAAATAAAAAAAAGAATCATCAAAATCGGTTCACCCAGTCGAAAATTCTTAAATAAAAATAAAACACCTTTTTAATTTCGGCTAAAAAATTAATAAGTGGTCAATCGTCTGCATTGATTCGCCGTTAAAAATGTTTTTTTATTAGTTTATTCCCAAATATCTTATGCGCCTGTATGGTCAGTCATATACAACTTGATTCTAGCTTCGGGTGTCAAAACTACATTTCCTGTTTTAATTAGATTTATTTTCCTTTTATATACCTACATATTTTTATCAGTAAAAGCATGTTTATTTTTAAGCATGCAAAGAGGCGACGACGTGTAGGTTTTGGGAGAGCGAGAAAGTGTTATTGCTCACACGTATTATGTGCCTAGGCCTACATTCAATAAAATTATTATTATTTTTGTTCTTGAATCCATAATTTATGAAAATAGTTTCAGAAAACGGCATATCTTTTAAAATATTAGGTATTTTTTTTACTACGTATTTATAATAAACTGCCCAATTTTTTTGGTAATAATATTTTCAACATTCAACCTTTAATTTGCCTAGCCCTGCAACTGCATTTTACCTGCTAAAATAGTGTACTCATGTTGGGACACAGTAAGACACATAGCGTAATACATGTTCAACTCCGGCTGAAATACCTACGAAATAGTTAAGTATCGGGAAGGCTGACGATAGCCGCGTCATATCGTGTGTATCTGTATGCGGTTGTTGCTGTATACATTCATAATTATTATTAAATACTGGTCGGGTGGGCTAGAATCCTCGCGGTTGGACTGTGTGTAGGCTTGTTGGAAGATCTTTATCCGGCATGGTATTATTATTACATTTTGTCATTTTCAGCAGCGGGCGGAACGTCTGGTATGGTCTTAAGTATATAACCGTATAAATGCAGCGACAGGCTTGAGCACGTTACAAGTTACAAGATGAATATTCGGCATGTCAGTGCAGCCGAGCAGCTCGATGACGATTACCGAGCACCCGAGCGCACTCCAACCAGCTGTTGGGTTTTTAGTGAATACCAAATGTTACATTACAAGTTAGTCACTAGCGCGAGCAACGAGCACAAGCATCGCCGCCGTGAGCGCACGCATTTCTCACTTGTTGCGCTGTTGTTGTGTCAGTTAGCAAGGTAAAATGCAGTGAAGAAAACAACATTGTTAATTGATGGTCCATATTTGCAAAAATTGCATACATTAAAATAATTTCAATAAGCATAAGAACGTAGTTTCTGCTTTAAGGGAGATAAAAGAACGCAGCACACACCACTATGTTTGCCACTTTGACTACAACTGGATGGTAAGATGGAGCACAGCTGAGCGTACTCGAAGCGAATATTGATGTCTGTTCACATCGAGCAAATGCTCACAACTAACACATGTGAGTATTCACACCGAGCAAATGCTTACAACTAACAACACATGCAAGTATTCACATCGAAAAATGCCCACAACTAACACATGCGAGTATTAACATCGAGCAAATGCTCACAACTAACATATGCGAGTGTTCACATCGAGCAAATGCTCACAACTAACACATGCGAGTGTTCACACCGAGCAAATGCTCACAACTAACACATGCGAGTGTTCACACCGAGCAAATGCTCTCAACTAACACATGCGAGTGTTCACACCGAGCAAATGCTCACAACTAACACATGCGAGTGTTCACACGAAGCAAATGCTCACAACTAACATATGTGAGTATTCACATCGAGCAAATGCTCACAACTAACACATGCGAGTGTTCACACCGAGCAAATGCTCACAACTAACACATGTGAGTGTTCACACCGAGCAAATGCTCACAACTAACACATGCGAGTGTTCACAGCGAGCAAATGCTCACAACTAACACATGCGAGTGTTCACACCGAGCAAATGCTCACAACTAACACATGCGAGTGTTCACACCGAGCAAATGCTCACAACTAACACATGCGAGTGTTCACACCGAGCAAATGCTCACAACGAACGCATTGCAGTATTCACATCGAGCAAATGCTCATGTCAGTCGCTGCCTTAATTATGTATTGCGGGCATCGTAACCCTTAAATATAATTATAGCAAAATAGAGAAAATATGAGCAACAGCAATTATATTACTACTGAGCTATATACCCTGTTGCAGACGGCAGGTTTGTTGTTATAAAACAGCAGTCCACTAGCAGTGCCTTCACGAGAGGAAAGAATAGATGAGTGTGAGTGTGAGATGAATAGAGAGCTACAGAGCATGTGAGATAAATACTGCAGCCACAGAGCATAAAAAGCATAAGTCAAAGACAAATAATTAATAGGCGCTTTATGCATATAATAAATTGCTTAATGTCAAAAATATAGCATGACTGTTTTAATGAGTTTGAATACAATTCGTTGAAAACAATGCGGCACAACACAGAATAATAAATAGTAAAAAATTATTCAGTTCCGGAGTTTTGATTACAAGTCTGTAAGGAAGAAGCATCTAGATATTTTACATAGGCTGAGACTAAGAGTAACTAAATCTTGGCATGCTTTAGTCATTCTTTAATGTCTTCAATTCATTAAATTGTTACCATTTTTCGATATTCAATTGGTTGAATTGTTTTTTCTCGTTGGCAATACTAAATGGCGTAATTGGACAAGAGGAAAGGTCGGGGAGTTGATCAGCCTCTTAGTCTTTGGGTTGCCAGTGAAAAGTTACAATGTGTATTGAAGAATAAAAAAAAATGCTCCTGGTTTTATTACAACACTAGCATCTCTACGACAATGCAAAAAAATAAATCAAATGTTTACACAATAACGTCACAAACTTAACTGTACAGCCGAAGCGCATAATCAAATGAAAACAATGGAGTCATTATAGTTTTTTTTTCTATTATAATAAAGTTCAATAGCCAGGTCAACAGTCAGTAACCTTTGTCCAGTTTGTCTGTACAATACTTTATTTGATTTTTATGACGAACTCTATATTAGCTTCAATTGACGTTGGATGACATAATCCTAGTAGACATCAAGTGTCGTTAAACTATATTTAGAGAAATATATATATAGTTGATCGTAGTATGTACAGTTATGTTCAAAATATTTTCTCAAAAGCACAACGCCTTTGCAACTGTTTCTATTCTAAACACTGTCGTCAATTGCTTGATTTTTTAAAGTGTTTGCGTTGATCTCCTATTAAAAGTGACGTGTATTTTCAATTGTACAACAGAATAGACAAGAGTTCTACGTAACTGTACTTAAAAAAAATCTTATATATTATTATTTGCATTCTAGCCGAAACACGTTTTATTTGTATTATTTATAGTATGAGTAGTAATTTAAAAAAATATAGATAATATTTAAAGGTGATTTTAATTCCATTATTAATTATTAATAAC
Organism: Ennomos fuscantarius; assembly: GCA_905220475.3. Lineage (NCBI taxonomy): Eukaryota > Metazoa > Arthropoda > Insecta > Lepidoptera > Geometridae > Ennomos > Ennomos fuscantarius. Next base: position 13,683,338 of record HG992040.1, read on the forward strand.
CCTTATTATCAGTTGAAGAAGAGGCCTGATTACGAAAGGTCGTCTGCCAACTATAAATACTCAAGTGTAAAACTGACTCCGATTATGTACGCGACCGTACATTGTTGATTTATGAAGTATACTATAGACTCTGTTAGTAACTAGGTCAATGGCTTAGTCGAATTACGAAATGGGCAACCCACAATGAATATAAATTTTTGATTTTTTGAACTTCGCAGCTTTCGACTCCAATTTGTTTCTATTTAATAGATGTAGAAACAAATAGCGTCAGACAGACAATGTATTTAATATAAAAAGTCGTAGTAAGACAATTTCCATCCCTAGATTTGATTCACTATCCCCTTTAATAATAATAATAACGCCCAATGATCACATACATCGACTAAACTATAAAAGTAAAAATATTTGTTTGTATTTGTATGTTTGTTTATTTGTTTGGATTTCATGCTAAAACGACTGAATGAAATATTACCCACAGATTAATTATAATACGTTGAAAATAGGATATTTTTATCTTGAAAACTTGAGAGTAACCGCGGGAAAGTTGCGGGTGAAACCGCAGTTTCCTCTAGTAGTTACTAAGGCCTATATTACAGAACTACGCTCAGTCGTTCGGTGCTCAATATGAGATTTCATTTACAAATTATCACTTTGAGCGTAGTTCTGTATCTAACACGGACCTAAAAGTTACGCTTACGAGAGCGCAGAGTTCTTATACGGTTGATTGCATGTACGGGCGTCCGTACATACGACATTCCTTCGATTACGTGAATGCATAATACAAATGCATCTAAATCACTATCCGTATCACTATCCAATGCAACACTATATCATACAACTTTTCTAATACATTTTTAAATCACAGCCAGAGCAGCCATACTGCCCCCTAGGGTATATTGGTCCCATAAATCTTTAGGGGCGGTGTTTTTACAGGGACGCACACTGTCCGTTTATTTGGGTGTAGTTTTTTGGGTTCCAATGTTTGAAATATTTGCTTAGGTTAGGTTTACTATAAGTTATACTTACACTTACATACTTATGTGTACTTATACAACACGAAAGCTATCTCATTTAGTGTTATTGCAACAAAATATAATAATAATAATAATAACGCCCAACAATCGCATACATAGATTCTGGACCCTAACTAGAATTTCCTGTGTCTAGGGACCCAGGAACTACGAGGACCATGGTCCCACAACACCCAGACACAGGACAATATTTGCGCTTTTTTTACGTGTCACAAATACTTGTCCTGCCGCGGGAATCAAACCCGCTGCCTCCAGATTATGAGCCGACCTGCTCAACCAAAGGCTGTCAATTATCTTATTATCTTAGATATATTATAAAGGTCCTGTCATGTAAGAATAACGCTAGCCGTTACCTGCGCAATGAGCGTTTTTTTAATTGTAAAGTACTAAACTGTACCTAGTAAAGTATATGTATAACAATCACTGTAAAATCAGATGTAATAATAAATCTGTGTTTTGTTTCTCTTTATGGTATTTGAAATATTGAAAGAAAAATAAAATAAATAAATAATATTTATTCAAAAATTTACATGAATGGAGCTACAATATAAATCTTTGGAAACTAAATTCTTACAAAATTAGGTGCCTGCACTAGGATAAACCTGTATCACAGGCGGCATAAGTGCTAGGTAGTCTCTACGAGTACTAAAGATAAAACAAGATAAAACACTGAGTATTATTTTATTTTACTGTTATGCAATATTTAATTACTAGTAATAGGGTAAGATATGTACTTTAAAAAAGAGAGCTGATTAAAAAAAAAAAAATTGTCGAAATAAAATGACCAAATCTCTTTTCTTTTGTTTTTTTTTTAGGATTTTTATGTTTATTATTAAATCAGCATTATCATTCTTTGACAATCGCTCAATACATCAGCTTCCTATAATGTGCCAGTGAGCTAGCTGCTAGTAGCTAAAAGTAAACAAACCCCAGGCGTGTGGCGTCGCCTATCAGAGCTGAGCTTTCCAGTCTTACGACAAACCAGTCACGATCCAGTAGGTAGGTTAACGTTCAACTGGCAGGGTTACTGATGAAATCAACTGTGGGATCACATCGCTTTACAATAATGCTTCACTTGATATTCAAAAGATTGAGGTTTAGGCTCTTAATTGTCACCTGTCACTCGGAACTTTCTATTCTAATTATAGTAATACAGTAACGCCCCACGATGACGAAAAAAGTGAAAACGACAACGAATGATGATGTTGAACATAATAAAAATAAACAATAACACCCAACGATCACATACATAGATCCTGGACCCTAAATAGGATTCCTTGTGTCTAGGGACCCAGGAACTACGAGGACCACGGTCCCACACAGCACAGAAAGAAAGCGCAAATCCTTGTTCTGTATCTGGCACAGAACAAGTATTTGCGCTTTTTTTCTGGGCACAAATACTTGTCCTGCCGCGGTAATCGAACCAGATACCTCCGGGTTATGAGCCGATCTACTCAACCATCACACCACAGAGGTTGACGATAAACATGACATAGTAGACTCACTATCTTGATCGTATAAGCAGATTGAGTGAAAAATTTTCTTAAAAGTCTTAAAAGTCTCTTTATATGATTTGGATAAAATTTAACCTCCTGGTGAACATAAAAATCTCCGCATGAAACACCACTTTGTACGTTTATCACATAATTTTCCATAATCATCTCGCTCGGCAGGCATCTAGATGATATCCAAAATCAGTTGTGTTTGCGTGGCAGATAAACAAACAAGCATTGAAAAAACATAAAACCAGAAATATTTATTTATTTTTGACTAAACGGTCAAAAATAAAAACTATTTTTACAATCATAATATATTCAAGAATATGGTTTTTAATCGGCACTCATCCTCTCGTTAATTAGCTCTAATCGAGCGCCAACTTTCAAAGAGCCTTACTACTCCGGTAAGTTTCTATAAGTCGCATTCGAAATATTGACACAGGCGGGGTTTCTTCAATAGGCAAATTTTCTTATTACATACTAAGTTTTGATGCAAGTGACCAAATTCGGAAACATACAATGGCGGCTTTCGATTTACTATCCATATGAGAACGTTCGAAATCTAAACGTCTGTAATTTTTGTTCCAGCCAATCAAACGTCTAGAATTCGATACGTTATCTATGGCCATAGAGCAGCTTATTTATAATATAATATATTAATGATATAAAATTTTTACCAAAAAAAACAACGTTTCCAAAAACAAAGAATCATCGAAATCAGTTTGCGTAATATTGAGTTATTCAACCATTTGTCTTATATGGTTTTCCCATGGATGGCATTATCAGAACTGGACTAAATTGAAATGGGACTACACTAGAAGCACCAGGTCTCAGATAAAAAAGAATCATCGAAATCAGTTCACCCAGTCGAAAGTTCTGAGGTAACATACATTAAAAAATACAGTCGAATTGAGAACCCACTCCGTTTTTGAAGTCGGTTAAAAACCACCGTTGATCATTTCAATGCTTTAATATTATTGGTCTTGATTTATTCGAATTTATAATAATCGTGGTTACGGAGGCAATGAGAAATCGAGCTAAATTAAAGGCAGCTAGAATGGCAATTATGCGCGCCGTTAGAAAAGCTATTCCAATGATAGCTAGAGGGTGGAAAATAGTTCTCTCACATCCACTACAGAAGCAATAGCAATTATAACTTGTTGCAGATCTCACTATACATTATACATTGCAAAATTTTACATTCTGGCCAGACTTAGGTTCGTATTACAGAACGATGCTCAGTCATCGATCAGTGCTCAAGCAGAGATTTCATTCATAAAGCGATCAATTATGGAGGCCATACACGCTCGGTTATGCTCACGCGCAAACATAACCGAGCGGCATAAAATATCAATTTTGATATTTGCTACTACCAATAGCTGTACAGTTTTACCACATACACGTTAAAGCTTGCCTTTTGGTTATGCATGCATGGCTAAAACCATGCAAACCCTAACGTGTATGGCCTCCATTAGTGAATGAAATCTCTGTTTGATGATTGAGCATCGTTCTGTAATACGAACTTAAGTGTGAAACCAAAACCATAGCTAATCTTTGACTGTGGTCCACCATTGGGGCCGGGCTACTCCAAATGAGAGCCATAAAGTTCTGCACTGACATCGCGTTTGGGACGTTTTGTGCATTTCCCCCTGCCAGCTGAATTACCCAACCTAACTCCATAAAATATCGGAGCACGGCTCAACTATTCCAGTAGAATAGCCTATACTTGGAATATGACAAAGATGTTCACACTAATATGGATAGAGCCACCAACATTCGTAATACATCATCAAAAGAGAGTACAGCGCAGGCTTAAGTCCTAAAAGTAAGTAAGTATGGAAGTCTTAGTTACAAGTAAATTAGTATGTCCTATTTAATAATAATAATAACACCCAACGATCACATACATAGATCCTGGACCCTAACTAGGGTTCCTTATGTCTAGGGACCCAGGAACTACGAGGACCATGATCCCACAACACCCAGACTCTTATTTTATTTTTATTTTATTTTAAGATTTTAAGAAAACTTACACGTATAGAAAAGTAAACATAAAAAGAAGGCCAATTACAAGTTTCCATGGATACATAAAAAAAAACAAATAATTACACATAAGAAGACGGATGCACACAAAAAAATACAACTTCTACACGCAATTCACAGCACTTTCCTCCCTAATTATTAAAAAATACATTGCCCATCAGCTTTTTCAGCTGCTTAGCGGAAGTATTAAAAAGGTCTATATTATTTTTCACAGCCATGTCATTGAAACACTTGCTAGCTCTTAATATATACTTGTCCTGCCGCGGGAATCGAACCCGCCGCCTCCGGGTTATGAGCCGACCTGCTCAACAACAACACCATAGAGGCTGTCAATTTGATAGGGTGTGGAGAGAACAGTACCAAATTTTATCCTTTTGTGCATAATCATAGCTACGGAAACTTATCAGCAGTTGAATCTCCTTTTCCATGTACTTTCTTTGCGGGTGGTACTACTACTAAGAATTCATATCTACACAGTTTGTAGTACCTCCTAAACAAATACAAGTATGCGAATGCAGTTCGAACTTCTTACTCCGAGAGAATCCTATATATTCAAATTGAATTATACAAAACGTCCGCTATAAAGACTTCACCGCTACCGATTAATATTCCGGTTATTCCTCAATTGTCTCGTTCTGAAGATATATCTGTTGCAGACCTACCTATTGTCCCCTAAGGACTTACAACTGACTCTGCACATAGCCTATTATTTAGAAAATGAACTACTGTAAATAAAAATTGACCTCATCTCCAACAGTTACAGCTCAATTTACCTTGCATTTAAATTTCAGGCCAAAGCTTATACACCTTCACGCAATTTCAACCCGTTTTATGTAAGGTCCTATAGAAGAGTTTGCCATGAATTTTATTTTGAGTTAAGATGTTTTAGGATGAGCAGGTTATCGACATTGGATAAAGGGCCAACCATTAATCGTGCAGAGATAATATCGGTCCAGTAATCGCGGATTGCTAAACGATCGGTTAGTGCACTCGATGGCTTGGTGTCGATGGCCCTATTTAAGCGAGATAAAAGTGAATTGAAAATTAAGCTCGTTATGAATTTTTAATGCAATTTTTGAAGATGTCATTATTAATATGACATTGACGTTGACGAACTTAAAACTTTTGCTTCACAACTAAATTCTAAACGAATCGGGACTGTACTCTCCGTAAATTAAGTATTTGCTTAATTAGAGTAAAAACACTAGCTCGGCAGCTGTGTCCACACTGGAAGTCGTCAATACCGAGTGTGGACACGGCTATCGAAAGACCCATCCTTGATTTAGTTGATATTTATTTTTTCATATAAATTTGTAGTCGCATCGATTTAGAATGCCCACAATATTCACGACCAACAATTATTCTAGATCATGTTACAATAGTTCATAATAAAATAATAATAAAACAACTCTATATTATATTCTCTGGTGACACTTCCTCCACAAAAAGGACAATACATAAATCACCACAAACAAAATATTATGACCGAGTCGTTATATGTTATGAACTAGAAAAAGCGTAGAATACAAACTGTACCTACGCCCAAGATGTAATACAGAGTGATGATACAAGATGTATCTATAGTGATACACCTGGAGTAAGCATTTGAAAATAACAAGTTCAATGCCGAAAAGCAATAATATAGTGATTTTAAAACGAAATGTTACACAACATCGAATATGGCAAACCCACAACCTGCAGTTCAGAAGTCAGGGATACTACCAACTGAGCTATCGGGCCAGTCATCTCATGTAGTCTAATGTATTGCTACGGCAAGAACACCAACTATAAGACACCTGTAAGATGTGGAATGAGCCAGTGGTTTTTTACAACTTGCAGCACTTTAAAAGGAGGGTCAAAAGAGTGTTATCACAGCAGAAGCAACGTATCGTGGCACCAGCGATGAAGTCCATACATATTGTATTCAATGTATGTATTTATAAACAAAAAGTATCTAAGTATTGTATCAGTTATCTGGTTCCCATAGTACAAGCTATGCTTAGTTTGGGGCTACATGGCGCTGTGTGAAATGTCCACAGATATTTATTTATTTATTATAAGGCTACGGTGACCTCTTCCCATCAAAACGACAGTATGCTTTGTTTGCTACATCTAAAATCTATACTTATAAAAAAGTAATGACTGACTGAATGACTTTGTATATATCAACGCACAGCCTACACTGGCGGTCCTAGAGACTTGAAATTTTGAGGGTGTGTTTTTTGTAAAGTGAAGATATCCACTAAGGGTTTTTCGAAATTCCACCCCTAAAAAGGTGAAATGGGTGGTTGAATTATGTATGAAAAAATTTCTTCTTCGTTTTCTACAGGCCACGCGGGCGAAGCAGCGAGCAGAAGCTAGCTATATTATACAGAAGAAAGATTTGATTGTTTGTTTGCATTGAATAGGCTCTGCAACTACTGAAGCGATTTGGAAAATTATTTCACCATTAGAATCCAGATGAATGTATAATATAAAATACCCATACGAAGCCGGGGCAGAGCCGCTATACAGGCTAGTATAGCATAAAAGAGGAAAAATATGCACAGTATTACCGATTGGCGTATTCTCGTCTCAAAATCAATATCAAACTCAACCCATATTGTTAGATACAGTCGTACCAATTAACAAAGTTAGTCAATCACACATCTGTATTCATAATGAAGATACCATCAACGGTCCCGCACAATTACCGCGCAATCTTCGGAGGCATCAACAATGTACCGCGCAAATAGATTTTATATCTCAGATGTGTGGTACAAGGGAAGAAATGTGGACAATAATTGATTCGTAAAATTTTCACACCTATGTATACAAACATAAAAAAACATTCAAACATTAGAGTGGTTACAGGCTTCACTTCCTGTACGAATGGGAGGCCTTGGTATCCGGTCGATCTCTGGTGTTGCTCTTCCTGCGTTTCTGTCCTCAGTACGTAGTACTCAAAATTTGACCCTCAAAATTCTTGCTGCATCATTAGATAATATAGAAATTACCTTTTTTGACGAGGCCAGGAACGCGTGGTTGTTAGCCTGCCCTAACACAGAGGTCCCTAAATCTCTTACCTCACAGAGGCTCTGGGACGGGCCGCTCTGCGAGCAAGTACGGAATCAACTTGTCCATACGTGCTCAAGCTTCGCAGATCGTGCCCGCCTCTTAGCCACTGCAAAGTGGGAATCAGGTTTGTGGCTGCAAGCTCTCCCATAACGTAATACTGGCACATTGATGGATTCGTCATCTTTTAGAACTGCAGCATCTCTCCGCTTGGGCGCATCGTGCTGTGCTCCACACCGCTGCCAGTGTGGCAGTACTGTCGACCAGCTCGGTCACCATGGCCTTTCCTGGGTCCGCAGTGCCGGGAGGATTCCTCGCCACGCTAGTCTGAACGATATCATTCGTAGGGCTTTTACTAGCGCCAACTGCGCCGCTATTTTGGAGCCTAATGGCCTCGTTAGGGACGATGGTAAAAGACCCGACGGAATGACTTTAATTCCTTGGAAGTTGGGGCGGCCTTTGGTGTGGGACGCTACATGTGTTGACACCCTTGCGCCGTCACATCTTCCTGGAACACAAGTTAAGGCTGGCGCGGCGGCGAATTCTGCTGAGCAGCTAAAAAGGCGCAAATATAGTAATCTTGATAGCGGTTTTATATTTGCGCCTTTTGCAGTTGAGACACTGGGGCCTTGGGGACCGAGTACTCACCAAATTTTTAAAGACCTTTCAAAACGTCTGGTTGAAGCCACGCGTGACCAAAATGCTGGCCTCTACTTCGGCCAAAGATTGAGCATTGCCATTCAACGTGGCAATGCTGCCAGCATAATGGGCACGTTGCCTACTGGTAGTGGTTTGTTTGATTAAGTTCCCTTTTTATTGTTTTATGTTTATTAAATAATATTATGTTGTATGTTTCTTATGAAATAAACCATTTTGCCTTCAAACATTTGTGTGATGAACATCGATCTTTGTTCTGTGTCTGGGTGTTATATTGTATTCTATGTATTTACAAACAAAATATATCTAAGTATTGTATCAGTTATCTGGTTCCCATAATACAAGCTTTGCTTAGTTTGGGGCTAGATGGCGCTGTGTGAGATGTCCAGACATATTATTATTATTATTATTCTTTCAACAATTTGGACGAGCTATTGTTGTTAGTCTCTACCGACCTTTACAGCGGTACTGCGTAGATAACTTGCGTACTCCAAGTATTTTTCATTAGAAGCGTCACCAGTAAAACAGTCGCAATTAACTCACTCACTGCAATCTGAAAGTAACATTCCTTTTTTTTAAACGAGCTGATGCTGTTAGTCTCTACCAACCATTACAGTGTCACCGGGCAGGGGTTAGGCGCCATTATCTCCACAGCTGTATTTTTGAATCGACTGTGTTGTTTGTTTGTCACATATAGAGACTGAATAAAAGCTATGAAAAAAAAATGAATAAAACGGAGAAATAGAATAAAAGGTGAAAACTATAAAAAAAACCATAGAGAGTTGTGTGTGAGAATTAAACTCACAACCTGCAGTTTGGAAGGCAGAAGTACAACCAACTGAGCTATCAGGCCTGTCAATATTCCGTTTACACTCCCCTTGAACCCTACCCTTGAAACCCTATAACAATTGTTTACCACGCTAACGCTTCCGCTTGCACTCATATTCAACCGCTAGCCTCTTATCCCTTCGACGTTCACGTTTAGTGGCAATAAATATTTATTGCCGGAGTCAGACGGTAGGATTAAGACGAACCTCCACAAATATTGTTTCGACGGAGTACTTTTAACGCGGTCACTTTGTAGCAGATTGTTTTTGGAGTAGGTATCGGCGAACGCTTTTTGATCTATTCCCGTGTTATTGGTTGGGAACTAGAACGGTTGTAAAATTGCGCTTTTAGGGTTCATCAATAAATAAATACCGAGTAACGAGGAGACTGGCAACTGGAGGCAATATAAACCTTTCCTATGCGTAAAAATATAAACAATAAAACTAAACCTTTGCTATGTATAAAAATATTGTAAACGCGGGAAAAGAGAATATTTTGCGAAACGAAATGAAAAGTAAGTTGCTGCAAAGAAAGGATGATCTGATAGAACTGCGTAGGAGTTCGGAAAGAAAAAACACAGCACAAAGGAGCACAATATCTTAATAGTCCGATAGTGCTGATCCTTTAAGAGTCCTTCCAAATGCAAGGGCATCCAAATACACCACTATTTCATACACAAAGTTCTAAATTCAATGACAAAAGCGGAGGTCGGTCGGCTATGCGAAATTTTCGAGTGTGCTATTGTTTTTGGCCCTCTCGCGTTAGGGTACGGTACTGTCGCGAGGGCGCATGTAGCGGTCTCCGTTGCACATGAAAGGTGTGTGCAAGAGTGGGATAGAGGTATAGGGAAATAATTGCAGCCACTAAGACGTTACGTTTTACTAAGAAAGTTAACATTGGATCAGCGCAACCAAATATCTAAAATAAACCTAGTTAAAATATTTTTTAACACATAATTATGTTGTTCACATAATTATGTTAATATGTTATTTTAATATTTTATTTATTTTGAAGGTAAGGTCAAGAAATGATAAAACGTGCTTAAAGTTGCTTATAATCTTGATCATCGGAAATCGGAAAACTATCATTTAAGCGAGTGCGGGACAGCACAGCAGTAACCCATGCAACATTCAAACCGAAGCATCCAGGTTCAAATCAAACTCGGTCCTGCACCGCAATGGCTTTTTGTGTGCAATATTTGCACTTTCTCATTTCATCATTATTCGATTTAGACGGTGAATAAAAACATCGTGAAGAAATTATTGAATGATGTGACAAGCTAGTCGTTCACCTGATGTTAAGCGACCGCTCACAACAGAACAGCTCGGAACTCCAACATGTATTGTTTCGCATGACTGCTGCACTGCACACATCATCCTGAGACATCAGCACAGTCTGGTAATAAGATTACTCGACTGTGAGATCAGATCATAAAGTCTCATTTGCCCAGTAATTTCACTAGCTACATTGCCGGAACATTGAATATAGTAGTGCTTGCACACCACTGCTTGGCGGCAGAATAACTGGCAAAGCAGTGGCACCTACCTAGACGAAATAAGAACGACCTAGTGTTAAGAAAAACAAGAACATGTTGTGTCATCCACAAACCAGCATGAGGCCAGCGTTGTAGATTATAACTTACACTCTCTGCATGGGAAAGAAGGCCCGTGCCCCAGCAGTGGGCTGATGACGATATTCTCACTGTACAGTACTTAAAAGTTGCCTCATGGCGAACGGGAATAGCGGTCATCCACCAATTTGGAATATTATGAATCAAGTGAATAAACAACCAACAATAATAATAATGTGTCGCATGACCTGTATCAAGTTTCCAGACACTGACCGAGCACCGCGACCCGCTGACGGAGCTCCTGCGTGGTAGGTATGGATCGAGAAGCTTATTACAGGTCTAGTACATTACATTCAGGACTCTTATAGTGAAACTGGTCTTCTTCAGTCGGGGCAATCATCGCCCCAAGTCATGCATTTCGTGAACTAGGCCTTTGTTGGGACTGGTATCGAGCCCCAGGATTACATGGCCCATCACGGAACGTATTGATTCCTGAAGCGGAAAGTCAATGCGTGGTATTTGCCGCTACAGAGAGCGTGTGGTATGTACCAACAGAATCGCCTTCTCCAAAGCGACCAAAGGAAGGTGTACCGAAACTGGGAGGGAACCGGTCAACTAGTGGTCGACGGCCAGCTGCTAAATGCAAACGGTCATGAAAAAATTTTGACGCAGCATCTGGTCGGTACCCGTTGAGCACACTGAGAGTGATTGAATGCGTATTGTCGAGCGTGTGTGTGAGCCGATTGAATCCATGGGGTCTAATGTTCTGGGCCGGACGGATTGCACAACTTCTGAATTAAACAGATTCGGTGCAAATACTTGTCCTGCCGCAGGAATCAAAGCAACAACCTCCACCTATAATTACCTGATCGGTTTAATATTTATTTTGGTACCTTGTCAGTGTTTTATTAAGGTCTGCCCCTTTTCTACAGTTCTACGATTTGCGAAATCAATTTATTTAATACCGGAATCACAAACTCAATGGCATTTTGTTGCAAGAATAAAAATAAAGTTTATTACACTCTTAACAAAAGTTTACTCAGAACGATCGGCTGTGCAAACAGCCCGTCAGAGAAACAAGGTTTTTCACATTACTGTGTGTAATATGAGCCAGTTGGAACCGGTTTCTTGCATAAATATTATTCGCAACGAACCAATCTAACCTCGGAAGTAGGAAACATAACCAGTATGTTTAGTTAGGCACATTGGTTTTAGCATAGCTGTAAAAGGGCGCCGATTAAAATATTAGCTCAGACATATTGCTAGTTGTCATCAACAACAAGCAAAATGTTGTACTGTTCTGCTGTAGTACCTTTTCTCGTATAGTTTTCAGGTATATTTATATTAATTATCATTCTTTACTATTACTTTCGGCATGCAGCCATTCTCGAACCGCATGGTTTCATACGTAACGATGGTAAAAAACCTGACGGAATGACTGGTTCCTTGGAAGATGGGACGGCTCTTAGTGTGGGATGCTACTTGCGTCGACAATATGGCGCCGTCACATCTTCCAGAGACACACGTTAGGGCCGGTACCGTGGCTAAATCGGCTGATTAGCTAAAAAGGCGCAAATATAGTAATCGGGTTCGGGAGATCATCGCGTTTTCCAACGTTTATCAGAGCGCATGGTCGATGCTACGCATGACCAAAACGCTGGACTTATTTGGCACAACGAATGAGCATTGCAATTTAAGAGGGCAATGCTGCCAGCATGTTGGATACGCTACCTACTGGTAGTGGGCTAGTACATTTGGACTGTCAGTAATATAGTAAATAGTTCTTTTTAGTATTAGTAATATCATTGTAGTATTTAGTTGAGAGAATAAACGCAATTATAATTTTCTATTTTATTTACTAAATTATTATAAATGCCTTAATTTTAAATAAATGTAATCTCATAATAGTAATAGACTCCTCTCTAGTAGCGAAGCGCTCTCGCTCCAAATAACCAGAGGTGTATAGATAAGTTAAGCCCAATCTCTAGGAAACGTAATTCTTCCGAGCCGTCAGTATTTTAGGCCAAGGACGTGGCTTATCACCGGCTTATATTTTTTTACTTGAGTATCCAAAAACGATAAATAAGTAGATTGAAGAAATTTTGGGATTATTAGTTTTATAATTATTTCCTTCCTTCCAGACCTGTATATGAGTAAATTTTTAATTACTATTTACAATATTATAAATATAAATAAATCCACTTACTCGTTATGTGTGGACATTTCACACAGCGCTAGCTATCCCCAAACTAAACAAAGCCTGTACTATGGAAACTAGATAACTGTTAGAATACTTTAGATATAACACCCAGACACAAACCAAACTACTACAAGTCTTCTACAGAAACTAGTCAAGTTCATAACACAAATGTTTGTTCTGGGCGGGAAACGAACCCACAACCTACACCTCAGGTATTGGGCCAGTCAGAAAGCGAGCGTCTCAACAAAACTTTGCAAAAAGCGAGCGTCTGATTTTCCGGTTGGGAATATATAGCTAATGTAGCGGGGGTAGGCCGCTTGTTTCTGACGCGTAACGCATTTGCTGAGAATCAATATCTTTGTGAATGAATGAATTGGAAAGTCCTCATCGACGCCTTAATTTAATTTGTAAATAGAACCTGTAAAATCTTATTTGGAAAGTTTTGTGTGGAAATGAAGTACCAACTGCTGTAGGTACAAAAATAAAACAACAACAACAACAGCAACAGAGTTTTTATGCGGCTACAATAGTGCACATTTACTTGTAACTGTTTAGTGCATTTTAATTTGAACAGAGTCATCATCAAAATCAAATCATCGATTGTGTTTTAAATAATATAAAAATTTCGGATTTAAAACACAATTTACTTTATTATATCTTTCTTAATATTTTTGATATCGGCTGCGTACTGATTTCGTTAGCGCCACCAATTATTGTTTTATCTAATCTGTAACTACACGCCCTTGTATTAGTTTCATATACTCTCTGTGACATACTGTAAGATACCAACTTATTTATATTTTATTAGTAACTTAGAGCAAGAGTATATTTTTTCCTAAAATCGCATCTAAAATCATTTTGTCATAAATAACTGGGACGGGGCTTAGGGTGGCATTAGATGAGGATTTGTTATTCATGGAACTGAGATCATTCGTAAAGGGCTATAGTCTAAGCTATACTAGAGTAATGCTGGATTAATGGAAATATTTTTGTTAAAATAAAATCGGAGTTAGCTGCTGTCATGGAGGCATAGCTCTCGTATTAATTTTATTTGCTTTATTCTCTGCAGATACGATGACTTTCAACTAAACTATTGAACTAACCCAGCATTCTAGTTTGTCACCTCGATAGGACGGTGGAACAAACGGGAACAAATCCGGGCATGAAGCCTCATTTTACCCAAGTGTTATCAAGTGCATTGTAATGTTATAATTGTTTATGCTTTTATCAAATCACTGCACGTTAGACATCGCGCATTATCTCTATTATTCTGCTACATTTTTGCTTTTTATGCACATAAATATTGGTGTTTTTCCCTTTAAAAAAAACAGTTTTTACTGGTAATCAGTCATATTTTTAAGCTCATGGTTTGCGATTATTTGACTGATGTTTTACGGTTAGATTTCGGTTTTCTTCAAATTGATTCTTGCCTTTTTTATCGTCAATTTCGATCAGGTTTTTTTATATTTTGGTCAAGGTTTTGTTCTGTATCCAAAATTTTGAAACATTCAAGAGCTTGGAGAATAAAACACTAGCGAAGGTTTCTTTAGAAAAGCTCGCACTATGCAATGGCAGTCTGAATTTACTCCTCAAACGAGGAACACTAAATTGACATAAGGCCATTACATTAAGACTCTAAAATGCTTTCAAAAATATCTTCGCCAGTCGCCGAGCGACAACGAATCTATCGCAGAGAGTATCGCCGATCTACATCCGCTGGCGCCGTTTTGGTCGCTGACATAAGACAAATCTATCGCCAAGCACAAGAGAAAATTTAAGATATGAATAGTAGTAATTATATCTCTACTGTATCTTGACAAATCATCAATAATAATAATAATGACTTCATATAACTCTCTATCATAATACCAGAACGAAAAGAAACACATAAATAGGCATATAAAAACAAACATGGTTATCGGGCGCGCGCCGTCGCATAGTCTACGGGCTCGCACCTTGACAGTTGATCGAGATACGAGGGTAGCGTGGTTATCTACGTACTTGGAACAATGTGTAGCATTTTGGCGGTATAAATAACAAATGTAATCAAAAACTGACTGAAGGCTGTGGTGACTGTGGTAGATATTAGCTACTAAATCTCAAATTATTTAAAAATATAATTAACAATCTATGAATCTATCATTATTGCTAAATTTCTAAGTACATATTATATGTGGGTGGAATAATAAGTATTTCTTGCTAGAGCAGATCCCGTCTCAAAAAACCAGTCCAGTGCGAGTCGGACTCGCGCACCGAAGGTTCCGTAAAATTTTATTATGTGATGTAACTACAAAATTTAAAGTTTTCGTAATTTTTCCTTTACTTGTGCTATAAGACGTTCCTTCGTACTACATTTCAAGATTTTAAGTTCACGAGAAGTACCCTGAAGGTTTTGATTTCCTTGCGTGTGTCGAAAATTTGCAGCATAAACGGCTGTATCTTTTGATTCCGTTGGCTTAAAAGTTTGATTTTTTTACAGCTCTAAGGGACAGTAAACTTAAGTATTTGTGATGTATGAATTTCAGCTTAATATCTCCACGCGTTCCTGAGAGGAAGGGTCTTGACTGACAGACAGACGAACAACAAAGTGATCCTATAAAGATTCTGTTTTTTTCCTTTTAAGATAAAAATGATTATTGTAGATTGGTTTTTGGTATTTAAAATTGGTAAATATTTTAAATATCAAGATTACGAAAACAACATTCATAAAAAAAAATTAGGCATATTTTACCACCGTCTAACCTAATAGTAAGACAGTAGTTAAATCATAATATTTACATTGTTTGCATTATTTAATTTTTTGCTGCGTAGTTGTACATCCAAACGCCTAAAAATAGTTATGAGTGCATAATTATACTAATAAGCTAACCGTGTGCTTATTACTTGTACCGCACAACAGACATTATCACAGTATCGTTCAACGAACTCTCGACGTGAAGGACACGGGGAAAGTGTCGAAACATAAATAACGGATATTATGGACTTATTGGCCAGATATGTGAGGTCACAAACTTCTCCACATAGATTCAATAGAATTAAGTAAATAAATGCTGTTTCAAGGATAATAATGTTCAAATATTTTATTAGTAAATACGAGTAAGTACTCGATATTTTTCTTTCGATACCAAGTACCTACTTTTTGAATCATTCTTTCTATACCTACTTGGTATCTTGGAAAGTATGCGTATCGAATCGAATCAAAGAGCTAACATACTTTGGTGGTATCGGAACATTCCTATTCAAGGATCAGTGAATAACTAGTCAGGTTTAAGAGAATCAAAAAACCCACGAAAAACGAGCAATAATTTTGAGTTTTGATTAGATTTTAAGAAAATGTATTTAGACGTAAATAGTGTAGTATTATTTTAATTCTACTGTTAGTGAACTTTGGCATAATGATATAATTATAAGAACTCATGACTGTAGTTAACGTAAAACCATATTAGGTATTACAATAAAATTTAGGATAAATAGCAACAACGCTAAATTATATTGAAGTAGGCTCGATCAACAAGACGGATGCCAGCAAATGATGCGTTAAATCTACGCAAAGATTACGCTAAATGACGCCATGAAGTTAAATCACCTCCTTAGTGCCCCCAAATATACCTATTAGGGTAATGGAATAAAAAACTGCAGGAGCAAAATGTTAAAACAGTCCTGTAAAATATTGATACACATTGGAGCTGATATAATAAGCATAGTTTCATTTATCGGATTAAAAAAAGAAAAATTTATTAGTCAGGAATGCTTACTTACTATAAGGCGGGAAATTAAAAAAATCAGAGAAAATCTAACTACCAACATTATTCAGCAGGCTCAGGCGTGACTTCGCGAAAGTTCGAATGGTATCAGGATAAAAAGTAGCGTTTTGGTCCTTGTTATGTTAATTCTTTTTTTTTTACTTGACCATATAACTGATTTTTCTTCACACACACTTTACACCAATAGTATTTATTAGATAAATTACTTTTTTATTAAAACTTGCAGAAGTTATTAGCCAACGGATGGTACACCTTATTATGTACCTATTATTACATAAGTAAAGTTTACTTTTAAAAGTGTACATGGAAATTATGGCCTATGTATTCTTTGATAGGTTTGTTTTTAACAATTTGTCTTCTAGATCTCCTTTGGGCTTAGTTTGGAGGCAAATTAAACGGTTCAAAAGTGATTGCAATATCAGTGATACATCTGTCAATGACCTTCATTCATGGCTTGAAGGCTTTTCCGATAGCTTGTGTCCCCTCTTGATCCAAGCGTGGATGTTTTCCCTTCTCCTCCTCTCTTTGTACCATCAGTTGATGACTTTGACCCTTCATTTTCATTTTATGAACTCCAGTTAGTGTTTAATGGAGTTATTGAATGTATCCCCTGGGGCAGACGATATTCCACACTCATTTAAAATTTGTATTGATTTTTTTTTATGTTAAAGAATGACGTGACGAGCTAGCCGTTCGCCTGATGTTAAACGACACGGCTGCCCATATCAGCTGCAGTGTTACTCGGAACTCTATATAGAGTTTCGCGTGACACTGCACTGCGCACGTCATCCTGAGACATCAGCACAATCTAGTAATTAGATTACTAAACTGTGAGATCAGATCATAAAGTCTCATTTACTTCTCAAGTTGTTTTGTGTAGATTTATATGTATCTAAGAAGCAAAAAAATGTGAACAGATACATTATCAATTAAAAAGTTTGTGCATCATTATTTATTACTAAAAAAGAATAAGGTATTGGTTTCTAGTTTGAAAACTATCGTGAGTATGACACATTTTGTAAAATTAATAACGGCTAAACTCACGTCAATTAAAAAAGTCGAAATTACTCCGACCAGTCGTCGAAATTATATATTTAACGAGCTTCTGCCCGCAGCTTCGCCCGCGGCGTGACCTATGGGAAATTAATTCAACCACCCATTTCACCCTCTTAAGGGTGGAATTTCGAAAAATCCTTTCTTAGCGGATGCCTACGTCATAACATCTACCTACATGTCAAATTTCAACCCGATCCGTCCAGTGGTTTGGGCTGTGCGTTGATAGATCACTATGTCAGTCAGTCAATCAGTCTGTCACCTTTGAGTTATATATATTTAGATTGACGTGAGTTTAGCCATTATTAATTTTACAAAATATTGGTTTCAACTGTTAGTTTTTCAAGTTGGCCTCTGGTATTGAAACAAATTAATGTGGCGTATCTACCTAAATAAATAAATAAATAAATATTTGTGGACATTTTACACAGCGCCATCTAGCCCCAAACTAAGCAAAGCTTGTATTATGGGAACCAGATAACTGATACAATACTTAGATACTTTTTGTTTGTAAATACATACATAGAATACAATATAACACCCAGACACAGAACAGACACCTATGTTCATCACACAAATGTTTGTCCTGGGTGGGAATCGAACCCACAACCCACAGTTCAGAAGGCAGGCTTACTACCAACTGATCTATCGGGCCAGTCAAACCTAAAGTATTTTTAAAGTAATTTATAAATAAGGCGACCAGCTAGGCGACCACGTAACTCAATTGCAACGGATAAAAACACCAATCTGTATGGATTTGACACTTTCAATACGCAGTTTATGTGCATAGTAAGTAAGAAAATTTCTTCTATTGCATTGCAATCAAGTTCCATGATCAACCTCCTGAAATCTACAGAAATTCCAGAAAATTATTGCCCCAAATGGGCCGCGCGCTACCCAACTGGCTAAAAAGGTTTTATATTGTGATTACAAATAAATGCGAAATCAGTAATGTGAATAAAATAATTTTAAACCAAGTTACAGATTAAATAAATAGTAACATACCTATAAAAGCTTACAGTCTATTAAAACGAAAAGGTTAAACAATGTCACATCCAAAGGTAATCTCAGAGTCCTTGAAAACAAAGTCTTTGCTATTAAGATCGTTTAAAATTGACAATGTAGAAAAAGAAAATTACCAGCATTGTTAGTAGAAAGTTATAGAGAGCGCCGAGGGCCGTTATTTTAGGCATTTTCAATTATGTAGCATACTGGAGCTCGTCCTTGTGGTAGATTTTGTAACTCTCTTCTTTGAAAAATACTAATGCAGTAAGGTACACGTGACTTTTTGAACGGAGCACACAATAGTTATAGATTATATAATAGTATGAGAAATCCCGGTGGTGTGAAAATAGGACCGCTCCATCTCTTTCCGTAGGTTTCTTTTTTTGAACGGGCTAATGCTGTTGGTCTCTACCGACCCTTACAGCTTCACCGGGCCGGGGGCGTCACCTCTTCCCATGAGTACTGTAAGAGCCGGCTAAGACACCCAATATTAAACAGACAATTTTTTATTATTATTTATTAACAGACAATATCCCGGGAATGTGAAGCGTTCTCATCGGTACATTTAAATCTTCTGTGATCGACAAGCCACTTGTCAAACGTGGTGATTTTGGCACTGCCTATGATAAGCGTCCAAAGCGTCTTCTAGCTATTGACGTGAAGTATTCTTATTAAGTCATGTATAAAATAAACGGGATTGTAGGCGACACGGAGGTTGAAGCATAGAGCCTCTTGTGGTTGCTTTTAAGATTGAGTTTTAAGAAATTGAATTTTTTATATATCTTGCGCCACGTCTGCCGATTCTTTTATATTTCGCACATCATTTTTAAATATTTTCGGGAAAAACCTAGTCGTCAGCAACAGGGATATTAGAGCCAGGACGCCAGGAAGCCAAGACCACCGAAGAAAAAATTTTAATTAAAAGGTTTTTTTCTCGATTTATTTATGTGGAGTATTATAATGAGTGTAATGTGAAATATTATAAACAATAATTAAAAATATTTGTGTTAGTTACAGCAAGAGAAAAAAGGAAACCACAAAAAGAAATGTAAAAGGAAAGTTCACTTAACAAAATAATTAGTAGGAATAGTAATTTTATTTAACAATAACTAAAATAATCCAGTGCTAGTGGCTTATATTAAGTTTAATTTCCTGCCATAATTAATACTTACACTACTACACTACTAATTAATACTAATGCAAATCCTTCCTCTACCACCGGGCCTTAACTATTATTTAACCCGTCACAAAGCGTTTATCTGCTTGGGTTGGCCTGATGACTCAGTTGGTAGTAGCTCTGCTTTCTGACCTGGTGTTTGTGGGTTCGATTCTCCACCCAGGACAAATATTTGTGAGATGGACATCGATGTTTGTTCTATGTCTGGGTGTTATATTGTTATTGTTGTATATATTATGTATGCATTTACAAACAAAAAGTACTTAAGTATTCCCTCAGTTATTTGGTTCCCATCGTATAAGCTTTGCTTTTGTAGGACTAGCTGATAGCCATTTATTTAATATACTAAATTTAAAATGAGAATCTACCTCTACGATTAACAAAGCTGTTTTAAATTTCTTTTTCTAAAGAGCAATAAGTAGCTTCGAGTTCGCAGTAATAGTAAAAGTATTCTGTGAATAACTATGCAGGTAGATTGCGTGTGCCGACAGACTTTTAAATTGTGGAATCGGCATTTTACTCGTACACCCATTATAGTTTAATATGGATTCTTTTAAAAAGAGAATTAAAAAGGCCTTGGTGAGTTGGCAGCGCATCGACAACGTCTCTAGCCTTGCAGATGTCCATCATTATAATGGTCTAGTTTATTCAAGCAGTGTCTGTAATATGTACTGTAGCACAGTTTTCACATTACTAAATAACACCCAACGATCACATGCCCATCTTGGACCACGACTAGAATTTCCTGTATCTATGTTGTGGGACCAAGGATCATGGTCCCACAATATCCAGACACAAAACAAGTATTTACGCTTTCTTTCTGTACACAAATACTTGTCCTTTCGAGGGACCCAAACCGGCCGTCTCAGGGTTGATCGATAAGACTAATTGTCCAAATTACTTGCCTAGACTACTACTAATAACTTAATTTTAAGTACCTAATGTGATTTTAACTTGTAAAAATGCAAAAAACAACCTGTGTGCAATAAATACTTTGACTTTGACTTAAGGCAAAGGGGCAGAAATCTTGTTGTGGCAAACTCTTTGTTTTTTATATCAAAACTGCATATATATAATTTAATACAAAATGTATAAAATGATATCTGTTCTTTTGGCATTAGGCTATTTTCATGTTGTCTTTGATTTCTCTCCTAAGAAGTTGATTTTTGCATAATTCGCTGCTTTTTAAATATAATATTATCATTTTACAAGTACATTAGGCTTTATGTATCATCAGCACGTTAGTTCTAATTATTGTGATTCTAATATTAAGTGTTCGGACCTCGTTTCAGTGAAACGATTAAAAGCTTGATACATGTATTATGTCATTTTGATCGATTTTCATGGAGAAATAAAATATACACTTTTTACTGAATGTTTTTAGATGTTATAATTTACAAATGGATTTGGGACCTGGGCTGAAGCCCAATCAACGCTAAATTTTTGCACGATGTACAATTTTAGCGTACATAGACATACTTATTTTATCTTTCATATTTCATTTTGATTTTATCGTATTTACAAACATCGTATCAACCTATTTTTAATAAGTTATTGCGCTTGCCTGGAAGAATCAAAACCGTAGATAGCATTGATACTGACACACGATTCCGACTTGATATCCGCTACCCAGCCATACGGTTGTTGGTAGAGTCGTATGCTCTTCGATGAAGAGCAGGCCAAGCAAACCATGAGTTGATGATTAACGAAATAAGGCAGAGATTATGGCTGTTTAGACTTCGGGGCATAATGAGAACCATAGCAAAGCGACACTCAATTAAAGAGCACTTTAAGAGGAAACTTTTAAAACTTTACTGTCAAAAGCCGAAGCCATAGTGAACTCTCGCCCGTTGCCTTACGTGTCCACTGATCCCGAAGATCCCACGACATTGTTGAACGGATGAGAAACTGGAAAGGCGTCAAAGTCAAAAGATTATCGAAATCGACGAAGAATCATGGAAATGATCGACAAGTCGGGGTTGTAGTTATCATTGTGGATAAGTTGTTGCCACGTTACAGAAGTTATTTCCAGGGAAAGATGGCATAGAAAGGGTAGTCGACGTTGCCACACAAGGGGGCCACCGACCATGGGTTGATTGACATGAATGTATTTAGAGGCAAATACTTGTCAATTTAAAAACAACAGAAAATCCTCTAAATCTTATGTAAGAATCGTTGAAAACCAAATTTCTAAATGATGTTGAAGGACAGCATCAATTCGCAATTTCAAAATTCCAGTGCCAGCTTTCCTGCCATTAACCTACAGCACTCAAAAATTAGTAAACGCCATTTAATTTCGATCACTTTAAAATTATCATTCAGATTTTCTACGAAAAACTGGAGAACAGCCTGCCCAGGCGTTTCTTTGCCCGAAACCCCCGATTTTCAGAGGCAGTAGGACGGACCGTTTTGTATCCATATAAGAATTTTTCAGACACATCAAGGTCTTCCACAAATCGTGCTTCCCAACTTGAATAAGGAACAAGGACAGGAAAGAATAAAAAGATCCACCTGTGGATCTTTAAAATGGATTTTCAGGCACTTGGTAGTCCTGAAAAATATGATGAGTTAATCACTACTTGTTTGCTTTAACTCTCGATTTATAGCTTGACGTTGATCGTAAATTCAAGTACTAAAATAGATGACTTCGTATTTCGATGAGAAGGGGACACATTTAGAACCCGTCAAGATTTTTTTCGTAAATGAAAAATCTTTGAAAGTTTCGGTCAACTTTGAGCCATCAACTTTTCTGTCAAAACACTTTTTCATATTTTAGTTACAGTTTTTAAAAACTATAGCTAGTCATGATTTAAGTGTCACGAGAGTCAATTCTTTTAAGCAATTGTTCGGACCTCGTTTCAGTTCTGTTTTCTATTTATAACTTATGCGCCCCGCGGTTTCAATCGCGGAAAAAAATATTTTAATTATTTGCTCATCCCACGGGAAAATTTCACTTTTCCGGGATAAAATGTAGCCTATATGTTAATCAAGTGTGTAAGCTATCTCGGTACCGAATTTCATCCAAGTCCATTCAGCTGTTGGAGCGTGAAGGAGTAATAAACATACTCACATACAAACTTTCGCCTTTATAATTTTAGTGTGATACATGTTATATTTTGTATTTTAGCTTACACTTTGTACACAAGAATTTGAATATTTTTTACACAATTTGCCATCTCATATTAAAGTAAAAATCCCCAGTAGCAAGTTTCAAGCGGTTGGAATTTTAATAAAGTTGGTTTCAAGTTGGATCAGGCGAATCAAGTTCGATCCAAGAGCTGCGGCTAAGTGAGAGATGAACTTTGAGAGCCAAGAAGTTGAACTTGGACTTTGTTTAATTTGTAATAAAATTTGGAAATGGTTATCCAAAGGAAATGACAATTTTTTTTTTAAATTAAGATTACTACTTTACTAAAAGTTATTCATTGGATAAAACAAAATAACTATTAAAGTTTGTAAATTTTTAGTTGCTTATAATTTATTGGTCGGATACCTATACCTGTCATTGCAAAAACATTCCTCAGAAGAAACGGTCATAACTTGTACAAATTTCAGGCTGTACTGATATTTTTTGTATTTTAATAACTAAACCACCTTTCCCGAATAATACTTTTATTTTTAACTTATTTCCTGGATTTCCCATCTACTACTTCGTGTTCCGGGTTGTCCTCCCCTTATAAAGCTAGCGAGAATTAGGGGGACCTCCATTGGCGCCGTTGACGATATTAAGTTTCAGGACCGCACCCATAGAAATATAACGCTCAGGATGGCAGTGGGCCCCAGCGATTTGATGCAATTTCATTCGAGTCTGAGCGGACTCCAAACGTTTCACGGCACGTCAGTGCTGAAGTTCATATCATAGCGTTATTCCTTTAAAACCGCACATAACCGCTTCAATTGTTTTTAAATAAACTGTTACGCGTTATGCCGTGAATGCGTTTGGAATCATTTTATACAGTCGTAATCGATTTTCAACATTCAAAAGGGTATTATCAATGAATTTAAGTGAAAATTTCGAAACATTTTTGCTAACGGGGAACTTTGTAACTTATATTTTGAATGTGGATCTTTGAAACATTTTTGCTAACGGGGAACTTTGTTATTTATATTTTTAATGTAGCATCTTTGTATTTTTTTGAATAAAAACTAATCAGAAACTTTATTTTAACACTTCCAGAAAAACCAACAAGTGAGCCTGGAGAACTGGACGCAACTGCGATTACCTGTATAACTGAAAGGGTGTTTACTAGGTGGTAGTACTTTTCTGCAAAGTTCGTACCACCACACAGTGCCACCATTTTGCCAGTTATTCTGCTGCCAAGCAGTAGTGCGGAAGCATTACTGTGTTCCGGTTTGAAGGGCAATTTAGCTAGAAAAATTACTGGGCAATTGAGACTTTATAATCTGATCTCACAGTCAAGGAATCTTATTACCAGACTGTGCTGATGTCTCAGAATAAGTGCAGTGCTTTATATTTTAGAGTTCCGAGTGACACTGTTCTGTTATGGGCGGCCGTGTCACTTAAGATCAGGAGAACGACTAGCTAGTCGCATCATTCATTAACATAAAAATGGGTGAGTATAGAGAAATGAAAATTTGTGACCATCTAAATGTAATCTATTATATAAGCAAATAAAGATTTCATTTATTCATTCATTCAACCCACCTAAATCATCACAACATATGTAGCAGGCATAAGCAGTAATAACATTCACTTTTTTCTACTGCCCTGAATGGGGTAGAAAAAGGGAATTAATATGCCCTCTAGCACTTATGTAGCCAGGGCAGAAACAAGGCGAGAATTGTTCTCTTTCAGAGAAACAATAATAAAAATAATAAAACCCTCTCAAAGACGACTGACAGACACGAAACTATTCGCCGACGGTTTAGGGTGACTATGCTGTGTGCTGTGCTTGCGATATTACTTTTGTAAATGCCACGTTGTGAAAACGTGGCATTTACAAAAGTAATATCGCCTTTGTGGTGTGGTAGTTGGGCAGGTCGGCTCATAATCCGGAGGCGCCGGGTTCGATTCCCGCGGCAGGACAAGTATTTGTACACAGAAAAAAAAGCGGAAATTCTTGTTCTAAGTCTGGGTGTTGTGGTCCTTATAGTTCCTGAGTCCCTAGACACAGGGAATACTAGTTAGGATCCAGGATCTTTGTATGTATCTTAATATTATAATATCTTCTATCTATGTATCTTAATTTAATGACAACAATAATATAATGTAATTGAATTTTGCAAGTGTATGCCAATAGAATTATTTTAGTTTATTTGAAAATTGTATTATACTTAGTATTGACCAAACTTAATAATAATTGCCACAAGTATGGGCTAAATGGAAGAAATACCTACGAAAAGCATGACATCTACATCTATCCCAATTATGTGAAATAAATTTCATTTTATTATGTGATCGTTAGGTGTTATTATAATTTAAAAAAATTATGTAACCATTTTTTAATTTAGTCATTGTAACCGGCACATTGCCTTTACTCTTTCAACTAAATACCACAATGATGTGCACAACACTACCTACTACAAAAAAAAAACCATTTGGAATATATACTAGCCGCGATGACCTATAGACAGTCCAAATGCTCCATCCCACTAGGTACTAGGTACTAGGCACCAGTAGGTAGCGTACCCAACATGCTGGCAACATTGTCCCGTCGAATTGCAATGCTGATTCGTTGTGCCAAATAAGTGCCAGCATGACTCGCGCCGGCTACGCACGGGTCAATAGTTTTACACCCTAACCCTGTCCAAGAGAATACTTCTTCTTCTTTTCTCACCTTTTAAATCTTTTCTAGACTATGACAAACATATTAAAACCAAAATCAGCTAAATCGGCCCAGCCGTTCTCGAGTTTTAGCGAGACTAACGAACAGCAATTGATTTTTATATATATAGATTATTATTATTATTGTTGTTTTTGATAATTATATACATACAAAAAGTAACAATAACAGTATTAAAAAAATAAGCTGCAGAAATGTTATAGACAAATTTATCTTAAAATTGTTACTGTGCTTGGATATTAGATAATTATTATTATCTATTTTATAATTTGCTTAGAATATTTTTATAACCTAAGTTACCTAGATTTTGTTGTTTTAATTTTGACCAGTAAATGTGCTAAAACGGCTTCTATTTACATTATTTTGATAAATGATTTGAGTTTGAAGATTCCAGGGGTATAGCTTACTTCCATGGTCACCAGTATTGGTTACATATAAAATGAATCACACTAATATGTATGCGATCGTTGTGTTTTATTTATGTATTTATTATTAACTAATATGTTTTTGTTTACTAATCATGGTGAATAGCTTGTTTCAAAACACTTTTTATTTATTCTAAAACTGCATAAAAAATGGTACAGTATCTAGTCCGAAAATTCGTTGCAACTAAAACAGCCACCCTTTCAAATCCCGTCACCGCCAGCGTCTCGCTGCAGATCCAAACGTAAATGCGAGAAATTTTTGTTTTACATACGAAAATAGAAAATTTTCCTTTGCTTCCACAGCAGAAGCAAAAAACTGAACAATTGAACTTTCCGTTTGGCGTTCGAATGACAGCTTTCCAATTGAGCAGTGCCGGTTCGATTCTCAGCGTGTCAAGCTTACGTCGGTCGGTACTGGCATTTCAAGTGGAAGTGTTAGAAGCTTGCGTTATTGTCATTGAAGCGCTAGAAAATAACTTGAAGAAAATTGACTGGAATCGATTCAGTTATAGCAATCAGTAAGGATCAAAATAAGCAAAAAATACAAAATCATATTACATTCGCATTATTTTTGATCTACGATCAGTAGCGACATCCTCCGATCATTAGACACGATAACGTCTATAAGACGTTGCTTTTGATTGATACTCGATATTAGTGACGCACTCATGAAATCTTTATATATTAGGTTTTTTATTTTATAGATTGCCTTTTTAGGCCTAATGGTGTCAAAAAGTGAAAGCCAGCAGGCGGTTTTGTTTGCTATGCCAATAATCACTTCTTTTTTTTTTTAATTTAATTTTTGGCTCCACAAATCATTTCTTATTTGTATATATTTTTAGCTTTTAATTCGGCTTATATACGTTCACGTTATATATATATCTTTTAAATCGTCGCATCCGTGATCTTCATCTCCAACACTCGAAAATAATGCAGAAGTAATTCAAAGAAAAATGCAAAGGATTTTATTGCAAACGAGCTTCTGCCCGCAGCTTCGCCCGCGGCGTGGCCTATGGGAAAATAATTCAACCACCCATTTCACCCTCTTAAGGGTGGAATTTCGAAAAATCGTTTCTTACATGCCATTCTTCTGCATGCCAAATTTCATCCCGATCCGTCCAGTGCTTTGGGTTGTGCGTTGATAGATCACTATGTCAGTCAGTCAATCAGTCAGTCACCTTTGAGTTATATATATTTAAATAGATAGACTATTTTAAGCACTTTTACAAGTCAAAATGACATTAAATACATGAAATTAAGCTATTGTACTAAGCATATAAAATTACAGAGAAGTTATTGTCAAATATTATAAAGCAAGCCCATTATTAGGAACAATAATAAGTAAATATATGCAATAAATATACAAGATGGGAGTTTAAAAAAAAAAGTTACTCTCGTTGCCACTACTGATGCAAGCTACAATACAATGCCGATCCGAAGATTCAATTACACCTGTAAAGAATAAGCTAGAGCAAGATATTTTACAATGACAATATTTATATTTGAAAAAATAATAATTTGAAACATTTTTTTTTTATTATACTGCTTTTCCACAGACACCTGGGTCCGTGCTTTTTGTTAGATTATTTTTTATATTTATTAATTAAGCCTATTATTAACATGAACATATATATAATACAGGGAGGACAATACAGCCAATAACATTTAAAACATTTCAAATTGTTAGCATTGCCATGTTTAATTTTTCTTCTGAAAAAATATTGTAAAATAGGACATAAGGATTTTTTTATTTACGAGCAAGATTCACTACGAAGCCACATTCGTCGGAAATAAAAATTTCTATGTGTGAAAATCAGAGGGTAAGGGTAGGAATTCACGCCCAATATATTGCAAAGCCCGTATTGTAGGCCTGGAATTGGTGTACAATAATTATACATGGCTTCAAAATATCAATGAATATCGTATACTGGCCGTACATTATGTGGTTGCGAATTCCTGGCTGTACAATACGGTGACTCGGCGTATCTTGATATACACTTCTTTAAATCACTGACAAAGTGACTTGACGACATTCTATTGTATTATTATTTTATAGACCATGGCCATTTGTAATAAAAAAAAATCGACATTTATGAGGGTGTTAAATTTAATTATCTCTTCTGTATTTGTACTTAAATAAATGAAAAAAAAAAAACATTTGTAATCAGCGTCGCAATATTTCGAAATGATTACAGAATTTTGTTATCTTGTTAAAAATGAAAACTTGACAATCATTGTATGATTTTGACGTTAGATTTTTTATCATTTTCTTGACTCAAGTTTTTAGTTTTCAGAGCTTTGTAACAATTGTTCTTTTAATCAGAGCGAAACATATAAAACTTTTGTTTAACTATCCCAAAGACAAAGCTCATGGCTCCGCCATAAAACTGTACTGCTATTTCCGAAATGTATTAGTTGCATTCGCGTTTGCATACAGATTCGATCCCGTGTGATAGTATTTCAGCTTTATCTCGCATGTGTAACGAGAATGCGGGAGCACTACACAGAGCACAGAAATAAGCGAAGAGAAACAACTATTTACCTACATTACACAATACGTAACACTAACTAACGTAATGGATATTAAAATAAATGTGGTAACCACGAAGTTTTGTAACATTAGTTTTTGGTCAAATCCTTGATTAATTAAATTATGCATTCAGAAATTTCAGAAGAAATCAGAACATAACGAATGTGGGTACAATTTGACGAATGTAGGATTTGATCAAAAACTAATTTGACTAATATCGTGGCTAAACAGATGTAGTGAGCGCTTTTTAATGGTAGCGCTATTTACCCATTTTCCCGGGGAAGTCTGGTTTAATTTCGGAAGTATTAGAAATGTTTGCGCAAAATTCATTTAAATTGTTTCATTTTTTCCGTTTCATATTCGAAGTCATACAAATAATTAGACAAAATTAAACTTTACCTACGAATTTGACTCATTCGATTTGGATCAATTGATTTGATATAATTATGGTATATAATTTTTAAATAAAAAATAACAGGGCTCAAAACAATCTAAACCCGACTGAAATCGACTAAAACCTAAAAAAAAATCACCAAAAATAAAAATCACATAAAACTTTAGTAACGATTCAATAACGATGCATAGTACCTGCAACAATTTGTGTTCTACAGTAATTTCTGCACGATGAAATCCTACGTAAATCTCTAAAGTCGACCAAGGCATGTTTATTTCTCGAAGAACAAAAACTACCCTCGCCGTCGCCTCTTTAACATAATAATAGCTTCCCTCTTCAGACTTATGGAGCAAAGAATGTAAGGAATTAAGAATCGACATTTTCTAGATAGACTTTTTTGCGGGAAACATGGAAAAAGTCTGTTATAACTTTCTATTACGGTCGGGAGTCCGCATCCCGGTGCGGGAACCAAAAACACCACCATCAGAAAGCCTTAAATTACGTTTATTCGAAAATTGTAATAAAAAAATTTTAGTCTGTTTATTTAAAAAGGTAATTAGGATATTTATAAAGTCATAAAATATTAAGAACAAGACGGTAACTATAAAATATCATAAAGTTAAAACAACATAAATGATAGGTAAGTAATTGCTTCACTTGTGTAATATCACGTAGTAGTGACAGTCATGGGAGACGAACATCTCCCATGACTTTATACATGTATCATTACAGCTGTGTACAGTTACACAGCTGTAATGATACATGGCATTTAGAAGTGTCCTTTATTCCAGCAATAAAAAAAAAACGCTTGTTGGTAATGAGTTTTGTTTTTATGTAGTACATTTGACTATTCTATATACTTGACCACGAGGGAGAAACCGTGTGACGATATCATCCTCCTTCATCATCATTCCAGCTTTCCACCTGCTTTCGTAGTTTTCGCATCAAGTATTGGCCATTCACAATTGAGATTCAAATTCAAGTTTAGAACATTACTCGCATTTTCATTTTCCATACATTTTTGGCATTCTACCATCGCGCGTGGAAACGTAAAGTTCGCTCTTCGCTTTTTCTTTAAATTAATAAATAATTTAATGACAATTAGATTCTTACAAGTGAGTTTAAGTTGAACCAAGTTATATTATTTTATCTTTCAAAATTTGTTCAAGTTGCAACTAAATTATTATTATATATGTCTCCCGAAGATTTTACTTTAATTTCATTTTGTTCGTGCCCACTATCACTTCGTGTTTCCGTGAATTTCTTCCCTGAATAGAATAGAATAGAATAGCAAAACATTTATTCAATACTTGTCTAAAATTAAAGCATAAAAATAGGTTAAATTTATACACACTATATGTACATAATGAATAGAAAAAAAAAAAAAACAATTATCGAATGGGCGTCGGCTCAGCATATTGCTGGTCATCAGAGACATCCAGCGCTGGTTTTCAGAATAGACCCAGAAGGGGTGTAACCAATGCACAAATTCAAAAAAGATATTTTTATTAATGTTTAAAGTTGTTGTATATCCCTGCTTGTAGGAAGGACATTCAGGATCAGGACCATACTACCTAGGTAGGCACTAGTATCACTGCCATGATAACTAGTTCTAGAAGATCGTTCACCCAAGATGAGAAAACGAGAGCCAGGGCTTCGCCCATCTGAAAGCTCCACATCTCACTTTCCATTCTCCACCCAGTGAGTAACATCTCACCAAGCTGATAAAAAGACGCAGAGATCTTAACAATGCTTCAAAGCAAAAGCGGAGTTTCGCAAAAAGTCCAGTATTTTTGGAGATATTTCAATATTTGGCAACGATTGTCAAATCTCATCACCAGAATTAAATGTAGAATCTTAAGTAAATAACCAATGTGCCAAATCCAATAACTGTGCTGGAAATAGTTAAAATATTAGATACACCAAACTTGTTCATTAGCCGAAATTTTTCTAAAATCAGAATTTTTACAGTACATAAAAAAAATTGTGCATAACATCTTTTCTTTTAATGGCTTTCTTTCGCTTTTGAGCTATAATTCTGCCAATGTCAAGTGAGGAATACGATTTAGTATGAGGAGTACGATTATGTCATTTCTAAGTTTTATTTTGTCAAAGTAAAAATGCCAAAATGGTAGATATTTTATTGAAAGCTCTAGGAAACCTTGAAGAGTAAACGAAAAGGTATGGTTTTAAAACTTGGTACTATTTGCCAACACTCATGCACGTTCACAAACAACGGATAATATCCACCCTTATCACACATTGAAATTCAAAAATACCGCCATTTTTAGATTCTTTTCAACGACTTATCGTATAACAAATAGGCTATTTGACTACTATTAAAAATGAACAAGTAAATATTATTTTCATAAAGTAGGTTAAAAATGAATGTAATCATTGTAAAAATAAGTAAAATTGGTAAATTAATCACGGAGTAGTACGGTTTTAAAGTTTCATCGCCTGTCCCTTTCTCGCAGAACAGAGATCGTGTTGAGCTTCCTCACAGCTACTATGAAGGCATGGCTTGTGACGTCACATGCCAAAAATATTGTATGTAGAGCTACCACAGCTTAGTAATGAGTTACTGTGAGGACTGGTAACTGACGTCACTGCGTGTTTGAGTTGTCTCTTTCTATTTCTGTATTTTAAAATTCCTGTAACTTAGTCATTTTTCGAGATATTCAAGTTTTGTTTTCACAGTTATCTATTTTTTGAGGTATATTATTTATGTATGTAATAAAAATATGGTAGTCAAATAGCCTATTGCATGTTTGTACAAGAATTTGACATAGTCAAAGTCAAAAGATTTATTGCAAACAGGCTATTTTCAGCACTTTTACAAGTCAAAATAATATTAAGTAATTAAAAGTAAGTTATTTCACTAGGCATATAAAATTACAAAGTGTATATATTATTGTCAAATAATATAGCAAGCCCATTACAATATGTGAGTTTAATGTGGCGTGCTGGAGCGGAAGAACCAAAGAGTATTACATTTTATTTCATCTTTAAACATTGTATGCATATCAAGAAATTGACGACTGCTCTTGTATATTCCTCTTAAATAGCGGTACTGAATTATAATTAGTACCGACTCATCACGTTGCATCGAGACACTACTTAAGATGCCTTTCAGGGATGGAAGCAACTGTTTATGCGTTACCTCTGCAGCTTGAAATCTAAGTGGACTGAAATTATCAGACAATATGAGTGTCTGTAACAAGAAGCCGAGCAGCAAACTGAAGTTCACTTAACAAGCCCAAATAAAGCTAAGTTATAGAATACCGTGTGGCGTCGATCAGGGGGGTGATAATGTAATTTTGATTGCAACGCAACAGGAGTGTGAGGAGAAATATCATTCCGAATTCAAATATTTCCATAGTAACTATGCACATAAGCTGCGGATTGAAACTGTTAAATCTATACATTTATTTGTTTCAATCGGTTGCAATCAAGTTACGTGATCGCCTAGCAGATAGAAAAAGGCCCAGAGGTTCAGAAATTGAAAGCCACGGTGATATTAAAAACTGCCCAAAAAGCTGAATAAAAATGAAGAGGAAAAGTAAATAAAGACACAAAACAATTAAAAAACCATGACTTGTGTTTTTCTATTTAGGTCTATACTATCAACCACTCACGATGATGGCGAGAGAAGGCAGAAGAGATGAAACTGCTCCACCATAAATTTATGGCTCCAGCTGTGGACTTCACTTTAAATAACGCTTCAGAACACGACTTTTCTAACATTATTAGGAAACAATCGTTCAGCCCTTCAATGTGCAAATATTATTTCCATTTAACCTCGAAAAAAAAACGTTAAACGAATTGGTGAAAATAACACAATAACACACTAAAGTAATAATATTGTGAATAATTAAATGAACTTTTTGACTTCCAATTATTGACAACAACTTGAGAAATGAAAAACAAATGACTTTTGACAGAAGATTACAACTTTTTTCTTTTATATTTTATAACTGTCCAATCTTCTTTCAAAAAGTTTTCATGCAAGGAACAAACCTTAACCTCAAACACAATTCTGTCATACAAACTATGCGAAGTTAGGATGTAAAAATAATAAGAAAACGCCACTTCATCACGAAATCTAGACACAAAACATTTATGGTGTTATTTGGAGTGTGGACTTATTACTTTAAAAGTACCTACTATCTTCGCAAATCTTAACAAAGTTCGTGACAAAAGAATTTAACCTCTACGCCCATGTAGTTTAAAGGTGACAAATATGCAGAAAATAATTTGCCTTCCCTCAAAAACTTGGCAGTGTAGGTTTATAATAAAACACACTATTATAAAACTTATTTTATGACTGACAGAATATAGTAAAGATTTTTAATTAAATCTATTTATTACTATCGACAATACTTTTAAATTTATTTTATGTTATGATTTTTAGAAAATTATCTTTAAACTACCTACGTAACTTAATTATTCATAAAAGCCACGTTTATTTGAAAATGCGGTAAGTAAGTATTGGTACTTATTTTAAGGTATTCTTTCATATTTGGTGGCACAGCGTTTCTCATTTAAAAAGGTCGTAAAACACGGTGGCGAATTTTGAGATCTACCTCTGTGATGATGACTTCTGTTCTGATCTAAAAGGGCGTGCACACTTCACAACCATATATCAGAGTTTTGGCGGGAAAACGAGAATAATCACTTCACCTCTCTGTATTATTGTTCAAAACTTTCTCATGTTATTTTTAGTGTGAGTGCGTAAAATTGGTGGTGTTTTATTCATTAAGTGCATGAGTGTGGGAAAGTGGTATAATGATGGTGAAACTTTTTTTTCGTGTTGTTTCCAAAACTCCATAGAAGCTTCTGGTAAAGTTGCCACCACTTTACTAGGAGTATGACTTGACTAGACTAGACAATGACATAACTTGACTTGACACATTATATAATATTAATTAACTTGAGAAATTATCAATTACTTGACACTGTCTAAATACACATAAGTGAGGAGGCAAAACAATACAAAAAAGTCAAGTATTGTATGCATATTATTTGTGTGAGAAAAAGGGAGTGTGTGTGATAATTAAGTGCTATAATTCATCTTTATATAAAGGTAGCACAAAATTGATAAACTTTTGAAAGACTTTTATAAATGTATTTTACTTAACTAAAAAAAACTACAAAACTAACAAAATTTTAAAAATTATTACTTTGTTACAATAAAGTCTTCAATGAGTCCAGTTTTAAGGCAGTCTAGTCTAAAAAGTCTTAAAATTGTAGTCTCTTAAGAGTCTTTAATAAGTCCACCAGGCCAAAACTCCAAGTATGTGGATTAAGGAAAAACCATTTGCAGGACATAATGACGTGGCTTAAGCATGCCTCATAGACCTTAGGTCACTGCTTAACATCTGGCGAGGCAGTGGTCAAATATTTAGTTTATAACCAAAAAAAAATGGTAATTATACCAACCTATTATAGAGTTGTTACTTATTCATTGCATTGCCTAGTCGAAAAGAAATAATTATAATAACGCCCAACGATCACATACATTGATTATTATAGACCCTAACTAGAATTCCCTGTGTCTAGGGACCTAGGAAATACGAGGACAACCCACAACACCCAGACTCAGAACAAGTTTATATATGGTGTAAGTAAATGATGCAAATTACTCTCGTTTATTTATGTTTTGCATTAAAATACGTTGTCTTGATAGATAGATATAACTGTTTTTTTTTAGTGTTAATGGAGACAAGTACGGGTGGGTCAGGTCGGTGGTGGTGCTGTCAGTGATCCCATTTGTATGAAAAAATACTGTAACATAGATTGTGTGTACACTTAAAGCATTCACGCTCACTAAAAAGTTTCTTCTAATAAAAATATAACAACAAATATAGTAGTATATTAAAAAATAGCGCGGACCCAGGAGCAAGAGTAGGAGTAAAGCAGAATTTTTTTTTTTTAAATGGACTATGTAATAACTAGTAGCTCGGCTGATGTTGAACGACAAAGCCGCTCATAACAAGTGCAGCGTCACTCGGAAGTCTTTTTAACTTTTGTTAATAGTTCGGTAAAAATTTTGTAGATATTTTTTGTTTCAAACCTGCAAGCACCTTTTTCTCTCAAGAAGTGCGTTTGGAGTTTTTACGAGGCGCGTTAATCAAGCGAGTCAGATAGAAATGTTCTCCAACGTTTTTAATTAAATGTTATTACTGGAGTCTTTAGAATGAACAGTTTTATTACGTTGAAAGCACTTCCTTTGATGCTTTAAAAGTACCTATTGCAGACTTATAAAAATAGAGTTAATCCAATTTTAAGGTTTTGCAGATAGAGAATGCCAGAAATCTTTGGCGAGGTTCGTACAGTGGCTTAATATTCTTTAAGAATCTGCGTGTTTGTGTGTATTTTAAAACCAGCATAAAGCATCAAAGGTAGGTCAATAATTCTTTGTTAAAAAAGATTTAAAATTTTAAAGCACTTATTAAAAGCGCGTCATCTAATTATTAAACTGACATGAATAAAAAAATCATTTAACGCGACGTGCGTACGTCCCACCTATCAATATTACCTAGAAATTTTGCTATGACATTTTCAATTATTTAGCTGAGTTACCATTTTCTTTTTACTCTATAAAGTCAGAGTCAAAGTAAAAAAAATATTCCAAATATGCTATTTTTAGTACTTTTACAAGTCAAAATTATATTAGGTACTTAAATTAAGTTATTTTACTAAGCATGTAAAGTTACAAAGTGCTCCTAACACTTCATAAGCTGTACCTATCCGTCTTCCTATATCTACCAAAAAGAAGCAAATGTTACATTGTTATGTCCATAGCTTGATTCGTCGTCCTTAAAACGATTGGTTAGGTAGTAAATTCTCGAATGCCTGGAAAGACAACCAAGTGATACTGTAATTTAGCAACAGTAAGCATATGGACAAGCCGATACTCATGGTTGTTATTGTAAAATAGTAATAATGACAAAAAGCCTTCGGGCGGCTCTAAAACACCGACACCAGGGCTCCCATGTGAAGAGAGTCTAGGAAATAAACTAGTATTAAAAACTCGTCTTTGAAACGCGTCGTTTCTCGATAAATCTTGTCCCAATAGATGGCTCCTAGTTTATCCTTGACAAGTGACCTCAAGATAAATGACATCCCGAAAGACAAATTCCTCCACTATCGCCCTTTGAGGTCTACGCTCACTACCACTCCAACGACGACTGTGTGCCACTTAGTTTGCACTTTAACCGTAACCGCGAATCAGTCGTCATTGACGTAAAGTCATAGTAGTACTGACCTATGAATATTAGTGCACACATAAATTACAGATAATTAGTACTAATTCTGAAAAGGCAACTCATTAGTTGCACGCCTAGTGTTATAGATGTTCAGCAAAATTAGCATTAAGGTTTTCAGCTGACAATTACGTATTGATGTGTTTTGATTTAATTTCTAACCATGTTCTTAGGGTTCGTTGTTCAATACGTATTGCTTACTATTACGTAAGTAATAAGCACACTTTATTATTGTGTGGTTTGAAACATTACTTGTTTTGTTAGTAACTAAAAGGTGGACCTATAGATTGACTCTATGGTTTATATTTACCAGTTTACAATATTCATCCGGAAAAATCATATTTTAAAAAATTTAAAGACTCAATAAAACGTACCATCAAACATAAGATGTGAAAGTGAAAGCTAGTCATAATAGGCCATAGCCTAGCATTACCAGCCAGCAAAAATATGTACTATACCAGTCGAGAGAAGGCTTTCAAAACACCAAATAGTGTTTTAGCAAGTACTAATAAAAGTGATGTAAGCGTTTACTCAGGCATGATTTGGCGCAGTTACATCGCAATTATGTCACATAGTCATATTTTTATTGCTTTTTATTTTACAAATCTATCAAAATATATACAACTCAAAGTTGATTGACTGACTGACTGACTGAAATAGTGATCTATCAACGCACAGCCCAAACCACTAGACGGATCGGGCTGAAATTTGGCATGCAGGTAGATGTTATGACGTAGGCATCCGCTAAGAAAGGATTTTTCGAAATTCCACCCTTAAGAGGGTGAAATGGGTGGTTAAATTATTTTTCCATAAGCCATGCCGCGGGCGAAGCTGCGGGCAGAAGCTCGTTAGTATTGTGGTGTGCTAGCCCACGAAAAAGTTTACATACCAGTTTAATAGAGAACTTTTCCAGCTAGTTGCTAGGGGCAACGAATGTTGTTGATATAGACTTCACATTAGAGAAAATTTTATTTTCCGCATTTTGGTTTTTGTAAATATCTTTTTAATTAATATATCTTATACAAAGTCAATCGGCATATCATTAATTCAGCAAACCTATGGACCTCCTTCTATTACAACAAAAGTGTATCGAACTTCGCTTAACTGGTGACCTGTTTTGAACCGAAAGTCCACGTTTGCAGTAAATGTGTGTGATTTTGATTTTGTTGCTGATTGCGATAATTCTGATACTGATTCACATAAAGATGTCGCTCTCAACCGATAAGAACGAAGATATTTGTCGTGTGGGCGTGCGCATTCCGCCGTTTTGGCCTGAAAAGCCGGCCATTTGGTTCGCGCAGATCGAGGGCCAATTCGCGATATCGAACATTACTACGGACAATACGAAGTTTTTCTACGTTATCGGCCAACTAGACCCGCAGTATGCTTCTGAGGTGGAAGATATAATCATCAACCCGCCCGACACCAACAGGTATGAAAAATTGAAGTCGGAACTTATCAAACGACTGTCCGCGTCACGAGAAAAGAAGGTCAAGCAATTACTTATGCACGCAGAACTTGGAGACCGTAAGCCATCTCAGTTTCTAAGACATTTGCAACATTTGGCTGGACCTGGAGTTCCCGAAGATTTTCTACGTACTATCTGGACCAGTCGCTTACCAAGTAGCACGCAAACGATAATCGCTTCGCAGATGACGTCTTCACTGGAAGCGCTCGCAGATCTCGCTGACCGCATCCATGACGTTGTTTCGCCTACAGCGCACGTAGCATCAACATCAAGTGTCATACCAGGAAGCTCTTTAGACGCCATGAACCAACAGATTGCTGAACTTACCAAACAAGTGCAAGCTCTAATTGCGCAGGTGAACCGGCATTCACGTGCACCGAATCGTTCAAACAAGAAAACGCGCGGTCGTTCTAGCTCCACACGATCACAGTCGAACTATAGAAAATTTCCTGTGTGCTGGTATCATAGTAAGTTCGGCAATGAAGCAAGTAAGTGCGTAAAACCATGCGACTACCATGCGGGAAACGCGAACAGCAGTCGGTAATGGCGACGACCGATTGCCAAACTTCCGGTCGCCTATTTGTCACGGACGGCGCTACGAAGATGCAGTTTCTCATCGATACTGGCAGTGACGTATGTGTCTTCCCCCGATCGGCACTCAAGGAACGTCGTGAGAAAACAAATTATGAGCTGTGTGCGGCAAACGGTACACCCATTTCTACTTACGGCTACGCTCATTTAGTGCTGAACCTAGGCTTGCGCCGCGACTTTACTTGGCGATTCATCGTAGCGGACGTTACAAAGGCCATAATAGGTGTAGATTTTTTATCATTTTACAACCTCATCGTGGATTGTCGAAATCAACGTTTAATCGACAACACTACAAGCCTTACGTCCCCAGCTTCACCTGCACAGTCAACTGGGAACATTTCATCGGTAAAAGTTATTTCTGGAAATTCCGTATATCATAACATACTAAGCGAATACCCTGAGATTACTAGACCTTCCGGTGTCCACCGTGTTCCGAAGCATAATACCATGCATCATATACAAACTACTGCAGGGCCGCCAATAAGCAGCACACCACGAAGACTAGCACCGGATAAATTAAAAATCGCAAAAGACGAATTTGCAGATATGTTGAGGAACGGAACAGCCAGACCTTCAAAGTCACCATGGTCATCACCACTTCATCTTGCGCCTAAAAAAGATAACGGCTGGCGTCCATGCGGTGACTACAGAATGCTCAACGCTAGAACCGTACCAGACAGCTATCCCATTCGGCACATACATGACTTTGCACATTGTCTCTCCGGCTGTCAAGTATACTCGGTTATCGATCTCGTAAAAGCTTATAATCAAATTCCTGTCTGCCCTGAGGATATTCCGAAGACCGCAATCACGACGCCGTTTGGTTTATACGAATTTCCGTTCATGACGTTCGGACTACGTAATGCCAGCCAAACGTTTCAACGATTTGTGGACGAGATGCTTAGGGGCCTTGAAGAGTTCTGCTTCCCGTTTCTGGACGATTTTTTGATCTTCTCACCTGATCAAGAATCACACAAGAAGCACCTTCATCTGCTCTTCAACAGACTAAAGGAATACGGCATGGTTATCAACACGAACAAGTGCATATTCGGTGTATCAGAGGTAACGTTTTTAGGACACAGCATCTCAGCAGCTGGCACTAAGCCGTTACCATCGAAGGTAGAAGCAGTTGCGAATTACCCTCCACCGAAAACCGTTAGAGAACTGCGAAGATTCCTAGGAATGGTGAACTTTTACAGAAGGTTTATTCCTGACGCAGCGCGGCATCAAGCGCCTCTGAATGCACTGCTCACAGGATCAGTTAAAGGTTCACATCCCGTGCATTTATCAGAAGAAGCTACTAAAGCATTCATCACCTGCAAGGAAAGTCTCTGCCAAGCAGCACTACTCGCTCATCCAGACTGCCAAGCGAAGCTCGCTATAGTCACCGATGCTTCAGACACAGCAATGGGCGCAGCTTTACAACAGCATAAAGACGGCATGTGGGAACCTTTAGCATTTTTCTCTCGAAAGTTTTCACCATGTCAACAGAAATACTCGCCTTACGATAGGGAACTTCTCGCCATCTACGAAGCAATAAAATACTTTCGTCACATGGTGGAGGCGAGAGACTTTATTATTTACACTGACCATAAGCCCATAACTTTCGCATTTCATTCACGAAAAGAAAAGTGCTCACCAAGACAGTTCAGACATCTGGATTTTATTTCACAGTTTTCTACAGATATCAGGCATATTTCAGGAAAGGATAACGTTGTGGCTGACAGTTTATCACGCATCGAAGAGATTACTCAGCCCATCGATCTATCCAAGCTTGCTCAAGCACAAAGCACAGATCCTGAACTAGAACAACTTTTGGATAGCGATACTTCTCTGCGCTTGACAAAAATCAAACTGCCTGGATCTCACACAGAAATCTATTGTGACAAGAGCAGCAATGTGGCCAGACCTTATGTGACCAAAGACATGCGACGGCAAGTGTTCGAAAACTTGCATTCTTTTAGCCACCCTGGCATAAATGCGACGACGAAACTGATATCGGAACGCTATGTATGGCCTAGTATGCGAAAAGATTGTAGAGAGTGGACTCGTTCCTGCCTAGCATGCCAACGATCAAAAATAACACGTCATGTCTCATCTCCATTAGCATCATTCAACTTACCTCGAGCCAGATTCATGAAAATCCACATAGATTTGATCGGACCTTTACCTCTTTCACAGGGGTATCGTTACTGTCTCACATGTGTAGATCGCTTCACACGATGGCCCGAGGCTATACCATTACAGGAGATAACAGC
The DNA here is from genome assembly GCA_905220475.3 of Ennomos fuscantarius. Taxonomy (NCBI): domain Eukaryota; kingdom Metazoa; phylum Arthropoda; class Insecta; order Lepidoptera; family Geometridae; genus Ennomos; species Ennomos fuscantarius. Next base: position 13,723,954 of record HG992040.1, read on the forward strand.
TGAAACAGTGGCAAAAGCTTTAGTTCACGGATGGATATCCAGATTCGGCTGCCCTGAAGATATCGTCACTGATCGTGGTCGACAGTTTGAATCAGAACTTTTTAAGCATCTGTCCCACATCATCGGATTTCAACGCAGACGAACTACAGCCTACCATCCAGCATGCAATGGACTTGTCGAAAGATTCCACAGACAGCTTAAAGCCGCTATTACATGTCATGCGACCAGCAGCTGGCTTGAAACACTTCCACTTGTACTACTGGGAATCCGGGCGGCATTTAAGGAAGACTTACAAGCGACTCCAGCTGAACTCGTATATGGAGAGACACTACGACTCCCAGGTGACATTTTTTGTCAATCGGCTGATGGTACAGAGGACTTGACAGTATACACTGAAAGACTGCGCACATTCGCCAAAAATTTGTTGCCATTACCAACTTCTCACCATGGGAATAACCGCTCCATATTCATTTTCAAAGATTTAGCAACAGCATCCCACGTCTTTCTAAGAGATGACACCTCGCACCCATCTTTTCAAGCAGCTTATACAGGCCCACATGAGGTGATAAAACGAGGGGATAAAGTTTTCAAGCTCCGCATAAAAGGCAAAGAAGTCACTGTATCAGTCGACCGCATTAAACCTGCCTACATACTTCGTGAGTTGGACCATTCTCCCGCCGTGGCAGCACCTGAGACCCGAGACGCTCCAGTGACCACCACTCGATCAGGACGAACAGTGCGTTTTCCAGAATATTATCGCCCGTAGGACGGTCTCTGGAGGGGGGTGATGTGGTGTGCTAGCCCACGAAAAAGTTTACATACCAGTTTAATAGAGAACTTTTCCAGCTAGTTGCTAGGGGCAACGAATGTTGTTGATATAGACTTCACATTAGAGAAAATTTTATTTTCCGCATTTTGGTTTTTGTAAATATCTTTTTAATTAATATATCTTATACAAAGTCAATCGGCATATCATTAATTCAGCAAACCTATGGACCTCCTTCTATTACAACAAAAGTGTATCGAACTTCGCTTAAGTATTATAAAACGTATCATCCCACATAAGATTACTATATTATATTCTATAAAACCACTCTGAACTTAAATATAGCACAAAAATGTGATATAAAAGTCAAGATGATTTTTTTTACATCGTTTTTGTGATGAAAACGGCACAACATTCCGATGATTTCATCACAAAAACGCTGTGAAAAAGTCACCACGAATCTTTTGTATCAGATTTTTGTGCTATATTGAAGTTCAGAGTGCTTTTATAGAATGTTTCTCGCATCGACTGTGGTCTCCATTTAGTGTCAGGTCAACAAAACAAATACTGAACGCTCATTAAATAAAGTCAAAGTCAAAGTCAAAAGATTTATTGCAAATAGGCTAATTTTAGCACTTTTACAAGTCAAAATTATACTAGGTACTTAAAATTAAGTTATTTCACTAAGCATATAAAATTACAAAGTGCTTATTGTCAAATAATATAGCAAGCCCATTACAATATATGAGTTTGAAAAAAAAGCAGTTCTCTTTCTCACTACTGGTGCAAGCAATCCGGCACAATGCAGAATTGAAAACTTTGATCCGAAGCTTCGATTACAACTGTAAAGAAGAAGCTACAAGAAACTTTACAGTGAGAATACCACCCACAACACAAATTTTTTCAAGACAGCTGAAGATCAACTGACAAACAATGAGCGTTCAGTACGTATTTGGTGTACACACCAAATTGCAACTGTTGCTTAGATAAATTTATGAAAACAAAAATGTCTGGGTGTTGTGGGACCATGTTTTTTTTAGTTCCTGGGTCCCTCAACACAGGGAATCCTAGTTAGGGTCCGGGATCTATGTATGTGTTCGTTGGGCTTTATTATAATATTTTTATTAAATTGTATGTTAACAGAAGCGCATTATTTAGCGCCTGTGTAAATTAGTGTAAAAGTGTAGATTTCAGTTCAATATAGTGAGCGAATATCCTAATGTGTTTTATTTTACTTTTATAAACGTGGTATACATCAGCTATCGGACCTTTGAATGAAACAGTCATAAACATTGTTCCCTAAAGGTAACGTTATTTGTATTTAAAGGGTCCGAAGGAACAGTGGCACCTACTATTGGAAATCGAAAACATACTACTCAAAAAAAAAACGCAGTCACTGAGTAATGCGACGATGGCTTAATTGACAGAGCATCTAATCCAGTCAGTTGAAAGAAGTGAGCTCAAAACACTGTTTGCAAATGTTTTTAATAACTAACTATAATATCATGAGTCTTTTTGGTACTTGGTCGTTTTTTATATAATGTTTAAAAGAAGTACCAGAGGTGGTTGCTTTTTAAAATGAACTATAGTTAGTCTCTATAAGCTTTTACAAAATCTCCCAGTTGAAAATAAGAAAATCGTTGCTTTATAGCTATAAACAAGGTGCTCAAATAAACTTCAAATAATGAAGGACAACGAACACAAATTAATGTTTATCTTAATCAATAAACGTTTTACAATTTAATTATACTCCAAAATCTTTTTGAGTCTTGACTGGGCCGTTAGCTCAGTTGGTATCTGCCTTCTGAACTGCAGGTTGTGGTTTCGATTCCCACCCAGGACAAACATTTGTGTGATGAACATCGATGTTTGTTCTGTGTTTAGGTGTTATATTGTATTCTATGTATGCATTTACAAACAAAAAGTATCTAAGTATTGTATCAGTTATCTGGTTCCCATATTACAAGCTTTGCTGAGTTAGGGGCTAGATGGCGCTGTGTGAAATGTCCACAGATATTTATTTGTTATTATTATATATTATTAACTCCAGAGGTATCTAGAGCCCTGGAGTAAAATTAAAAATTACAAGGTTTTAATTCGCCTCGCCCCAGACACCCCCTAAATATGAAGCTTCTATGTCCCTGTTTGGGCTATATGTATATCTATCAGTCAATCGCTCAAGACAAAGCCTTTTATTTATATTGACCAAAGATTGAATAAAGTGGCTATTAATATTTATTTACACCCTCTCAAAAAATGCAGCGATTTTAAAAAGTTTTTCGTGTCAGTTTTTTTTTTACTTCAAACTTGTACAGCATTTGACCACGCTCTCACCTGATGGGAAGTGACGATGCGATCGAAGGTGTAGCATGCTAGCCAAGTAAATACTTATTCACTCTTCTATTGAACACGCCCGGGTCATATTTCGCCGGAAACAGACGCAGGTAGGGCATTCTATTCCTTAGCCGTTCCAATTAAGAACGTTGAATCAAATTGCTTGGTCAACATTAAAAATATTTCGAGAACCTACAGTACCACCCAGCTGACCCAACCCTTCTAGAGCGAGATGAATAAGTAACAAGAGTGTCAATCGAGTTGTCGGTGTCGTCACTTGACCTATGGGTGCTTGCAATGTGTGTCCTATTCCTAAATTGAATAGAGCAGAGCGGAGGAGAGCAGATCAGAGGAGAGCAGAGCAAAGTTTAAGTGTAATAGACAACGGACCAAAGCTTATTGTTGACATAGTGATCTATCAATGCACAGCCCAAACCACTGGACGGATCGGGCTGAAATTTGGCATGCAGGTAGATATTATGACGTAAGCATATTTTCCCATAGGCCACGCCGCGGGCGAAGCTGCGGGCAGAAGCTCGTCTATTATATATCTCAATTAACCTCTTTGACTCATTTTACCTCAAAGGCGTAAATCCTCTCTGTATGTCCGGCTTGCGCCGTTTCAACTTGCAACCTTTCGCCGCTCAAATTATCCACATTTGCGTATTTTGCGTCAATAGCATCATCTTTCAACTTATATTACACTATCATACTATTATTTGTTTATGTATATGATACTATTATTTATTTATGTACGCGGGGTTTTTGCCGTCACTAGATCCAGAATTGCTTCCTTTTGGGATGGGCTGAAACACTCGATGTATAGTATACTTAAGGGCTGGGGTAATACCTGCAGAATCCGATTTTTAAGTGCTGGCTGACAATGCACCAGAGTGCCAACCCAAAATGACAAGACTTATATATTTTATATTAATTTAATCGTGTTTTATTTTATGTTATGTAATATGTTATAGAGTTGTCTATGGTTTATAATTTCTAACTTTATAAAGGCTGATAATACTAATGTCAAGAAGGTTGCATCCTCGATTTTGCTTTTAATTTTGTTGCTGTTCATTACGTCATTTGACAATAACAGTTTCTTAAATAATAATAACGCCCAACATATACATAGATCCTAGACCCTAACTAGGATTCCCTGTGTCTAGGGACCCAGGAACAACGAGGACCATGGTCCCACAACACCCAGACTCAGAACAAGTATTTGCGCTTTTTTTCTGTGTACAAATACTTGTCCTGTCGCGGGAATCGAACCCGCCGCCTCCGGGTTATGAGCCAACCGGCTCGACTACCGCACCACAGAGGATGTCATTATACATTAAGTGTGTTATACATGTATAATAAATGTATTACATACATTATTATTTTATATTCATAGACCTGCAAGAACATCGTCATCAATTTGAATTTCGAACCGGAAAAATAATACAAATCCAACAGACAGAATACATAAATAATAATCATAACAATATCATAGGTGCTTCACCTACCCAACTCGCGGTCAATGACACCTTATCAAGACCTTTAGCGTCCGATAGTGCAGTACCTACCTTACGGATAAGGAGCTATGACGAAAATGGCTATCGAAAACCTAATTAACGCTACATGCTATAAGGTAGTTTAATAATAAATAATAATTTTAAAGTAAACTAGGTCGTTACATCTATAAACTTTATTTAATAACTTATAACAGTATATACAATTACTAACATAATACTGTGTAATGTAGCCTACAGTTAAAAGAAAACATTATTATTTACATAGATTATATACATTTATTTACATAGGCCCCTAGTTATATTATGCCCTGAATTTTAAATTAAATTCCTAAAATATATATATAATGTAACGTAACCGAGTTGGAGATGAAGAAGCGAAGACTGGAAGTTGACTTGACTTGAAGTTGAAGATGATGAAGCAAAGTATGGCCCCGAAGCACACCCTGGAGTCGATGTAGCCGCAGGGAGACGCCCAGAGGCGCAGCGAATGACCGCTGCTTGTGCCGAGCTTAGCAACACGGCGGGCAGCCGTCACAGAAGGCCACCTGCTAATGAAAAGGTCTTATCAACTGTTCACGCCAAATCCACTGCAGGCCGCCGTCACCGGCGGAGATTGCCACTGCTTAAGGCCTGGTTTAAACAGGGGTGGTCCGCAACCGTCACGAATAGATAGGCGAAGCGGAGAGGAACTTAGGACGGAAAACTGCCTATCCGTGGCCACACAGAGTGCCACTTGCACGGCAGCATCAAGTACACTTCAGTTACACTGTTCAGATTAAAGAATATAGTTATGTTCAGAATATAATTTAGTGGTGAAGTCCAGAGGAAGACTAGAGACGACTAGAGAAGACCGCGTCGCTATTTTTCCGTTTTATAAAGCCTCACGCAGTTACCAAAACAACAGACAAAATCCTTTAAATTGAGAGAACGAAATATTTGAAATCCTGTCACAATTTAATATCAGCTAGCATTAAAATAGGTCGATGAACAAAGACTAATAGAAAATCCTAAACAACCTAACCTTAAAATGTCGTAAATTCATGAAAACTTATGGTGAGAATCTCTTTCAGGGAATTAGAAAAGTCAATAGATGACATCTGTCCAAAAAGTAAACAAACATTAATATCGTTATTTTAATGCTCCTACTGGAAGAATCACTACAAAAATGCAATGAAAAGCCATAATAAAATCCGCTTCAGCACCAGTGAAAATTTGGTGAAGATCTGTGAGGTAATATGAAAAAGTTATTTCTTCCTGAAACACCCGTAATTTAGGGAAAAACTTAGGGAAACGACACGTAAGATGTTCCTGTGATCTATATCTACCGATCCACTGCCAAAATAACCCATACCAAAGGCTTTAAGTACAATTTTAGAGCACAACATTTTATTCACAATAACCAAGAAAAAAAAAAGGTATTATTAAAGTGTTTTGGAACATTTCAGGAGCCTGCAAGGAACGTTCAGATTATGTTTTACAGAAAAAATAAAATGAAAAACCAAAAAACGTAAAAATATCATAAAAAACTGAAACTATTCATTAAGAAAAGTGTGCTACTAAGCACTATGGCGTAGGGGTAAGGCCTACAACTGTGTTACCAGCAAGGCGATTATGTAACTTGATTAAAACAAATAGAAACATATAAATGGTAGGTAGTATTGATTTGACAGTTTCGATACGCAGTTTATGTGCATAGTTACAATGGAAATTTTCACATTTGGAATAATATTTCTCCTTATTCATTGCTATCCAAGTTCCATACTCTCCATCCTGATCACATATGTAGTAGCGCAACGTACTGATAAAAAGTAATGATTTAACTTAAATGACAGCCTCTGTGGTGTGGTGGTCGAGCCGGTCGGCTTATAACCCGGAGGCGGCGGGTTCGATTCCTGCGACAGGACAAGTATTTGTGCACAGAAAAAAAAATGCCCAAACAAAACTTGTTTGTTGTGTCTGGGTGTTGTGGGACCATGATCCTCGTAGTTCCTGGGTCTCTAGACACAGGGAATCCTAGATAGGGTCCAGGATCTATGTATATGATCGTTGGGCATCTATTATTATTATTATATTATTTATCAAAAATTTGTATGATTTTGATGATGCAAATAAATTAAGTAGACCTGTTTTTATATCTTTAAAATAAATATCTTAGACATTTCCGCTATTTATGAACTATGTACTATTAGTAGAATTAGTAGAATATTATAGAAACAAAAAATATGAACATGTGAACTCTAATTATTGTGTTTTAATGTGAAAATACGTAAGACGTTTCGTGTGTGAGCATCTACTTGCAACGAGGTGCCAGGACTTGGTCTTTCAGACCTAGGCACGGAGACAAGGAGTCCCAAGGACTGCTGATTGTAGAATCATTAGGTACATGCATGCTTCCATTCCTTAAAACTGCTGTTTTGTACTCCTGTGATATATCCTCTAGCAGCAGTCTGGTCTCCTCATAATTAGAAGGACGTTATAAGTGCTATTAGATTGTGTAAGAATATCTACCCTCTAGGCATATGCAGAAGGTTTTAATTCGCACAAATACAGCCCACTTAAACCCCTAAAAATCAACCCTGTTTTGCTACCGTTGTGAAGCTACCCGTAAACTTAGTTTTTACACCCCCTTTTTTTGGTGAAGAGAAAGAGAACTGAACAACCATCTCATAAGATTTTCCACTGATCTCTTTGCAAAACTTGTTATAGTATGTGCCCTGTCGTTTTTGAATAAAAGCCACATACAAAAAAGAACAACGTTTATTAATTTTCTATCTAGAGAGGAGGGATACATTCATATCAGACATTGATTAAGCCAGTCTAGGTCGTCGGACCGACATCAATGTTGCGAATTCTGTTGTATTTAGATAACTTGGTGTCAGTTAAGTATATCTGACATTCGGTATTAGGTCGAGGGATAACCTAGAGAGATATTTAAATAACTACCTACTTAGATAATAACTCGTTTATTTACAATTGATTGGGAAGGAATAATTATAATTATTAAAATTACACATTTTTAAACAGTATCTGTAATTTTTTTACGTAAATGAATGTTGTAATGAGCTAATCGTTCAACTGATGTTAAGCGACGCAGAACTGTGTCACTCGGAACTCAGAATAAAGATTTGCGCGACACTGCACTATGCTCATCATCCTGACACATCAGCACAGTCTGGTAATAATTACTCGACTGTGAGATTAGCTCAAAAAATCACAAATGCCCAGTAATTTCACTAGCTACAGGGCCCTTCAAACCGGAACACAGTAGTGCTTACCCACTACTGCTTGGCGGCAGAATAACTGGCAAAGTGGTGGTACCCACGACGAACTTTGCAGAAAAGTCCTATCTCAATTGTGCTAATATTAGTTTTTTAAGAACTATTTGTACAATAATAATACTTTCTGCAATAATTCATTCCTTTATCCATTCATTCATTTGCTGATCCTGTCTTCATTAAACGTGTTACATATCAACATCAAAAACTCAACGGGAGACAAAATATTGTAATTTTATATCTTTCAACCATTTCAAACGTTTATTATTGTTTTGAAAGCTTCTCTCTTTTGCCTAATGGGAAGAGAAATAAAAACGTCTCTCAATAAAAATGTCGATAAAATTACATATGCATACCTTACCAAGGAATGAGTGACAGGCAGACATCGCCTACGAAGCCTTTGAGTATCTCACGCGTGCTTTAACATCACAAAATATAAATGTGAAACATTTTTGTTTGCTCCAATACTCTCGATCAAAAGAGTATGTCATATTTTGTTCACATGGAAATAGCAATAGACAAAAACACACTCCACTGTATATTTATCAGTTGTAAAACTCTACGGCTTAATTCATAAAAAGCCTTCTTTTTTTACAAACATTGGTGTGCAGACAGAATGGAGAAGTACGCATTTATTTTTCCTATGTGTGGGTGCGTGGTGTGAGATCAAATTTTTTGGGTCTCTAGGTCCTTTGGTCCTTATATAGAATTTTAAATCATATTTAAAAAGCAGTTCCGAAAAAGGAACTAAACACATTTTAGTTGATGAAATTTTAACATCTATGAATAAGTCCGTAATTTCTAAGTATTTATAGCCTCAATACCTACCTGTACTACTACTACCTACAGACTTATATAGGACTAGCTGACGTGCCCCGGTTTCGCACGAGTAACTTAGTTTTACGCCCTAACCCTGTTGAAGTGAGACGGAAAAAGATAGGGAAAAGAATGAATGGATGGGACAGCAATGGAAGAGCAGGCGGCCGCCTCCCGTCGTTCTTCCTTTTCCTTTTCTTTCCCTTCTACAGGATTAGTATAGTAGCTTTATTTTCGTTGCCAGATGTCTCAGGATGAGGTGCGCAGTGCAGTGTTACGCGAAAGTCTTTAAATAAATGCAAATATAAATGTATTTTTTGACTTCAGTGGTTACTAAATGATGTTTAACCCATATATTTATACTCCTTTATACTTATACTAAACCCTTACTAATCTTTCTGTATCTTCAATTGTTTGCTTTACTTAAATACTTTTTGTTACGATAATCAAGTCCTCCTTTTACATTAAGGTATAAGTAAAAAAAGAAAATAAGCTAGGGTCCACGCGTGCAATGCCGCGGGCGGTAGCTAGTGAAATTCTTCTTCAATTGACCTTGATGTGTATATTTGTGTGAGTAATAAGAATATATTATATAAACAATGTATGAAGTTGCGTCGCTGGCTGTTTACATTTATAGTTCCGCAATGAACACACAGTTGGTAATTTAATATGTTTTTTTCCGGGAGTTTCCCTTTTGCTATCCATAATTTCAATAGAGCGCAAGGAAAATTGCCTTTTATTGTAACCAATGCTACTTGTACTATTTATTTATTCTGTGGTGTCTTTGAACTTCGATATTCTTGGGTACCTAACTGTAGGGGTGCGCTGTGTGTATGTACATGACTTTTCTGTTATCAAAGATTTTATTCACATAAGCCAAAGATTCGGAAAGACAGATAAAAAAATCAGACATACAAATTTTTAACAATATAGAAGTATGGGGGAGAGTTTTGGCGGGAACGCGAAAAAGATTGCGTCACCGCATTGTATTATTTTCCAAAACTTGTGTTATTTTCAGTGTTAGTGCATAAAATTGGTGGCATTCTATTCGTTAAGTGCTGGATTACAGGCGTGAGTGTGGGAAAATGGTATAATGATGGTGAAACGTTTCTTTTCGTGTTGTTCCCAAAACTCCATAAAAGCTTCAAGTAAAGTTGCCACCACTTTACTAGGAGTATGACTTTGACTAGACTATGACTTGACTTGATGACTTCGACTGTGACTTGACACATATTTCCGTGAAATATCATTAACTTGATAAATTTTCAATTACTTGACACTGGCTAAATACAATAAAATGTAGAGCTAAAACAATAAAAAAAAAAGTACGGGCCTACTTTTGTGTTTGGCGTATAGGTAATTTACAAAGATACTGAATTTATCTAAGTAATTTTCCATTTTATCACGTACAAGTCACTCGTACCTACATCCTTTCAACATATCCTTCACAATCAACTTGTACACGTCAAATTGTGTATCACACGAATCATATGACAGGTAAAGATTTATAAGATATTGGAAAACCGCGGTCATCGCTCTCGGAACCATAAAAATCAACGCGAGGCGGGAAGGAAACGAGCTACAAAAACTTGAACTCTGGTACAGTAATCTTTGAGATTAATATCGTATGTGATCAGATGAAAAAACTTAAAGCTACAGTATAATAGGGGACTTATCGCTAGAAGCGATCTCTTCGAGTCAACCTTTGGATGGAAAAAATATTGGAGAGATAGAGGTCGGTGGTGTAAGCAGCCGCAGTATCTTGTTATAAAATACAACTATTTACAAGAAGTAGTGGACAATAATGGCCTAATTGTTAAAAGAAATGAAATAAGTATGTTTATTTAAGACACACACGGTATGTATACGTGGGTACAATAGCAACAAATAATAAAAAAAGCGATCTCCTCCAGACAAAATTGCGTATTATCTATACATATAAAATTCAAAGTCCTGACTAACTGAATGTTTGACTTGTATATCAACGCACAGCTTAAACCGCTGGTTCCAGAGACTCAAAATTTTGTAGGGTGTGTTTTTTGTAAAATGTAGGTATCAACTAAGAAAGGGTTTTCGAAATTCCATCCTTAAAAGGGTGAAATGGGTGGCTGATTATCTATGAAAAAAAATTCTTCTTCGTTTCCCATAGGCCGCGTGGGTGAAGCCGCGGGCAGAAGCTAGTGCTATTATAAGAATAGATTTGTGTTTTTTTTTGTTCAGATACCTAATTTAATTCATGCGTTTTTGCGCACGGAAAATAATCTAACAAGCTGTTGGATAATAACAAAACAACAATCAAGGTGACATGATGCGATAAAACTCCTAATCTCGGTTCATCGACCTCGTTATCAGAATGACCTCTATCACCGATAGCGTTTATCTGGACTTAGTGGTGATGCATTTACATAAATAAAATGGTAATTGGTCTAGAATTCTAGATGGTTCGTATTTAGTTACTATCTGTAGGCTGTAGATAACTTTACCAGACACCAGAGTTATAAATATGAAAGCCTCTGTGGTGTGGTGGTTGAGCAGGTCGGCTCATGACCCGGAGGCAACAGGCTAGATTCCCGCGGCAGAAGAAGTGTTTGAGCACAGAAAAAGAGCAAATACTTGAGTCTGTGTGTTGTGGGACCATGGTCATCGTAGTTCCTGGGTCATTAGACACGAGGAATCTTAGTTGGAATCCCGGATCTATGTATGTGATCGTTGGGCATTATTATAAAAAAAAATATTAGACCAGTATTTCTCTTTTAGCGAATGCCATCAATACTGTCAAGGGAATCTCGAGAACTGCCTTTCTACCAAGAGAGAAGATCTATTTTATGTGGTAATTAGGTCTAGGTGGTAGCTAGGATTTTTCGCAAAGTTCGTCTAGGTAGGTACCGCGGCTTTGCCAGTTATTCTGCCCCTAAATAGTAGTGTGTAAGCACTATTGTGTTCCTATTTGAAGAGCTGTGAAGCTAGTAAAATAACTGGGCTAATGAGACTTTAACATCTGATCTCACAGTCGAGTTATGTTATTCCCAGACTGTGCTGATGTCTCAGAATAACGTGCGCAGTGCAGTGTTACGCAAAACTAATATACTTTAGAGTTCCGAGTGACATTGTAACTGATATGGGCAGCCGTGTAGGTAAACGTCATGTAATTCCTTAACATAAAAACAAATTGAATCAAGCAGGCTCACGTCATCAAAATAGGTATACTACACCTTTCAGAAACACGTTAAATCTGTAAAAAGAACGCTTTGAATTAGGCCGCCTCAAATTGTGTCACGCTTTTGATTTATTTCACAAAGTTCATTAAGTCAAATGATATTTTATTAGAAACTTCATTTAAACTTTTTTAAGCATAGATTTAGTGTAAGTATTAGAGGTTTGTGGGTTTAAGTATTATCATATAGCTATAGTTCTATTATTACATCAGTATTTTAATTCTAAACGGAGCGATATGGCCTGCAGTGACGTCCCGCACAGGGTGTTTTGTAGAATAAAATACATTTAGATTTTTATAAAAAGACATTTATTCAATACTTGCGTAAAATTAAAATACAAAACAGGTTTTATTATACGTAATAGTTACATAACTAATAAAAAAACAAAAAAACAAGTATCGAATGGACGTTTGCTCAGCATATTGCTGGTTGTCGAAGACATCCAGCGCTGATTTTCAGAGGGGGTGGAACCAATGCACAATTAGAAGAAGATTTTTTTAAATTATTATTTTATAACGGATAAACAAGAACATATAAAATTATATATTATACATATATGGTTTTAATTATATACTGATATATGTACATTATCCCTGCCAGTCTATATGCTCTAGCCGACCTAGCTCCTTAAGATAGTGGAGCACAAGCCTGAGTCACTGACACAGCTACTTCAGTGATGATAGTGATGGTGGTGATGACAATGTTAAAACGGTTGATATTAAAGTGATTGTGCCAGACCATGGTGATAGTGATGATTTGATGAACGCTCTTTAAGGTTGTCGCGATTTGACAACTCGTTGCGCGGTTCCATTTTCAAACAAGGAGGAGGTTCTCCATTCGACTGTTTTTTTAAATGTTTGTTACCTCAGAACTTTCGACTCAGTTAAACTATTTTGATAATTCTTTTTTTATTTGAAAGCTGGTGCTTTTCATGTAGTCCCACTTAAATTTGATCAAGATTTGACTTTTTGAGTTATCTTTAGTAATGCGTATTTTAATTTCGACTAAATTAATGATGTTTCATTGCGATTGAAGTCGGTTGAAACCCTTTTTTAAAGGAATTATATTTCCTATATCTTTCGTGGCTACACAGTGCAGCATATGTTCTACAGTTTCCTGCTCTTCCATACAGCCTTTGCACATAGCACTGTTTAATGCTCCAATTTCAGTCGACATCAGTGGGTATGATGATACAGCGTACTTGGCCAATTTTTTTCTTATCAGTAACTCTTGTTTAGAAATGAAAACCCAATATTTCCGCCAAATATTATCAAAAATAGGCTGGCAATTGGTAGGTACCGCCGAAAACTTCCCTTTTTTTGGGGAAAATACACCTCCAATAAAACGACAACTATTTCCATGAACCTATAAAGCCTGTATTACAAATTTTGTCAAGATTCGTTGAAAAACGCCAGATGAAAGTTAATTTAACTTTAAAGTTAATTTTGAGTTGAATCAGTAACTTTCACTCTTCGTTCGCTCGGTCAATATTTATACACTGTATAAACCTAAGTAACGCTACAATACTATAAATCTGAATGCAATTACACTTCGTAATTGATTCACAAATCAAAGCTTTGCTCGCTATGCTGAAACGTACATACGTATAGGTACACTAATGGTGGATAGGTATTAACGTTTAGGTATAGGTAAACCGTGTCAGCAGAATCGGTAATGGTTCGAATGGCCGTTATTGGCGAAGGGGATTATGCTCAATGCGGCATGTCGGGTGCCGGGTGGGCAGTCAGCGAATGCTACGAATTGATTATATTATATAAATCTACTTTATATTAACACCAAAATTAGTAAATAAAAAAAGAAAAACAAGCACAAAGCATATTAAGTATTCTATCAGTTATCTGGTGCCCATAATACAAGCTTTGCTTAGTTTGGGACTAGATGGCGCTATGTGAAATGTCCACACATAATATATTATATTTATTATTATTATTACTTATGAGTACAGTATAACGTGCGGGTTGAATAATCGGTTTTCCGTACAAAATGTATGGGAAAAGTTTTTGGTAATTTTATCATTTTTAGTTATGTTATGTGTAGTTGTTAATGTCAGAAGCTTTCGGGTGGTTTAAACATTCTGAGAGAAGGAAGGAATATACGTATTTATAAGACCAGAGGCAAGCTCAAACAAAAACGACTGTGCTTTAGATCACCCGACTGCAGTTAAGCTTCTTTAGTTTAGCTCCATCTATCGGCCGGTATAACTTTGTTTTTGCTTTGTTTAATGTTAATGTAGCCATCTTGACAATTGTAAATTGTCACTTTACCGGTCATACCAACATAATAATACAAATTTTGTAAAAAGTAATGTTTAACTTTGTTATGTTGACAATGGATGTCTACGTGAACCAACTTCATATTCTATTCGCTTCGCATTCAACAGATTACTCCCCAAGCCAAGCGTACGTAAAGAAGTTTTACTACAATAATGAACCCTGCACATGCGCTGATGCCTGCACAAGGTCAGCTCAAGCCCTGCATTTAGCTTATTATAATATATTAGCAATGACCTAAATCACGTTCATTTCGTGGTTATTAACTATTTAGCGCTGTCTAACATTGAAATCAACACGATACACGAAGGGCGCTTTAAGTTAGCTAGAATTGTGATGTATTTTTTTATATATGTGTGCGTGAGTGTATGTGTGTGTGCATGTGTACTGACTCACTTTCAGATAAACTACAAGGCCAGATGATACTACAAAAACTGTGGACCTGTCAAACCTTTCGATTGGCTATAACTTAGATAAATAAATAAATATGTGTAGACATCTCACACAGCGCCATCTAGCCCCAAACTAAGCAAAGCTTGTACTATGGGAACCAGATAACTGATACAATACTTAGATACTTTTTGTTTGTAAATATATACATAGAATACAAAATAACACCTAGACTTAGAACAAACACCTATGTTCATCACACAAACGTTTGCCTTGGGTGGGAATCGAACCCACAACCCACAGTTCAGAAGACAGGGCTACTACCAACTGAGTTATCGGGCCAGTTAAATTATACATTAATAAAAGATACATTCATAAACTCAACTTTTTTAACTTCTTGCTCCCATGATACTTTAAAATACCTTTTTTATTTACTCTATGTGGTAGGAATTTTCTCCAAAGTTTATCTAACCACCGCTTTACCAGTTATTTTATCGCCAAGTAGTAGTGTGCAAGCAATACTGTGTTCCGGTTAGAAGTGCACTGTAGCTTATGAAATTACTGGGCAAATTAGACTTTATGATCTGATTTCACAGTCTAGTTATATTATACTCGACTGTGCTGATGTCTCAGGATGACGTGCGCAGTGCAGTGTCACCCGATACTTTACATTGAGTTTCAAGTGACACTGCAACAGTAATGGGCAGCGGTGTTGCTTAACATCAGGTGAACGACAAGTTCGCCACGTTATTAATTAACATAAAAGAAAACAATCTTTTTTGTAGTAGTTTCTATATTTTTATATTCGTAAAGATAGATTTCTAATTCTTACATGTACCAACCAGTCTAAACCAACAACTTCTAGTACTCTAAATAGTATTTACAAGAAATAAAATTTTGTCTGGCCGCCGCGCTGAACCATAGACAATTTTCTATAAAGTATAGATTAGCTTTCGTTTCATATAACACTAGTTGCGCCCCGCGGTTTCACCAGCGGATAAAAAGTATTTCAATTATTTTGCTCATCCCACGAGAAAATTTCACTTTTCCGTAATAAAATGTAGCTTATGTGTTAATCCAGTGTATAAGCAATCTTGGTACCGAATTTCATCCAAATCCATTCAGCCGTTTGAGCGTGAAGGAATACCAAACATACACAGATACACACATACAAACTTTCGCCTTTACAATATTAGTGTGATTAAATTGAACTTAACTCCACAGCACCGCGGCTCGTTCTACATATCAAGTGCAGCACGCGAAGTTGAATCACCCTGTACTTCCTACATAATTTATAATTTCATGGAGCCTTATACCTCTTTTGATGTATCTGGGTTAATTGTTTGCTCTGTGATTCACGGCCAACAATACTCCAGTTTTTTATCGCAATTAGGCAAATTAGTTTATTTGATTTATATTTCAATATGAGATAGTCATTTGTTTCGTGAGGTCTTTAGGTTTTACGGTAACGGGATAGCTTCAAGCCTGAGGAACGAAGTTTTACTTAAAAAAAAATTACACAACATTTCTTAGCATCAAAAGTGGGAGGCAACTAGCTCAAAGGCACCTCTTTATACGCTTAACACGTTACCTGGAGAAGTAATCGGAAGGATTACTACGACAATTAGACCGTTTTTCATGATGTTCCTTCCAATCCCTTCATCCTGGTTATACTACAACGACATACTTCTTACCACAATAAACTAGGCCCTATCCCGTTACCGTAAAACCTAAAGACCTCACGAAACAAATGACTATCTCATATTGAAATATAAATCAAGTCGTGAGGTCTTTAGGTTTTACGGTAACGGGATAGGGCCTAGTTTATTGTGGTAAGAAGTATGTCGTTGTAGTATAACCAGGATGAAGGGATTGGAAGGAACATCATGAAAAACGGTCTAATTGTCGTAGTAATCCTTCCGATTACTTCTCCAGGTAACGTGTTAAGCGTATAAAGAGGTGCCTTTGAGCTAGTTGCCTCCCACTTTTGATGCTAAGAAATGTTGTGTAATTTTTTTTTAAGTAAAACTTCGTTCCTCAGGCTTGACTTAAGGAGTAAGCTGGTAAATGCGTGACGAGGCGGACGCAAGTTGAATTGGGTTCACGTAGATCTCCATTGTCAATTATAACAAAGTGAAAAATTTGTATGTATATTGGTATTTCCGGTAAAATGACAATTTACAGTTGTCAAGATGGCGACATTAACATTAAGCAAAACAAAAACACAGTTATACCGGTCGATAGATGGAGCTAAACTAAAGAAGTTTTACTTTTAGTCGTGTGGTCTAAAGCACACTTGCTTTTTTAACTTTCGGCTTAAGAGAGGGGTTTCATAAGTTTATAGTTTGTATTTATGATTTTTATAGCAGTATCGCCTGCTAAGCGTAAGGAATAGATAGATGCAGGTTCAAATCTCGTTCGAGATTCAAATTTTTCTATACAAATGAATCTTCTAAGTTATTTGTTTGTGGCATCTTAGAGCTTTCAAATAGATGAGATATTGGGAAATTAAATAAAAAGAGCGAAATTTGCAGTGCGCTTAGGGCGAAGGTTTTATTGTAAGAGGCAGAGACAACAACACTTGACAGATATGTTTTTAAAGTCATTCGATAGCATAGATAATAAAAGTGAACTGTAATCAATAAAGTGTACTTGGAGTTTTTGGCGGGAACGCGAAACAGATTGCGTCACCGCATTGTATTATTTTTCAAAACTTGTGTTATTTTCAGTGTTAGTGCATAAAATTGGTGGCATTCTATTCGTTAAGTGCTGGATTACATGCATGAGTGTGGGGAAAGTGGTATAATGATGGTGAAACGTTTTTTTCGTCTTGTTTCCAAAACTCCATAGAAACTTCAAGTAAAGTTGCCACCACTTTACTATATAATATATATGACTTTGACTAGACTATGACTTTATGACTTCGACTGTGACTTGAAACATATTTGCGTAAATATCATTAGCTTGAAAAATTATCAATTACTTGACACTGGCTAAATACACAAAAGTGTGGAGCCAAAACATAAAAAAGGTGTACTTACTCGATCAAGCCTCAATTTGGGATCCGTTTACACGCTTTTGTGTCAAAAAATGAGTCAATTTTTTTTTTGTTAAATGTTGACTTACTTGGGTGTGTGAGTTCAAATAAATCTATTCAGCCGTTTGATGATCATTTTGGTCACCGATTGGCCAGTTTTGGGAATTTTCAAATTTTGAACTAAATTATTTAATATAATGATGCGAGACAAACTTCAATTTGTAAATAAAGCCACGTCTCCAAGTAAATAGGAAAAATGTGATTTGATTAACTCAGGCGTGACCTTGCGAAAGTTCATCTTAAATACAAAATAATACAAGAATCACACTAATATTATAAAGGAGAAAGTTTGTATGTGTGTATGTTTGTTACTCCTTCACGCTCAAACGGCTGAATAGATTTAGATGAAATTCGGTGCCAAGATAGCTTATGCACTGGATTAACATATAGCCTACATTTTATCCCGGAAAAGTGAAATGTTCTCGTGGGATGAGCAAATAATTAAAATACTTTTTATCAGCGGGCGAAACCGCGGGGCGAAACTAATATCCAATATAAAGGATTCACTCAGAAAATATTTGTATCATTCTACAACTAATAATGTATTTAATGTATAGTAAGTAGAGAGATAACAGTATTATATATACACACATTTCGTAAAGGTCATAGAGTGTCACTAGTTAGGGGAATCACATTACAAAACAAAGGAATATTTGAAACTTGAATTATTTTGTGGTAAATCTGCTGTCAGTAGAAACATGAGTCATTTAGTAAACAGACTACCAAACGACTAATCTATTGAACCTTAACAACCTAATATACTTAACTACAAACATAATACAACAACAACATGATTAATATAAAAGTTCTAGTGCCAGTGTTTGATAGCTTTTGGCAGTAGCTCTGCCTTCTGAACTGTAGGCTGTGGGTTCAACTCCCAGGACAAGCATTATTTGTGTGATGAACATTGGTATTTGTTCTGTTTCTGGGTGTTATTATATTCTATGGAATGTATTAACAAACAAAAAAAAGGTATTGCATCAGTTATCTGGTTACCATAGTAAAAGCTTTGATTAGTTTGCGGCTGGATGGCGCTGTGTGAAATGTGCTGAAATATTTATTTATTGACACTATTTTTTTTATTATTTTAATACCTACTGTACGTTCTAAATGGACAAAATATAAGATCATTTTGTACATAGCGTAACAATAATTCCATTCCATTTAATTTCATTCTATTCTAGTACTAGGTAGTTCTCGAAATTGTTTGCGGTGACAACAATTAAACAAATAAACAATTTTTTTTATATATGTAATAGCTAGAATGGTTCTAAAGGAATGACCATGTTTGATATTCACACAATCTATAGAGGTATTTCGACATAGACGGTATAAGGTGCTTCTAGAGAGTTACGTGAGGAACTGATAGGTTATCCCTGCAAGCTTATAGAAAGAATTAAGAACACAGCACCAAACTTTCATTCACGCCCACCGAGGGCAGCAGCATCGGTCGCAGTCCAAGCTCGATCGCAGTGGTATGCGCAGTTTTTGAAAACTTCACAAACTTGCAGCACCCTTAATTACGAAGAAAGGCTAAAGCTTATTGGCAGTTTCCTTAGCTAGCTTAGCTTAGCTTAGTTAGCTAACACAAACTATTACAAGATGGAACATGGATATAAAGTAATAGGTAATCAAACAATCAAACTAGAACACATTGAAAGCAATCAAAATTATATCACCCACTTTAGTTTTTTACAGTCAGTGTCTTAACATTAATCAAATCTGTACCTACTTCTAATTTACTATAATTTGGCTCTTATTTACTATACTTTGGCGTGTCGCCCCCGCCCACATCGTTACTAATTGACATCAGGCGAGTTAGTGGTCAAGTAAACCCTGACTTTGACAAACAAGTGACAGTTCATGGACCTAGGTGTTAGGGGGCGAGGCGGTCATAACGCGAAACCTTGTCTATATTATCATGCAGGTGAAAATGATATAGGTACCTACCGTGAGTCTAGCTGTTAATAATCACAGGCCATTTCATTTGATATGGCCAATTTTCAGGAATTATTTATTTTATAACAGTAAACTAATCTAATTTAATACCTACCTATCACTCTGAACTCTAAATTAACGCCACGCCATCGCGCTATAGCACTTTTGAAGTACAACTTCTTTACGCACGCTTTACTTGGGGAGTACGCGAAACCTTGTCTATATTATCATGCAGGTGAAAATGATATAGGTACCTACCGTGAGTCTAGCTGTTAATAATCACAGGCCATTTCATTTGATATGGCCAATTTTCAGGAATTATTTATTTTATAACAGTAAACTAATCTAATTTAATACCTACCTATCACTCTGAACTCTAAATTAACGCCACGCCATCGCGCTATAGCACTTTTGAAGTACAAATTCTTTACGCACGCTTTACTTGGGGAGTAAGCTGGTGAAGTGAAACGAACGGAAGTTGAAGTTGGTTCACGTAGATGTCATCTCCATTGTCAACATAACAAAGTTAAAAAATATGTTCTTATTTTGGTATGTCCAGTAATATGACAATTCACAGTTGTTAATGTGGCGACATTAAACAAAGCATAACCAAAGTTACACCGGCCGATAGATAGAGCTAAACTAAATAAGTTTTACTTCAGTCGTGTGGTCTAAAGCACACTCGTTTTTTGTCGCTTACGACTTATCTAACGCCACAGCATACAAGAAAAGATTCCTCTTATATGAATACAAAATATGCTTGTTCCAAGATGCATGTATCCATCGAGTGTACCGACAGCTGACGCGCATTACAAGACCTGATAACAGCACGCACAAACACACGTGCGCCGACACTTATCAAGGAGCGACCTTGGCGCGTCAGGGAGCCGGTCGTTCACTTGGTGACTTGGGGAAAGGACTTGTTTATCATGCTAAGTAGGGATTCGAGGAAGGAAGGTAAACGTTTAGTAAAGTAGGAATCTTTGCCCCTATAGTTTAGACGTATATATGTTAAAGCGAGCTTGGTACCCTGTGATAGCATGCTGTGGTATACCATGATATGATAAAGTGATATACTATGCTGTTTATCACTTTAAAGTTTCGGATCGGAATTTTCTGTTCTGTATTGTGCCGGATTACTTGCACCAGTAGTGAGAAAGAGAATTTCTTTTTTTTAACTCTCATATTGTACCTAATGGGCTTGCTATATTGGACGATAAGCACTTTATAATTTTAGTAAAATAATTTCATTTTAAGTACATAGTGTAATTTTGACTTTAAAAGTGCGAAAATAGCCTATTAGCAATAAATCCTTTGAATGACTTTGACTACGCCATTAATAAAAATTTACATAATTTAAGTTTTACCAAACGTTTTAATTTTTAGACTTAGGGACTGTAATTATGCAAAATATAGTTGTAATATATTTCAAGCTGTCTCGAATACCGTTTTTGTCAATATATATAATGACGTCTTTCGTCTGCCTCTAATCCAAGGGCAAAGCAATTAGGTATATTGTTGTACTGCACCTTCGTCTGCCATCGATCAAATATGAGGCATTACGTTCAAAGAGTCGACGAACTGATTAAAAAAAGGACAGACAGGTCAGACGGTAGGAGATTATCCGGAAATTAGACTCGAGAAAGTTATGGAAAGTTTACAGATTCTATCTGTCTTCACGGGAATGGGGAATTAAGTCCTTCTGAAGTTACAGCGTCTAAATCATTTGGGTTTTGAACGAATTGAGACAGAAACAAAGTGTTATTATATTATTTAAGGACCTAATCGTTTTTGGCATTGTTGATCTCAAGGGTCAAATATTGCATTATAAAATGTAAGTCATTAATAAGCATTGCAATTCAACGGGGCAATGCTGCCAGCATGTCGGGTACGCTACCTACTGGTAGTGGACTGGAGCATTTGGACTGTCTATAATAGGTCATTGCGGCCAGTATAGAGTCCAAATATTTCTTTTTTGTATTAAGTACTGCCTAGTATTTAGTATACGTTAGTATATAATCATAGTATTCAGTTGAAATAAAGGCCATTTGCCGTGAAAAAAAGTAATTACAACAATTTGTATGAATTAAAGTGCTGTCATAAACGTTGAAGAAAAAATGCCTGATGAACTAACTCGAAACAAATAATTTGAAAAATACTTAATGCAAAATTTCATAATGTAGTACTTAATTTAGTCACAAAAACAATTCGTATAAATTTCCATTTTATCTTTTCTTCAATAGATACAATATGAAACGCGGCAAATTTTAGATGAAGTTTTCACCACCACTTACGTTTCATACTTCATTAAGTTCCCGTTACTTGACTTAAGCAGAGACTTATATATATTACATTATAATAATTATTTGAACTGTAACCTCGAAAATGTTAATAGTCATGAGTGTTTTCAAAGCGCCCTACAGATGGCTCTACAGTAACAAAAGCAAACAGCATTTAAGCCCACAGCCTCAAACACAAATTGAAATCAGTTTCCTGGTCTACAACCTCCGACTTTTTCATCACGTGCGATATCGGAGCGGCCACGGAGGGAATTCTAATACGCGCTCAGTTTGGAATAACAATCTACGCAGTATATCAGCTTGTACCGCTTTTTTACCCTTTTATTTTACGTGTGAATCTAAAGTTTTTGGAGACATTACAGTCACCCAACCGTTAAGAGCAAACTAGATTTTATCAAATAATTAATACTTAATTTTTTTTAATGTGACGATATTAAGCTAGTGGACTAAAATATGCAGAAACTTTAAAAAAATAAGTAATATTTTAGGTAATAAGGGGTCATAAATAAAACACAGAATTGAGATCACCTTCTGCGGGAAGCGTACCCAAAAAGCTGGCAACATTCCCACGTTGAATGGCTAGGCTAATTCGTTGGCCGAGGTATGTGCCAGCCTTTTGGTCGTGCGCGCGTCAAACTTAAAGTAAAAATATTTTAGTAAGTACTTAGTAATTCACCTTAATTATTCCTTTCCTTCTGTCCTCTTACCTTCTTATCTTTTTTATTTAATCCATTCCTTATTTTCTTAAATCTTTACTCTTTTTTTTCTACCTTTATTTTCTCCCTTTAATCCCAGCAGGTTGGTAGTTTCAGTTGTAATTTGTTTTTGTACCCATTTTTTTGTATTGCACGTCGAACACAATACCACTCATACAGCATAATGTAACCTATGTGTGTGTGTGTCGAAGTACACAGTCGCATTGTAGCGTCTCTACATACCTTACTTAGTATGCGGGGTTCGATTCCCGGTTCTTATCTGTTACATTACCGAGCTAAATATTTTCCCCGAACCTACATATTAATTGGGCAGCTAGTGGGGAATTCGATTAACCCATTTTTGGGGTAATATTCTTGCAGTTACGCGTGGGAAGCGGGAAGACGTGAAAGTTTAAAATGCACGGTATCAAATTTTATGAATCGCCTGTGGAAGCATACACAAAGTTAAAATATTATATTTAGTCTAAACGTGCTAAAAGATACGACTAAACCTAGAAATGGCAAGCAAATTTACAATCTAATATTTCACATTAGAGCTCTCTTAATAACGACCGCTAATGCTTTAAGTTTAATAATATCTATATATGAAATTGTATAAAAGATTTTTAAGCGCGAAAAATTGTTTGTTTTTCTAAAATTAAGTCTTGTTTCTATTATAATACGACATGTAATATTTTAAATATATAGAATGCTTCGTACTTCGGCAATCGTCACCCTGGGCCTACTGTAAGCTTCCATCCGATTAAACTGACACCAATCAGCCTTGAGCCACCGCAAGACTGATTAATTCCTCTATTAATGCATTTCAGAAACCAAATGAATGTTGAATAGTCGGGGCCAAATTAATTTGGATCTTGTCGGGGGCGGTTTTATGCTAGACATAGTGGCTCATGAATATACATGGGGAATCTGATACCAGCGTGCCGTGTTCGGACTATCTTACTACCGTATAGTGTATACGAAGCAGATTGTGTATCAGGACGGTCTGGTACTAGACTGGTAATATAAGTTTTACGGAATGGGACTGATCTGAGGCCTATAATAAATACTTTACTATAGGTGGTAGGACTTTTCTGCAAAGTTCGTCTCGTCTCGTAGGTACCACCGCTTTGCCAGTTATTCTGCCGCCAAGCAGTAGTGTGCAAGTACTACTGTGTTCGGTTTGAAGGACACTAAAGCAAATGAGACTTTATGATCTGATCTCACACTCGAGTAATCTTATTACCAGACTGTGCTGATGTCTCGGAATGATGTGCGCAATGCAGTGTCACGCAAAACTTTATATTTTGGAGTTTCGAGTGCCACTGTTCTCTTATGAACGACCGTGTCGCTTAACATCAGGTGAACGACTAGATTATTACGTCATTCACTAACATAAAAATAAAAATAAAACTAACAGAAGCCATATTTAAAAAAGTAAAGCTTGACGTAATTTACGCCGCTGTATACTTCTGAAACAACAGAAGAGACTTGAAGATGTGACTTGACTTGATGGCCTCTGTTACTTTTTATTTTTATTATTATTTATTTTAAGACCAAATGTCTTAAAATAGGTAACCGTGTACTTATATAATAGTGATCGGATGTTAAGAGCGATCATATTATTATCATTTCAAGAATGGTGCCATTCCGTGACATTAAAAACATATTTTCTTCCGCCGTCTTCTAATTTATCACGATCAAACCAATTTAGACCTTTCCGTAGAATTGTGACAAATAATAATTTCATGATATATAACACTTGTTCTTAAAATAACGATATCTTCACAAAGTGACATGGTCATCATAGAATGACCCGTCTCATCATTATATGCCCAATGTTAACCAAAATGAAATATACATCACAGTGCCTACCAAATTAAGTGTTTTTGATAGGAGACGTTGGTAAACGCAATCGAATACCTTTCTCACAAAACAGCCCCTAAATGCACACGGTGTTAGATAAGCCTCACAGGAACTATCCCATTTTTATACTCCCCCTCTATAAAGTGTTATCGTTATCAGTCACCAACACGCCAACATTCGTGTATTAACTGTCCAGAGACAATCTGTCCTGCGATTAGATTACCTAATTATTGTTGTTATTTAGATATACATACTTACCATTGCTATACCTACTTTTAGTATTATACCTAGAGTTTAAACAGTAGTAGCAGGAAAGAGTTAATTTTTTTCAACCGACTATATAAAAGGAGGAGGTTCTCGATTTGACTGTTTTTTGTTACCTCAGATCTTTCGACTGGGAGAACCGATTTTGTTGATTCTTTTTTTAAATGAAAGCTCAAGCTTCTCATATGGTCCCATTTCAATTTGATCAAGATCTGATGGATTGTTTTTGAGTTATTCTTAATAATGTGTATTTTGACTTCAACTACATTGATGATGTACTTATTTATGTGATAACCAAATGCGGTGGACACATTTTTTAAAATTATTTCAAACTTATATATTGTACCCAATGAGCTTACTTTATAATATTTCACATTAAGCAATTTGCAATTTTATATGCCTAGTACCTACAATAACTTCATTTTATCAAGTACCTAATATCATTTTTGCTTGTAAAAAATAGCCTATTTGCAATAAAATCCTTTAACTTTGACCTACCTAATAAATAACTAAGTAGAGATCGTAAGTCCCTAAATTGTTCATGTATTTTTAAAGTCATAACCATTTTTTCATTAGTCTATAGAAATGTCAACGATTCACACTTTTTTGTTTGATATTAATTACCATGGCATTACCAGCTTGGTCTACTGTAAGACAATTACACCTCTCCCAAGGCACGCCTCTGAGCTCGACCTTTGGCTGCAATATACCTATTATTATTATTATCTGTGGCTCTACTCTCTGCTACTATCAGCTATCCATCGCTACATCTTGCCGCAAGGCATCATATACTACGTCTGCTAATCCACTCTATATACTACCACAGTATTTACAAATATTAGCGATTATATGAAATTTCATTGGCTGAACATATAACCCTCCACTACGCCACAGTGGACAATCTGCTTTAGAATGGTGATAGCTTTGTTTATAGAGAAGCCGACGTGCAAGTAGTGGAAAGTGCCTATAGGAAAACAAACTCGTAAAATATCCAATTATGTACCTTAGGTAATTATCTACTTAATACTTACGATTTGATTAATTCTTATTAATATTTGGAAAAAAAGTATGTTGATCCAAGATACTTTTGTGTAAGTGTATGACGTTATTAGTAATAAGTATATAATCAGCTAAGGTACCTACATAAGTGGATAGTTGGCTGGACTGCATTCGCGACCCCTTCTCGCCCCGGTACGGCAGACGATGGCTCACGGGGGGTTTTAGTGCGTTCGAGTCCCACATACCCCCTGCCACCACCCCCGTGGTGGTAGGAAAGTGTGAGGGCATTTCACCCCTCAAAAAACAAAAGATACATAAGTGGATAAGTTACGAGTACAATTAATGAATAACTTGCTTTCCTATAGGCACTTTCCACTACTTGCACGTTGATCTATGTAGATAACCTATTTCATGGTAAAGTTATTAACCCTGCCTAGCTTGCAGTGCAATTATTATGTCCACTAATATTATTATTATTATTGTAAACAGCAGCAATGAGTAACGATCGTTACGTTATTAACTGTTTGCGAGTTCTTGTAATTTATTTTAACTTATTGCTCATTTTGCCTATTTCCTGCTGTGGTTATGTTGCCTTTATAATTTATTTGCGATTTAGTTATAAATGTTGTTTGAATAAAATTAGTTTAAAAAAAATTAAAATAAATTTGTTTGTATAAATGTTGAAGTCATTGATAATTGTATTTACCAAATTATTAAGCATCGACCGCAATAATTCAGTCACGCGGGGATTATCATCCGCGTCGTCGTTATCCACTAATCCAACTGCTTTATGTGTAACTAGTTGACCCGCCCCGGCTTCGCACGGGTGAATTAATAAAACGCGGTCAAACTGGATGAAAAGTATCATTTGGCCATCTCCTTGTTCTAAGCTGCCTCCCCACCAATTTTCAACTAAATCGGTTCAGCCCTTCTTGAGTTATAAATAGTGTAACTAACACGACTTTCTTTGTATACATAAATATTGAGGTATTTATTAATAAAAATCTAGTAATTTTTTAAAAACTGGATGATTTATTTTTACCATAATAATATAATATATAGTATTTTTGAAACAAATTACGTTACAAAATGTACATGTTTACTTTTTATCCATAACTACAGTATTGTTAATTTTTCTTAACAATAAAAAGACTACATACATTTAATGTATATCATAGTATCTTAAAATATACGTAAATAATTTATACAACGGACGAGGAGAACTAAACCATTGGGTTAAAACCGCACAAGACAACATCATCCTCGTAAGAATTAATCGATACATATTAAAAAAAATCACTTAAAACTAACTGGACAAAACATTTTTCGCATTTCATAAAAAGTCACGATCGTCGATTCGTAGAATCATTATTTTTCTTAAACCAAAATTCTAATATTTACAATTTTAGAACCAATTAAAAAAAGATTTGAAAACATGCAGTTTTCGTTATTTGGTAAACCGAATTGTCGAACTGTATAGTGCTACTTAAAAAGAGATCCATCGGTAACAGTGTCTATAGCTTCATAATTTTTTGGTATACATTGAGAAAACACTAAAATCAGGTATCAATGATTCAACGGCCTCTACGGATGAATCAGACCAAAAAGCTACAGGACGTGTGGTAAAGCTAAACGCGACACATACAAAATGTATCCAAAAAATATTCCCGGCACAACGAGTCCGCTTTGAACAGTATCAATATTACGGTCCCTCAGCGACATACTAATTTTATTAACAGCAAAACTGCATCTGTTCCTCTCTTCATCGGAAATCATTTTGCTGTGGCATTTAAAAAGAAGCATAGTCCGAATGTTTTCGAAAGACTAGATTGGTTCGGATCTCGGCTATCGGAACATATCCGAATTGATTAAAACAACGTGGCCTTACTTTTTACAAGATATTTACAATGTACAATGGCAAAAAAGTGTAATCTTGAATGTCATCAGTCGAAAATCTTAAAGCCATGCTTTTTAGCATCAATGTATGATTTAGTTTGGCATAATATTTAACTTTTACCAAAATGTA
Organism: Ennomos fuscantarius; assembly: GCA_905220475.3. NCBI lineage: Eukaryota > Metazoa > Arthropoda > Insecta > Lepidoptera > Geometridae > Ennomos > Ennomos fuscantarius. The sequence goes on from HG992040.1 coordinate 13,751,743, forward strand.
AGCGCACACATCAAAGTTTACTTGCGGTACTACTCATATACCTTAACATTACTTGAAGTAGTGGACCATTTTTTATTTTAAAATTTTGTTCCTAATTTTGATCAAAGAATATATTTACAAGAACAGAATGGAATAACTATTATAATACCATTCTTATAACGCTTAAGTCGATGCTTAAATTTATTTATGAAGTCAAATGAGTTGAGTTATAATGTAGAATAATTTTGAAGAAGAAAGACAATGAAGATCGGTGAACAAAGGGTAAATACAATAAGACATTACGTAAGAGACACTTTTTAAAGCCACGGGAAGAAATAAATTGAGCTAAAATCAACTACTACTTAACACTTGAACTGCAATGACTTATATTTATTATTAATTAATATTACTGTTACACTTACGTTAGTTCCTCCATCGGATTGTGCGAAAGTTTCGTTTATACAATAATAATTATTATTATAATTACCAATAATAAATGACACCACTACGTCAACGTATATAATATAATATAATTATTTTGTTCAACTACAATTTCACAGTGACGTTACACAATGGATAATAATAGACACCAATTTATTAATCAATTAATATGTTCATTATTCTATAGATTATTATTATGTGCTGAAGAAGTAAGAAAACGAATTCGTTGTATCTCATGAAAGTGAAGAAACAAAGCAAACCCTTAAGATAGAAGACGCTTATATATTAAATCAACAATATGGTAGATACATATAATACACAGATATAATTAAGTTTTTTTTTAAACAATGTAACGAGAATTCGTAACTTTCAGTTCTGTGAATAAATCACTAACATTTTTTTTATGAATTACACAACTAATTTTTTATCAATGATTTACATTTACAAGAAAGTGTTTAATAGATATCCGTCGCTATATATCTCAGAAAAAACTAGTCAGTTCTCAAGCATTTTGTAAGCATATTTAATGCGATCTGATTAAGAGACTAACAATCATTTATATCAATAATCACGCTTATATATAGTAATATAACGTATATACTACAACAACTAATTTCTACGACGTCCATGATATATTTTTGAGACGTGTTTAATAATATCATCTAACATTTTCTCACAGTGTGCTTTATTTGACTTTTCTTATTATTAACAATTATTTTCCAATACTTATTTTATATACAACGGACCTATTTAGGCTACGAAGGAAAAAGCCTTTAAGCGAAGGGGAACACTGAAAGGTCTACGAAGGCAATGATAGCGTTACATTCGAAGAAGACAAAGTGGTTTAAAACTTAAATATTTTTGCGCAGGTTGGTATGATGTAAAACTTTCAAAAACATCAACGCTAAGAATAACTTTACATTTGAAATCACTTTGTCTTAGTAAGTAACGGATACACATCGAAATAATGTTACATCTAAGATTGAACGAAACATTTAACCCTGATCATTCCAAATATTGTTGAATATCCACAACAAGAAGCGTCTTTACAACATTTAAATTCGATGTTGCACTATAAAATACTCTCAAGGTTTGTTGTCTCTCTACTAATAAAAACATGATCTATTAAAATAAAACTTAAAGAGATCAGGGTAATGAAACTAATGGCTTAACCACAGAAGATTTAGAAAAGCCTTAAACAAGTGTCAAACTATTATTTTGTATTGTTAAACACGCGTTTGACGTCCTTCTAAGCCTTGTTTATGTATTTGTAACACGGTAAATGTCTAAAAAATTTAGTAAGAACCAAAACTTTTTGTTATAACGGTCACTATAGCAAAAATTGAGTCAAAATTTTTTAAATTATTCATTCCATGTTTTGTATAGTAGAAGAGAGTTTAACACTAATTTGAGCCTCGATGTAACTATTATTAGTACGTATTGCTTTTAAGTCGTTGATTTATAGTTTTAGAATAAAATAAAATATCAGATAGTAATAATATAAAAATAAGGGAAAGAAAATTATTGTCAATATTTTGAAAATACAGAGAATAGAATGAAATTTACAGAATGATAAGAGTAACGCAATATATCACAATGATATCAAAAATAATTTGCCAAGATCATTATCAAGCCATGCTAGTATAGGGTTTCGTAGCTAAGATTACACATGAAAAAACAGTATGCGGTTTAATACCTTAGGGCGGGTGGTACTCAGTATATGAACAGATTGAAAGAATCTGTAAGTAATACTACGGAACCTTAAACACGCATGGTTCTTACTATTTAGAATCCTGTACTCAATTTCTTTTTCCCGTTTAATTATTTTAATAAGATCTGGGTTGTTTTATGTTTCGATTGAAAAACAGCGTAGTGTTTCAAATAAGTAATTAAATACAGGCTTCAAATAGTGGATAATAGCTGTTTATTGAAATATTGCTTTTTAATGAAAAATAAGTTTATAAAATGCATAACCTGGTGTCTAAGGAAACCTTAAAATTTAGTATTTATAGAGTTTTTAATTATTTTTTTCGATAGCATATAATGTCTACGCGCTTAATAATAGGTTCTTGAGCATTACTACTAACATACACACAAGATTTTTCAAGTTTATACTTATTAGGCACAAATTTATTTTATTCTTCATTACACAAGATACATATCGCCTACTACACACACAAGACAGTATATTATTATAGTATATATATGAATATATAATTATTATTAATTATGTTGTGTTTAATGCATATTTTTATTAATTTGGATTTCGTAGACACTCACTAAGTTATACATGTTTTTACATATATAATTTTATAAGAATATAATATAGGTAAAGCATTTTCTTTCTTATTATATTTTTTAGAACACAAGTAACACAACGCACCCTTTATAATATACGGGACACAGAAAAACTACAACATTTTTTTTCGAATAATATTTAGAAGGATCTAAATAAGACAGAGGCAATTTATTTTGTAAACGTTATCATCTAACTAACTGACACCATTTTCACTGAATTGACAGTTTTTTTTTGCAAAAGTTTATTATATTTTTTTTTTCTGGCGCCTTTGTGGAATTTGTGACCGACTAACGAAGTTAAAGATAAGAGATCTATTTGTTCAAATTGTGCCCTTTTCCACTAACAATACTGAAAATAAACAGCCTGATTTGAATTGGGCTACATTTTTGGTATTGTCGCAAAAATTTGGACATTAATATATCTCAATTCTAAGGTTCTTGTACTACTTACGTCATTACTACCAATACGTTTAATTTCTATTGGTACAGTATATTTCTACAAACCCAAATACCACAATGACGTGAAATATCAAAAATAGGTATACGTATTGATTTTTCCATTATAAAAGTTATGCCCAGAGATTTCTAAAATTAAAAAAGTTAGAGAAGCTAGCGTTGCTAAAACTAATCTATGCGATATCAGTCTCCACTAGAACCTTAAAATTTAGAAAATCCGTAAATTAAATCACAGAGTGAAACAGCAAATCATTGAGTTGAAACATCGCAACGCAAGCCACGATTGACCGTTGAAATGTTAGTTAAAAATCACCGTCCCGCTTCACTTCTCGTTTATTGATATGTATCTTTCTATACATAGTACTGCAGCGAGAAGAATTTCAAAAATGAAGAAAAGTGTCCCTTCTTACTGATCCATAGGTGCGATCTATACACTTAATTCATGCCTTACCATTGAACATATTATTCTTACCCTACAAATCCTACAATACATCAAGACCAACTCGAAACATACACGATGAGCCCTTATCGTAAATATGACGGAAAGGAAGAAGGTACGCGTATAGCGGAAGAAACTTTTGAGGACAGAAGTGAAAGGCATTTGATCATACGCGTAGCTTACGCCCTTTAGCGGCAACGGTAAAGGCTCATCCATCACCGATTGATACCCACACGCTCCCCGCACTCCGAAATTCTTCCATTGACAAAAACGATCAGCTTCCGAAATCATAAACGTTTCCTACACGTGCGTAAAAGTATAAAGTGAACTTACGTACAGTTAACGCAAACGACTATAACCTAGTCTTATTATTACTCGATCATACCTACAGTTTGAAAACGAAAAAGTACATATGACTTAAAGTACGAATGTTAATATAGTAAACTAAAACGTGTGACATAGAAATTGCGAACTAATTTAAAAACTAGAAGCCAAATCGTGTAATGTACACGAGGATGCGGGCTCGACAACGCGTGCGAGCGGCGGCGACCTGACACCGAGACAACTACCAGCGACGGACAGAAGACGGATTATTTACTGAGATGCAATGAGACGTGCCTTTTGGAAACTACCCCTTCTTATACGAAAATCAAAATAAAACGAAAGCAACGAGACGAAACGAGAACCAACTCACAGCCTATGTTTAAAACCCGACGCGCTCATCCCGAGCGCCCTCGAACGTTCTAAACTATAAACAACATAAATGTAACTGAACAAGAATGCGACCCGGACGGTCGGTTGCTATCATCGATTCTTAATAATAACTTTGTACATTGAATCCAAAAGTCGACACGTCGGTTTGGATAGGCACTCTCTAGGCGGGGCGGCGAGTGGTCGCCGCGTCGTCGGCCTCCGTCGGCGGCCCTTCGACCGCATGAGATCAGTGGAACCGGCTGCGCCGTGGCGACCCCAGCGCGCTCTACGACGACGGCAGGTATGACGAGAACGTGGTGTCGACCCAGTCGCCGGCCACGCCGATCTCGGACAGCATGTCCGATACCGAAAACTCGAAATGGGACCCTGAGGAAGACGAGGCGGTCTCGAACGAGTCGATATCCGTCGTCAGCGCGTCGATGTCGACGTCGCAGTCCGCTGGGAGGGTGAGCAGGTCTGTGATGGAGTACAGGTCCGTAAGGTCTGTTGACACCTGCTGCCGGCTATTGTGGTCTTCGTAGAAGCAGGCGGATTCTGGAGAATCAGGCGCTCCGGCTGGAGAAGCGGGCAGTGGTGGAGGGGCAGGCGTCTCAACGGGCACGCTGGGAACGCTTGGTACTGTTCTCCTCCGCCTAGATACACCCCTGTTATTATTTGAGTCCGCACGCTGCTTGCGCTTTGGCTTTTGGATGGATCCGGACCTTGGCCCACTTCTATCTGGCTTCGTTGTCTTCTTGCGAGGCCTGTATTTGTAGTCAGGGTATTCCCTCATGTGGAGCTGCCTGAGCCTCTCAGCTTCGTCGATAAAAGGCTGTCGCTCTTCATCATTGAGGGTCTTCCACACACGGCCAAGGTTTTTCGAGATCTCAGCATTGTGCATGTCTGGTGTCTGCTCGCAAATTTTCCTGCGTTCTATTTGCGACCAGACCATGAACGCATTCATCGGCCTCTTTATGTGGTTCGGGTTGTTCTTTTTCGTCTGTAACAAAAGATAAAGCACCGGTTATTGATATAGAAGAAGCCAAAACAATATGAAAGGGGATTTAAAAAGAGAAGACAATTGGAAGTCGAGTTATTCCCATGAACTGACGGGAATAAATAAACGAGTGTGTAGGTCCAGCAGTATAAATAGAATAAAAGTATTCGGTTTGGAATCTCTGAACAATTACAAGGCAACTCAAATTGAAAATCGACGCTGTCAGCTTAATTGTAGACTCACGATTATTATTTCAGGCATGTCCGTAGGCCGCTGGCAGAGCTCAGGCTATGGACAATTAGTATGCACAGCGAAACGACATTAAGTCTGTGTCCTTACTATTAATGATATTGTTATCATAGGAATTATTATTATTACAGCTCGAAATATGAAACTGGCAGCTCCACAGCGGAAAATTTTATGATACCCACGTAGAATGTGTAATCATAATAGCCACTATTCTGTACGCGTTAAGCGTGACCCAATTTTAATTCGTTGTTTTCGAAGCAATATAGCTGTTTGAATGTTCTCCAAGTGCAGTAAACGTTTCCGCGTGTTCGAATGTTATACAGCATTGACTAACGAGGATGTTTGAGGACGCAGGAAGTCATTATCAAATGTAGGAAGCGTGCTGAGGACGTCCTATCTATATGGCTCGTTTTTCCTTACGAAAAGTACGCTCGATAAAGGGAAGCATATTTGCGCTTCGCTCACGGGTGAAGTTTATGACACTATCTCCCAAGCTTACCGGGCCGCATATGCTCGTCGCAAACGCAAACCGACACGAGCAATACGCGAACTTGTTTACAGATTCTAATTGTTTACTCCAGCAAGCCAGCGCAACGCCCTCGGTTTCCAAGCCGGTTCTGGTTTACGATGGACTATAAAAACAACGCCGCATAGTAAGAACATAAGCGAATATTCCCTTTTATTATTCAAATGTTACTTTCGCCAAACTTCACTCAGTCCGCAAGGGGAAAAAACCGAGCTTATATTTTTTGTGCGTCTTTATTTATATTCAGAACAAAAAAAGGGTTTGTCAGATGGCAACTAAATCAAGTTCGGAGCGTTCGGTACGCCCACTGGTAGTCTCAAGGTGAGCTGTGTAGAGGTAGGCAGTTTTTTTGCGCTCAACATGTCCAGGTTGCTCTTATTATTGTAGTAAGTCTACGTTTTTTCTTTAGCCCAGTTGTATGGTTGAATAGGATTATTATTAATTGCTGGTAGCTGAGAAAGAACACTATAAGAATGTTGAAGGCACGACCAGCCATGACCGTGTCTTACCTCGAGAATTCCACATAATGCAAAATTATAAAAATACCAATAAATTTTCATATCTATAATTCCTATTACACAGTAAGTACTACTTATATATTACACTGTAGCGTACTATTTATATTTGTCATTTATGTATAAGTAGATATTTTTTACAGGATCTAGAATGCAGCTACGATTCGTAATCCCAGTATGCCATTTTTTACGCGCTTCCAATTGTGGCGTTGTTGCTAGGCTATTCTTTTTGTTCAATAGCGGTCGTATATTTCGAGATAACTTAGGAGAAAAGTTGAAGTAATTTAGTTTACTATACTGAATTTACACATACACAACTTACTGTATAACTTTGATGCATAAGTAAGTAGTTACCTACAAATTCGGTTTTCAACAAACTATTATCACGTATGATACGTTCCATAAGCGGAAGCTGTGAAACACCATAATCTTTATGTTATATGTATATATGTACATGGGTGGTTCGGTACACGTGTTGCATGTACGTGCCTGTTTGGGCAACAAAGGTCAACAGTTTGACAATTTTTTTGGATATTAAAACGTGTCCAATTAGTTTTTAAAGCAATTAAGCGGTATTGTTAAAAATTGGACTAAGTTTTCTAACGGGAAAGTGGTAATCAAGAGTGAACAACCTAAAAGATACCTAAATACAGTTGAAATAAAAATAAAAGTTCCGAATTCAGTGATAATGATTTATAACACACGAAAGCATTTGCTAAAATATGATGGTTAAAAAACCGGAATTTAGAATAGTACTACATTTTTATGGCTTTCTAAATGTTTGAAATATATTATTAAGCTTAAACAAATCTACGCCGTGCAGATTTTGGATCGTAGAATCAATAAGACTGCTCGATCCACAGACCTTTATCTTCCTTTTATGTATCGATGTAATATTACCAAATCATGGGTAAGATTAGATAGGTTACATTTTTAATGTATCACAAAAACAAAATTTAAAAAAAACATCAAAAACCCAGAAATATCTAACCGTGGCGGTATTTCCATAGATGCATGGTGCCCAAGACAGGCTGAACAGGGGTCGATCGTAAATATATACAATACATACATAATACAATACAACACCCATAGAATACAGATATCATACGTAGAATACAGTACAGAACTAACATCGATGCTCATCACACAAATTTTCATCCTAGGTGGGAATCGAAACCACAACCTACATACAGCTCAGTTATACAGTACAATAATTCACTAAAATGTATTTGACTTCCAAAAATAATAAACCAAGACTCTCGTATTGTTTGCTTGAATTGCAATCGTATATTCATCTTACGATCACTCATTGCGAGTACTTTATAGCCAACGTTTTTAAAACTTCTTTATTACTTAATTTCTTTAAATAACGCTTTAAAGGACTTTTAACTTCCGCTTTCACTTTTGAAACCTTTTATTTGAGCTTCGTAATATTTACAGCACTTTCGGTAAATAAAATACGGCGTGTAACTTAAGAATATTCATCAGTCATGTCATGTTATATAGTCAGTATAGACCAGCATAATAGGCCAGGGGAATTCACAGTTTGTTGTCATAATTATACATTTTCTACCAATCAATATGTTTGAAAAACTATCTTGAATATGACACATTTTGTAAGATAACCAGTAACCAGTTACGTGCTGACGCTCGCGAAAGCCGCCGGCTTGCGCTAGTAACTGGCTCCCAGAAGAAGGACATCGAATATGTCCGAAACCTGGTCGGAGTAATTCTCGACTTTTTAATTGACGTGAGTTTAGCCGTTATTTATCTTACAAAAAATATTACTATGACTTTTTAATTTCCGTAAAATAAAATATACTTGTAATACCTGTACAGTTATCATAAATTTGCAAAATACATTTGCGTAACGCTAGATAGAGTGGTAGGGCCAATCTCGATTCAGGAAACAAACCCGCTGCCCTTGTAGAGCCGACTCTACGACTCTACCGGCACACCGACGCGGGCGCAATAATAATAGCGCTATAGACATTCGTTCCATAAACGGAAGGTTAACATAACGCCATAATCTCGTTTCTCTACACGTGTATTTTTTTATAGAGCGTATTTACGTTCTGGTATTCGGTATTTTAGAATTAAAGTACGAATTTATTCAAAATTAAGATGATTTATCATTTATAATTAAGTTCGTAGATAATAATTTATAGTTTGTGTTTGTTATTGAACTATTATTTATGTTTTATGATATTATATTTTATAATGAACTCGGACGTGATTGTAGCAATTGTATCTTTAAAAATTAGAAACTAGGATTGAAAGCCGCCTTTATAATTATTTCAGCGTGTACTGGTCACACTGTTGAGCTAAGGTCTCCACATCTTTCCACTACATTATTTAAAACGATAATTTATTTATCAATATTAATATTATATTGATAAATAAAATACGATTCGATATTTATGATATTGTAATAATTGATATTATGCTTAAAAAAATATAAGCTTTAAACTGTAATCCAAGCGAGACTCAAAAACAAATTATCGACGTCACTTCCATACCTAACATGGCGAAATAAAAATAAGGTCAAAACACACTCCGCTCAAAGAAGTACTAAGTAGGTCTATCAATTCTGAACCAAGGTCTCGTTCGGTTTCCGTATTAGCGAAACGCCAGTTGAAATATACTATTCCGGAATTCTGCATGCCGAAGGTCTTTTTGGATAACGCTGTTGAAGATGATTTATAATGACTTCCTCGAGGAAACGGTTAAAGAAATACGTTTTTATAGTTGACTTCTCATAATCATTGGAAAAATTATAACACAAGACAAGGATAAGACTTTTTAAGCAAAGTCAAAGGATTAAATGCAAATAGGCTATTTTTAGCAATTTAGCTCACCTATTATTGTATATCTATACAACTTTGTGTTATTGTTTCTAGGCACAGCATTAGATCACTATCTCACCTGAAGGAAAGTGATGACGCGGTCTACAATGGTGCATGCTTGCCTAGAATGTAGAAGATACCTGTTGACTCTTGACTTGAAGACCAAATTGTAGTTAGGGGGAGACAAAGATGTTTAGTAAGAGCATATCCAAGCATCACTACAGCAAGAGAGGCGCTTTTGACTACTTATAGTGCCTTAAAGTGGCACGTAGTCGAACTTTAACCCTGTCTTATGATAACAAATAAAATATAATGAAACATTCAAACTGCTAAAGGCGAACAACAGATACACAATAAATATAACAAAATTCAAGAATGTAAAATTGCTGAAGCTAGTAACAATTATGGAAGTCTCGAAAGTTGAAAATACATTTATTTATAATTACGAAATGTTTCACAAGGGAAAAAAGAAAGAGGATAAAAAAGCAAAATAAGAAACTTTTAAAAGATATAAAAGTTTAAAAATAAGATGATTATCATCCAAATTAGAATAAAATACATAATTTTGAAGATAAGTGACATGTATTTCCTCAAGTTTCTTGTGGACATCGAGGTCAATAACTTTTTAATTGGAGCTGTAAAAAAGTTGGAGACAATACGTAAACATGTTTATGATTTTCTTGACAAATATGTTTTCTTAATGACGTTGCCAAGCAAAATGCAACCTATTTGACGAACAGGCACTGTATCATATTTTTGATTTGGCATTTCCTTCCTAATAAAAGTTCAAACTCATTTCCTTTGGATTATTCAAATATTTCTAAGGTAGTATTGGCCAGTTACCATGACTTTATTTCTATTAATGTCGTATTATAATTCAATGGGTATATAAAATATACATTTTAATATATCCCAAAGCTGTTATTTGACAACTTTACTGATTAAAGTATCGATTCAATTATAAAACATTTTAATTCTTGAGAAGGAAATAAAAATCCTACATGATGTGAAAAGGAAATGATACTCAGGTAGTAAAAATGAAGTGTGTTACTTCCAACTTTTTGAGTCATAAACATATATTTAATTTCTGGTTGTAAATTCTTACGGTTCAGAGGAACTTGGAGCATGATGAACCACACACAGTATTAAGTTTTTATTACTTTAATATTAAAATACGAACATTGAATATGACTACTTCCTATCAATTAAGCATGCAATAATTTCAAGTTATCTTGGTAATTGAATATGGATAAAAGCTATTATTTTACCCTAATAATTTAGATTACCCACATTAGACTAGATGGTAGGACTTTTCTGCAAAGTTCGTCTAAGTAGGTACCACCGCTTTGCCGGTCATTTTGCCGCCATGCAGTGGTGTGCAAGCGCTACTGTTTTCCAGTTTGAAGGACGATGTAGCTAGTGAAATAACTGGGCAATTGAGACTTTAAGATCTGATCTCAGAGTCGAGTAATGTTATTACTAGAGTGATGTCTCAGGATGATGTGCGCAGTGCAGTGTCATGCAAACTTTTTATGTTGGAGTTCCGAGTGACACTGTTCTGCTATGGATGGCCGAGTCGCTTAAAATCAGGTGAACGACTAGCTCACATCGTTCACTAACAAGACTACATCGATTAAAAATATGATCGTCAAAATGACGAACTGTGTTTTATTTGGGAGTCTTCAAGTCAAGAGTGAACAGGTATCTTTTAGGCAAGCCTGCACCGTCGTAGACCGCGTCGTCACTTTTCATCAGGTGAGACAGTGGTCTAATGCTTGTCTATAAACAATAAAAATCTATTTTCAAAGACCCGTTACACAAGGTTTAACAATGCACACAAGAATGATCACTTATATATGAATAAAATGAAGAAGCTATCACTTTAGACTTTCCTCTGTCACTTAATATATTTATTACATCTAATAAATCACGAAGAGAGCTCAGAAATCATAAAGAAATTAAAAGGGTTGTTCTCAACGCGTTAACACAAAACCTCAAAGGACAAGAAAATAATAAAGATGTAAAACATTTAAGCCTGAATGTACAACAAAAGACTTTTGGACCCGTCGATTTATAAGACCTCCATTGTACACCAGATGGGTCTTCGCTATTGTGTTTTCAGATAATGAGCCAGAATGGGGATGAAATTTTTTATTAATAATATTGGTGGGTATTATATTTTAAAGTGCTGCTTATTGAAATCATAAAATATTTTTTAATTTTCTGTTCATATCGACTTTTTCTATTGTAAGGTTTCCCGTTTTTATTTCAATTTATTCAAACGAGTATCTACAATTAGTTTAGTATTTGAAAGTAATTATTATTCTAATGATATGTTCTACAAACTTTCTTGTCTTTTTTATCTGAATGCAAACCTAAGAATTTCCTTTGGCCTCGGAAAAAACTGAAGCATTTTAAATCTTTACTGACTCCATATATTAAGCTGCAAGTCCAGAGAAAATTCAAGTATGCTAACACAAAGAAGTGAATATAAATCGAATATAAGTCAAGGATTGTCGCACGCAAGTCTAGGCTAGGAGAAGAGCTTTAGGCCTTACAATATAATTATGATGTACATTTATAAAATGCCAAACTTTGAAGAGGCCTTAAAATCAACAGCCAGAAGAATATAGACCTTCTTCACAGAGCGCTACTGAGCAGCTGCGGTTTTGACCAGGGGCCTTACTGCGTAAGTCTGGTAGAGATGGTAATCGTGTTCTCTCTTGCTCGCACTCGTTGGCTTATTAATTGGCGCGTGCAGGATGGCAGGTGAAGCCGATTCGCAGAACAGTTACGCGGTAGGGGTGCAGATCGTACACCTAGTGAGGAACCGGCCGAGGCTGCGTCTTTCGGTTCGTGGTAGGTTCATAAGAACCTTTCTTCCCCATTGGTTGTCAGTTCGATGAGCTATTCGTATGTAGCCCATTACTATTTCAACTTGCTAATTCTAATAGCTGTATCGGTCACCATAGTTCTTCTGCAGATCTCGTTCCGGATCGTTATCTCTCTCCACAGCTCGTTCCGCGACTTTGAGCTTACTAATAAGGCCAACAGAAAGAGACCACGTCTCAGTGGTATAGTCATAATTGACAATGTACTGATTGAAAACCTTTGTTTTCAGGTTCTGCGGTATTTTGGGTGAAAAGATCGAATCTTCCCGAATGCTGCTCAGCCGAGTTGGATACTCGCGCAACTTTTTTTGTCGAAGAACACCTACCTAATAGGACAGTCTGTCCTAGGTACACATATTAAACCAATTGGGGAGTTGTGCCCAACAGTGACCGGTAATGAAAAGGGCACAAGAAGTAAGGAGCGGGAAGTTGCTATTTTTAGGTCCTTTTTGCTGCATGTAATAACCAAAAAAATTCTTCAATAAAAGGTAATTTGATTATATAGTGTATTTGAAGTAAAACTTTTTATGCACGCTTGACTTGGGGGTAAGTTGGTGAGGCTAACGGAAATTGAGAGGTAGATATAAGTTTATCTTGTAGATTAAGATAAAAGAGATATAGGTACTTATATTTCCCTCTCAATTTCCGTTAGCCTCACCTCGCCTTTACGTGAAGATTGAAAGAGACGTTTCGTATATTACTGTAGGGGCAAGAGAGATGGAGCTAAAGAAGTTTTACTTCAGTCGCGTGGTCTAAAGCACACTTGATTTTTTTTTAAATTGTTTTCATCTGAAGCTATAAATTATTTAGTATTAAGCTATTTAAATTTCATCACCGTTACAAAAATAATGAGACTAAATTTGTAAATAGCTCCTAGTCTATCCACAGGGATGCGTTGTATCTAGTTTATTCACAGCATTTTTATTTACTGCTTGGGTTGAGATTTTTTATGAATAAAATATTTACCTTTTCCTCAGGGAATGGAGGGTCTACGTTGTTGTATGAAAAAACAAATAATCTCGGTAATGCGGTAAGATAACCTGTTCAGAAATCGTTACATGCATTTAATGTTTTTAAATGCTTTATCGATCCTGTTTAAAATATTCTATATACAGTAAGTTAGCTGTGAAATGAAATAGGTTACATGTGAGTATCAATTTAATTGATGTATTAACATCGCGTACCTTTTTAAAACATTTGTTTTGACCCCTTTTTGCCGTAATCACCTATTCATGGACGTGCATGAGTGGAATATTAATAAAACTTTGTCTTTTATTATAGACGACTCGATAGACTCAATAAAAAAAACGACTTCACCTTTATTTTTAAAATATTTAATTAACTATTTTAAGCAAATTAATGGAAAGTGAAAGTTAGATATTTTTGTATCATTTTATATTGAAAATGAACTTTCACGACGATAGTTAAAAATAAAATTTTTATATATCTATTAAGATTTTTTACTCTTGCTGGAATTGGCTCATACAAAAGGATTTCACGTTATGAATCTTTTTTTTGTATTAATTCTTTGTTTTATATCTGTGATCAGTTAAAAAGTTCAATTTTATGAAAAGTCTAATAATATTTTCAATTTACATTTTAAAAGTCAATTCACTTTGTAAACCATGGTATATTATGTGTGAAATTGTTTGCCTACTATCTGATAAGCTATGATGAATGAGATTCGTGCAGTTATCATTTTCGCGACCTCACCTTTGACCATGGTCCTCGTAGTTCCTGGGTCCCTAGACACAGGGAATCCCAGTTAAGATCCAGGGTCTATGTATGTGATCGTTGGACGTTATTATAATGTAAATATTGTATGTTGTAATAATAAAAATACTAGAAGTCAGCTACATACCCGAAATAATAGGTAACATATTGTACAACGTAGTGCAAAATCTGTGTCACTGCTTAATAAGTGCTTGTATTTAACTACACACACACGTACATTGACGTTCACACATAAACATGTCAATATCCATGCGTACTCATTTGGGATGGCCATACACACGGCGCTTGTTTCAATGTTACAATGGTGTTGCTAAGTTAATGATCGATGAATTTACATAAAATTATATACTGTGCCAACTGTCTGCGGTTCCTGCTATATTTGTTTTGAAAGCTTCATTTGTTTTACATAGTAATAGCCATCCTTATAGGGATGAAGTGGTGATCAAATAAGTTGTTTTATACCTATCATTTAAAATGTCAGACTTACTATATGTTGGACTAATATAGTTGTTTATAGATTTGTTATTTCTTGTATTATTTTATAGCTTATAATGGTCAAACGTAACTGGAATGTACAACATTTGAAATTCTATAAGCTGTATTGATATTCGCAGTACAGGTATTCATGCTATGTTTTATTCGACTTGTTTAGGTATGTATTCTTGACCTATCTTTTTGCCACCAGTTATACTTTGAATGTCAATGATGACAATAAATTAGGTGTAGGTACATACTAAAGATTTTTGTCAAAAAACTGCGTTCATACAAAACCGTTTAGTAATAAGCACGTTTCATTCAAACCGGAATAAAAAATAGAGGTTATTTTTGTACCAAAAGTAAGCAATACGTGACCGAATACCCTTTTCAGTTATAGATTGTCCGTAACGTCCACAGACGCGGGCTTAAGGTGCTTTAGTACCAAGTGTAGTAAACAATCAAATAACGTATTTATTAAGTTTTTAGCTCTCGAGTTATCCACGTCGGTTCAGCTTTTGAACAAGCAGCAACAATCGATTTTTTATCATTGTTCTTGGCGTAATCAAAATTTGGAGTCACCTTAAAGATCGTAAGTCGTAACATTTGGAGCGAGGTCTTATAAAATTACATGTAACACGTACGGTTTTTTGTTCTTTGGCAATGAATCTTGCGTTTCGTGGATGCTAGAATTAGCATTAGGTACATTATGTATAATTGAAAGACTACAGCACAATCCAAGGTCTATCTATTCAGCTACATTTTAATCTAATTTATTTGAATTTCTTTTGAAAGTCTTAAGGATCTGTAAATCAAGTTTTTTAGATGTTCCAAAATTATCAAAACATTCGATTACTCTATGAGTCTATTTCCATACTAACAATATCTATTATTTATACATAGATACATAAGCCGGAGCTTCGTAAACAGCTTTGCTAGTATTTTATTATATAATTTTAAAAATAACCTTCAAGTTACGTTATTACTGTAAATTTTATTGTTATAAAACTGAAAAGTCAAGGTTATAATACCTAAGTTAATTTTCAGTGGGAATTATTTCTTACTCAATTTTAATAATTTTCTCCTCGACATAAATATGAACACATTAATAAAGTGTCGTTAAATCTGACAATATACTTTATTGTTTTGACCTTCGTTTGCCAGTTATAAAACTCAAGCTTACGATGATAAAAGGCTTCGGTGTAGATGAGTTCTCCAGTTCAATTTATTGTATTAGTTAATTTTAAAACATTGTAATGTATTCTTTATTAGAACGCCGAATTCATCAATAAAGTTCATTGACATCTGATACTACAAAATAGGATTTAAATTGAATTCAAAACTGCAATAACCTACGACAATGTAGTAATTTAAAATTGCGCAAACGAAGCAATTTACAAAAAGCCGAAGATGAAATGTTAAAAATAGATATAATAACAGTACTAAATTATACAATGGGCATAATGAATCAAAGTCACGGCAAAGAGGTCGCGAGAACAAATCTCTTGATTTCATAACTTGTTACCAAAGAAGTGGGATTGGATTGCTTTCAATTTGTTTTAAGAGAATTTTCGTAAAGTTCTAGTTTAATTTGATTTACTTCAAATTAATTTTAAATGTGAATTAATTGAATCAAACAAATTTAAAAATTCTTTAAATTTGAATGATAAATAACATTAATGAATAATTTAACATTCTGATAGTATAATAGCAAAATAAAAAAGGGATCAAAGTTAGTAAGAAAAAAGGAAAGCGGGAAGTACGGGAGAAAGAGAAATAAGTAAGAAGGGACGAGGAAAGGATATAGGCAAAACAATAACAGCGGAAAGGGAAGAAGAGGGAGATAGTTTCTTATATAATTAAATAAAAAATGGTCCCCCATTAAATATAAACATGAATAAATAAAATAATTTTATAAAGCGTAATTAAATTAGTAATCCTGTACAAAGCCGGGACGGGATAAGTAGTGGTTTTATAAAAATATTTTTGGTAAGATGACCTTGTGAATAATATGAGATAAAAACGTAGCCCGGGGCTCTTTTATAATTTACAGACAAAGTATAATCTATGGTCTATAAAGATAAGTCTATGCATTTTTTGATTTTTATGGTTTTGCTTGTAGTTAGTCAGAGCCTCTACCGTATTGTATTTAATTGTAGTACGCCATTTGAGCCTGTTAAATTGTTTATGTATAGGTCAGGGATTTTTCTTATTAAATTAATAATATTTGAGTTAATAACTATATTATAATTAAATTTATATAAATGAGCAGCAGTAGTAACTGTTTGTTTCTTTCTCATTAAATCAAACTATAGTTCGTAAAAATAATGATTATAATTATAGTAATTATTGCGAACCTACAACAAGTATTTATATTAGTGGTTATTACTTCTAATAAAGTCTTTCTGATTGTAGCACATAAATTATGTGATGGCTTCATTAATTTTCCACATATATGATTGTACCTCCAGGCACAAATACATTTTGTAAAATAACTATAATTGTTTGTTTATAAGCCGGTTATTTTCCAACTCATTAGATGGAAAAGATAAATGATTCAAATCTAAGGAGGGAATTAATTTACAAATATGATATAGTAGCATCTTTTTCTGTAAATAAATGTCTGTGTTAAGGTTTTTATAGCTTAAGGCTGTTCGGTAGACATGGGATAAGTAACAAAAATTATGAACAAACATTTCAACAAATATGAACATAGGTATGATATACCAACGTACTTGTTACAGATTACAAAAATGGTCGTAGACAAGGACAAAAAGTTCTTATGGTCACATTTATACCTCGTCCTGAATTCCAAAACCAGTATTTCTTTAGAGCTAGATAGTGAGAATTTACTAAACATAATACAGAAAAATCAAGTTGGAGACATGGATATTATGTGTAATGGCCACAAGACGTATGCATTATCTTACTAACCCCACAAACATTACAGGATAACATTTAAAAAGCTTTCCTCGTTTGATAATTACTTATTAAACTCATAGAACAGTTATTTTAACAGATAATTATTAAAGAATAAAATCATAATAATTATAATAGAAATGATAATAGATACCCATCTAATTTAAGAACCGCATGCAGAATTACACAGCAATCTGGTTTTACTTATCATAAAGTTTCACTTCGACTTTAAGTGGACAATAATCGATAATTGTCATGTTTAATGTGCTATTCCTGACAACGGGCCTTTTCTAAGTTGACCCAGTGAAAACCTGGAATATGCACTTAGCGGTGCTTTAAGATGTATATCGAGCCCTCGTAATTTCTTCTCATTACTGCTTACATTCTAAAATTATCTAGAATATTTTCTGCCGCAAGTTTACCGTTCTATATGATGAGATTTTTTACGTGTGCTAAAAATAATAGAAATCAAAACAATAATTGGCTATGCATAACTAAAATGAGCAGGGCTGATATCGGTGGTCTGACCGGTTGGTAATCTTGTATACATACATGATTGAAATGCTTATGAATTTCATTTACTTTTTTATCATCTAATGTATCTTGTTCATTTATACCCATAAAAGTTGCCTGCATTGTATAAAATGCACATTATCCTTTTACCTGTCATAACTCCAAGATGCACTTTAAAACTGCGATGTTTTAATCAAACAAGTTAAAGTTTCTGCGTTTATTCTAAGAAAGCGTAGAACTTTTAAGTTTTCGCTAATTTCTCAGAAAATTTGGTTTAATCGATATACCTAGCGTTTTATATGGCAAAAAATTATAAAACTCAATGTTTTCACTTCCTTTTAAGTAATGAGAACGTGTGAAGTTAGAAGACTGGAAACTTTTATATTGTAAAATTAAATCCTTGATAAATTAAAGTTCCTTGATATATTATTGAACGCACACATGCAATGAATGGAAAACTAAATCAAATGTATTGCATAATATACCATTTACAATTATTAAATTAAATAATTATGAACACATTAAAAATGTATGTATTATCAATCATTTTTCTTATCAGAGAGTTACAAGATCAATTCAGAAATATAAAGCCAACAAAACTAGTAAATTGCAATACCATGTCGCCCTCGCTGACCCAAAAGGACTAAATCGAATAAACATATCAAAATAGCGGATGCAAAATATCATTATACAGTAGAATTTATGAATTTCGAAGATAAATTGGTTAGTGGACTTGCTCGTGATTTCCTGCATATAATATATTCCGTACGAACGGCTCCGCACTGAAGGCTGTCATAGAACAGAATCTGACGTAGAAGTGACAAGGACTGAACTGAGACTTCGATATTTTTTGCCTACTTGGAATGTGAGACTGGAAAATGACATAAGACTTTCATGAGTGGCGCAATCGAAGGGAATAAAAAATCCTTTGAATTAGTTTGAAATATAATTTTAATGTAGAAAGACGACATTACGTTTACGATAATCACAAAAAAATAAACTACAAATTGAGGCAAAGGCATAATACGAAAGATATCAAAAGCTAAAAACAATCATGCACCACTATTAGCGTTAATATACCTCTATAATATAATTTAAAAATCTCTAAATATCAGTTGTTTGTTGTAAACATTAAAATTACCCCTCACTCAATAAGTCCCACCCACCATAGGCATAATGCAAACCGTTAACCCATCTGCGCACACATTAGTTAACACGTCACGTACAAACACACACATGCGCTGGATACCAAGTGAAGTTTTTTATGTCTGACCGCACGATGTTTATTGAAACTGCTATCGGCTTGAATAGATCAAACCTTTGTGACCTTAAGGTCTGATGGGAAAAGTTTACGGACAAAAGCTCATTATTTTGGAGCTACTTTGAAAAATGGCGGCTTTGTATGATTTAGTAGGCATGTTTTGTTGGCTTGAATCAGATTTTACTTCTGTTTATAAATGGGAGTAAGCGATGCGTTTTTGTTACTTAAACTTGGATCAGATAGAACTTGTTCTTAATATGTGCTATTGTAAATATGCATATTGTATGTTTATTCTTTAAGATAATCCTAAGTTTCAATAAGAACGTAATAGACTGATGATAATGGATCTAATGGATCTGCAATCTGAATGATGGCAACTTTAGCAGTTTTTTGTTCTGGATTACTTTTGGTGATTGCAATAATTGTTTTAACTGAATGGTAAAATAAACATTTTACCTTTTTAATAAAATTGATGAAACTATTGCTTACATTGTTTTTTTTTTACTTTTATAAGGAGAGATTTATTTTGTTATTGTATTTTCCTCTTATCCGATAGCTATTGCTATTACTATTTAGTATCCAAACCATCCATTTAAGATTATTTCGTCCAAATTCAATTCTTGCAAACGTACTGTCAGCGCTCTGGTTATTTCACATTTATGTGTATCCGAGTGCAGTCCATCCGCGTACGCCAGTTTATGAGAACGATGCACCAATGTTACTGCATCGATCGCTGAGTCATTTGTTCCGTTTATGACATGATAAATATACCTTGCATTTGTATGTTTTGATGTTTCCTTCGAGTCTGGAAAAGTTGGAATTTTCATATTATCTCCAGGTTTATGGCTTCAAATGTATCGAGATTTCTTCCCTAAGAGTAGTAAATAATATTATGTCGATTTTGTTTTGAATAAAAATGCATTCTGATTATTTTTATAACCTGAATCCATTTTTATAAAAACAAAACACGATGTTCGTATATTGAAAAAAAATTGCAATTCAATTGTCATGAAATGAATTTTAAAAATTTACTGTGAATAAGATTAAAGTTACAATTCCTTTATTAAAAGTAGTGAAGTCATGATTGATCTTATTTAACTTAGCAGGAAAGTTTTCGCACAGTTTAAATGGCTCATTGCTTGTAAAAACAAAGCAAATTCGTCTTCCAACCGCAGCTAAAAGTAACAAAACTCATAACAACTCTGGAGGCAGGTGAAAATATCCAACGTCGTAAAAACTAAGTTATGAATGTCGGATAGTTGCAGAAACAGCATCTATTTTGATTAAGGTTGTCTCATCAAACTTATTTACATATATTTTATGATGGATGTTATATAATATTTTTACAATGATGTATTCATGTTATAAATATGCAAAGAAAAATATTACAAAGATTTTTATCCCCAACTGAGTATGAAGTTATTATTATTCATTAGATCTAACTACCTGAATAAAATGACGACCTCAGACTAGGACAAATACTAAAAGCAAATCGAAAAAGGTACGAAAAAATCAGAACCAAACATTATTTTGACTAAGAGCCCTGCGCACTGATTTGCGCTCGTTACCCTAATACTGCAGATTTAAGATCTCATAATGCGCAGTAATTTCGAAACACCCCGCACAGAACAGCCAGCTGCCTCTCCTCTCGAGCGCTGAACAAAATGTTGCAGTAGTAACACAATTTGCAATATCATTAAAGCAGACGGCATTGCGAAGATTAACGCGAGTTCGGAACATCCTCCGAGTGGATTCGGGAGTTTGCGAGTTTTGCGAGTCTTTGCGATGAATGGAAAACGTTTTTAAGTGGTTGTTGTTCTTTGTTATTGTTTGAAAGGTTTCTTATAGTCGGTGGAGTTGGTGCAAGGCAAAGAATATGGATTTTGTGTGGTGCAGGCATATTAAAGTATTCACTTATTTATGTTAATAAAATGTTTTTTGTTTTACTTATTTTCTGTTTTATGCACACTGTTTGCAACAAATTAATAAACGTTAGCTAGATTATCTAAGATATTATTTTAAAATCCACCTTTATTAAATATTAATTAACGTGTATGTACCTATTCGAACGGATAATTTTGCTCATGCCACTGTTTGGAGGTCTTTGTGAATACTTGATTGCTATACCAAAATATTGTAATCATATTCAACAGTATTACGGTTCTAAAAAAGACACATAGGTCGTAAAAAATTGAGCTGCGCAAACTTTAAGCAATCATAAATTCACTTTTCAATTCCATTCAAAGCTGAAACTTACGAGAACTTTAACGTATTCGAATCAAAGTTTTCGAAATAACACCTAGACGCTTTTGGTAGCGCTCCGTATGAAATCTCAGATAAACTTAGCACATGCGTATAATGAGTAAGTACATCTATTATCGTGCGCTGTGTAAAAGCTGTATGAAGTTTTATTGAGTACTTTTGCAACCAGACTAAGTATTTTTATAAAGTTTCTACTTTTGAAATTAGACGAGAGTTTTGAAAAGGAGGTACTTTAGCAACAACTCCAGGAAATAACATGGATTTGAGTTTATCAGAAATAAAAGTTAAATGAGTGATATTACTACGACTACTGTACCTGTCTGCATATAAGCGTAATTATAAATTTAATACAGCACTGCGTATAAATTTATATGAACTCCTTATGAATCATGAACAATAAACGCATTTACATAAAAATAAAACATGTGATAGTACCGAACATGACGAATTTTACTTTAAAACTACGTTGTCGTTTAAAAGTGGACGCCATGAACATCAATTTAACACGAAAACATCAACGTCACGAAGCCCATGTGCAACACGATAACGGTAAAGATGATGAAGTTGTCGTTACAAAACGTCACTACAATGCTGAGGTCACAAAATGACGAACAGTAGTAGCTCTTACGTTAACTTCAAAAATGAGTCACATGTAACCAACAGCCGGGTTGGCTCTTTATACATTTATTGTTAGATAGGTTCGCGTTTGACCACTATCTCACCTGATGGTAAGTGATGATGTGGTTAAGGATGTAACACGCTTGCCTAGAAGATAACTGTTCACTCTCGATTTTAAGACTCAAACTTCATAGTTTCCGGGACATACGGACAGCAAAGCGTTCCATTATTTAGAGAGAATAAAAACGGTTTTTATGTATTTACTCAAACGATATGTGATAATGAAGTTGTACTGCAATATTGTACAAACGGTTCCATATACCTAACGTAAATAATTAATTGTAAGTACAATGAATAATTGATTAAAATAGTAGTAACAAAAATAGAAAGAATGACAGAAGACCAGTAACTGTGGCTACAAATACTGTACTAGAGCCATCAACCGATAAGATCAAAGAACTCGTGACAAATGAAGACGGACCATAGAGCGCATGAACAGATAGAGATCACACGTAATGAGATGAAATAGAATTTTAGTACGTGTTGGGAAAAGATGGGACATTTTGACGTTTTTGTAGAAGAGAGAAAAGGTTTTAGGGAAATCAGGTACGTGACGAAACCGGCTCGCAATTTAATTGGGTATCCTCGATAACTCGATGTGTTTAGGGAATGTAAAGCTGATTAATGTGTAAGTTTGAGTGAAGTGAAATGTACAGTTTAATCACTGGGAGAAAATGGATGAACCCACAAAAAATACTGATTGTTTGATTGCCAACATTTGTATCGTAAAATGAATACTTAGATAAAATTTTCTCAATGAAAAAGACATAAGTAAAGAGCCCAAAAAAATTCAAATTGCTTTTAAAATTTTAGTCTGCAGTAAAAAGCAGCACAACAATGCAAATAAGCGAAACGTTGGCAGTGTTACAAAAAATCTCAATGTAAATAATTATTTAAACAAACCAAAACGTTAATTATGTGACACGAATTTACAAATGAAGGGCGGTGTTCCCTCATTTTGCAAAATCAAGGTGGCAGCTATTTGCGGTATTTGCTATTCCGGGCTCATCTTGGTTGTGCGACAATATTTATACAGGACCAGTACATCAACTAACATTTAAAAATGTAAGCAGATTCAGACAATTATCTGAGATGACCAAACAGAAATCATATTTTGTAGCTCAAGACTCAAGGCAAAATATAATAAAACACTAAAAGAATAGTTGAAAATTGTAAAGAACGTGCATTTTAGGGGTAAATAGCGGAACAGTTTTAGATGGCGTAAGTCGTAATTGTCTTGTTCTAAAACTCATTTTTAAATATGCAATTGAAGATAATTCTTTTTACAAAAAAATGCAAAATGATTATGCTCTTATCTTAAATAACAATAATTTTATTAGTGATGCGACCCTAGTTCTTGCGCACGTGCTTTAGGTATTTCCAACTTTGAGTTACTGTTTTAGTCAAATGATACGGTTACTTAATATACTGTTGTAAATTCAGTCTCTGTCAATGTTTTAAGTTCACAAGTAAGAACTTGGACAAAATTTCGCGAAAGTAGCGCTTGCTCCACGCAGCTAAACTTATAATATGAAACTTTATTTGTCGAGGATGTACGAGAAAATAGAGATATAAGTTTCACACTGAAGAGATTTCATCTTTAGTGTTTTAAGTTAAAACATTAAAGTTAGTTATGGGTCTATAATGTGTGTCTGATGTCTGTAGAGTTAATTAGTTTGATCACAACAATATATTAAAAAGCCTAGATTACCTACATGTGCAGCAAACAAAATACTTCGATTTCAGAGTTGAAAATTTGCAATTATTTGTGTTTAATTCCATACATTAAAAATAATTATATTTCCAAGTAAATTCAGCAAAAGATTTAAAGTAATGAAATAATTTGCATATGCTTCTAAAGATGCAATCTTCTAATGATCAGGTGTGCAGCGCAAAAAGCCAACGATCGGGTTAAGTAGATTTCACTTAATGATATAGGTACAGTATAGGTTAGTAACTTACTAGTTAGATAGTTATTCTAATCTGATTGTGTGACACACAGATTGTTAAGTAATATTAACTCTTATTTATTAATCAACATAAGTAATAACAATCCTGCCTGTATGTGTTTAGTAGATAAACAAAACATACGATACAATCAAACGAACTTACAAGTGAAGTTAGATATATTTTATATTAGTCACATCATTCAACGATATAAACTTATGTTGTATTTTTACAGAGTACAAAAAAGGGATTTTATTGCAAATAGGCAATCTTTTTTTATTTACGAATTTGCAACAGTGAAATGTGCATGTACAGCTGAAAAAGTTACGCTGGAATGTACGTACGAAATATAAAACTTTCAATCCTGACCCTTGGCCAGGATTTCCTGTAGCTATAAAATCAGGAACTAAAAGGATCAATCAAAAGATCACGAACAATAATCATGCAACACCTTGACACGGAACGAAATAATACTTGAACTCTATTCATAAAACCATTTTGTTTCGTGTCACCGACTGAACTCATATAGAATTTTTTTTATTCAAGGTATTCTTTTATATTTACTGAACCGGTTGAATATTAACAAATACGACGAAAAATACTTGTCCTGCCACGGGAATAGAAAACCGCCACCTCCGGGTTATTAGCCGACCTGCTCAACCACCACACCACAGAGGCTGTCAAAGATAAGGTATAGAGATATGCCCTATTCTTACGCTAGGACCACTCGGCACTACTGTTTTTAGTGTGAGCATTCAAATATTTAACCTTAAAATTGCAAAATCTACCTACAAGATATAAAACTCTTTGATACCTACATCATGCAAAAGAATACATTAGCAATTGCACGTGAGCCACTTTTAATTATGCACATTTTGAAGTAAACTAACTTACCTTGAACTTATTCTGGCTTTAATTATTATGATTAAGTCAATAGTCCGTTTATGAATTGTGTGCATGCGTTTGTAAATAATATTTCAAAACAGTTTTTGTAGAATTTATCTATATTTAATCGCTAGTCATTTTTGTTGTCTTTCTGCATGTAACGATGCTATAAAGTTTATTAATACGTATTAGGACTTTTTTGTTATTCTGCCGCCAAGTAGTAGTGTGCAAAAACTACTTGTTCCGGTTGGGTTGGTAAATTATCGGCCAAATGTGATTTGATAAGATTATCTCACAGATTAGTTATATGATGCCTCGGGATGAAGAGTGCAGTGTCTGCGAAATTGTTAGGAGTTCCGAGTGTCACTACTACTGGGCCGTGTCGCTTAACATTAGGCAAACGATTAGCTAGTCACGTCATTAATTGCCAAAAAAAAAACTAAAAAATCATACTTAGTTTGAAAACATCTAACAGGTCCTAAATCACCATTATATTTGTGACAGATCTGCATTCAATAATGATAAACCTAGGAATGCCCTATATTTCTTCGTATGTAAGTACTAGAGTTCCGATGATAGCGAGCATGATCATGATACACTTAGCCATAGCAGTTGTAGAAATCATTTTGAATATAATAATACTTTAATTAAAACCAAGAAAGCTAACAAAATTGCGGCGTTGGCAATAAACCGTATCTGTTGTTTATGTACGCCATCAAACTGAGATAGCGCCGAGTTTACATCCCGAGTTTAAGTTAGTGTCATTGTTTCGTAAGTTACAAGTCTAAGCGACATTTCACAACACTCCGTTTTAACATTCATGAATAACATTATAGTCTCGTCGGTTTTGAATATGAACCTCTTCAAAGTTGGATTTATGCTTATTGCCCTTTAGGGGATACTTTTTATCATTATTCACGAGTAAACAATGGCTAAGTGTAAGAAGAGTGAGGTTCGTAAGCATTAAGGGTCCTTCTATTGAAAGCAAAGGTCAAAGTGTAAGAAAGGACGAGACTCCGAAATCTTCGAGCAAGGTCAACAGCATGTTTAATATCATTGCTAAAGAGATTATCCTTTTTCATTTCCATTTTAAAATCTTTTACTAATGAATGTGCCTCTATTTATTATTTATCTGAGCAATTTTTAAATTCGTTACGTGATGTTGATACTTATTTCGACTGGTCCGTTAGCTCAGGTGGTAGTATCCCTGCTTTCTGAACTGCAGGTTGTGGGTTCGATTCCCACCCAGGACAAACATTTGTGTGGTGAACATCGATGTTTGTTCTGTCTGAGTATTGTATTCTATGTATGTATTTACAAACAAAAAATATCTAAGTATTGTATCAGTTATCTGGTTCCCATAGTACAAGCTTTGCTTAGTTTGGGGCTACATGGCGCTGTGTGAAAAGTCCACAGATATTTATTTATTATTTGGCTTACTTTAACGTTACTAGCCTTGACCTATGCACTACCTATGTGATGAGCAGAACAGAGAAAAGAAGAGAGTGAATGAAGAATTTATTTTAAAAGCCATTGCTAACCTCTGGTACACTAATAGAGTTTTCTGTTACAACATTTTTATCTTAAACAAAAATATATTAAATTATGAAAGTGCACATTCGACTCCAAACATGCAAAGCGACGACGTTCAAAAAGAACGAGGAATAAAATAGAAGCGGAAGGCGTGCAAGAAAGTTTTCCGGAACGACGCAACTTTTCTATGGACATTATTTAAGTTCTGCTTGCCACGAGCACTATATTAAAAGTATCAGAGTCGAGTTCAAAGCCGATACGAATGCTCGACCGCGAAACAGCCGCAACTTAGAACACTTGGCAGCGTCCACCTATAGGCAAATAAAACGTAGTCAGCAGTTGTTGCAATGCAAACAAATAATATGATTTATTTCAGGAGCAAACTTTAAAATCTTAAATAAATGGGTTCGGGGTTGAACGACTTCGGAAACCGGTTTTCATTTTAAAGTTTGATTGAAAATCCTTGCATATTTTGGTCGGTCCTTTATATAAATTGGCCGTTCAAGTCTGATATTTGGAGAATTCCGGCGCCGGGACCCTTTAGGGGACAATTTTGACAAATAGTTGTAGGCCTAATAAATTTCCATTGAGACCCCGATAAGTTTTGCGAACGTCAGCTGAGTTTGAAACGGGACATTGCGAGTTTACTTAATTAACAGTTGAATTAGTCTTGACTCAAGTGCGATTATAACTTCTTAAGATGTCTTTGTAAGCTCTTTGGCTCTATTAACGGCATCATATCTGTATTTAGGGCCTTGTGTAACTTTGTTCATCTTAATGGTACTTTCACTTAGGGGGAATTTCGTTAGCTTTGATACACAATATTTCTTTGAATCATGTTTCTTTAAAAGCTTTTGTTGTATAACTTCCCGTGAATTGTTATTTGATTAATGCCTTATTTACAATGTATGCTTCATTGCAGTTAAGCATAAACTTTGATTTAGCTGACTAAAATAAACGTTGCAAGCGTAATAAAAAAAAATGATATTCTAAAGCTTTATTATGTTCTCCAAAGAACATTATAACGTAATTCTACAAACTTTTGTGTTATATTAAGGGTTTTAATAAAGAAAACCGGACAAATTTACGGATCAGGGAAAAGGAGACAACGCTGAATGCTTAAAAGCAAAACTACCGAGTGCCCGGACGAGGAAATAAAAGCATAAGCGTGTTGCTTCAACACGAAATGAAATGACGGCGGTCGCGGACGGAAGAGAATGAATTAAAAGTATGAGGTAAAGGATTTGAGCTGTCATTTTCTCGTACTTTGCTTTTGGAAGGTTTTATAGATTAGGCAAAAAAATCTGAATTTTATTCGTATAACAGGTTTAGGTACTTATAAATGAATTGAAAAAAACAAAGCGTATCATAAAATATTTAAAATAATTCTTAATCGTAAAGCGACTATAATTATTTATGTTCACATTACATAATGTATTGGCATTTAGCCCATTTATTGATTCCATGCATAAATTATTATGCATATTGTACTAAATCAGATTACATATTCTTCATATATGATTATTATATGATGTTTAAAACTTTTGGACTGATACGTTTGCGAGGTCAGCAAATGTTCAAGTCTCACCTAAATTTGCTTGCCAATTCGCTATCTGTAAGCCATTTTGCTTGTCCACATGAAGCGACAGAAAGGCGATAAATTGTCGCTGGGCTGGCAGAATGACGGGCTGATCCCCTTCATATTTCACAATTTCAGGCAAGGACTTTGTTTTCACACGTTTATGTCTTGCATCCGGTTTAGAGTGGACAGCGGTCAGTGTACGTAATGTTGGTAAGACGGACATTACCCTTTAACATTAGGAAGGTATTTTTATCTTTATTATCTAACAAATCGTAGTTTTGGACCATCATACGTCACGTGAAAATACTTTAAAATAACTAATGGCAAGAATTCATATAGTTATTTACTACTTAATGTATTTTTATTATAATCTTAGTAATGTGTACCTTAACTACATGCACAATTAATAATTTAAAATATACATATACCAAATTGTCTGATACATTGTTAAAACATACTTTGAATACTCGGAAATAGCTGTTAAATACTCGAAAATAATTAACAAGTTTCTGTAGACGAAGTTTAATACCTTTTAGAGCTTTTCAATAAATTAAAAGCCATTACTGTAAAGGATGTGTAAACAGAATTTTATAATAGGATTTAGAAATGTGCATCGGAACTGAACGATGCATTATTGCTTTAATGCTTGGTAAAGGAAAATGATGTTACCAATATATAATTTTACATACAATATTACACAGGAGCACCCTACCATTAATGGTGTTGCCAACACCTTCCTGCATACCAAGTACCAACTATTCGGTAACTTTATTACGGATGATCTTGTAAAATATATTTAAAGATACTGGACTTCATAGTTAATAAGGAGTAAGCTCACATGATTATAATTATTAAGGGCCTAATGTGTTCTACTGTAAGACTAAGGTCTCCTTAACCTTTTCCCATTTTTTGAAACCCATACTAATCAAAGAAAATTTTTGACGCAATGAAAAGATAGTAACTTGAATTTAGTACTCACACTGGGAATGAATTTAGTACTTAATAGTAGTAAACATTTCTTTACAGAGTGCCTGGAAAGTATTTTGAGTAAAGAATACAAGCAATCGAAACGTATTGTAAGTAATCGCATAACCATCTATTGCATTTTCAACATCCCCGACCGCAGGAATCCCGAGTCTTATTACTAGAGATATTACTTCAAAGGCTTCGTATTGTATAACAACTGATGCAGCAATTGAAAGAATCATTCTCGGATTTACCGCAGAAATAATACCTCTGGTTACTGAGATACTGACGAACGTGATTATGGTGTCCTAAATGACTTAGCGAATGTCTTTATAGTTATATCATTTATAATGTTCTGATTCAAAATCTATACCTTTTAATGGACGAACTAATTTTATTGGTAGATATCGTTTCAATTATGTTTTGAATATCATTTGACAGGTGACTGCATTTAGTTGTTGTCTTTTTTATACAGATTGAAATATCAAGGACTGCAATAGTTCTAGAATCGTCAAAATGAGTTGTGCAACGAAGTTTTAAAATTGACTCCATTTTCAGGTACCTTACAACCTTGCGATTATCAAATTGCACAAATTCGTGGTTATATTTTATTTTACTATTAAAATTTAGAAATGCAATACGTTCTAGAATGTAATTGACACAAAGTTTCAGGACAAAAGGGAAAATTTATTTAAATTGATTTTAAAAAAGATTGCCAAACTTCTGACAATACCAACTAGTTTCTCGAAAGCGGTCCGTATTCATCTGTAGTTTAATAACATGTTGTTTTATTCCCCTCTTTATTTTGAAAAGGGTTATTTTTACACTGAGCGGACATATTATTTATTATACTGGACATAGTTACCAAAACTGATTAAATGTAAATGAAATTTAAGCCTTTATTATAATATCTTTATAAAACATAACATAAAATAGAGTATTAAATAATGTTATAATTCGCAGTAATAATAACATAGCTAAATACTTTCGTTACAGATACAATTTTAGTTATAGTTGAAATTGGGCATAAATATAAATAAAAAAAAAAAAACAATCTATTGATCATTCAAAACTTACCATTTCTTGTATTATTCACAAAATTAACACTATAATGGTCATATGTGTAAGGAAACTGCGATTATAAATATATGAAATAGTAATAATATAAACGTGTAGTACGCAGCAGACAGCTGACTACCTCGGTACTACTTTATAAAATGAAATCACCCAGCGTGTCTGGCTCCCAATCATGTTATGGCCAGAATACACTCCATTGTAAGCAGAAATAGCTTTTATAAAGAAATATTGTAATAACGTAATAACATTCGAAACGTATTGGAAGAAATGGATTTCTTTGGGAATCGTAGAGATTATGAAATTGGTGTTATTAGATCTCAATGTGGGCTTAAGGCTATACGCTTTACTGAAAATACTAAACGCATTGTGTTTATCGTAGATTTTGTAATGTAATATACTTATTGTATTGTATTTTATGTCTGACAAGTAGTAGTAAGTAGTTCCACTCTTTGGCTGTTTTCATCTCATGATAAACGTTGACGCAAATATAATATAGGTAGGTAATGAATAATAAAACAAAAAGCACCAGTGTAATTTGAACAAAAATGTATTCAGCTATAAAAGATTTAATAAATAAAAATGAAGCTAAAACGCATGCTGGTGCAATAAAAGCCCAATAAAAACGGTCGCAACCTGAGCCAGATGTGTCGGTACTTATGATGCAGACTGGTGTTATACTCAGGTTTTAGTTGAGTATTTTGACTTGAATTGTTGAGTAACATGCAACTTAAGAATACTTTTAGTATAAAAAACTTTGTTCATGCAATCTTATGTTACAAACTAATAAGCTTTTAACAATGAATACAAAGGTATAAAACAAGCCAAACAATGCATCTAATATAACAAAATAAACCGGCATCTCTTATACTTTAAATAATATTTTTTTTATGTTAAGGAATGACGTGACGAGCTAGCCGTTCGTCTGATGTTAAACGATACGGCTGCCCATATCAGCTGCAGTGTCACTCGGAACTCTAAAGTATAGAGGTTCGCGTGACACTGCACTGCGCACATCATCCAGAGACATCAGCACAATCTAGTAATAAGATTACTAAACTGTGAGATCAGATCATAAAGTCTCATTTGCCCAGTAATTTCACTAGCTACAGTGCCCTTCAAACCGGAACACAGCAGTGATTGCGCACTACTGCTTGGCGGCAGAATAACTGGCAAAGCGGTGGTACCTACCTAGACGAACTTTGCAATAAAGTCCTACCACCTAGTAAAATATATATGAGAAAATAGAACACACCAGTGTAACGTTTGTAATATTAACAGAAAGAAAAGAATACGCAACACAGCCGATATTTCGAACCTGCATAGGGGCAACAAATAGGGGGTTTCAAAGACACGAGTACGCCGAAATTGTTCGCCCGGTGGCCCGACGCCGATACATCGAGCGTTCGAACCGACCTGACACGTAGGTGATAGCACGGAGGAACGTAATACATCTCTATGGTAATAGTTCACGTACAACGTTTTTCGTGTTTGTTCGTAAACAAAAACACAATCTTGTTTTCGATTCAATATGCACGAAACGGAACCTGTCCTTCATTTTAGATTTGAATAAGTGAAATTGTCTTACAATATCAGCTGACTTTATGATGAGTGCTATATTGTTCACAAACCGAAATTTAGTTTAATATAGTAAAGATATTTAAAATTTGCATGACGTAGTTAAGATTAGAATTACTTTGATTCAAAAATATAATTAAAAAGTACTGCTTAACAGGATGAGCTTTAGTGAATGAATGTTTAATTTATAATTAAACATCAAGATATATTCAAATGAAAGACAAACAAAGGC
Source organism: Ennomos fuscantarius (assembly GCA_905220475.3). Lineage (NCBI taxonomy): Eukaryota > Metazoa > Arthropoda > Insecta > Lepidoptera > Geometridae > Ennomos > Ennomos fuscantarius. The sequence continues at coordinate 13,783,711 of HG992040.1, forward strand.
GTATTATTGATGTTACAAACAAATAAAAGCTATAAATTATGAGTAGATATACAAAACGTCAATCATTATGTTAGATACTGAAACTGACAATATATATAAATTTAACTTGCAATTTCAACCTTACAGCTGATGGAAAAGTAATGAATTCAAATGGTAATTATACGAATGTCTTTTAATTCTCCTTACACGCCATATTTCTCATTCTACTTCTTAGTCTAACGTCAATATTGTTAAGTGCTCTTTTGAAATATTGCCAGACGAAAGTACAGTCAGCGACTCGAGCATAGCTACGAATTAAAACGCTTCGATTCATGAAATCTCGAACGTAACAACGCTTTTCTCGATTATTTACGGTTCATTAGCAATAACTTATTTTTTATTTTGCGAGAACACCCCTTCTAAATGGATTGTCAGTCTCGCCTTAAAACAATTTAGCCCGGCGTTTACAGAAGATTAATGTTTCCCCCTTCGACTGCTTAAGTTATAATAAATCTCTCTTTAAAAGCATCTATACCGATGTAAGGTAACTAAATCTTTCATCGATTGTTGAGAATACATTTCGGCGCGTGCCGAGCTGGTCACGATTTTCGAGGAGACAATTTCTTTCGCATTCATTTCTGAGAGCTTATCGACTGCACTTAAAATAAACGTGAGAGAAAAATACTAGCTCATATAAATATACATTTATCACGAAAATGGGGATCAGAACGTCAATCCATTGCGTCCCCAATAATGACGGCCCAAATTGCTTTTGCGTTTGCGGGAATCTAAATGGACCCTAATTCCTTTTGCCATATGGCTGATAGCTTCTCGTATATGAGAAAACTTATCATTGTCACAGCGTAGGACATTTATCGAGCGACTGGGTCCACCGATAACGCGGGATTAAACATCGTCTATGTAATATGTAACGAAATTGGGGAGTCTTCTAATTCCGACATAGATGCAATTCCTAACAAATATGACAGTTTTAGGGTCTTGATGTGAACTGTGATGGGTAATTTGCGTCGTGACCTGGCATTATTAGGTAATGTAAAGGTTAATGAGGTAGTAAATGCTTAGAGCATCAAAATTGATGAAGCAAAAGATTTTTGTAAAAATGCTATTTATGAAGCCTATGGTGGATAAACTTAGCGAGTGTGAAGATGGGTATTTTGGCAAGATGTAACATAAGAAGTTGAAAGAAAAAAGTTTGATATAATTTTGGGAATATTTCGTTCAACTTTAGCACACACAGATCTGAAATATGTTTTGGCAAAGACAATGAGAGCTGTGGAAAGTTAGACAAGGCACGAAAAACTTTTTCATGGCCGTTTTGTCTTGAGTAGTGCAAGCATGACGCTAACTAAAGTTCAAAATTCTTCAATTATTGTTTAAACTGTTACTATACTTGTTACTTAGTGTTTAGTTTTTGCTGCGTTCCGCATTATACCTTTAGTTTTAGTTTTTTCAGTCAAAAATATATTTGTGTGTTTATTAGATTATAACAGAGAAAAATAAAAGAAAAAATTGTTTCATTTTGATGTAGTAGCATAACTCCAGCAATGATATAAAGACAGAAATAAACTATACTCGGATTTGCCCCCAATATCCACAAATCCTTTATAAAATAATATTTGGCATCCACCGTAGGATTAATACGTCCATCGGTGTTTGCATCGAACGGCTGGGCGTCAACGATAACCAAAGATTAAACATGTTTTAAGCCTCGCTTCAACCCGCCGTTGAAGTCGAGGTCGTATTTTATTTAAACAATCCCCTTTTTTGATCCCGTTACATCATTCTTTTTCCCGATATTTTGACACTCAATGTATAACGGATATACAGTGTTCTTGGGAATATTGCCAGATCTAATTTCAGCTGGATTTTTTTATTATACGACTTTTTACATTTTTTAAATTTTGCCATAAGCGTCTGTTTCTTTAGTTATCTTATATTTATATTTTTTGTCTGTCTGTCTGTCGGTTTCATGTGGTTGTGATGTTTGCTGTTACTTTATTAATAATCGTGTGGATGAGTAAGTCGCAATATTTTTTATTTATTACGCTTATCATCACGGATTTACTTAAGAACAATAAACCACCGCCACCAGTATAAAATATCAAACCATGTGTTCGCTTCTCAAGTGTCTATCAAAATTAGGTAAATTACAAATTAGAACGTATTATAATAAATAGAGAAACACATTTTCATTATTCAAATGAGTCAATAACCCTTAGATTAGTAAAACAAATAGCAATTATATCAGAGCTGTCTGTTTGCATTGTGATAAAGCTAAACAATTTACCGTCAATCGAGTATTATTGGAAAGTGATAGACAGGGCCTATCGAGATAACGCCTGCGCTGTAGGTTATCTAGCAATGCCATTCTGAATCTAGGTCGATAATATAAGCACTAACAAACTGAAAGGAAAATTGTTGCTAGCTAACCCTTTATAATAGAACGGGGAAAATTAAATAAGCAGCGAATATTTTATGGTGATTAAAGCAATGCATATAGTTAAGAAAACAAAATAAGATCAAGACAAAATAAAAAAAAAAAAAATTGGCACACTATAAAATAACAAAAAAGTATTGTGACGTGGAACTTTTAAATTAGGATTAGCAAATCCCGAAGATAATACATTCCATGAGTTCAATAGTTTCATCATAATATCCGTTGAAAATAAATTTAACATCCGGTTTGTTTTCTAATTTCGTTAATGTTCATTGCATTGAGATAATTGTTAAAACACTTAAGCACCATTAAGATTTAAAAAAAAATAATTTACTTTTACTTAATTGGATCGTTTTTTAATTGATAAATCTTCTGTGTTAAAAAACTTTCGGTCGAGCAACCTTTTAAAATAATAAATATCACGTTTTAGCGCTGTTGTTTATGTTTTTTTATATATTTAAATTCAGAAGTCTAGACTCCAGACTGAATAATTTAGTGAAAAATGACATGTAATGTTATTTTATATCAAACCTTTTTCATTTGTATCAGCAGGCTTTGACGTTATTGTAAGAAAGGTTTCTAAATACGGACCTACTTTTTTTTGGTTCTACATTTTTGTGTACTTATCCAGTGTCAACTATTTAAAATATGTACTTATGAGAAATGAGTTACCAGGAAACATATTGATTATTCTTTTTAACAGAGATGATGTAAACGGTGAATATATAGTCGAAATTGTTTAAACAACAATACGTGTTACGCTGCGGTAAACCCGTAGACACGTTACATGTTCGCGAAACAGCTGCGAATTACATTCGCAGCGATACATCTCAATCGTGACCAAGATTATGGGGTCGCTGACCTCGTTGCGTTTTAATTATTCCTTGGGCATTTTAATATTTTGCATTCTCATATATGTCTCTGTCTTCTAGTAAGAAGTTTGTGTTTTATTTTTAAATGTCTGTGCTTTTTATTTGTTTGTTAAGCTAAATTAATGATGATTGTTATAAAATAGCTAGCTGTAGTCCGCAGCTTTGCACGCGTAGTCTATAGCTCGTATGATTAAAAGTTTGTATGTCCAGGGTTCAAACTACATCTAAATTTCATTTATATCAGTTTAGCTGATTGGCCGTGAAAGAATAACAAATAAACAGAGATAGCATTATTTGGATATGCCGATTTTTTTTTTAAATTTGATTAGCCCAACAAAAATAATAATATTAAACCACGAACAATCAAAGCTATATTTGCAATATCGAAAATAGATTTGAATATGACATTATTTATTAAGGATAAAAGTAAAGTCACATTGCAAATGTTACAATAACATGTAGCTTTGTTCGCAAACATGTTATAGACATTCATTGTTTTTTATAGAGTTTTCATTATTTGTGTTTTTCTTACTCTATACTCTTTATAAGTATAAGTATTTAGTGCTTAGTATAGTTAAGTTTAAAATTTTAGCATTAGCAACGACGACCGCGGTCATGCATATTGATTTATAAAAACAGAGTTATTATAATTTTTGGCATTTTATACCGTTTTGCCAATTGTTTAGATATCTCAGCAATAAATTAGTGAATCAGATCTTATCAAACTGTTGATATTCATTTCTGCAAGCTCATATGTACAACTAAATACAATTTATCTTCTTTGAGATTCAGTCGATTTTCCTCTCGTAAAACCTATAGTTGTAAAATAACAAATTATAGTTAAAACGATAAAAGTATTCAACATCAACCAATACAAAATCAAAATTTCGCTTAAAAAAAGCAAAACCGTAAATGTCAATGAACGTTATTCACTTCTTGCCTCGCAGGTTGTTTGCCTTTGACCCCACGGTACAAAAACAGCTTCATTTGTTCCTCTAACAACTCTAGAATTTCAATTAACTTAATAAACCGTGATAAGAAAATCATTAGCAAAATTGTTAGCTATTGTAGCCATTGTTGCTGTGCTCAAGTTATTTTAGACTACATCCACTTTTTGGTATATATTACTCGATTATGTTATTTATTATCTAGGCACAATTTTTTTTAATTCATGCTTTTTTGTTATTTTATTTGACCTAAAAATTTTAATTAATAAATATTTTGTAAAAGTTTTATAAACGAATATTTTTTGTTAGAAAATTAAGAATTCCAGTTATAATTTGATTTTGATATTCAATAATAAATGCGAATATTGTATCTAAATTCATGAGTGGACGATGGAATGTATTATTGCTTATTTAGTTTTATTTAAATTTGATTATGAAATTATTATTGAAAAAAATTGAGCAATACCTACGCAATAAAATAAGAATATTAAAACAATAATATTAGTCACAAAGTTACGATATGGCAAAGACGTTGTGATATCGCTGATTTTGTTGTGATATCGCTGACATTATGACAGAGGATAACACAAACGCAATTTTCTCTAGACACGATGAAATTTAAGTGAATTCAAATTGAAATTCAGCTTCAGCATATGAGGCTACGTTTCAATCAGATGACGCAATCTTGTGTCGAAAATGATTCGCGGAATCACGCGTGAAAATCGTTCCACATATTATTCACCAGAGAACGATAATGAGGACGTTCAACCCGGTGTTTAGATACAATCGGGTCTCCGATAAAACGAAAATACAAAATACAGACAGTAATTCACGTTTGCACAAACCAAAAATAAAATTTTCAACGCGGCTAAGTCGGTGCAATCTACGTGTGTTTTAGAGAAACAAGCATGCCCATTTTGTAAACATCGGCAGTATTGTTATGATTTAAGCTACTGTTTATATATTTTAAGATAAAAACGATTTTTAGACGCGTCAAAAAATATTATCGCTCATTTATCGTCTGTCATAATATATCACTGCACGGACAGGGAAAGTTATTGTGTCGATTTTTATATTACTTACGTGATTTAATGTGATTTATCTCCAAACTCACCTGAAACAAAAAATATATTATCATTAGCAGAATTCGCATTAACGGTCGTTTCCGTTTCATGTGAAATAACAGAAAAATATCTATTGTTATTTTTTTACGTTTTTCAAAGTTGAATGACCGACCATAATTTTTATTCTCTACCCAGATTTCGAATGAAAAAATGATAATGGCATGTGTCTATATTGAATAATTCATAGTTTACCAACCGTACGATGTCCGTTCATGACTATTTTTCATGTGTACGTCATTCATGTATTCTGATATATCCGATCTAGATATTTAAATTTTTCGTTTATTTGAATCATAAGGTGGTGATTACTGATTCATGAGTATACGGTTCGCATAAGTCGCTTCCTTGTTGCGTAGGTTTAAATTACACCTTGGTATGTCGGCATGGTCGGCTGGCCACCCCGGCCCAGGGGAAGCCGCTCCGATCACTTGTTTCCCCTATTTTGTCTAAATTATAGTTAGTCATTCGAAAAAATATACCGAACTTCAAGTTAGTATTTCGTTTTTTTTATCAATGTATTTTCTTGGAGTTTGCATTAAGCTGTTTCTGTGCCTTTCTTCGAGATCGGTTTTGTCGTGAAAACGGATGAAACAGACACGTGGAAGTGTCGATGAAATGACTGACTGACTGACATAGTGATCTATCAACGCACAGCCCAAACCACTGGACGGATCGGGCTGAAATTTGGCATGCAGGTAGATGTTATGACGTAGGCATACGCTAAGAAAGGATTTTTCGAAATTCCACTCTTAAGAGGGTGAAATGGGTGGTTGAATTATTTTCCTATAGGCCACGCCGCGGGCGAAGTTGCGGGCAGAAGCTCGTCATGTATAATAGTAAAAATAAAATTAGCGGCTATATGAAGGCAGCAGAAGAACTTTGTAACTTGTTTATAGTTAAAGATAACCTATGATCCAGATTATGTTTTTACTGGTAATATGATAATATGATCATACATTTTAATTTACAATTAGTAATCTTATTAAGTAAAACCTTCATTTGACGTGACATTCACTTATAAATACACGCCATATTTGTATACCTACATAGCAATAATATATCGAAGTACATTATTAATTTAAGCCCACGCGGATGGACTAACGACTTGCCATATAAAGCTCGAAGATCGTACATCGTCAAATTTCATAAAATATTCTGTAGCGTAATCTTTATTTAAACATCTTGCATAATATTAAATTATATATTTAAATTACTATCGTTTATCTTTTAATGATGTTTAGAAGGCAGAAAAAATATGCTTAATACTTTGATTCAAATGGTAAAACCAAAATTTGCTTTTTATGCCAATTTATTTATATCTCTAATTATCTTATATATATTATACATTATAAGCTCTTTCAGTCACTATATGTGAGGTTAAATCCGATTCACGCAATACATTCGTAATCTTTATTTAGATTAGAACATTTTTCAAAATATTCTTATTCATACAAGAAGTTCATAAAGATACCTATATTTTCTTCGTAAAAAAATATTGTAGGACATTGTACCTTTATTACTTCCCCTATGTTTAGCAACTTTGGATTTTCCTTCAGTTGTATTTGTGAGATGCTCCCATAAATTCTGTAAATGTTTCCTCGGTTACACAGCGTTAGCATTTTGCCTTTTTTCTTTGCATTTTTATTATGATATAAAATTATATTCGTATGCTTTGTATGTATTATTGAGACATTCAAGATTTCATTATTCGTTGTGACTTCTTTTATTTCTTTTACATTTATAAACATACTTAGTTGAAATTGTGTTTGGTAATTGAACCTTTTGACCTTCTAACGCTCATAGATTAAATGTTAAATAGTATCATTTAAATATAAAAAATATTAGACTAGATAATGCAAAAAAATGATCCAAATAGCCGCAACGGATCGTCAAGTTGGCGCCAGATGAATAATTCACCTTAGGCAAACATTAATGAGTGCCAACAAAGTGACCTACAATACCGGCGCCGTGTAATGCCGTGCCCTGCAGGGACCAAAGTTATGATTACTTTTGCAACCTCATCTGTTATTTTTTACGCTACGATTCATTTCATTCGAAACACGTTGGATTCAGTCCTAGGCAGGCCTGTAAATTGATCACGGTGCCAATCAAACATTTTTGATGAAATGCATTTTCAGTCTCCGAATTTAATATGACTTTTTGAAGGATGTTTTTATTCAGAAGTAATTTGAAGCTTTTCTATTACAACAATCTTTATTTAAAATTGTAATCAGAGTGCTGAGTATATATACATTTCCTAAAAAATATTAAATGATACCTAAATTGATTGATGATTTTTTTCTTGCACATCTAGGTTGACTGGTATGTAATGCTGCATAGCATTAAGTCTTTCTTGTACATCATTTTGTACTAAAGTATAAATAAATCTATACATATAAAATTAAAAGTCCTGACTGACTGTCTGACTTATATATCAACGCACCGCCTAAACCGCTGGTCCTAGAGACTTGAAATTATTAGGGTGTGTTCTTTGTAAAGTGTCCAATAAGAAAGGGTTTTTCGAAATTCTATCCCTAAGAGGGTGAAATAGGTGGTTGAATTATTTTCCTATAGGCCACGCTGGCGAAGCTGCGGGCATAAGCTCGTAATACATAAATTGAGACTAATAAAATATGTTGCATTTTAAACACATCTCAACAATTACAATAATATATTTAAATTATAAAATAACACGCAACCTTAACTACCTGCTCAGCTTTGACATAAAAAGTCAGATTATGACCCGTCCATCTGCTCAGAGATAAGAACTCAACGTTTTGTTAAGCATTAAAATTGACCGAAATAGCGTGGCAGCATTTTGAAGTCGCGTTTTTATGTACACTTTACAACCATTGCTTTTTAATTTAATGGTTTTCCATGAACATAATCCCGTATTTTAATATCTACTTTTAAAGTTATGTGGGTGGAGTTTGACGCGTGCCCTGAAAAGTTAGATGATAATATTTTTATGGTTGAGATAGAAAATATATTTATCGTAAAATTACCTACTGCCGCGATGACAAAGTGTGCTGGTAGTAAATTATTACTCAAATAGGTGAACATTGCGTCAGTTTGATTTGTTTTATAAGGCAACCGATATTAAAATCATTTTTTTATGTTTGTGAATGATGTAATGTGCTAGTCGTTCACCTGATGTTAAGCGACACGGCTGCCCATAACAGAACAGTGTCACTCAGAATTCCAAAATATAAAGTTTCGCGCCACTGCATTGCGCACATCATCCTGAGACATCAGCAGTCTGGTAATAAGATTACTCGACTGAGATCAGATCATAAAGTCTCGTTTGCCCAGTAATTTCATTAGTTGCAGTGCCCTTTAAACCAGAACACAGTAGTTCTTGCACACTACCGCTTGGTGGCAGAATACCTGGCAATGCAGTGGTACCTACTTAGACGAACTTTGCAGAAAAGTCTTACCACCTAGTGAATTCATAGAACTTACATCTTACGGTAATGACACAATAAATCATAATGATAATGGTATCGTCTAAAATAAAATTGTATTGCCAATAAATGCTTGCAAAGTTACTTTAATTATTTCCACAACAGCTCATATTTTAGACACAACACAACTAAAAACAAAATCTTCCCTCAACATTCCCCAGTAGTATTCCTCCATTTCGGTTCCAATAAATTGTAAAATATATTTCTAGAATCTATCGGTTACCAAGCGATACGTGAAGCTGCTCACCGACGTGGAAAGAACGATTAGTGAACGCTCCGAAGATCATATTTCGAAGACCTTGGCTCGTTAGAGCGGTTCGATAAAATCGGTTAGATCTAGGGTTGGGCTTATAAATATTTGGGTTTCTAATAGTACTTTTCATGTAGATTTTAGTAATGTTAGTAGAAAAACGACAAAAACATTTATCGATTCAATTATTCAAATATCGTTATTATGTTTATAAATTTATTTGTCAGCCTCTGTGGAGTGGTGGTTGAGCAGGTCGGCTCATGACCCGGAGGCAGCGGGTTCGATTTCCGAGGCAGGTAAATGCGAGGCGAACGGAAGTTGAAGTCGGTTCACGTAGATCTGCATTATCAGCATAACAAAAGTTACAAATTTGTATTATTATGTTGGTATGTCCGGTAAAATGACAATTTATAATTGTCAAGATGGCGACATATTTGTGTTGTAATAGTAACTTTCACGTAATAATTTATGATATGTATTTCTTTAATAAGTGTATTTTGTATATTTTTTTGCTGTTGTAATTAACTATTTCATACTTTTACTTTCAGACATTTGTTCAGTAGTGAGATCTTCCAGCTAATAATTTAAATGATTATAACAATATATATATATATATATACCCATTTCCACCCATCCCACCCCACACCCATTTCCACCCTCTTAAGGGTGGAGTTTTGAAAAATCCTTTCGAAATTTAAATTTTAGCGGATGCCTACGTCATAACATCTACCTGCATGCAAAATTTCAGCCCCATCCGTTCAGTGGTTTGGGCTGTGCGTTGATAGATCACTTTATTAGTCAGTCAATCAGTCAGTCACCTTTGAGTTATATATATTTAGATATACAAAAGAATATTTATTATATACTCAAACTATTGTTATAAACGTTTTCATATAAACAATTCAAATAGTTCAAAAGGAATTTCATTTCCGTCAGTAAGTTCCATTGACTCCTACTATTATTGTATATTACAAAGTTAATATACAAATTAAAAACGTACTTATTTCGACCATCGTCATAATAAACCAAGTATATAATTAACACATACATCAAACCTTAATTACAAGTACAGCACTTTTTGTAACGTTCACGACGTCTTTCTTACATCTTGACATGTAAATAGCCGACGTTGTAATTGTTCCTCCGCCTATTATTGCTATATAAAATGTAGTAAAACTTACGAGTTTACAGTGGAGTTAGATGAGGAGAGAGTATCTTTAATTTCGTGTTTGAAATTGGTTATCGTTATAAGGCCCTTGAGTTTTACAGATCGAGTATTGATTATTTTAGTTTTAATATTAGGTAATGTTTTATTTATAGAAATACCGGAAATCATTACACACACATGTACATTTAAATTATAATAATTATTTTTGTATAGTTTTGTTTGTATTTTTTTTTTCCTATATGAATTATATATGAAAAAGTTTGCTATGTAAAACAGAAAGCCGATTTATTACCCAAAATTATTCTTTAAAATTTACAGTCAGAAATACAGGTTATAGTTTTATATTTATCGTATAAGTTTTTAAGAAAATTTCATATAACATTTTTATTTTAAATTTAACTCATTATCATTTATTCTGCCGCAAACAAAATGCAAACACTGTCTTTCGATTTAAAGGACACTGTAGCTAGTAAAATTACTGGGCAGTTAGACTTCATAATGTCTCTGGATGACGTGTACAGTGCAGTGTCACGCGAAACTTTACATTAGAGTAGAGTTCAGAGGGTCTTTGCAACTGTTATGGGCAGCCATGTCTCTTAACATCAAGTGCACGACAAGCTCGTCACGTCATTTATTAACATAAAAAAAACACGAATAGAAAACAAAGAAGTAACCCGCGCTTCTTTAGTAACATAAAACGTTAAGGCCGTTCTACCTCCAGCAATATCCATCAGTTCTCGCACCTTATTACGTAAAACAGTTTTTTCATGGGCCACGGTATATTTTTACCGAATTAGAAACATGGAAGTGGGGGCACGCGAAGTAATACTGTTTAAGATGTTTATCTATCCAATGGATGGTTATGGAGTTACAAAATGAGTTGGAAATACGACGCGGCTGAGGATTGTTTCAACGTTTTGTGGTTACTGCGTAAAGTTTTATCAGGTGGTTTATTTTTCCTCGGTGGCGTCTTCGGCTGAGAGACTACGGCGATTTGCTGTTAAGATTTATGTTTCCGTTTTGGGAATTTAACTGTTACTTATATTTGATTAAAATTGATTTTGCTTATTGAATTTTATCTACACTTTTTCATGTTCTTTTTTAAATTATTTTTTCAACAATGCTTTGCGTATTTTAGAAGTGTAAATTGTGGAAAATGTCACGTTATTAGTCACTTCAAAGAGCAAAAAATATATTTTAAATGAAACAAGCAACTTGTTACGTTGCTGTAGAAACTCTTAGAAAAAACATAAAGAATAAATGTTAGTATCTCCTGCTGATATAAAACCATGAAATGCAGGCATGTAATAAGGAAGTTAGAAGGTGAACTAGACTTTATAATTTTGAATTCACTAACAGGTTTTTTTGCTATTCCTTTTTTTATTAATTAGCTACAACTAATACGCTTTCGTTTACCACTTCCATCCTTCCGAACTGTAATTGCACAGATCATTCGAAAAACGTTGTATTTTGTTAGATTACAGTGCCGAGTCCAATTATTTCTAAGTGTTACATCCAATTATTTCCATCGCAGTAATTCGAGCCATTATTTGATATAGAGGTAAATCAGTGGCTCTATGAATAATAAAGCTATAATATGGAAATAGTGGTGTACGTAATTTATAATTGGTTCTGTAGTTTGTTTACGAGGTTTTATTTTATAAATGCTAACATCACGACTGATTGCCGTGTTTTTCAACCGTCTTTAAAAAGGTGGAGGTTCTCAATTCGACTGTTTTTGTTTGTTTGTTACCTCAGATTTTGATAATTCTTTTTTATTTGAAAGCTAATGCTTCCTGTGTGGTCCCATTTAAAATGTATCAAGATCCAACAAGTGGTTTTTGAGTTATCCTTAATAATGCGTATTTCGATTTGGACGCATTGATGACGTTATCATTGGGACTGAAGTGGGTTGAAACCCTTTTTAAAATGATTATTACATAACCGAAAAAATAGACTCAAGTGATTCGCTTTTTATAAGAACGTTTACACTGGAGTTGAGAAATTACTACGCAGTAAATACCCTTCTATATATAAAATTGCTAGTAGCCCTAAAACCGTTTTGTTCCATTAATAAAAAGTATGCATAGTAAATATAATATTATAACATTACTAGTTGCGCCCCGCGGTTTCAGCTGCGGATAAAAAGCTTTTTTTTTATGTTAAGGAATGGCGTGACGAGCTAGCCGTTCACCTGATGTTAAACGACACGGCTGCCCATATCAGCTGCAGTGTCACTCGGAACTCTAAAGTATAGAGGTTCGCGTGACACTGCACTGCGCACGTCATCCAGAGACATCAGCACAATCTAGTAATAAGATTACTAAACTGTGAGATCAGATCATAAAGTCTCATTTGCCCAGTAATTTCACTAGCTACAGTGCCCTTCAAACCGGAACACAGCAGTGATTGCGCACTACTGCTTGGCGGCAGAATAACTGGTAAAGCGGTGGTACCTACCTAGACGAACTTTGCAATAAAGTCCTACCACCTAGTAAAAGTATTTTAATTATTTGCACATCTCACGAGAAAAATTTACTTTTCGGGGATAAAATGCCTATATGTTAATCCAGTGTACAAGCTATCTTGGTACCGAATTTCAACCAAATCCATTCAGCCATTTGAGCGTGAAGGAGTAACAAACATACACACAAACACACATACAAACTTTCGCCTTAATAATATTAGTGTGATAGTGTGATACTATGCAATCATCTATATCAACTCCGATGGCTGAGCCAATGGTTCAACAACCTATGTCTAGACCTCTGAAACGAGAAAGCGCTACTTCTCCCTCTTGAGCGATTTTAAACCTTTTTAGAGGAACCAAAGAATGAGTTTTGAATTTGAATCTGGTTTAAACAGAGGAACCAAAGAATTAACTTTGATTTTGAATCTGATTAAAGCAGAGGAAACATAAAATGAGATTTATAAAAATAAGCATTGCCATTCAACGTGGTAATGCTGCCAGCATTCTGGGAACTTTCCCCTTCACCAACGGGTTATTTTAAATTTTTAGTGTTTATTTATTTTAAGTTCCTAGGTTATAGTTTAGTTTTTTAGGTCTATTTTAGTTTAGTTATTGTTAATTCATTGAATGAGATTTGAATTTGACTTAAACAGATGAACCAGAGAATAAGTTTTGAATTTGAATCTGATTTAAACAGTTCTTACATCATCGTTTATCTAGGAACTATAAAACACGGATGCTAACTTTAAATCATGCCACGACAATTACCACATAACTATCAATCAGTAGCTTAAAATGGCAGTAAATAATCAATAATCTAATACTAAAACGTATCAAGGTGATTAACCAGGAAGGCAATAAGCCTTTAGTAACGACCTGAGTGGCCTTAAGACGGGGAAATGAGTGACCTTAAGGTACAGCGAAAGTAACCTTTCCATGTTTTTATGGTACAGGCTCCTCATAAAGTAAGATAAGTGATAAATTCTGGCGTTAATTAACAGTGGCATTGGTGATGAGCTTTATTGATAAGTGAAGGACCTTTTAATTAAATCTTGGTGTTGTTTAATTTATGTTCGTGCGGTCATCTCTAAAGCGGTCCCTTATCTTGCTTCCCACTTATGCCCCTTACCATGTACCCCACTAAGTACTTACGTACTTTTAATTTGAAAGTTTGTAAGTAGGTAATGTATGTTTGTTACCACTCAGCCGCTTACTACGCAATCAAAACAGCGGGGCGCGAATAAACATTATAGCATCCAAAACAACCAACATAACAATAATAATCGATCTGTTAAAAATTATTTCAAGGATGATGTAACAAAGTGAATATTAAATCAAATATAAAATTTAATCTCAACAAATACAGCAATGATCAAACACGCTTTTTACCCTGAAACAAATTTAGCGAAGTGCACGAATACAATAAATTATTTGCAGTTTTACGATGACATAAGTCCAAAAGTACTCAGTTTGAAAAACACTTGAAATAGTTGATTGAAATGTTCACACATAAATTTGAAGTTTTGCATTCTAACTATGACTATGATGACATTATCTTTTTTTCTAATTTGTCAAACACTTTACAATTTGTTGCAACATAAGTAGCCATCTTACAATAAGCTACTTCACTTAAAACTAATAAAATAAAGCGAATGAGATAAAATTTTTACGTATTTTTGCTTCCATCCAAAACCACAGTGAGATACTTCAGCTACTTGAGTACGTACTCATGTCATATCTCAGAAAAAAACTCCCAATTTATTCTGAGCGCTTTCGGCGTAATACTGCAGATGGAAACAGTAACGCAGCTTCCAAGTTCCATTTGAAATTCCCTGAGTGGTTCACTAATCATTAGAGTAAATTACCTTAAAGTAAGTAGTATTTTGGCTATAGAATATCTAGTCTGATTATATTATTTATGATATTTATAAAAACATATTCATAATTACACATGCACAGAATACCTAAATAGTACGACGTAATACAGGTAAGTATTTTATAGAAGGATTTTTTGACAGATTATTTTATTATTAATGTTTTGATTCATTTTTCCATACGCCGTATTGTGTTGCCGTTGTGTGTGTATTTATTACTATTTTATCGCTTCAATTGCCAATTTTATGAATCAAAACAACCATAAATGAGAAACGAATGAAAAAAATATGTATAATTTTTTCATTCAAAAAATTATGTATAATTTTTTCATTCGTTTCATAAATCAGATCGGACTTGATGTATACATCACAACCAAATGTTGATGTATACATCAAGTCCGATCTGATTTATAGGTACATGAGCTACTGTTTCAAATTCGTATATTGTGTCCCCGTTCACGTATTACAATTTGTGCTTGCTACTTGACTTTTATAGGTCGTTACTGTGATATTGGTAGAGTCGTGAGAAGAACCGGTCGCCTTGGAAACGGGGCATTGTGTTCTAGAGTACGGCATTATTAGAAATTATAGAGCAAAAGGTAGAGTTTTGGGAAATTAGGGCGCCAACTTCGTAGAGTTCAACGCTTTGTGGTTTTATCGAACCTCAACAGTTAGAGACATTTTTTATGATATCGTATATGTTTCTATGTGTTGACAATAAAAACTGGTTCGTAAATAAATATATGCAGTGTTTAATATTAAATGCACAACCGGTTCTAAAAAGTATATGCAAATCATTACCATTATCATATAGGTGTTTATATGATAGATATTCAACCAACAAATCAAGTATCATGAATACATTTAAATTATACAATTACTATATTTATAAAGAGCTTGTATACAAGTCTAGGTACTAGTTTGTGATTAGTTATCCTATTGAATATTTATTAGAAACAAACTGGAAATAAGTAAATAAAAAGATTAGGTTTTTTATTATTTCAAATAAGAATGGAATGCTCTTCCAGCATCAGTATTTCTTTCTAGGTATTATTACCTGGGTCTTCAACTCAAGAGTGTATAGGCATGTCATGGGCAAATGTGCTCCACCTTTGAAAATATCATCACTTCCCATCAGGTGAGATGTTACCAAAGGTATGCCAATTTTAGGATAAATAGCATTTGAATGCGACATATTGAGCCTAAAATAGGACCCAGCTCTCAAGAACACAATAATAATGTCTTATAGCTTGTGTCTATTTTGATAGAGAACCAATTAAAAAGTGCTTTACCATATAAATATAATCAGTAGATGGTGTGTGCTATCATTACAATATTTTCCACAAAACCTATCTAAATCCCTAATTGTGATACTGCACTTTAAACGTTTTCCAAAAAAAGCTTAAAATTACATCTTAAAAGATTTCTGTAATCAATTACTAACAGTTCGCGTGTACAAAATGACGTGTATACAAGTAGATTCGTCATTCACGGCCGTACCCGAAACGATGCAACTTGACCTTCTGCTGCTTTGCTTACAACCGCGATGATTTAATATTTGCACACATGCGATCCTAAAATTGTATGTAAGTCTGCATTGTTTCGATTAGTACTCATAGTACCTATCATTTACCATGCCTTCTTCTCTTACCTTTTATCTTTCGTTATTTTTTATTTTTTTATTAATTTATTTAGCACAAGATACATATTTATGAATGGAACATCCTAAAACTTAAGTATAATATTACATTTTAAAGAGCCCTAGATCCAAAGCAAATAATAATGAAAGATTTAAAAAAAAAAAAAAACAAAAAAATCTTTCGTTATTATATGCTTTTTTGACTATATGTTTTATAAATTGAAGTTAAAGACTTAAAGATGTTAAAGTTGTAAGGTCAGTCGTTTTTTTTTCTAATTTCATTATTTACTCTTTCTTTTACCTTTGCACATTTTTTTTCATTCAATCCTAAACTAATACTCGCTTAGATACCTTCTAAAAGATACTTCACATGCACAGAATGTGTGTGTGTACTTGTGTATCGTAGTGTGTTAACTACAAGGTATACCTAATAAATGTAAATATATGCGTTTAGATTGTATCGAATCATAGCAAAGTTAGTGATAACCTTAGCCACGACTTAAAGGGAGCACAAAAATTCAATTCAGATATTATCTTTAGATTACGTGTTAAAACGAAACCAAGAAACATTGACCTGGAAATAAGCAACGTAGCAATTTGTAAAACGTTTTGTTTATTGTGTGTTGTGTTTCGTTTTGTGATGAAATTGTTGGAAAAGTCAGGGTTAGTAATTATTATGATTGTGCACTCATTAGATTTATAGCTATCTGGAATTATATTACCACTTATATGTTTATATTGCCTTATAAATGCACGTATTAAGTTTATTTTGACTATTTTCTTCGTAATTACTGCACATTATTTTGCTGTAGGTATTTTTTATCCAACTACGCCAATAGAAGGATAATGATTCATGGATTAAAAAAGTTTGATAAGTTGTAACTGATGGCTGCAATATGAGGACGTATGAACACTCTTTACAACTTTGCATCAACTACTACTACTAGGTAGTAGGACTTTTCTGCAAAGTTTGTTTAGGTAGGTACCACCGCTTTGCCAGTTATTCTGCCGCCAAGCAGTAGTGCGCAAGCACTGCTGTGTTCCGGTTTGAAGGGCACTGTGGCTAGTGAAATTACTGAGCAAATGAGACTTTATGACCTGATCTCAAAGTCTAGTCATCTTATTACTAGAATGGCGATGTGTCTGTAGTGCAGTGTCACTCAAAGATCTTTACATTAGAGTTCCGAGTGATATGGGCAGCCGTGTCGCTTAACATCAGGCGAACGGTTAGCTCACGTCATTCATTAGCATAAAAAAACATATTATACATTATTATCTATACATATAAAATTCAAAGTCCTGACTGACTTATATCATCGCACAGCCTAAACCGCGAGAGAGACTTGAAATTTGGAGGGTGTATGCTTTGTAACATGTAGGAATACACTAAGAAAGGGTTTTTTGAAATTCCACCCCTAAGAGGGTGCAATGGGTGGTTGAATTATCTATGAAAAAATTTCTTCGTCGTTTCCTTTAGGCCACGCGGGCGAAGCCGCACGCAGAAGTTAGTACCATATAGAAGCAGCACCAACGACGCTTACTTATTTCATTTCATTTGTGTCAATATAATTATGCAGGCAGATTATAGAACCAGTTAGTAAAGCGCACTATGATGGAAAATTTGACATTTTATCGTCATATTAATTGTGGTTTTATGCGACACCGCAACCCAAGGCTCGTTTATGCACGGATTGATTTGCATTATTTGCTCCAATGCCCTTCGCATTAATTCGTATCTTACGACCATTCACACTCAGCTTCAGTAAATCAGGTAGAGTTAGCTAGTTAGTTTTACTAGATGGTAGGACTTCTCTGCATAGTTCGTCTAGGTAGGTACCATCGCTTTGCCAGTTATTCTGCCGCCAAGCAGTAGTGTGCAAGCACTGCTGTGTTCCGGTTTAAGGGCACTGTTGCTAGTGAAATTACTGGGCAAATGAGACTTTATAATTTGATCTCACAGTCGAGTAATCTTATTACCAGACTGTGTAATGTCTCAGGATGATGTGCGCAGTGCAGTGTCACGCGAAACTATATATTTTGAGTTCCGAGTGACACTGTTCTGTTATGGGCAGCCGTGTCACTTAACATCAGGTGAACGACTAGCTCGTCACATCATTCAATAACATAAAAAAGGTGTTAACGGTATCAAACATAAGCCGATGCATTATTTTTAGCTTCAACGCGTCAGCAAACGCGCTATATTTATAGCATGTAAACAAACTTTTTCTCGCTTTCATTCGTTGAACTTTCGACTTCTAAAAAGCCTTTCATAGTATTACGGTCAACGGTTAACTGTTTTTAATCCTTTTTTGGCGAAACGAGTCAGTTTTTTCGATTCGTATTGACTTTAAAAGTTAGACCGCTGCTTTTTACTAGCAAAAGTTGAACCGGTTAAAACGTGGAGTAATTTAAAGGTGGTTTTAGATTTGAATCAGTTAATGGCTGATTTTTTTTTATTGGTGATGCTATGAATTCAATATTTTTAATGGAGGTTCTACTCCAGACCTTTGACACAGATAATATAACAGCATATATTTTGTGGAAATAAGATTATTTAATATTACATAGATTGTCGGTCTTTTTGTGAGACAGTTTACTTATATAATATAATATAGCGGCCATCTAGTCGTATTACTAGTATGTTGTTTTGATAAAAAGTTGAAACCTTGACAGTAAAATGTTTACTGCATTCTCAACATAATGTTACCTTCAATGCTATTGTCATCAAATCAATAGGTACCCAATTAGCGTCAAGCAAACTGTTATTAACGCTATAATCGTTAAATTATAACACAAACCGGTCATAAAATACAATTAATATCACAAATACACCATTAAAGGAATACCATTTTTATGATTAGTGTAATATGCACCGAAATTGCGTGAAAATTTCTAGCCTTGTAAGTCTGCGTGGGTGAGTATGAGAGGCTTAAACATACAACGACATGAGTGTCGCAAGATTTCTGCAATTGTCGGCTCAAATAATGACTGTATTACTTAACTGACAGCTATATTTGATTATATTCTTAAAGCACTTAAAATTTCGAAACCGTTTCGTCCGCACACTTATTATAATTATTTATTGTTACAAGTCATCTTTGATTTTGTTTCTGAATTGTATTAAAATAACAACTACTACTCTATCAACTTATAGCTGAAATATTTATTCATTTATTTTAAGCCCAAAACTCTACAGTATAAAATAGATAACGTAAATGTTTTTTTTTCTATAAAAATGCAACAATATTTTATTACATCCTTAAAACTCGCAGAACAAATACAGAAACTTTTCATTTTTCAAGTTTGTAAAGAACAAAAATTAAAGTCTTTCAATGTACAAACAAAATCAATCATGTCCATAATTTTCAATCAAAAGTCAGTTCAATAAGCGATAAGATCGTTTACGCACTTACAGACGCAGTAAGTAAACTTGCGGAGGAAAGGCACTCAATACGCTGAACTTTTCCACCGAGAGGGAAGTATAGTGACGTCACAGAACGATGATGAAGTATCGATGCTCATAAAAATATTAAGTCAAAAAAGTAAGTCGTTTGACGGTCTTTTTCTATTAATAAAATCAAAATGTTATTACATTTACTTTAATTTATTAGGTCTTTATGTACCACAATGAGTATTTTGTTTAATATGCTTTTCTTTTTATTGTTAGGAAAAAATCTGCGTTTTGGCAGAACAAGTGATAATCTAATAATAAACAATCCGATAAAAAAACAAGTGTGATTTTAGACCACATGATTGAATCTTCTTTAGTTCTATATATCAGTCAGTAGAACTTTGTTTTTGCTTTGTTTAATATTGATGTCGCCATCTTGATGATTGTCATTTTACCGGACATACCAACATAATTATACAAATTCTAACTTTGTTAGGCTGACATTGGAAATCTACGTTAACCAACCACTTTCAACTTCCGTTCGCCTCGCCAACTTACTCCCCAAGTCAAGCGTGCGTAAAAAAGTATTACTAAAAAAAGAATGATGGTTAATTATTTTTTTTAAAATATCGATATATATCACAGAACTGTCGGCATCCCTACGCAAATGTTAATAAAAATCGCTCCCAAATGACTGGAACAAACTTCACCGTAAACAAACCGATACTGTGGAAGTTACTGCCTTTTTAGGGAAGAGCTTATGCATGAGCTAAGTCGAGCTCCATTTTTGTTGATGTTCCTTTTCTTTTGGGTGTTCGGCTACGTTTTATTTCATCTATATACTTTACAGACTAGTAAAAGATCTATGGTTTATAGGCTTTTGTTTTGATTAAAAAGGTTTACATTACAATGAGAATCGTTACACTTTTTACGACCAGAATAAACGTAGTTGAGTACTGTGAACTTAATAACAATCTGAACCTCGATCATTAGGCAGGTTTTTAATAATACTCGTAATTAGATACATTCATTTAAATGGGTAAAACCTAAAAAAAAGATAGCCATATCATATTATTAAATTACATACTCAGCTGAAGCACGCGTGACAAAATTACTCTATGATACTTCAAAACTCGCTACATTAAGTATCATCAAAAAGTTTATAAGCAAGGTAGAAGAAAAAGTAATTTGTCAAGTTGATCCATCCAAAACCTTACGGAAACCTTTCGAAGTGCTGCCTAATCAACACGTATTAAACGTTAAGGAAAATAATCTAAAATCCTTAAGGGATTATAAGAATTTTTTTTATATCTATAACTTGTTAAGGATGATGTCTTAAACTTTAAAGTAATGTTAAATAATGATCATTCTAATGAGCAAAAAGAATAAGTGGATAGAATAGTAATTAATACTCAAGATATGAATAACTTAAGAGACCTGTTCAGTTTTTAACTTGTAGCTTTTTCTAGAGACTAAGTGCAGCCTTTCAACTGACTTGTTTCCTTAGATTTTCCAAAATAAATACTACCATATATATAAAAATAAGAAACGAGTGTGCTTTAGAGCACGCCACTGAAGTAAAACTTCTTTAGTGTAGCTCCATCTAGTTGCCGGTATAACTTTGTTTTTGCTTAGATTAATTGTTAATGTCGCCATCTTGACAATTGTAAATTTTGTTTTTTTATCGGACATACCAACATAAAAACACATTTTTATCTTTGAAAAAAAAAAAGTTTGTTACGTTGACAATGGAGATCTAAGTGAAACCACTTCAACTTCCGTTCGCCTTCCATTCACCAGCTTATTCCCCAAATCAAGCATACGTAAAGAAGTCTTACTTCAATAATTATAATTTACTAATATGCTGTGTAAGAGTATACCATATCCAAAAAGCCTATAACCGCTAACCATTGCAGCCCGAAACGAGATTTCCCCGATCGACTTAAAATCAGTTCCTTCACCGTCGGTTGGTATTATCCCCATACCAAATTTAAATTCATTTTTTTATTTCTTTTTATATCACGACACCATATCATACTTAGATCGTAAATTGTAAATGAACAAAATGTATATAAACATGATCTGGTAGGCGTTGTAAATGTCGCAGCTTATTACAAACAAAAACACATTACACTGAGTCCCAATCCCCAATCGAGAGCAAGCCTCAACTCTATCGCAAACTTCACTAAAGCGGCGCCACGGACGAAAGTTAGTCCGTAAATTGCTTTAGCTTTTCACCCTCCGTTATTAATGCCTTGGATAAGCATAACCGATCAAACAGAAAACTTTGCATCATTAGTAAAATAAGTTTCCGCTTTAGCAACATCAGTATTGCCCGTGGATGTTTCTATACAGTGGGATGTTCTGTACAGTGGGAGGTTTCTATACAGTGGGATGTTTCTATACAGTGGGATGTTTTTATACAGTGGAATGTTTCTATACAGTGGGATGTTTCTATACAGTGGGATGTTTTTATAGAGTGGAATGTTTCTATACAGTAGGATGTTTCTATACAGTGGGACGTTTCTATACAGTGGGATGTTTTTATACAGTGGAATGTTTCTATACAGTGGGATGTTTCTATACAGTGGGATGTTTTTATAGAGTGGAATGTTTCTATACAGTAGGATGTTTCTATACAGTGGGATGTTTTTATACAGTGGGATGTTTCTATACGGTGGGATTTTGTTCGCTTGTAAAATAATCTATAAAGATAGATAGAGAACTCTTTATTGTCACACCAATTATCTTCTTCAATACCACTGGTAACATAAAATTTCAAAGCCATATCGGGTAAAATATACATTTAATAAATTTTCAGGGTTTATGCTTAATCCGTTACGTAAACAAATTTTTAAACGTTATTACTAGTGGTGGGTAGGACTTTACCACAAAGTTCGTCTAGGTAGGTACCACCGCTTTGCCAATTATTCTGTCGCCAAGCAGTAGTGTGCAAGCACTACTGCGTTCCGGTTTGAAGGGCACTGTAGCTAGTAAAATTACTGGGCAAATAAGACATTAATACCTGATCTTACAATCTAGTAATGAGATCACGATGCTGATGTCTCAGAATGACATGCTCTGTGCAGTCTCACGCAAAACTGCACATTTTAGAGTTCCGGGTGACACTACTACTATTATAGGCAGCCGTGTCGTTTAACGTCAGGGCAATTAACAGCTCGTCACTTCATTCATTAAAGTAAAACAAAATAAAATTATAGTAATAAACGCCCGTTAATGCGATAAATTTAAAGGTGTAAGTCTCTCTATTATTAAGTCACTCTATTCCAGACAAACGTTTAAGAATAATTAAGAGGAGTAAATCTCATCATCTTATTACATCACAATTAAAACTAATTTCCTAAAATATAGCTAATTCCCAAAATGCGGTTCGTCAGAACCTTTATCCTACGCAAATATCTGCGACAATAACTCAAGGAAAGAGATAATACCTATCTAGTCTAGACGACAAGAATTTATCCGCAGAGAATCCTGTGAATAATAGAGATCTGTAACGTTAACTATGCTTTAACCTTAGATATTTGGTCAGTAAGATATATGCCCCTTTTGAGGCTGTGGCTTATCTGTAGAGATTTTCCTTATTTACTTTTTCATGCAAACGATTTACGTATCGAGCTAGTCATTCATCTGGTGTTAAGCGTCACGGTCACCCATAACAGATTGAAGTGTCATTCGGAACTCTAAATTAAAGTTTCAGTTTATTATTATTATTATCATTTGCCCAGTGATTTTACTAGCTACATTGCCATTCAAACTGAAACACGATAGTGCTTGCACACTATTGCTTGGTGGCAACTTTGCAGAAAAATCCTACCACTTAGTGCATCAACTTACATTTTATACCAAATTATAAAAAAATATGGATGAAGATACAAATATTCGTAAAGTTGTATTTTTATTTTGACTTAGAACAAATGTACGTAAATAAAAACTTTTGCGCACTAAAACACTTTTCATAAAAGTGCCTTAAGAATTACGTCGCAAAAGATTTGTTTTCTAAATTAATTTCTAAGTCAACTACTTCCAAAATCAAATTGTCCGTCAGCGTTCAAATTACGCCCAAATTTTTTCACCATAATAATCACAACATAAAAACAAAATAATCACTCTGTAGGATACAGAGGGGGCGAGACAGTAGTCCAAGTCGCCCTTCCTGTCAATTACTGTGATTAATGAAAGCCCTCGAATATTGAAACGTTTATTCGAGCGGCGCAAAAGTATTATATTACTTTGAGAAGTGGCGCAAGCATTACAAACAGAAGGAAAACTGTAGATATTGTCTATGACTTACCTACTCTCACAAACGTTTATTTTTGCATGTTACAGACACTGTAAGATATCGTGAAGCTAATTACAAGATCTCAAAATAATTGAAAAGAGGCATTTCACTTGGTTGTGATGATCTTTACTAATATTATAAACGCAAAATTTTATGGCTTTTTGGATATTTGTGACTCCTTCACGCATAAACTACTCAATGGGTTTTAATGAAACTTGGAATATAGATAGCTTATACGCTAGATTACACATAGGATACTTTTTATGTGCGGTAGAAACCGCGTGCCGTAACTAGTATAATATAATTATATATCGTCGTATAGAAATATATAATAGGTACATATAAATTAAAAAATCCTCATCGGCTCTTCATCTGATTTAACAACTTTGAGAATACGGTTTAGCAATGATAATCTATGAGACGCTTTCTCTAAAATATCCTTACTGCCATAAAGTGTAGTGCTGTATAAAGTGGCTCTAATCAAAACCACTGGTGGTATGAACTTTTAATAAAGTTGCTCCCAAAATTACTTTCAGCTCAAAATTTGTGTTAGGACGATATAGTTACAAATGTAAATTTGCTGATATTCACAACTTATATTATAATCAGTTTAGAATATCAATTTATACACAGCCGCATATATAACCGCATCAGCTGTTCAAAGTAAAGTTATTCAGTACTACTGCTAGTGTTCAGTTTATTTTCTTTTGCATTTATAATGTGTAAGTGTTTATGATTGCGTAACTACTATGAAAAGTTTGATGTGTGAATACAAGTGAATGTATATGAAAGGTGGTATATAGAGAAATATCTAAAGAATATCTTTTGATAAAATAACACATCACCAAATTTATCTCAACGCCGACAAAACTGTTGTGTATATTGTAGATATGCATTTGTTAATTCACAAGTTCCCGGCTGTTTCGAAACAAAACGATGGATGTCCCCGAAGTATCGGGCGAAATTAAACATAGCCCTACCAACAAGTCCGCTACAAAATTAAATTATAAATTCCGAATTGATTTCAGAAACGCCCGCTGTGAGGTATATTGAAAGGAGCGGCAGTCTAATGCAATTCTGGTTACAAATGTTTTGACGATGGAATAAATGTACCTATTTAATGTAATTGTAATTCGTTTAAGTGTAATAGAAATTTAGCTGTTTCAATTTCTTAGTGAAAATATTAATATGTGAATTGAATTTCTTCATATAATAATTTTTGGCTGGTGCCAAATGGACTATCTATAAGTCGTCGCGATATATAGTCCAAATGTTTTTTATTGTAGTAGGTATTGTTTAGTATTAGTTAAATAAAGGCATATATTACATATATTTAAATTATTTACAAAAATCCATAAATAATTAAATTGATCGCAATCGCAATAATAATTTAATAAGCTATCTATTTTTAAAACATTGCCACAAAAAGTGTGTACAACAAGGGTGTGTGTATAATTATGTTAGATGAGTAACGCAGCGAAATATATTTTACAGATCCAACGTAGCAAAGATTGAATGAAAGTTTCCATTCAAAAAATAAACTTGCTCTTCTTTTGCAAGCGAAGAAAAAACATCAATTGCGGACCACTTAAAGTGTTCCCGAAGGCAATCGCCCCTTGATATCTGGAAGCTGCCAGGAAAAATAGTCACTTTAGAGGACCGGCTGTTTTCCTAGTTGGCAACATCTAGACATTTTTAGCGACACTTAACCGCAATCAAGGGGATCATTAGCCTGTAAAGGCCTGCCAAATATCTCCGCTTCGCCTCGATGTTTTCTCACCCTTTTGCGTGGAAGATGCTGTAACACACACCCTTTTTTGAACGAATTTCTATTCAAGCTTTGCCAAGTTTCCACATATTTTTTCCCAGACTTAACTTACTCCACCGAAAAATGCTCACTGAATGTAGAGAGCAAATTTTGTACTCGTTTATTTGAAAGAAGTTTGCTAGCCAATAAATTAGCAGAAAATTTTAAATGGCCTTAATTAAATTATTTTAATTACTACTAAAATTACGTTCGAAGCCTTTCGTAAATTTAAAGGCGAAGGATATCATTCATAAGCACTCTGACTACGGCACCAAAAATAAAACAACAAAAACATCAATTTTAATGAGTCCAAAACCGAGAATTTTCTCTTTCATTTAGAGAGCAATATTTTTTCTACAACATTTAATCAGAGTAAGAAGTGAAATGGTAATTTGTATGGACCACACGATGTAAATTTTATGCAAGAATTCGCTCGGTGCTCCCCTCTCCCTAAATGGGGAAGATTTTTGCAGCGGACAGAAAATTTTGCTTAGTCAAGTAAAATTTTAACTGCCTCGACAGAGACAGCTCTGGAAATACGAATACTTAATGCTAACTTACTTCCCGCTGGTTCATTATACTTCATAATTTTTGGGGAAAAAATTGCTGTCTAAAGGGTTCGGTCGCGTATTTAAATCATGTTTTTATAGCTTTTGCGATATGATCTATGGCTGTTATTCTTTTTCACTCCATCGATAATGTATACTCTGAATCTAATTTAGATAACAACTTCAATATCGGAGAAAACGTAACACAAAAATATTAAGACCAACATTGCCTGAGCTCCGGATATTAATATCTGTTATAACATAGACTTTATATAGGAAGGAGTTCGTAATCGGAGTGTCTAAATTAAAACTCGTACAAGACAATCGAAGAAGAAATTGGGAAATTGGGTTCCAATTTTTCAATTAATAACTTCACAATTCGTTAGGGAATCGCTTCGGGAGATACCGACAATTCTCCGATGTAAAGGTTCGAATGATTTAATTCAGTTCTTTAAATTAATGGGACCTGTCCCCCGTCTGCTAACTTTGGAAGTCGACTTTCCGGTTTGTTTCAATTTGTCAGGGCTGATGGGGACTCAATGGTTAAAGATGGGATACGATCATAATAAACAAAAGATGCAAAATTGAATTTGGAATTATTCTGTTTAGATGATGTCTTTATAATACTTTTTAATTTATATAGTTTGTTCGATTCTTTTTATCGCCAGTTTATTTTGTAAAGTTCACAAAAATATAAAGTTCATTGTCATATACTTAGCTTAAATAAGAAGTTTACTACACATTCTGTCCGTAGTAGTTCCATTCAAGGTTTAAACTCAACTTTATGTGTATAAAGGCACTGAAACCAGATTTTATTATAATTAAGATTCACGAGTATCCCTGATATAACGTCCATAAAAGTTTACGATAGCAGCGCCGCTCTCAGACAAATTGGGAAACATAACACCGCCGAAATAAGTGCTCCAAAAACCTGTTCAGATTTTCAACATGATAATATAAAACACGATCATTACGTTAATTGAACACTAAAATAGCTAATTAGAGACGCAAATTGGACTACGAAATAATTCATGAAGATGATACGCACAATAGAGATTAACTAGCTAAAATTGAGGTGAGTGAAGCCCGACCAAGTGGTAGTACTATGATAAATAATAACAAACCAGTTAATGAGGAAGTCTCTACTTAGAGTTGAATTAATAATGTCACTTAAAAAGACACAGAACAGGAAACAAATGATAGTTTTAATGCTAACCCTAGATTAGTACTTGTTACGACTGGTTACAATCTGACTGAACTTACGACCTTTAAATTAGTAGAAATTATGCCGTTCTAATTTTAGAACGTAGTCTCTAGGAAATCATGTTTGCCCTGAAGCTAACTATTTTAGTAAAATCACCCGCTCGGAGCTAGCTCTACAACCATTTATTTGCCTTAGTGAAGTGAATGTATAGATATTAACGACTACAAATTAAGGCTATAAAACAATTACAACGGATTAAAAACATGTATCTTTAAAAATTATTCTTGGACATAATTGAGCAGTTGGACGGAAGCATTTGCAATTATAATTATTGATCATGATCATTGACAACTATACGTGGACAGTTTAAAAAACATTTCTGTGCCATAACAGTAACGAGTATGGAAACTGTACAGTAAGTAAACATAGAAAAGCTGCCGTGCACGGTAGTCATTATTTTTAGGACATGACCATGCATTTTTAATTCAGACATGGGCTATAAATAATAAAATGTACATTTAAAACAAAAATCCACGTGTAGTCTCACGCGATAGCCATATTAATACTATCAGCAGCTACCGGCTTAATACTAACACTCTGCAGTACACTCAATAGAAACTTGCGAGAACTATAGCGAAGAACTTTTTAATTACTTTGTTCCTCTGCAACGTCTGGAGAACATCGTGAAATAAAACAAAAATAACTTAAAATGTGTTTCGGAAGAATTTTTCTAGACTGATTTAATAAAGGCGAAGGCTCCGCTAAAATTCCTGATGTGATTTTGTCTATTCTTTTTGTGGAAGAAATAAGAGAAACATCAGCGCTAGACGATCATGTAACTTGATTTTTATGATATATATCATAAAAATCAAGTACATTTAAAAAATTCATATATCAATTATATAATTGATATATGAATTTTCTCCTGTTGCATTGCAACCAAATTTCCATGATTACCTCCCAGTGGAGATTTAAATATTTTCCAAAAAACTATAACTAACACTGAAACAAACGTAAAAAAACATGTATTGGACCGAACTCATAACATTTGACTGGCCCGATAGCTCAGTCGGTAGTGACCCTGCCTTCTGAACTGCGGGTTGTGGGTTCGATTTCCACCCAGGACAAACATTTGTGTGATGAACATCGATGTTTGTTCTGTGTCTATATGTGTGTAATGTATTCTATGTATGTATTTACAAACAAAAAGTATCTAAGTATTGTATCAGTTATCTGGTTCCCATAGTACAAGCTTTGCTTAGTTTGGGGCTAGATGGCGTTGTGTGAGATGTCCGCACATATCATTTATTATTTATTATTATATAACTTATGACTTTAATTGTCATTATTAATAATGTACATAGTACCCGACGGTGGTGATAGTACTGAACAAAAAGGATTCACCAAACGAGAAGGACAGATCTCAATACAGTATGTACTTGTTGTTATTCGGTTTCATGAAAAACGCAGTTACAAAGAGCCATAATTCGTCTCCATAAAGGATGAGTTGTTAAAAGCCCCAGTGTGTTGCGGAATGAACAAAGTTCTCGTTAATTTATTGTTATAGTTTAGTTAAGCTGCGTTTCCGTTGACTAGAGTGGAAAGCACTTATTTGTTTGATGAGAAAAAAGAGACCGAATGTTCTTACGATTGTGTTCGGATGGACTCGAAAATCGAATCTGTTATATTTAATTGTTTTTCGAATGTTCGTTGTGAAATGTTTTTCTCCTTCTCCAGTGAAACAGAATTCATGAGAACTTATGCTACTGGTGCCTTCTATTTACTTGCAAATTGAAACTATTACTAACTGTACCTATTGTGCGTATAAAAAGATAAAAGATTCACATCTATTTTACTTCATAAATATCAAATAATATTAAAATTACTGGCACAGAAAACTAAATGGAATAGCTGTAAGTCCCAATTTTAAGTAAATTATTGGATATACGTGTAGGATTTTTCAGCGTTTAGACCAGGAAGTAAACACTGAGATTTCGCAAACAGCTTGGATTTATTAAATAAAATTTTCTTTAATAAAACTGTCCGCCCTAGTTTCATTCAGTCGTCTTCTGTTCCATTTTTAATATCTCTTTCACTCTTCATGCATTCATACATCCTTCTAATCATCCGTTTTTTTTTTAAATCTCACAATATGTTTCAAATCACTCATAATTCCTACACACATATATTTAATTATGTATCAAACTAATATTATAAAAGCGAAAGTTTATATGTGTGTATGTGTGTATGTTTGTTACTTCTTCACGCTCAAACGACTGAATGAATTAGGATGAAATTCGGTACCAAGACAGCTTATAAACTGGATTAACATATAGGCTACATTTTATCCCAGAAAAGTGAAATGTTCCCGTGGTATGAGCGAATAATTAAAATACTTTTTATCCGCGAGTAAAACCGAGGGGCGCAGCTAGTAGTATTATAATACCCATGTTCAAAGTTTAAGCCCATAACGCCGCGACCTAAAATTTTCTGCGTGCCAATTTGTCATTAACTTCATTAAGTTACTTGAAACCTGGCCTTAATTAAAGCACTAGTCCTGAAGTAGTTTACGTTTCGATATAAAATACGGGCAACTACAGACCAGATATATTACTCCACGTCGCCGCCATGCATGCTTTACCTGTAACACAAAATATATTGTTAGACATAATTTATGTTTATTTGAACAAGTTAATTGCCTAGTGATTATAGAGCAAATTACATGTCTTGTACTTTTTATAGCTTTTGCCATTAACAAGTCGTTCAAAGTCGTCGTTAAATGGGATAAAAAATGTTGGTTTCATGGGTAACGTCCTATGCTAATGGAGACTTTTCTTCTTCACGTTTGGTACTTTATGCTATCTTGAATGTGATATTGTAAGGATCAAAATCTTGGGCCGTTTTGATTATATTATCTAAGGTTTAGCTACTGTTTGTCTTACTAGCTAACCTGCCCTGGCTTTGCACAGGTTAATAGATTCTTTAACGATTTGGACGATGTTTCTAAATTAACATCGGATGTGAAAAGTCGAAAGATTTCCCCCTACCTTTCCATTTACTCAATTCCCCTGCATTTTCTCAATATCTCTTTTTCTTCATTCTTAGAATATTAAGCCTGAAGATTTATGATTTACTAGTGTAGTTTGCTTAGCGTAATCAATAGATTTTTTTATGTAAATGAATTTCATCCCACGCTGGTTTCAAATATTTCATTTACATTAAAAATTTAACCTTATATCATTTTTATGATACCATGATACCCGATAAGTCAAGAGGTATTTTAAAAAGGGTGACCTTTCCCACCATATCCCTTAGTCTTTTCCCCCGTCTCTTTACGCTCTTTTCTAATTTCTCCTCAGAAAATATGATATTAATATTATTATCAAATTTCAATATAGCATAAATTGAAAGGAATTATAATAAAATGTTTCAATATATGCCATCTGACTTCAATATAATTGATCATCACATCTCTTCCGCAATAATAAAACAACCTGCCTTTTACGGATGACCTCAGAAGAAAATACCATTATTGGTAATATGTATCTGCAAACACGTTGTGTTTAATTTGTATTTTGCTTTGTATGATATTTTTTGCCATGCTAGATGTGCGAGTCGATGTAAAATAATCCTGTTGTTTTTTAGTATAATTTATCACCAGTTGGTGTTTTAACACGAGGGAGTCATACTGGAACATCGTTTCGAATTCAAGTACCTGATAATGTTCTACTAATTAGTTTGTATATCTAAGTAGATTCTGTAGTCTCGATAGGTGAAGCAAAATTTGGAAAATAACACAACTGAATTCTCGAAAATCTAAAACCCAAAAACAGAATTTAATTATGTTGGAAAAACTACAAAAATAAAAAAGATTTGTATAAAACTGATATACTTGTGGTACAATTTATTAAAACAGAATCAGATGTAAGCACACATTAACTTGGCATGTATGAACATTACGCCGGATGAGCTAAGTTATGCCACATCACGTATCCACTCGGAAAAAAATAAAACAAGGCCTCCCAGTTCCTTTAGGAGTCGTAGTTAAAGCAAATAAAAAGATACGAGACACTCCTCCAATGCCCGCACAAAAATTACAACACCACTGAGACGTCTGTGCAAAGCTATACAGTAAAGTGACGATTGGTAACTTTATACCAGTTCCTTATGAGTAAGGTTCATAACGTATCTTCTTTTTCTATTTATCAAAGGAGCTTATACAATAAATCTCTTAATCCCCTTATACAATTTCATGAGATTGCCAAATGGGACAGAATGATTTTTTTTTGTCTCGAAGTTCGGGTTTCTTTTCCAGTGTCAGTTTAACGAATTTAGCAAGTGTTTTGTCCGAGTACTAGACTCCTATTATATTATATTCTATTTATGAATATATTATAATGTTAAAAAGTTTGTGCAATGTACTAATCGTTTTACTTTCTTGAACTAATTTGGAATTCAAAATGATCGACATCATAACTACAACTTATGACTCTCCAACCAAAAAGAAAGTTAAAACACATCTTCTTTTATTTCGCTTTTCTATTTTTAGCTCCCACTGTTAGGAAGGTAAAAACTCGACGTAATACGTCCCTACCTGTCACACCATATTAAATTATCAGACAGGATAAGTTCCTTAAAGTATTTAAGATACATCGATCATGCTGTAGACGTAACAATAACTTGGGTAAAAAAGTTGGACGATAAAAAAATATAATTGATGGAGAATAAAGGTGGTGGTAGACGTAACGTATGATATATTGTTATTTTAGATATGTATCTTGTTACGTTACGTGTCGTAGATACGTGAAGTTTTATAACCATTCTTGTTTTAAATTGATATGTTAAGATGAGTATGATATATGTCGCCTAGCCGCCAGATCATTTGGTTGTTTTAAAGCACACCAAAATGCAAGTCTTGAGTGATTTTCAATTGCCACCGATACAACGAAATTCAACCCAAACTTCAAGTTACTTTTCTGTAACGTGTTTTTATGTATACATATTATGATTTTCATTTTTAAAGTTCATGATACATTCCGAGGACTTTGATCTGCGATTCTTATTAGGTATACGCGACAGTTACGTTTTAAAATCAATAAATTGTATTATGTCTAAATGTTCTTCTTGCGTTTATTTAATTTCATGACTTTTCGTTTCTTTTATCAATTGAATAAAGAAAATATTCAAATTTGTGTCACCTATAAACCAACAAAACTTAGCCGACCTAGTTAAACATAATAAACAATATAATTTAAACATAGTATTTACACAATTGTAGAGCAGCCAAACCGTCGTCTGTTAAACATATGGTTACCAGCTTGTGCTAGTGCGAGTACAAAAACGTGGAAAACTGTGACAGGTGGCTGAAATGGCCCACAATTTGCGTTCCGTGTGAAATTGACTAATAGTTTGGATATAAAAGCTCGATTGGAGATATTTGTATTGAGGATTGAATGTACCTATCTCTGAACATTTGATAATATTATTTTAAGAAATTGTCAAATAATATTGAAGACGACACACTGAAGACTGACTGACTGAAGACGTCCACTGGTGTACTTAAGCCTTCCCCTTAGTCCTTAGTGTCCTCCCCTTAGTGTCTCTATGAGTGGCTGCTTACTTGCCCCTTGCATTCGTCGACTCTCCGCGGTTCTGACCAAGTTGTTGCATCTTTTGGTTCATGCTGGCCACTCGAGAAACTCCCGTCGGTGTCTAATTTGATGTAGAAGTGCTCTTACGCGGTTAAGTCCTGAGCAAACAAAGAATTATAGATATGACTAAATTCTGCCCGCGCCTTCACCCGCGTGGCCTATAGGAAACGAAAAAGAAAAATGTTCATTGATAATTCAACCACCCATTGCACCCTCTTCGGGGTAGAATTTTGAAAAACCCTTTCCTAGTGGATACCTACACTTTACAAAGAACACACCCTCTAAATTTCAAGTTTCTAAGACCAGTGGTTTAGGCTCTGCGTTGATATTTAAGTCAGTCAGTCAGGAGTTAATTTTATATGAGTTTTTTTTTATAAATCTCTTTTTTGGTAACTTCTTTAATATAGATACTTAATCGGTTTTTCCTAGGGATAGGGAAAAACAGCAAAGTGTTATCATATGTCATATCATAGGTATTTACGGACATCTTAATTGGACTAGGGTCTCAATAAAAAACGTTCTACTTAAGTTTAAAATAACCACAGACGATAGAACTGGTTTAAAACTCCTGATCATCATATTGATAAAAATAAAAATTTACTTCTGCAATTATCTCATCGCAGGTTTCGTTGGTTTGTTTTTTACCTAATACATTATAGTAACTATGGAATACGGATTTAGTATTCTGTTTATCTACGTAGTTTTTCAATTCAAGAAATGAAAGTTCTATACTCGGTTTCGATCAGATAAGATGGCGGTAAAATATCAACGGCACGCCACGCGATATTATGAAACCAGTCCAAGATAATTTCCTAAACAGATTATACACAGAAAATAGAGCCTACTTCTTAATAAAATCAAAGGTAGCGGCGGTGATTTTATTATAAGACATAATAAAACTTTATCTTGGCACTGAAAGAACAATATAAATTCCAAACGCAGAATGTTATCTTCATACTTTATTTTATAGACGATTCTGACTAAGAGCGACACACTTTGGTTTTGGATTCGTACTGCTATTCCACAAAAGGTTTGGAAAAAATTACAAAAGTAAAGTAACAAAGTATTCCTTTTTTTTTTTTCATAACATAGACAGTTGATATTGTTAGCCAACTCATCTTTTGAAGTAAACGTAAATGCACGCTTGACTTTTGGGGAGTGAGTATATGGTGAATGCGAAACGAGACGATCGACAGTTGAAAGTTATTGGTTCTAGTAGATCTCCATTGTCAACATAACAAAGTTAAAAATTACTTAAATTTTGTATTATTATGTTGGTATGTCCGGTAAAATGACAATTTACAATTGTCACGATGTCGAAATTAACATTAAAGAAAGCAATAACAAAGTAATACTAAAGAACTTTTACGTCAGTCATGTGGTCTAAAACACACTCCTTTTTTCTTCTTATTTAAATATTAATTACTTTTTTCAGATGCTACTTGAGATACTGTAAATTGTAATTATATACTGGCACTGAAAACGATTTCTCGGCTTAAAACTTGTTTAATTTGATGTCGACATAAAGTGGCGGCGAGAAAATATTGTTGGTACAAATATTTGTATGCGACTTACAGCCTTGCGAGCTCGCTTTATCTATGTGCAAATAGCTTAAGTGGTGTAATTGTGCTGGTGCGGTTCTGAAGAACATACGATGAGTGGCCGTCACAATATCGATACACTAATAATAGATTTAATATCTTTATGGTCGATTACCTATTATTAAATTACATAATAACGAGAATTGTAACATTATTTTATTTTGTTCATTTAACATTTTTAACTGACTTCAAAAAAATGAGGAGGTTTTCAATTCGACTGCATTTTTTATGTTTGTTACAGAACCGATTTTGTTGTTTCTTTCTTTGAATGCTGGTGCATACCGTGTGGCCTCATTTAAATGTAATTAAGTGCTGACAAGTTGTTTTTGAGCTATCTATTGCTATGTTATTCGAGCTACAGCGATTTCATTGGGATTGAATTCGGTTAAATCCCTTTTTTAAAAAGAATTATTTCCCCAAACCCATCTGTAATCATTTACACTTCCTTATCCCTTACCGAACTCAACAACAGAAATTGTTATTAGCGAATATCAAATTAACTGGACTTTTGGCACAAGTTTTAACTTACGTCACTGTAATTACTGCTGTTTGCTATCCACCCGATACGACCTCTATCTCTTTGTGTCTAGATATATCCTAGCTAGATAACATAATCCTGTAATACTAATGTGCATACCGAAGTGACTTTGATTGAAACCATTTTAACTATCAAAGTCAATTGTATCGGATTTCATTAAATGCAAGCATTTAACTCTTCAGTCAAGTTTTTTTTTTTAATGTTATTGAATGATGTGACGAACTAGTCGTTCACCTGATGTTAAGCGCAACGGCCGCCCATAACAGAACAGTGTCACTCGGAACCTTAAAACATAGAGTTACAAGCGACACTACATTGCACACATCATCCTGAGACATCAGCACAGTCTGGTAATGAGATTACTCGACTGTGAAATCAGATCATAAAGTCTCATTTGCCCAGTAATACAGCTACAGTGCCCTTCAAACCGGAACACAGTGGTGCTTGCACACTACTGCTTGGCGGCAGAATAACTGGCAAAGCGGTGGTACCTACCTAGACGGACTTTGCAACAAAGTCCTACCACCTAGTAAAATTATGTGTTTTATCTTCTTATTTAAGAATCATGCTTTTGTCGGTGGAGTAATCGCCATCGTTTTCGATCTTCGGCTGTAACCTCGCCGTACGACATGAGTCTTTTAAATCTTTATTTTATTTTGGGATATTTATTAATTAGGGTATGTCAGTCCCATCATAACCAAAACTATTATATTACTATATTATATACCATATTACTTCAAACTTATTTCTGATAAAATGGCTGGATAGCTCAGTTGGTAGTAGCTGCTTTTTCAACTGTTTTGGGTTAGATTCCTACCCAGGACAAATATTTTTATGATTTACATCGATGTTTGTTGTGTTTCTGGGTGTACTATTGTATTCTATGTATATATTTACAAAAAAAGCATGTAAGTATTGTGTATCAGTTATTTGGTTCCCATAGTACAAGCTTTGCTTAGTTTGGCTAGATGGCGCTGTGTCAATTGTGTACAAATATTTATAATTATTATCAAAAAATTCATTCGGCTGCTTCAGGATGAAAACACCCATATTATATTAGTTCAATTTGAGTTTAAGCTTCAATATATCTTTTCAGGCTTTTGTTTGGTGGATGTTTCCCACTGTAAACGCATGCATAGTTAGTTTTCCTCTTCATAAAATGGAGTTCTTATGTTAACAGAAGTAAACTGACTTCTATCATTACGCAAAGTTTCTAATTAACCTTCTAAATACTATCGTTGTAGATTAGAACGTAATGTTTAAACATGTAACTCAATATAGGTTGATTTATCGATCATTCATTTGCCTAAATATAAATAATGTTCCCTATTCTGCAGGTAAGGTCGTTAAAAACAATTTCCACTTTATTCAATATGGCGCCTTCGAAATTAAGAAACTTAAAGTCTTCTTGAAGTTCTTAATCTTTTCAAAGAGGAGAAAATGTTTTATTCGGGGCGAGCGATGTCAAAGGAAAAATATATTGAGAGAGTATAAAGCGGGAGGCAGCTTTTAATAGTATTCCATGATAAAATCAGCAAATCTCTCGGCTATTATGAAAACAGGTATAAGTAGACTTTATAAAAATATAAATGTAAGTGTATTTATAACTATTTATATATTTATAACGTATTTTAATAAGAACAGTTTTGTGCAGTGTGTAGGATGCTGCATTGCATACCTACTATCTATATACTACTATCTATATGCTATCTATATGGCTTCAAACTTTTAAAGTTTTACCAAGAACCAAATCATAAATTTTCATTCTGTTTCCTGTTTCTATGAAACGGTTCCATTAATATATCTTCATTTGACTTTGAGATAGAAAGCTTTACATTAAGGAAATATACAAAATTATATTTTTACTATCATGTGATGTT
The DNA here is from genome assembly GCA_905220475.3 of Ennomos fuscantarius. Classification (NCBI taxonomy): domain Eukaryota; kingdom Metazoa; phylum Arthropoda; class Insecta; order Lepidoptera; family Geometridae; genus Ennomos; species Ennomos fuscantarius. The sequence goes on from HG992040.1 coordinate 13,820,876, forward strand.
TCTACTACATACTTTTGCCCTCGGTAATAATAATATGTGTGGACATTTCATAGAACGCCATCTAGCCCCGAACTAAGCAAAGCTAGTATTATGGGAACCAGGTAACTGATACAATACTTAGATACTTTTTGTTTGTAAATACATACATAGAATACAATATAACACTCAGACAGAGAACCAAAACCTATGTTCATCACATAAATGTTTGTTCTGGGTGGGAATCGAACCCACAACCGTTCTGAAGGCAGGGTTACTACCAACTGAGCTATCGGGCCACTCAGATCGAGCCAGTCGGATCGGTAGAGTTCAACATTGAATTTATGTCGCAGTACGGGGTCACGCGAAACTTTATAATTTAGAGTTTCGAGTGAACCTGCCAACGATATGGGCAGCCGTGTCGCTTAACATCAGGCGAACGGTTAGCTCGTCACGGCATTCATTGGCATAAAAAAAAGATGCAGTATATAGGTATTTAACTTAGGCATATCTATTCCTACACTACAATGAAGAATAAAATGATTTTCAGTTTTTTAATGTTGCATCTAGTATTCGTTTCTATTAAGATACAAAAAAGCAAATGTATTTCCCCATTACAAACACCAAAAATGTTAGTAAGTTTCTTTAATAATCCGATAATTAATCAACATAAACTAAATTTCTTTCGAGTTTTTATTATTTGGTATTTTGCAGTATAGAAATACATCGTCCGGGTAGGTGGGGTATGCAGTAGAGCATTCCGTGAGCCAAGCTACTTACTCATGTGCAGTTTTTAATTCAGCTGAGTTGACTGTAACTACATTATTCTAACAGGGGCTTTGGCCATAAAGGGCAGTGACCTTGATACGAAACCATGTTTATGAAAAAAAAATCGATGTGTTGTATTTTTACCTAAGGATTTACAATCATATTGTGTGGCGCGACTTTAACCTCAAGCAATAATATAAGTGTATTAAAATAAAGCTTTGTTAGCATAAACATCGTTCTGGGTTGATGTATGATTTTAAACCTTTGCAAATCAAACCAATTATACTTAGAATTATATTGAGAATTCTAAAAGATATGCCCTGTTATGTCAAAATATGTTCAACCTTTCGGTTGATGTTATTCAATCGTGACAATTGTTTTATTGCATAAAATAACAAAAGAAAATCATCAAACCATTGTTCGTGTGAAGAAATATTAAAGAACAGAATTTGGAATACACCTAAACAATAAACATCTCGGAACAAACGCTACAGTTGTAAAGCATTAGCATAAAGTTCGAAAGCATTGCTGACTCGGAAAAAGAAACAACTTTGCACCGTACAGTGTAAAGATACAGTACCAAACAGTAGTTTACGTACAAACAATTGAAACTTTATTGCAGTTCCTAACACATGCATTTTTAGGATCCATATTGAATTTATACCAAACTAAATTGTCACTTATGAAAAGAAATAATACGAAGCTATCGTAAGTGATCATCATCATCACTACTTGATAGTTTAATTTTTACTTTAATAACTAAGTAAACTAAATTTAATCATGCTATAATGATGGCGTTGAGATCTACTTCAGCAAACATACAAATTGTTCAATCAATGTAATCATGAAATTTAAGAATGACTGGACTTACATTCTGTATGAAGCTAATGTGGATACAAAATTTTAGGTACTCTACTCTGTACGAAGGAAGTTACTTTAAAAACTACGCGAGCTAATTTATTCGATGCAAGCACGAAATACTTTTACGAATGTGCATTTGTCACATGACATAATATAACGAGTGTTAAAAAAGTGTTTTTAACCATCATTTGTCTAGTTTTTATGATTATTATGTATAATATGCATTATACTGTTTTATGGTCTAGTTACTGAGACTTATTTTAATCTTGATGAAAGTTTTTATTACCATTTCAATGACATAGTAGATAATATCAAAAAGTTTAGCATAACACAGAAATACTTACTTACTAATTCCGAAATACTTTTTTTACTAACAATAATGTAAAATAAAATCACACAGTTTTCTATTCTACTTAACTCTGTTTTTTACTTTTATTTCAACATATTTTATTTATTTACGGTAAAAGGTACGGAAATTAAGATCGTGATAAATATGCAGTAGGTACTTATAATAGTAACGCCGTGGAAACTTAATATTATATTGCATAAATCAATTTAACCAAGGATGACAAAATATTAATCGGAGAATTCATCGAGTGTGTACTTTATCGAACTACGTAAAAGTAGCCACGGACATAATATACAAACAGATAAAAATATACACGTGTTAGAAACGAAGTCAACAAAGTTATATCTGTTTTCACGGCACGAGTAACAGCGGTATATATTCATGCAATTATATTTGTTTACAGTTCGATACGTTTGGTACCTAAATACCTTTTCAGTTTAGATATTTTATTTGCCAAACGTCTAGACTTGATAACCGAAACATTTTTAAAGAATAACGGCGTTTTATTCTTATTGCGTCGACCCTAAATAGGTTATAAGGATTTTACAGAACAAATATATATAAATGTTACAAGAAAGGCAAAGATAATAAAAGTGGCATTCAGATGAATTGAAGAATAGCAAAGTGAAGAAAATGATAAGCTTAAATTGAAACACATTGTAGTTAATATTTCTCCAACCAATTACTTCCACGTGCCAGGACAGTAACTGTAAGCGCTATATCTAAAACCATGCTTTGCCTACACAGTGATACACAATACATATACCAACCTATTTATAAACATGGTCAACGTTTACGATTGTAGTAATTCTGTAGGTTTATTGGCTGTCCACAGCAGATGGTTAGCTTTGTATTATATGATTCGGTAATTAGTAAGTGTGAAAGCAATTTGTCTTTTACTACAGTATCTATTTAAGCACCAGTTTGAGAAAATTAAATCTTTAAGCATAACATAACTAGGTGTACAGTTTTTAAATCATCAAATATTATGTATTATCAGTATCTACTACGCACAATTATATTACAATTATTATTATATTATTATTACAAGCCATTTTGTTATTAAAACACGAATCTATTTACAGTATCATCAAATGTTCTACTAAATTCAAGAACTGTTTCTCTTCCTCATCTTAAACTTTTCAAGTCATCAAACGATTTTACACAATACTAATCTTGTCTTGCAATGTGAATTTCCTGAACCCTGATTCCAAAACTGCCACAAATACTAGGGTTTAATGCATCAATGCCATCATATCATTGTCAAGTTAATGCTATGACATCCACAGCTGATTACATCGAATCATCTGAAACTAAATATTAACCTACGTTTATATTGCTATTACATGTTTATACAACTATTCCATGTGTTACTATCGCAAGTGCGGATGAGATATGAAGTCGACTGCATGTTTCTGATGCACTTAGTGAACTAGGAGTAGCGACAGCGATTAAAACAATGGTATGAGTAGATTTAAAATAAATAAGACGATGATCAAATTATAAGCGAGTACATTCTTAATTATTAATTGTCATAAGTTTATGTAGCATATTGCATCAGACAAGCGTTTGCATAAACGTAGCGTTCACTCAGCACTACACCAAACACTGGAGACGATGCAGATATACCTGATCCCGATACATTATAGTGAGAAATTATGGAATGCAAATGAAATACAATTGAAAAATAGAGTAAATTAACAAACAAGTCTTCAAAATAATAGCTCTATTCAAAATTGCTCACAATTTCACTTATAAAATGTAATTAAATTGAATCAATGCTAAATGGTCCTGTCAACTTCTTGATGACGAGAAATGTCAGGAGCGAAAACAAGACAGGGCGTTCTAAGAATTGATAAAATGTTTATAAGAACTTAAGGCATAACTAGGCTAAAAAATATTTAAAATGTATAAGACTCGATTTACTTTGGATTGAATTCAATGACTGATGAGAATGTGTAAAAGAGACTTAGGTTAGTCATAATATATGTAATACATATAAATTATGTTTTTCAGAATGCTTGGAAGGTTTGAAAAAAAAATTAGGTTCAAATGATGATGTTGATAATGATTAAGCTGTAAATGAAAAGGAAAAGCCCTGAAAGTCATTGTTTACCAGCGCCCCGCTAGATGCCATGACCGCACACTCGGCCTGTCAATATCACGTCTACCTCACACGTGGTGGTGTATTAATAAACGCTGCGCAAGAGTGGCGCGTGCAATGATGTAACTGCGTAGCTGTACTGTTATGGATTTTGTGCTATACAGGGCTGCTTGCACTTGTTTTGCATTGGTGTTGATAATGTTGAACAAAATTGTAAGCTATACTTCATACATTGACCGTTCTAATTAAAACTGGGATTGCCTAAAAATTAGAAAAGATTGAGAAGAGATGAAACATTGTGTTTCTGTTCAATCTAAAATTTTGTGTCTAAAATTAGAACTATTCTTTTTTTATCGAATTATGTATTTTTCGAATGTGGGATATAATTCAAGTGTAGCTCTATCTTCAAAATTATACCAGTTGCAATAGCTACAAGGTGCTAACCCTAGTTGTTCACTCATATATTCTATGTCTTATATCTAATGTTGCGCTCTACGATAACAACATACTTTACCTACGTAGATAAGTTGACACTTTCATTTATATCTAATGAAATGAAAGTTATCGCTCGGGTGGTAAATGTCACGTCATTATACTACGCAGTTTTAGCGCAGACATTATGTCTATGTTTTTCTATTACTATATTGTGTTTAATTGATAAAATGCCGTTAATCGTTTGGTTGATTTCATCAGAATTTGCAGTATTAGTATTTTTTAATGTTATTAATGTGTTAAGAGAACTGCTTTTTTTTCAAACTCATATATTGTAATGGGCTTGCTATATTATTTGACAATAAGCACTTTGTAATTTTATATGCTTAGTGAAATAACTTAATTTTAAGTACCTAGTATAATTTTGACTTGTAAAAGTGCTAAAATTAGCCTATTTGCAATAAATCTTTTGACTTTGACTTTGACTTTTATTGTTGCGAATATTTTAGCATTATTGTTTTCTCAGAACCTATTCTACGGTATTGTTTTTTGCGTTTCAAATCATTTGTAGTAGTTTTATTTCTATTGGTCATTAAATTGGACTAAGCCAATTACTTTCACTAGCACTTGGAATATTCTGTGGCTAAAAACGACTAACGACAAAACCAAGACTCTTCGAAGCATAATAGCGCTTGTTTGTATACGATACGATATTACACAAGTTTAGAGAATTCCGATCGACGATCAGTTAATCTCTAATATTTGAATGCGTTTTAGGTTATTTTATTTTATTTTCATGATCTGTTTATGATATTTTGGCCATATTTTAGCGAGTTTCATTTTTAGTGATTGTAGCTTCATACTGACAAGTGTCAGTATAAGATTTGCATGCTGTGATAGTAAAAAACGTGTACGGAACAAATAATTTAAGTATACATCTTCAACAACCATGTTTTAATTACAAATTAACGATTTCGATTTGGTTAAGAATGACATTTACCTGCAATGGTTATTAGGTTTAGAGCACAAAATTGTACCTATGTCATAACTTTTTATACGATATAGTATCGATTTCTAGCTTTGCCAACCGCTTCCGCGATACAATCACAACTACCTTTATCAAATCACACAAAATCTTTCCTCGATCACACCATTCAGCGAACTTTGTCTCAATAAATTTCAGTTTTGGCACGAACCGAGTGCACGTAGTATCGACAGACTGGAATCGTGCTATTTCTCCTCGGCGTTCACCATTCTTTTACCAAGATAACTAGAAATTGGATCTGGAGAGAATAATGTAGAGTTTAAAGGATTTAACGGTATCGTCGTATCTTTTTGGGCATCTTTGCTGGCAACACAGCTAGCCATTTTCAAGCGTGAGGCATGGTTAGTCGTAGCTGGTTATTTTTAAGACGCATTTTGTGTACATTTATACCAATAAATAAAACCAAAAAAAGAAAAAGATACATTTGTTGGAGCTGTGGGCATTTGATTAATTCTGCTATGGACTTTTTAATTACCATCATTTAGTTATTAAATGATCGTACTAATTTTAAATAAGCTATCTAGAAGTTTCAAATTGTTTGTAAACACGGTGGAAAAAATACGCCTTAAAACCAAGCAAATTATCAAGACCAATTTATTGGTTATAACAAAACGGATTATTTTGACTAAGATACCGATTCATTATCTTTCTACTATGCCTACAAACCGGCACAGCTGTGTGTATCTTTAATCGTGTTTTTAAACATATTATTATTGTTCACCTATTTTTATGCCTCAGTAAATTTTGATTTCATTTCATTTCATCGTTATTAAATACAGTTACAAGTAGAATTATTATAAAAGGTGGAGGTTATCGATTTAGTCGTTGATATAGGTAGTTTGGCATAAAAGGCTAAGTGTTTGAGCTCTGTCATGTCTAAAATGTTAATCTTTTCAACAGTTAGGCCCAGCAACGTACAGTTGCTAGTCATAGTTTGTATAGGCATTATCCTCGATGCATTTACTTAAGTATTTAATTACTGAACCAGTTATTTAATGCAAATTTATTAAAAGTAAGTGTTAAAGTATTTGGGCCACTAGGTTACAACGAATATGTTAAAAAACTATTTGCATTAATGAACGGTGTTACTTAATGCTAATAGCTTTATTTGGTTTGAATTGGTAGTAACGAATAATAGGGGTCCAATAAATTTGTTTAATGGGCATAAGCCTCCTGTGTGGGAATGGATAAGAGTTATGGGGAACTGCTAATTTTATCGCTAATAAAGAATGTTTGCAAGAGGTTTTCATTGGAAGGTTATGGTTAAGTGAATCTTTGGCAATAAAAGACGCGTTCTTTCTAAAAACTGCAAAGATATTTTATATATATATATATGTATATATGTAAGTATACTCAAATAATAACTATTTTTACAATATTTCCCAATTCAATATGGCACCATTGGTTATGTACAGCTGCAATACCTTCCATAATAATATTATCAGATTTAAAGAAGAATAATGAATTAAGTAAATATAAGTGCAAAAACACACTTTTTTTTCTAAAATGTCGTATTGTATTCTCATATTATTTCAACATAAGCATGAAGATATTATGTGACCGTCGACACTGGATATTAGTCGCGACAAAATACGCCTTACATGGGGTTAGGCAGTGTACAGTTACCGAAACTATCGAGAAACACCTACGCAGTAAGATAAGACGTAAAAACAACTAACAACGAAACATAATACGCCACTTCACAAGTTTAGTGTTAGAAAGCAAGAAAATAACTATACATTCAATATTTTAGCATCCGATAGTCGGTGAATAAACTACAACATTATAAAGAACTGGTATATTAGTAATATTAGCAGTATATTGTTATGAAAATTATAAATTAGTATATATATTAGGTCTTTCTTATTATTATTATAAATTTCCGCAGAGCTGAATATGTATATCTTAGTAATGTGATATCTTACCAATATGATGATGATGGTAAAAATTCAACCTGTCCATAATGTCCATAAGCTGGACAAGAGGCCATTCTTCGTTCAAAGTAGTCATTGATTTAAACAAAACAATTCAAAAATAGCAATTATACATATTCGTCATTAACGCTGTAGCTAGGTACACTCAGTAAATACATACGAATAGAACGAACACTAGTAAACTATGTGATCTGACACGTGTAGGGTCTTCCAGGCCTTGCCTATCTATAAAACATAGATGGCAATTCTGACTGATGTATTGATTGCATTTATGGAAGATTTATCTTTTAGGTTATCTTATTTGGACAACAATTACTTGCAGATGAATTCATTAAGTGACGAAAACATGCTACACATTTAATGACTTGTCGAATTAAAAATATTATTAGTGTCAAAATAAACAAGTCATACGACAGAATCAGTGTGAGCTATAAGGAAATATGTTCGATAAAAATGATGAATAATAATTGTTATTTTATATGTTTATTGAGATCAAAATGTGGTTAAAACTTAAAAACCGCAAAATTACGAATAAGGAAAATCTATTGTTTATACTGATTTATTAAAATCCTACTTTTAACATGATATATATCAAATCATTATGGAACAAACCATCGTTTTAGAAGACATTCACAAATCAATGACTTCATGGTTTTACAATATACAAGTATAAACTTTAAGGTTAATCTAGCAGCAATGCAAGTAATCAATAATAAATAAAATGATGATGAACATTTGGATACAGCTAAGCGAACGTGACCACCATAATAACAAAATCATTAAATCAATCCATTCGTTACACTACATTAGCCACACTGAGGATCATGTAGCAAAAGCAAATTATAGCAGCTAGACCTCGAGAAGTACTAATGATAAATCTCGTTTATATGTGTTCATGATCTTATCGTTTCAGGTGCATTATTTATTTCTTTTTGTATTTTTTAATTTGGTCATTAGACTAAAAATGATATTAACAGTTTTTATACTACCCGTTTATACCGTATTTAGACACTGAACCGTTGCGTGCCTTTTTTAATGCTTAACTTAAATATTACTACAAGAGCTCGAGCATCAAAGTTTATAAAATAGTTTTATTCAGCTGATGATCATGATGATATTTCAAAAGCAGCTAATTTAGAGGACAGATTATCCATAATGCACCAACATATTCTTGAAACCGTAATAGCAACGTTATAGTTTCACCTCAAGAACGTGTTTCTACCCTTTTATTAATCTCCAGCTTAATAACTTCTTTGAAGCCGATGGGATATTGAACCCAGCAACTAAATGACACAGCGCATGGGAATAAAAAGTCACAACAGTAATTTTCCGTGTAACGTTTGGAATAATTTCGCAGCGACGCACTACCTATATATTTGTACTAACGGAGCTAAACTCGTAGATGTAGCATGGGAACCTGTAACTACCAAGCCGTACAACCACGCTCATGATCTTTATGACATTTAATATAAGGTTGAAATTGTTGATCAAAATTTAGAAGCAAATGAATTTGAAGTTATGCGTTATAATCTTGGACATAAGGTTCATTTTGTTACAGTCGTCATGTGTGTAGAAGATGGTAGTTAAGTACCAGCTAGGGATTTAATTACTAGTGTAAGTATAGGATAGCGGTTTTGCTCAGCTGTTCAGGACGTGTTATATAGGGTAGGTGAGTTTTTATGGTCATGATGTAAGAACTCAAAATTGTTTAACAGGGTGGGCAAAATAATGGAACCTCAAATGAATATTACCGAAAATAATAGGAATTAGTTTCGTTTCGTAAATTTGTGAAACATCTTACGATTTCATTTGGTAAGTTGCTTTGGAAGAAAGTTCCTGGTGCAAAATAGTGTCGATATAGACAAACCAACCAAAGGTTCTTATGATTTTTTAAGTACTCTGTAATTTTTACTTCAAAATTGACCTAAGGTTCCTTACGAACAAAGGGCCCCACTATGTTTCCCTATTATGATTATATGTATATGCAAAATTAAACGGAAATATAACGTATCTTGAATAGCGCAATGTTTAAAAAGGCGACATTTAAAATTACAAATTATTCAGTAGTTTTAATTTTTCTTAACTGAACATGAATGTTTCAGGTCGAGGAGCATTAATAACATTGTGTATGCGCTTGGCCTAACCTAGCTGTACATTTTGTCACGACCACAAGCAACATAGAAACGTAATTATAAATACATTACAGTGAGTGCTTTACTGTCGGCCGCGAGGAAACTGGAACATTATTCTTTTCCTCTAACGCGGATTACACTTACCACATTGTGTTACCCAAACCTCTACGAAAGAAACGAATAAAACATTTCAACACACTTTCTTACATATAGTTACTCAATTTTCATTTGTCAGTCTCTAAATAAACGAATCCCGTGAATGTAAAAAGGGAAACCTTATGTTTCAAAATTCAATATATCCTTATCTCACGAGCTACAAAAAGAATTCTCTAAGAGGGACCGAACGCCGGCGGACAAAAGGATAAAAGATGTGTAATAAAGAAATCATACCTACATACTAAAGAAATTTGCTTGATTTTGCTGAACCAACAACAACGGAGTCGTGTATGCAAAGACATCGATGCCAAAACTTTGGGGCAAAGTAATTACACTAATGACGGTAGGGAAGCGAGTTGATGACACGCCATCCTTAATAGCACTCTCTAAGTCTCCTGTTAATTTACATGATGAGCCAAGGGACAAAAGGAATTCCACTCACTCTAAAGATCAAAACGTTGCAAACATACAAATTAACGACCTTACTCAAAATTGAATTATGTCTTAAGGACAACTCTCATTTAACTTAAAATTAGTTTGATTCTCGAACCCGTAAACAGATGGTCGCGAGTCTTTTGTGTTTGACTGGAGTCCAAGTTTTTGCTGTTAGATCAAAGGTATTAAGTTTAGTGCGCTCTCGAAAAGGCCCCTTTTCTTTCATTTCCTTGGCATCAGAACTTTTCTTATTCCCCGAAGCTGGTGTTCGGGAAATGGAAGACATTACAGAGTCAATAGACGCCCTGTATAAACCAAACCGAACGGTAGAGTCAATAAGATCCTCGCTTTAGAGTCCTCGTTTAACCTAACTTCTGGCTTTAGATGTGATCCGAATCAGTAAGTGGCCAGCACTTAGTTCCACTTTACAAATTGTGCTTGTTAATCAGTGCTTATCAATCATGTAGGTATAAAAGAATTTGGGTTAAGTCCCGACAAAATGTGTCATACTTAGGACACATGATTAGAATAGTCATGGACTAAACACTTGATACGAAGTCAGATGTATTCCCAAAACAATTATCGCATGTCAGGTAATGACTCTGAGATTGGTTTCGGTGGATTCGCTCGGATCTGGAACTACCGTTTTTCATTTGGTATAGCCGAACATTATAAAGTCGTGATATATTTTTCACAAGCAATATATTTGAGAAAGTCTGACTTTTGCATAAAACGGCAACTCGACGTGACATAAAAAGAAGCTAAAAGGGGTCATTCGAAATGTCAAATGGCTGACGCCTGACATTCAGAAGGACGTCTTTATACCCTCGTGAGTTATGTGCGAATATTATTAACACTAAGTTCCAACATTGATTTTTCTGGCGTCACCGAGTTCAAGAAACTTTGCGAAGCATTTATTGATAAAGATACAAGACACTTGACTTGATATTCAAACAGAATCTGTCAAAAGTTGGAAACGGCGAGCACGGAAAAGGCAAGTCAGAAAATTCTTTGCGTCCGCGGGCGAAGTTGGTTGCATCAGCGGTTCCCAAAGGCGCTACTTGTCTTGTTCCCGGGAATTTCACTCGAACATTTTGACATGCATACTGTGCATTGCGGTGCATGTTGTAAAGCCATCGCCAGATGTTTCAAATCAATACATGTAATACTCGTCCAAAACGGACGCAGATGCGATTCGTCCGCGAACGCCCGCACCAATACTTTGTAGTTTTAAATTGAACTTTTTATTTACAACGAACAAAGTGGTCGCGTTTTCAACGTTGTAAATGCTGAATTTATTGCTCGCATGCGCTTAATAAAAACTACGTACGGGTCGTAATATAACCGGGGCGCTTTCAAGTGCCCGAATCACAGGATCGTTTTTAGTTCGTGAGCTATAATTAATAATAGCACTTTTACGACGCATTACCAAATAATCACTTAGTTAAACGCTTTCTATTATTACATGATTTCTAAAGCCCTAGCTCGGTTATTAAGAAAACTGCCGGATAGCGAACTGGCTAGCACCAGTAGTGACAAAAGAGAACTTTTTTTTTTCAAGCTCATATATTGTAATGGGCTTGCTATATAATATTTGACAATAAGCACTTTGTAATTCTATATGCTTAGTAAAATAACTTAATTTTAAGTACCTAATATAATTTTGACCTGTATAAGTGCTAAAAATAGCCTATTTGCAATAAATCTTTTGACTTTCGACTTTAATTTATATAGAGAATTATCAATAAAAATTTAAGGCATACGATCAACTCTACGAGATTCTTTTTTATAACACTATCAATAATATTACCAAACTAAAATTACCAAGAAACATGAGCTAACAGTAACACTATTAGTCACCGGGCCTCAGAGACTACGCGAATGCATCCGAACCACGTTGTTTGCAGCAAGCGCGCCAATCCCGCGGGAGTCGGCGCGCAAATATTGGCATTGTATTAGCCGGAACGACTGTAACGAGTCACTTCCCTACTTTTCTTTTTACAACTACACTTGCAACTACACTATTTTTCTGTATATCGCAAGCGAGCGTAGGATCGGTGTCCTGTTTTTTTGTTCAACATTCATCTTGTATAGTGTTTTATTTTTAGTATTTTAAAATCTATTAGTTGTTTTAAATTAACCTCATTTTTACTTTCTTCTTGACGAAAACTTTATAAGCGATTGTTTTAATTTATTTCTTCTATTTTTATTAAATATTATTTCCTCGTTATTATTACATTGGTGTTAGCATTTCAATAGGACATTGAAATCCTTGCTGTATTCTCAAATGTATTCTTCATCTAAAGAGGAGGCAATAAAAAAAGTTTCAATAGAAACAGTCGTGCCGTCGCCATATTTCGCTCAGCTTTCGCCATAAATCGCCAGAATTGAGGCTCATCTGCATATCTTGGGGATCGTCTGAATTTAGAGCCAGAACTGTAAGTTTCCACGACTGCTTTAAAGGTCCAATTACGCGTAAAACGCGAAGTCGAAATGAATTCTACAGCGTTTATAAAGTCGAAGTTGACTGTTTGATTACGACCCTTAGGTATCCCTTAGGAAATAAACTTTATGTTCTTGAAAACATAACTTCACCTCAAAACGTTACTTTTCGCCAGGTATAAATTAGCAATTAGATTGTTCAATGAGTGAATAAAAACATTTTTTTTTACTTCCGATGGAATTAAATGTTTCACGTCAGTAGCTTATTCATTGAAAATCTTAAAAAGGATCTAGATTAGATTATCTAACTTTTGAATAGACCTTTTTAGGGGTTATTATGTCTCTTAACTTTACAATAAAGCTTGTATTTTGAATATGATGAATATGAGTTTAAAAAAGAACTTTCGATATTCGAGTTTTTTGTTTACTGTATTAATCAACTAAATCTGTATATATCCCATATATCTGTGTGTATCCCATTAAAAATTAAAGCACGAACCAATGACAAACTTGTATAGACAACTTGAAAGAACAAGACAATATCTTAATGTGTTTCATCAAACCCATAAAATTAAAACGCGTGAAAACTACTTAACAAAAATAAAATGTACAGATATTCAAGTTATAAGTTGTAACAAGTTAACAAGAGCTCTTGTGCCATATTCGGCAAGACTTAAGCACAATCGAGCTGCTGGCATCAAATTGAAGTTCAAGGTTGTATTTATAAATACATGTTTCAGCTTCCTTGTGCCGGTTTTGCTATAAGTCTCATTTTACCTGTATCTTGCATAGTGACTTTTATTACATTGAATCGAGATGTATTTTTGCATGACCGAGATTTTATATTTGCAAAATTTTAAGAAACATACTTTATATTGGTCTTTACCTATGAAATTGCCGTTTTGTTTAAAAAAAGTTAAAGTATTTTTTTTTTCGAACTTATTTATTTCTTTTATTCAAAGTAATCACCCCTGCAATCAATGCATCTTTGCCAACGCTGTGGCAGTTTATGGATGCCCTTCTTGAAAAAATCAGCAGGACGGGAGACAACAAACTCTTCAAAGGCGTTTTGTACTGCCTCTCGGGAATTGAATTTTTTTCCCGCTAAAATTTGTCCAAATTTTGGAAAAAGTAATAGTCGGTAGGCGCAAGATCTGGTGAGTATGGCGGATGAGGGAGAGCTTCCAAACCCAACTCATGCAGCTTAGAGACGGTCTGTTGTGCAGTATGGGGTCGCGCGTTGTCGTGAAGTAGCAGTGGAGACGACCGATTGACCAAAGCTGGTTGCAGACGTGCGAGCTTCGCCATCATTGTGGTCAGTTCTTCAATGTACACATCTGCAGTAATGCTCTCGCCGTTTTGTAAAAAGCTATGATGAATCACACCAGCACTAGACCACCAAACTGTGACCATCACCTTTCTAGGGGTCATTTTTCGTTTTGCACATTGCTTTGGTACCGAACCAGGATCTAACCAACTTGCTGAGCGCTTTCGATTGTCAAAAAGAATCCATTTTTCGTCGCACGTAACAATTCGGTTCAAAATTCCTTCATTTCTGTGCCTATTAAGCAGCGCAAGGCAAGTCTCGACGCGTACGTTGCGCTGGCGATCGTTACGTTCGTGGGGCACCCATCTATCAAGCTTTTTTATCTTGCCAATCTGTCGCAAATGGACCAATATTGTTTTGATGCTAACATCAAAAGCTGCTGCCAGCTCAGCTGTAGATTGAGATTCATCAGCTTCCACAATCGCCTTTAATTCATCATTGTTGACCAAAGTTTCCGGACGACCACGAGGTTCATTTTTCAAGTCAAAATTCCCAGAACGGAACCGAGCAAACCAATAACGGGTTGTACGTTCGTTTGTACAGTTCTCTCCGTAAACGTCGTTGATGTTACGTGTCGTTTGTGCCGCGTTGGTGCCACGACGGAACTCATATTCCATAATTACACGAAATTTCAAAGTATCCATTATGAGGAAAAATGTTGAAATGTAATGAAAATACAACGCTAATCAATAAACAAAAGACTTATATTGTAAATAGAATGTCATATTTTTAAAACAAAATTCATTTGAATTTAGAATTCATAGCCAATCAAAACTTTTTTTTGTTTGAAAAAGTCTGTACTGCAATACGGCAATTTCATAGGTAAAGACCTATTATATATGAATTTAAACAGATACCAAAGTGTAGAATAAGGGTTTCTATACAGAGTTCTTACATCCTAAGCATTTATCTTAGGGGCCATCCATAAATTATGTCACATGAATTTCATGATTTTTTGACCCCCTCCTCCCCTCCAATGTGATGTCACATATTTTGCAATATTAGAAATTTACAAAATAAAATTTAATGCTGTAATACTTAGATATTAAATATTATATTTAAAAAAATATGATATCACAAAATTTGGGACTCCTCACCCCTTCTTGTCACACTTTGTCGACCCCCTCCCTCCCCCTTAGCGTGTGATGTAATTTATGGATGACCCCTTATCTATTTAGGCTATAATATGTTTGTGTACCTATCTCTTCACATCAGCTACGTTGATACAACTTACACAACACAATATCTATTCGAAAGCTCTAGTAACGGCAGCAGACACTGTGATACAACATAACAAAGCTTTGTACAGATACAAACAGTATAGTTCCGTCATATGTTAGAATTACGATAATGGTGATTCAAATCGAGACATTGCGGATACAGAACAATCTAAGAGCATTGAAGATAATAATTATTTATAATATACGTCTGATAGAACGGATGTTGACAAGCAACTTGCGTAGAGTGGAGTGATCATCGGTGACGTCAACTCTATAAATGTCAATGTGAGCCAAAGTGCATCGAACCAATCCCGAGTGCAATCAAGCCAGACCGGTTGGACTGGGCCTTAATATTGAATTAATGTAAGCGATTAAGAGGTGTAAAGAACAAGATATTTTAAAACTGATATTTTAGTATTATATATTATGTTGCAATTTCAGAAATTATAATGCTCTAAATAGTCGAAATAACAACTATATTAAAGCAAATAAAAACTAGATTTATTTGTATATTAATTATTATTGAATGTTAGGATACGAAATATAATAATAATATAATGCTAACATTTCTCAATATTCACAAAATCGTATTTCAATTGAATATTATCAAGAAAAACAAATATTATTAAATCAATTGTACTAAATACACTCAAGACCTCCATCGTCTATCTAAACGTATTGTTGAACCAATCGAAATGTCTACAAAAGTTCACGGTTACTACGCAATACTGAATCGTACCACAATTACATTAATTGACAGATGCACGGCAAAAAAAAGTGACACGGTTCAACTTCTAGCACAAATAAAAGAGACTTGAAAAGTTTCAAGAGACATCGAGACAAGAAGAGATTGTTATAAGTTGTTGCGAAGAAAAAAGACTCTTGCTTGCGGACTTTCAATGGAAGTAATTGGTTAAGAAAAAAATCTTGTAAAATTGATTTAAAAAGTGTAACAAAAGAAATTCTAGTAGTTTATTTGCGTATTGATGTACGATTTAAACAAATACTTAACTAGATTGATGTAAAAAATACTGTAATATGTATTTTTATCATTATCTAAGTAAGACTTAGGAGGTAGTACGACCAATCGTTATCTGTTTTATACTCAAGCTCGTAGTATTGAAGTTAAGTGGCATGTCCTCATTAATATGTTTCTAATGAGCCATTACTGTCCTTATTACTGCATTAGTGTTATCTTTAGTTGTTATAACATAATTAGGACGAGTAATACAATAACAGTTAGTAATAAAAAACGAGTGTGGTTTACACCACACGAATGAAGTAAAACTTCTTTAGTTTAGCTCCATCTATCGGCCGGTATAACTTTATTTTTAATTTGTTTAATGTCACCATCTTGACAATTGTAAATTGCCATTTTACCAGACATGCCAATGTAATTATGTAAATTTTTAACTTTGTTATGTTGACAATGGAGATCTACGTGAACTTCAACTTCCGTTCGCCTCGCATTCACCAGATTACTCCCAAATTCAACGTGCGTGAAGAAGTTTTACTTCAAAAATCAACTTTGTGTGTCGGTATCTAAAACATGTTCGAATTTCGGTTTGTCAAATTTCATCGCCATGTATGTATTTGTGTAGTTGAAAAAAATTACCATACTCAAAAAAGTTTGTTTGTTCTGAAATAACATCTCTATCGACAGTAAAAATATTGCAAGCCGTGTATACCTATTCTTAAAACTATAGGAACAATACCTAAGAATAAAAATGATTTTCAAATTTTTAAGACGTGTCCTCTCCTTATCCACTTTCCGTCAGCTGCCTTTTGTAGGTCGGACTACACTTAAAACTTACAGATTTGGGTTTCTTCGCGCTTATCTTCATCCTGTGAGTTTTATGGTGCAAGGGAAATGATAAGATTAGATCTTACTTACTCAACCATGCCTTCTAAGGGCTTTCATACCTTAGTCCAGACCATTTAAGACATTTTCTTAGATAAGCTTTGCTGTTTCTGAAATGTAACGTTAGTTTTATCTATCAAAGAAATTTTGTAGGACTTGGATTCTAGATCGAGAGTGTAATCAGTTATTTATTCAAGAAAAGTTTATCAAACAGATTTTAAAAACCTGGTATTTTGTAGTTTAGTAATAATAATAACGCCCAAGGATCATGTACATAGATTCTGGACCCTAACTAGTAAACCCTGTAGAGGATCCAGGAAATACGAGAACCATGGTCCCACAACACCCGGACACAGACAAACAACAAAAGAAAGCTTTTTTCCTGTGCACAAATACTCCAATAATCCGGGTTATGAGCTGACCAGCTCAACCACCACACCACAGGAGCTGTGAAAGTGATTTTTCTTAGTATTATTTAGTAGTCTCGTAGTAAATAGAAAAAAGCGTGTAATTAATTCATTTTTGTACAGATCAAAGAAAATAAGAGCACTGTGAATTACCACTTTATATATAAAACTATGCTTCAAAGTCCCCTAAGGACTTTTAACTTAGTTCGTGTTTTCGAATCGAAGTGAAAAAGTCGGGTCGAATGTTTTTCTAAAAAGCAATTTAATCCAATGTTTGCCGATGTAATACTATGTTTGTTTTGTTTAGGATTCGATTCAATTAGGAATCCGATTAGTGTTACATTTGACGCTTGAGTTCAACGATTTTGTTACACGTTTTCTTTTTTTAACTTTTCCTATCTAGTCATATATACATACATAACATACAATTATATAAATACCCTAGTTTAGATTTATATGAAATTGTATAAATATTTAATTAGCTTTATTCTCATTATGTCTTGATGCAGGCATTAAATAAAGTCGTTTAAAGTAACATATAACTCACATCCCTTATCTCACATTTCACTTAATCGAAATGAAATGTTCCAGCGCAAAAAGGAATTCCGGTAGAGCTCCGTTACAGGGGATAACACTTCAATTGACTGATTAATTTAACCGGCATTCGAAGGATTTACAATAACGTACGGGCAATATATATTTTACACTTAACGCCATTGAAATAAAGCCTAATATTTTCAGAATAATAATTAAGATGTTTTGCAGCCATAATATTGGCAATTATATCTTGGAATACCTACGAGAAAAATGAGAGCCTGGAATTTTGGAGCAGCACTGCTAATCAGGCTTGGTGGTCCCAAAATTTGTATTAAAAATATCGTTTATAAAGAATTAATAGTTAATTGTTTATAGACGAACCATTGGACCACTGTCTCACCTGATGGTAAGTGACGATGCAGTCTACGATGATGCATGCTTGCCTAGAAGATACCTGTTCATAGTCTCAAGGGTAAGGTAATTCAAAATGTTTTTTTAATTGTTCGATAAATGGGGATGGGGCTTGCGGTTAGATAAATGTAATGAATCGGATATATTTATTTGTATATGTATGGTATGTATTGAATCAATAGATGCTAAACACAAAACTTCAACGCTATCACAACTTTATTTCACATGCATCAATGACATGCATAGATCCTGGACCCTAACGAGGATTCCCTGTGTCTAGGAACGAGGACCATGGTCCCACAACACCCAGACTCAGAACAAGTATTTACGCTTTTTTTCTGTGCGCATATACTTGTCCTGCCACGGGAATCGAACCCGCCGCCTCTGGGTTATGAGCCGACCTGCTAACAACCACACCACAGAGGCTGTCTATTATAGTAGCCCATATTTTTCCACTGTTGCGCAATGGGGAGGCCCATACAAAGAATATAATTTTACTAAATAATGACTCCAAGTTTCTTCAAATAACATAAGTCAATTAAATCACGAATTTGAAAGAGAAGAACGATTTTGTTGAGTGCAAAAAGGAAGTTCGTAGAACTCAATTAAAAGTAAAACTTTTTTGCCCACGGCTAATTGTGTAAGGAACCTGTCCACAAGAGTTAATCGGTAACAAGATTACCAAGTGAATATCGGAGTGAGTTCGAACAAGAAAAGTTAGAAGGCGAAGCAAAGGCAAGGCCGGCTGAATCACACGCCACGATCGGGTTCGAGACGCTTCCTGTACTGGGCTCACGATTTGGTTTTTGCGGGCGGCATAGACTAAAATACTGTTGGTGCAGATGCATTAAATAACAGAATGCCTATTTAAGGTTCTACCATTTTATCTTGCAATTACTTATATTTAAAATAAATATACGTTACTTCGGAAATTATCAAATTTAGATTGAAATTTCTCCTGTTGCATTGCATTCAAAGTTGTGAGATCGACTAGCTGGTACATTGTACTCAAGCAAAGTTACATGATCGCTATGATGATTAATTCAGTACCTACTCATTTTGATATTTTTTTTGCAAAAGTACCTACTATATTAAATATATGTACCTACATAGAATTTAGTCTAATCTAATTCTTAATTTTTTTAAATAAACTGTAAGAGACTCGACACAGGTCATCCTGTTGTGGGATCTTGGTAGCAATCCACATATTATGTTATTTTGTGAAAATCTTTCATTATACGTTTTTCTGTTTGTTATACTCTTTTACTGTTCAAATTTTTTTTTTATTAATATCCTTGATAGCAAAGCAGAGAAATATGGTAAAAAAAAATTATTTTGCTAAAGTTTTTTCGAATTATTACTAGTTCACCGTAAGTTTTTGTAAAATAATTACGCATTTTCTCATCCTAAGTACAAGAACAGTACATTTTCCAGATCAGATAAATAGCAAATGTTTAAACGAACTCTGTAATCCCTTAGCTTATCTTCTATTCATGTTGCTATCAGAGAAGTTGCCTCTTAGAGGATTAACACCACAATGTAGGCATTGTGCGCGCCGTCTTTGTCCCATCTGGGCATTCTATTCCATGGCAGCAGTAAAAGCCGTGTGTAAGCCGGTTCTAAGACTGGTTTCAATTGAACGAAATAAAAGTATATCTTTTTTTTAATATACCAAAGGTCACTGCCGATAATGCAAGCTGGTGATTCGAGTTTAGAAACATGTGATACGGCTTCTAAAATTATAGGTGTTACTTAAAGTGTACTTAATGTTGTACGTGGAAATTGGTTTACAAAATAGTATCTACTAATGATAGATCGACTTTAATGAGAGAGTGAGGAGATTGAAGAAATAAGTAGACAGCAGTTGAGAACATACGAGATACGAGATTGTATAAATAATATACTCGGACACAAATGTTCCTTGATGGCTATATTGATAATAATTGACTGGCTCGATAGCTCAGTTGGTAGTAACCCTGCCTTCTGAACTGTGGGTTGTGGGTTCGATTCCCACCCAGGACAAACATTTGTGTGATGAACATAGAACATAATATGTTTTTTCTGTGTCTGGGTGTTATATTGGGTGTTATATGTATGTATTTACAAACAAAAAGTATCAGTTATCTGGTTCCCATAATACAAGCTTTGCATAGTTTGGGTCTAGATGGCGTTGTGTGAGGTGTCCACATATATCATTTATTTATTTATTTTTATGGAGGTTACAATAACATTGTATTTGAAAATTGTAATTGTTAGAATAAAAAATCATCAACTTTAGCAAAGTTAGTAATTAATCAAAGTACCCGATCTTCATAAATTGTGAGCCTAAAGTTTAGGGTTTGATTGATTATTTTAGACTCGGTCTGGTTTTGATCTGAACCCTAATTAGAACCCGACTTTAGGGCTTTGAAGGCGCCAGGCATTCATTACTAAAGTCAAACTTTGCTTTATGTTGTTGTAAATTAACAATAACTCTAATTTTACGGGATAAAAAGTGCCTTATATTGAAGTCGGTAGTGTCAGCCAGCTCTGTGCACAATTTCAGCCAAAACGGTTCATCGGTTTTGGCATTAAAGTGAAACAAACAAAAACACAAACAGACAACATTTCACTTTTATATATTAGTAAGCATCGTGATTATTTAAAACAAAAAATAATAATGGAAGATTATAAATTAAAACCGTTGGAATAAAATGGAAAAGAAAATGACTAATTACCTAGCCATAAAAGTGAGTTTATGTATGAAAACTGACGTATAACCAAAAATCAGAGGCTAAAGTACCAAGCGCTGCCAAAAGAGAAATTCCTCTTTCGAAAGCATCAAGGATCGAGTGTCGTCCTTTTTAAAGACCAGTCATAAACTTTATCGTTTTTAGCGCTCCGTACGAGAAATGAGAAAACGCCCGGCGTCCTGATACCTATCTATTCATTCTAGCTGAAATCGAAAGCTACCTTTTTATGGCGTTATAGTAAAAAGCTGCAAGTAGTTCAATTTTATTTTCTCAGTATTGAAAAATTACATCAAGTCAAAAATGTGAAAGGATAATGTTCTTACTCACTGCCAGTGTATCGGTATTACATATATGATTCAAATAGAGCAAAGCAATCCATACAAAAATAAATAAAGCAATAAAACTGTCGATAAAGAATATAAATGTCTCGAAAATAGAATAATACTTGGCTAAGAATAAGCTGATTTGTAAACCTACAAATCTTCGACCGGAAATAAGAATCGTTGAAGAAATCATAACTATCAGTAAGATTTTGTAGTAAACCAATAATTTGCTTTAACAGACGCGATATATGATCCACGTTAACTATAAAATAAAATATATGATACAATTGTCAGAAAACTGCTCATGATTTTTTATCACTACAATTTATTCTAAAGATATATCATTATAAGAGAGATTACAGTGTACTAATTTGACTATCATTGTTATTATATAAACCTAGATACGAAAGGTTCAACAAAGAAAGTTACACCACACACCATAGCCCCAAAAGAATCGGGCAACAAAAGTAAGTAAACGGCGATAATGAGTGATTCCCCACACTCCTGCATCGGTATCTAATCAAACTTGTACAATGGAGTTTCTACCAAATACCTAATCAGGGGAGCTAATCTCAGAAAAGTTTGGGAATCCAATCAGCATACATAAATCTCTGTTAGAAGATAAAGATCCTAAATAAATTACTTCGAAGTTTTAGAATAAATAAGCAAACCCGAGCTTAACGTGTTGAATTATCTGAGATTCATGTCTTTTATACCTACTTATAATGTACATTTACACTGAGTAGCAAAATAAAACCTTATCAAAAAATCAAGTGATAAAAATGACGTCATCAAATTTAAAACCTGATAGTATAAAATTACCAAAATGTATCTTGATAAGATAAAATGAAGTATTGAAGTCACGACTGGATAAAATCGTCAATATTATGCACTAATTCGTGATAAGCACGAATGCACAATGCTAAATGCAAGAATAGCAATAAATTGGTAAAAAGTTGGTGTCAATGACATTGTAGATAAACGGAAGACGGCTAAAGACAAGATCATCAATATAACTTGAGTAGATTTAAATAAAGTATGGTTCTTTATTTCACTTATGTTTTTATCTGTTTGTCTTAGGCAGAGCAACAGCGTTTCCTTTGAAGAATGATAATTTAATGTATCGCCTAATTCATAGAAAGATCTATTTAACTTTTTCCAAAAGGTATTGAAAATATTGTTTCATCCTTCAAACATTGATATTCACAAAATTCGAGTTTTGTATTCTGTTGAAATATCTACCGATGCTTTTTCAATGCGCAAAAAGTCAGCCGTGCACCGAAGAAAAAATAAAAAGTGATGAACAAAACCTTATGCGGAAAATTCAACTGAAAGATATATGGTGTATTTTTGTTGTTTGCACATGGCAAGTTGTTCGTAGCGATTTCAACTCACGTCACCGCGTGGTCTGAATTTATAGCTATTTGCAGTTTCAGACTTTCTGTTTTCACATGTCATGGTTTTGCAAGTTCCTTGTTTTTGAGACTAATACTTTATCATAAGCTGTCTGATTTGGTGAGTTTATTATAACCTACCTTTGACGACAGAATCTGATGGATAATTGCAATTCTTGGTATATATTGGTAAATAAAGTAGTCAGTTGTAATAATATCTTGAACTATAGAATCTCTAGTAATAGGTCAAAGGTAGTATAGAAAATATGACTTATGTGTGTATACTAAATAATTAAAAAAAAAATAGGGATACATTCTTATCACAAATACGAGAGGGATTAGCTAAGGAGCCCTTTTAAAAACTTCAGTTGTGCTAACATTAGGATTGTCTCACAAGCGTCTAGACTTCGTTTTGTACTCTAGACTATTGATGGTTGGCAGGTGCAAGAAGTAGTATTAGTATTAGTAGAAGCTTATTTTTATAGAAATTAATTCGAGATTCCCAATTCGTGAAATAATCAACTCTCAACTCTTTTTTACCAATCACACTAACATTATAAAGGCGAAAGTTTGTATGTGTTTGTGTGTATGTTTGTTACTCCTTCGCGCTCGATGGATATGGATGAAATTTGGTACCAAGATAGCTTATACACTGGATTAACATATAGGCTACATTTTATCCCGGAAAAGTGAAATTTTCCCGTGGAATGAGTAAATCATTAAAATTCTTTTGATTCGCGGATAAAACCGCGGGGCGCAGCTAGTAAGCAATAAACAAGTGTTAAACTACAGAAATTTACTTATGAAAGCATAAAATAACTAAAGTATCTAAAATAGGTTTAAAAAACTATCAGTAAATATTTTTCCAGTAACGGCAACTGTACCATCCAGTGTGAAAACAATCTCAACTTTTTCTAGAACAACTGTGACTCCACTAACTCTGGCTGTAAATATACGCGGTAGGCAATGTTTGTCTGTACACAACAGTAATTTTCTTGGGCAACACTCGCCGTTCTCTATAATGGTGCTATTAAAACACCACCCACAAGTGTAGGTAGAGCAAATTGCCTTTGCCGACGTGAGTCCGTATTTTACAATCAAAACGTTGATTTGTTCAGACCTGCCAACGGTGCATTAGGGTACATAAATTTGCTTACTTAAACGATAAACTTATGCGAGGAAAGCGAACGCGATTGTTTAAAGGTAACCAGCGGTCTTAAATGTTAATTTATTGCTACGAAATTGTTTTGTAACATACTGGCTGAGGAATATCAATTCAGACTTATTATCCCGAAATCCAAGGAATCCGACGTTTCGTGAGCAGCCACGGTAAGAGCGAACATTATAGTAGACAAGCACGAATGAAAAGCTCACAGTTTTCTAGGAAACGTTTGTGAAGTATTTAAAAATATTCCGAGGCTTTCAAGCACATTCACAATTATTGTACCGAAGCGAAGGCACGAGTAACCTTGGACGAAAAGAACAGTTGCCTGTATCTAAGCGGCTATATGTTTAGAGCTCGGCAAAAAATCCAGCAAAAAATAAGCGGAGCCAAGTCTACAATTCGCTCAACGCTCAGATTATAACGATCCGAAACACCGCCCTTGGTTTCAAAAGGTTTTAAACCAAATTTTAAAACGTTCCGTTTTAGCCAAGCCCGCTGCTCGGAGACTATTTTAGATAAATTGTAGTGATGGGATCAGAATCATAATTGCAGAATCTATTGTATCAATAACTACTTATGTTGCTAATGAAACCATTCTAATCGTTTCCTTATCTTACAATCATAAATTTTACAGCAAACCTGTCAAGGATAATGCAAAGGAAAACATTCGTTTCCTAGCTCTTTGTAAATGATCATGATGATGCGTTTTCCTGCAAGTTTAAAAACTGTGCGAATGACCGAACATTATTATTTCCTAGTAGCAAGTCCACACTAACGAGACATCCTAAGTGCATACGAGAAAGGCCACGCACACAAGCAAGATGGATGACTAAAAATACGTTATTACGAGTTGACATTGAAATGTTAATGCACTCTGAAGTTCTTGGGCACGTTTCATGGATATTTTGCTCGAAAGGTGGCAGTAAAATCATAACTCTTTTTATTTTATCGATTGTTTTGACTGCTATAGCCTCGATTTTGTGTCGAATCGCGTGAGGGAGTGCGTATAAAGTGATAATGCGAAAAAAATTGTATCGGGTGTCATTGCTCTCGAAATGATTTGCGTAGAGCGTCAGACGTGACCGCGTCATCGTTCGGTCTATGCAATTTATCTGTGAAGATTCGCCAGTAAATTTTATTCTATATTGTTCGCTTCCAAATTTTACGGTACGTTAACTAGTTAAGTGCTGATACTTCTTGTTTTACGATCGCTTAGTTTATTGCCTTGCAATTTATTTTTCGATACAGTTTTCTTTATTAATCTCGATTCGATTCCCGGAGTAGCGATTTACTAGACTGGTGTACGTGATCTAATGCATTCAACCAGTTTTGAATTTTATTGTGCAATATTATCTATGCTAAATTTCAGTTTGTGTTGATCGACTAATTGATCCGTCATATAAGGTTCGAAACATGCTCAGACTTGTATGGTATATAGTTGTTGACATTGTTGGGAGGTACCTCTTTAGATTATTATTGCCTGGTAGGTACTCTTTTCTTATTTTTATGATATGATAGCAGATTGTATTTAATTATATGTTTACGTACAAGAAACTTGTTATATTTTAGCGTATACAACAGTATGAAGACCTAATTGCATTGCTTGCCAAAAAACTGCATTGCAATTAAAAATTTTCAACAACATGTCTATTCACTTCTAAAACGTTGTTATCTTCGGAAACAGTTAAGTTGTGTAGTTTTCGGTTGCATGTTAGTGCATCATTACTTCTCGTTAGTTACTGGTTTAGTAAGAGAATTCAATTCTCGGTAACGACCGCGTTGGTCAATTGATGCTTACTTTGATTACCGCGTACCTCACCGGACTACATGATACACTACGTAATTGTAGTATCAGGCAACTAAGATTTTATTTGAAAACTTGATTTAGTTGTAATTTACTATGAACACATTTACATTAAAAAAAAAATCTTATTTTGTTTTTATGCATTATCATTAACCTATTTAATTATCAGTGGGTACTCATACATGAAGCATGTGAGAGTAGACTATTAAAATTTATACATCTACATAGCAACAATTAAAGATTAACATAACTTTAACTATTTTTTGGTATAAATTTCACTTTAATTTATCTATAAGCTTGAAAATAGTAATAGTGTTTATTTAAGACTATGATGCAATAGCTTTTCCATTTTTATAAATTTAAGGTGGTTTACTAGATTGGATTAATTTGCAATTTGTCTCGAATAATTGCGTCCAATTCATATACTTATTGTTATCACTTCCTATCTAAAAATGCTGTGATGCCTATTTAGTTTGAGGAAGGTTTTCAAAGTGCGTTATCGGAAACGTCACAGAAAAACATGTTTACAAAATAAAATAACTCCGTTTTAGCCATGTGTTGACCGTTTTACAGGCGATAAAGTTATACTGCGCACTTTTTATTTTTATGTTACCTATTTGGGATTTTTTCTCTCGTTTTTTTCTACATTTAAATTTGTTTTCATAGGTATATTTTCTGCGTTAGATACTTATCTTAACCGGTTTTCTTAAATGTATAATTACGTTTTTAGATCTTGTCTTTTTTATTTTATTTTGTATAATATTATTTTATGTTAGGTAGGTATTAAAGGTATTTAAGTTTTAATGCTTTGGAAAATCTGTCATCATTTGCAGGTGACAATAAACACGGATAACGGATTGTCTAATTTTTAGATGACTAGATTTTTTTTTTTAAATAATTTTAATATCTACGTACTATTTTTATTATTTAAAATTAATTTGTTAGCGGCTTGCAAATTTTAATCTCAAGTAAGATTTAATTTATTTTGTTTGCGTATTAAAACCAATATTTTTTTATTGAATTGTTTCTTTTTAAGATAAAATATTGAATATTTAATTTTTGTAAATGAAAATCCTAGGCTACTTATTTTTTTAATTTTCTACAATAGACTTACCTGAGTGGCATCCGTGTAGGGAGTAGACGAATTCTTGTCGACGAGTTGCGACCCAAACACCACTCCACTCGACGTCGGCGTCATGGACCTTACATCCGAAACTTGCTGAGGCACCATTTTGTTTATCCAAAAAAAATAGCACAGAAAAAACACAGTTCACGTATTGCACTTAAAAATACACTAAAAATAATTTGTTCAAGTTTTTAAAAGTTTTAAAAGTTTTTTAAAGCAGTCCGAACGGCGCGACTAGCAACCTCTGTTTGCTTCCGTACCGTGGCCTCTCGGCGGACGAAGCTCCTGAGACTTCCCAGTATCTGGAAACTATCCTCAGAGCTTTCTCTTCTAGAACGGATCTGCTACTATCTTCTTCATTAACGAACAGTCCAAAAGTCATAATTTTAGCGGGGTCCCGTCCGCAGTTCAGTTAGCACTGCGGGGCGATCGTGGCATAATCAATCGGGAGATTTGTTTTGCTCTGTGGCTCTGGCGGCTACGTGCGCACTCCGCGGTGACAGCGAACGTACTGGCGTCTGCCGAGCGGCAGCCGTGCTGTCAATATACCCGCGCGCTCAGCTGTTCCCCCCGCTCGCGCCCCGCGGCCCCGCTGTACATTTGCACTTGGGGAACGAATGCGAGCGCACGCAGCCTTTACTCTGATTGCATGCGCAGCGCCCTTAACTAGTTGCGTCCCGTGATTTTAGAACAAACTTCTCTTAGTTTATATTTTAGTTCTTTAATAGCCATGCCTATTATCTATTCTGTTGCCATGCACGCTGAGGTATAATTAGAGCTTCGACTAGTTGCATTCATTGCAATGCAGTTTTTCTCAGTTACTACACCTAGAAGGGAGAAGAAACACTTAAGTAGTTATTATCTTCGATTACTATTATATTCATATATCGCATTATTTTTTTGTACCTAGGTATGTCACAGCCATAGACTTAGCATCATGTAAATATACTTTTACAGTCTTTTTTATTATATTCTACCTAAAATTTTTGGTAGGTAAGTAAAGTAAAGTAGTGTGTAGCTCGTATGATAAATGATATATGTAAATATACATAACAAGTATAGGTATTATGTGTATCTACGTATCATATTCTAAATAGGTATCGTTACAAAACAATTAGTATCTAATATTGTATCTGACGTACTTTCGGCCTTTATTTGTTTAGTAATATACACTTGAATGACTAGAGATGATCCGTGGGTTCATATGCACTCTAATTTCGGGAATTATATAATTTTCCACGATAAAGGCTGCTGCTATGTTGGTACTCGGTACGTGCCTACCAATATATCTCAAATGGATTAGGTATGTTCGTTAATTTTGTTTATCTGAATCTATTCAAATATTTTAACATGATAGCCACATAAACATAGTTTTTTGGCGGGAAAACGAAAAAGTTGGCGTCATCGTATTGTATTATTTTCCAAAACTTGTGTTATTTTCAGCGTTAGTGCATAAAATTGGTGGCATTTTATTCGTTAAGTGCTGGATTACAGGCATGAGTGTGGGAAAGTGGTATAATGATGGTGAAACGTTTCTTTTCGTGTTGTTGCCAAAACTGAATAGAAGCTTCTGGTAAAGTTGCCACCACTTTACTAGGAGTATGACATGACTTGACTTGACTTGACTAGACTAGACTATGACTTGACTTGATGACTTGGACTGTGACTTGACTTGACACAATACCTATATATTAATTAACTTGAGAAATTATAATTTACTTGACACTGGCTAAATACACAAAAGTGTGGAGCCAAACGAAAAAATAAACAAACATATATTTTTTTTTTATTCTGCTTTACCACAGACTCCTGGGTCCGTGCTCTTTTTTAATATACTACTTACATATTTGTTAAACAAACACATTACATGTTACTTATACATAAAATAAAAAATTTCGTGTCACAGTGTTTGTTACCATACTCATCCGAAACGGCTGAAACT
Source organism: Ennomos fuscantarius (assembly GCA_905220475.3). Classification (NCBI taxonomy): domain Eukaryota; kingdom Metazoa; phylum Arthropoda; class Insecta; order Lepidoptera; family Geometridae; genus Ennomos; species Ennomos fuscantarius. The sequence continues at coordinate 13,849,759 of HG992040.1, forward strand.
ATTTTGATGAAATTTTATATTCACACTTGATAGGTACGTCTGAGAATAGGTTGTTATCTATTTTTCATCCCCCTAAGTGGCAAGGGTGGCCCACTCCAAAAATTTTATTTTATTTTTCGGGCAGATTTTTATAGTTTTTTTTTTTTACTTCAAACTTGTCTAGCATTTGACCACGCTCTCACCTGATGGGAAGTGACGATGCGATCGAAGGTGTAGCATGCTAGCCAAGTATATTTGAAAGATATAGCATTAAAAATACATATAACCATAAATTTTCTACCTTCTTCCATCATCCTCTATTTTTTAATTTATTTGGCAAAACAAGGTTAGTCGGGTCAGCTACTATTCATATAATTCAATTTATCAAATTAATCTTACACTATATACAGTAAATGCACGATTAACTATATTTATAATCTATCCTACTAATTCTTCTCATTGACAAGATGTGTGTCTTGCGGGTGACGACGTAACTTTCCATAGGGTCCACTCTTCCCGGGCCGTAGTCTTCTCGACCCTCTTATCCCGGCAACGGCCCAAGCCGAGACTCGCACCCCAGGGGTGCCCTTGAGCTAGTTGCCTCCTGCTTTTGACGGCTGGGGGCCTTAAGCGCCTGCCCTCCCCAGCGACGCTGTAAAGGTCGGAAGAGACCAACCGCATTAGCCCGTTAAGAAATAATGCGTGTGACGTCTGTATAAGTGAAAAAATAATACAAATTATAATAATCGAGCGATTATTAATAAGATGTGATATAATTTAAATGCTCAACTTTCTGTTTTTTTTCTTTTGTATGTAAGAAACTTCTCCTGAAGATAAGCTACGGTGACCACTTCCCATCAGGTGGGCCGTATGCTTGTTTGCTCCCTTTAACATAAAATAATAATAATAATAATAAATAAATAAAACAAAAAAACAGAATTAGAGAAAATGTTCCTTCCGTTCACGCGTGATGCGATGATCATAGTAAATAGAGATTTTTTTTATATACTTAGATTAGAATTACTCATGTCCCTAATATAATTTTGACTTGTGAAAGTACTCAAAATAGCCTATTTACAACAAAAGCCTTTGACTTTGATGAAACAAAACATTACATAAATTAAGTGTTATTCTAGCGTGAAAACATCATCAATATTTATGAATCGTAAACATTGCCAGATGCATTACAACTCAGTACTTACTACTAATAGGTAGAAATACATGCTTTATATACACCCACAGTATTTCTATATTAAGCTGGTGTTAGTTATAGAAGGAAATACCGCATTGTTGTAAATATGCCTAGAAAGGAAACATTCTGGTATTGACAATATAGTCACCAAATCTGGTCACTAGAATTAATTTACGCCGTATTTGTAATTAATTAACTTTATGTTCTAACGCCTTGTTTCCGCCTTTCAAAACTGAGCTATCTTATTAACGATTTAATAAATTTTAGTAATTGATTGGAATCATTGAGGTTGAATTTTTTTTTTTATGTTAAGGAATGAGTCGTTTGCCAGATTTTAAGCGACACGGCTCCCCTACACTTATAGTTCCGAGTGACACTGCGGCTTGGAGTGTCACTCAGGACTCTAAAGTATAGAGGTTCGCGTGACATTGCACTGCGCACGTTATCCTGACACATCAACAGTCTAGTAGTAAGATTACTAAACTGTGAGATTAGGTCATAAAGTCTCATTTGCCCATGTAATTTCACTAGCTACAGTGTATAGGTATACTAACGAGCAAGACTTCACATAAAGGAATAAGGAGGCGTGTTTTATCCGCTACTTGTCCTGTTAATAGGCTTATTTCAGCCTTCTAGAGTGTTTTTAAAGCAATTATTTGAACAATTTGAGTTCAATTTTTTAGTTTAGTTCGTTTTCCTTCTCGCGCGCTTCTAAAGGTCTGTAATTATTTTGACTCCTTTCATGGGGTCTACCTATTAGAGTTTCACAGGTTTTTTTTATGCCGGACTGTCAGATTATTGATATGGAAAAAGTTGAGTATAAATTAACGCTTATATCACATCACGTAAAATGTCGGTTGTTTAAGTATAGAAATATGTGAATCAATGGGATATTTTGCGACATTGTACTTTATTTGTTCTAAGTTTCTGATGTTTCGGCGTTGTTCCAAACACCTTTAAACATGTGTCGAACTGTTAGTTTAGCAGCTCTAGTAGTTTTGACAATAAGCATCTTGTAATTTTATTTGCTTAGTGAAATAACTTAATTTTAAGTACCTAATATAATTTTGACTTGTAAAAGTGCTAAAATTAGCCTATTTGCAATAAATCTATTGACTTTGACTTTGACCAGATTAAAATGTTATAATATAACGTAGAAATCATTTAAAAGTGCTTTAAATTCATTCATTATAATAAACATTCCTAAAACATGAAAGTATATTGATTAAAAGCAGTGATAGTGGTGGGATATATAGATTTAATTGAGGATTGTACTTGAGGGTGGTTCGAAAATAAATCAGTGTTTCACCGGATTCCAAAGCTTTTATTGACAACCCAATAAACTAACGTAATATCCTAATATATCCTATAGTAAGTCACCAGACAATTATAGCACGCTGTATGTAACATGGTGACCAACGAAATGCTTTTGCCGGATCCATGAGTTTGCCGACAAGTTTATGCCGAGAAGTTAATGATATCCCTAACAAAAGCAGTATGTGGTAAGAATGCCGATTGCCATCTGCTGTTGGTTGCCGTTTGCCCGCATCCTTTGATAACTTATACTTTTAAAAGTCTATATTGTGCATTGTGCCTATATGCATTATGCAATGCATATGCTATAAAAAAAATCCGCGTCTGCAATAAAGTCTATTAAAATACAACTTAACTAAGCAACGCTTTCCTTCGGGTTCTCGTATACGTTTGTGAAATTCGTGTCATTTGGCACAGCAAATACTGAACGATCATTGGTTGCCTGATGGACGACCACAGATTAAGTATTGTCAGTGTATTGAACGCGTTGCCTACTGGTAGTAGTTTATTAGATTAAATTTTCTTTTTATGTTATGGAGCTTATAGTTTGACAGTCTCTGTGCGGTAGTTGAGTAGGTCGGCTCATAACCCGGAGGAGGTAGGTTCGATCCCCGCGGCAGGACATGTATCTGTGAACAGAAAAAAGTGCAAATACTTGTTCTGTGTCTGGGTGTTGTAGTTTTTGGGTCCCTTAACACAGGGAATCCAAGTTAGGGTCCAGGATCTATGTAAGTGATCGTCGGGCGTTATTTATTTATAATTTATTTATTTATAGTTTTACTTTTTTAGAAGTTAAGTTTTAGCATAACAACTATTTTCTTAAACTGATTGCTCCTACTGCAAAATACTATCCATTTGGGACCATGGTCCTCGTAGTTCCTGGGTCCCTAGACACAGGGAATCCTAGTTAGGGTCCAGGATCTATGTATGTGATCGTTGGGCGTTATTATTATTATTATTATTTTCAGTGTTAGTGCATAAAATTGGTGGCATTCTATTCGTTAAGTGCTGGATTACAGGCGTGAGTGTGGGAAAATGGTATAATGATGGTGAAACGTTTCTTTTCATGTTGTTTCCAAAACTCCATAGAAGCTTCAAGTAAAGTTTCCACCACTTTACTAGGAGTATGACTTTGACTAGACTATGACTTGACTTGATGACTTCGACTGTGACTTGACACATATTTGCGTGAAACATCATTAACTTAATAAATTATTAATTACTTGACACTGGCTAAATACACAAAAGTGTGGAGCCAAAACATAAAAAAAAAGATTGTGTTAACTTTTTTTAATAGTTTGATAGGTTTGTGTTTGACCACTATAGCACTAACATTATCGCATTAACTTTCAGTAAATCCAACTAAAAGCTTTGCCATGTAGATAAGTTAAATATAAATTACATTTTTGTCCCAAAAATAAGAAAATATAGATACCCGGATATGCCAAAGAGGCATTATATTTTTCTTCTATTAACTTTCTAAAATAATTTTACTTTTCGTAAATCAACATCTTTAGATAGAAAGGCGTTAAATTCCAAAACAAATGTTTAACTGACTTTAATAACGACGTTCTGCAATCCCAAATCGGCAATGTAATTTAATTTGGATTTAATTGTTTTTTATGAAAACGTAAATTGGGCGGCTTTGCCACAGTTTGCGAAACTTTACAGAAGGTGATATCATGAAGAACAAGTTATTTTATATACCTAACTGAACAGACTGAAATACAAAGCGGCCCTTTTCAATTTTGGGAATCCAAAAGAACGCCGGATCAAAAAATTAATCAAAAGAAAGTTTTTTGTTTTTCATTACGGTTAAAAATATTGAGGTCACAAAACCTTCCTAAGCAAATGAAAACAAAAAATTGAAATGGATATTACACACTTTCTCCATATTCTACATAACTGAAAAATAATGCTTTCTGGCATTAGTATGCATAAAATCTAATTATTATCATTATTATTAAATAATGATAATAATTATTAGGGACGGCTTTTAAGCCTTTGGTCGGTAAGAGGCGATACGCGTACCCTGATTCCAAAGGGCTAAATGAGACCCCTGACCCCTTACATGCCTTTACCGGCTGTCCAGAGATGAAAGTCGCAAGAGCTAAAAAAACGAGTGTGATTTAGACCACACGACTGAAGTAAAGCTTCTTTAAATTAGCTCCATCTATTGGCCGGTATAACTTTGTTTTTGCTTTGTATTAATTTTAATGTCGCCATCGTGACAATTGTAAATTATCATTTTACCGGGCATACCAACATAATAATACAAATTTTTAACTTTGTTATGTTGACAAAGGAGATCTACGTTTGCCAAATTCAACTTCCGTTCGCCTCGCATTCACCAAGCTTACTCCCCAAGTCATAAAGAAGTTTTGCTTCAAAAAACTATGAATGAGTTATTTACTTAAATGCATTTTATTCCCGGCAATTTGAGTCCATAGTGTTTCATAAAGCTTTATTTGGAGTTACTCTACTACTGTCATTGCACTATGGCGTCCCTACGGATAATGAGAAATTATTGTAAGGATCTTTCGGGCAATTTTCGAAGTTTTAATTCGGGCTTTCAAGAGAATAATTTATGATTTTATTACTTTGTGCGTTAGAGGCTTTTTGGGGAATGTTTGGAAGACGGCGTTTCCTCCAAGTTTGTTCGTAAATATGATGAAATAATTAAAAGAAATAATTCATGGGCGAGTAGGAAGTCCACTGATATTATTCACTTTGGAGCTCTGTAAAGTTTTATAAAGTAAATCAAAATAACAAGTTAATTCGAAAATTGTTATATTATTTATTTAATATTATTGTAGTAATCTATCAGTTATCTGGTTCCCATAGTAAAAGCTCTGCTTATTATAAACTAATTAAGGCTAGAAGGCGCTGTGTGAAATGTGTACAAAAAAAAAATTCAGAACACTTTCTGAAATGTAAATCCTCCTTCTTTTATTGACAATTTACGGCTGGGTCAATCTCGATGTAACTTTATACACAGATGGCAGAACCACCAATATTAAAAAAATACTTTTGTGTCTGTCAAAATAAAATATTTTATTCCAAATAGGATATGTTTAGCAAGTTTACAAGTCAAACTCAGAATACTAAAAGTAGTGCTACCACAGCAAAACGCAGGGGCTATAAATAGCATCATTTAAAACCTTTCAAGATGCTATTTCTATAGTTAGTTAACTACCCGCGTGACATAGAGTGACTGAATAGATGTCTAACCACATAGCAACAACACGAGTGAACACGGTTCCAGCCCTCCACAGTATTCGCCTTATAATTTTGTTCCGTTCTCATCCGCGACTCCCAGCATGTAATCAGACCAATGGGCATGACATTTCATATTTAATGCTAGTTTATGACAGTGGGCATCACTATCTCTTGTTGGTTTTGCTTTGATTGATAGGACAGGCCTATTGTTGTGCACTTACTATCGTCAAGTTTCTAGCATTGCAATGCCCTGAATAATTACCATTTAGCGTAGCGGTTTTGCTCTCTTTGATTATGATTACTTTTATATCCTTAGAAAAATTACTGAAGGACAGCTAATAGTTACAGTAATCTTATTACCAGACTGTGCTGATGTCTCAGGATGATGTGCGCAGTGCAGTGTCGCGCGAAACTCTTATTTAGTTTCGAGTGACACTGACACTGTTCTGTTATGGGCGGCCGTGGCGCTTAACATCGGGTGGACGACTGGCTCGTCACATCATTCATTAACATAAAAAAAGTATTAAAAAAAACTATAACAGTTTTTTGGAGTCAAATCAAAGTGCTCTCTGGTTCTCGAAGCGGCTGATTTTTGAAGTAAAACTTCTTTAAGCACTGGGGGTAAGAGCTGGTGAGGTGAACAGAGTATATTTCCCTCCCTACGTGAAGGTATAGAAGGAAAGAGTTACGTTTCGTATATGACTGTATTGGCAAGAGAGATGGAGCTAAAGAAGTTTTTCTTGTTCTAGTCTAAAGCACACTCATTTTTGTTTAAACTTTATTTAAGTTTGTTGCCGCGAACCTCTGTCATTTATAAACAGATTCGAAAAATTATTTTTCTGTTTAATAGGATATGATTTTTTTACCATTGTGGATCACGTCATCGCTAATAGCTAATAGCATAAATATGATAACAGGTCAGCGGCCAATTGCTTTACCTATAACCAATTTTAAAATTTCTAATGAAATATTAATGTCATTATCATTGTCTTGCAAGAAATGAATTTTCATAGACTTAGTATGTATTTTTATATATATGTGTAACGTTTTAGCTATATGTTTTTCTAATGAAATCAGATAAAATTAAGATGAAAAAAATGTTTTCAAATCCGGAACCTAATATCCGTAAGAGAAGGAAGAAAATGATAAGTAAACTGATACAAGTTGTTTTTCCTAGAGATATAGACATAATCCGGATTTTTATCACTGTCGAGTGTTTTTATTATGTTCTGGGAAAAACGATGCTGACCTTATTTTCGTCTGTTGCTTGTCGCTTTTGATATCATAGTTGAATCCTTAGAATATTTCTATGGTTGAATCAAAATTATTTTATTTAAATTTACACATTTAACATTAATTGTGTCTCATAATACATGAAATATTTTTATTTTTTCTTTATTCAAATTCAAATTCTTTATTGCAAAACACTTAATTAGATTACATTTTGCAATAAAGAATTTGAATTTGAATAAAAGAATTTGAATTTGAATTTTAGTTAGGCTTGTCTTTGACAACAAACGCATTTGTATCCCATGTAAATGGTCGTTATTCAGCTTAGTTTCTTTTAAAATTGTTTGAAATCAATTTCACAAAAACATCAAGTTACTTTGGAGTTTAGACTATTCAAAAATTTTTTTATGACGATACTAATGTATTTTTTTAAGTTTATTACCTCAGAACTTTCGACCGAGTGAGTGAGTGAGTGAACCGATTTTGATGATTCTTTTTTTTTTATAGCTGGTGCTTTCCGTGCGGTCCATTTCAATTTGATCAAGATCTGAGTGGCAGTTTTTGAGTTATCCTTAATAAAGTGTATTTCGACTTCAACTACATTGATTATGTTCTGATTTTTGTGATAAACAAATGCTGTGAACACTGTGATTTTTGCGATAAAAAACAAATGGTGGGATTGAAGTCCGTCAGACTTTTTTTAAAGGAATTATTTTTGGCCGAAATTAACTTGAAAATCTTGAATTATAAATAAAGTTCATGTAATATAGGGCGGGTGTATACAATTTCTTATTGACTACTAAAAGTGCCATCATTGAAACACGTGTACAATCTCTCAGAAGAGCATATTATAAACATTCACAATCATTACTCATAGTGGAAGTGCCATCCGAGCTGCATGTTGACTTGCAACCTGAAACCGCCCCACTGAACTTTGTAAGTTATAACATGTTCGGAACTGTAGGAAATGAGTCACATTCACGCAGAAATGCTTATTAGACAATGTCCGATAGTGATGTCACTACCCTTGACCTGGTGATGGTGAGTCAGGCGATGTGGTCGATTCGTGAGGTTATTTTCTATCGGTAAGGGTGGAAATTAGTACATTAAAACGGTGACAACTTCAACTCACCTTATTTGTAGTAAGACTTCTTTACGAATGCTTTATTTGGGGAGTAAGCTGGCGAGGCGAATGGAAGTTGAAAGTTGTTGGTTCACGTAGATCTCCATTGTCAGGAAAACAAAGTTTAAAATTGGTATTAATATGTTAGTATGTCCGGTAAAGTGAAAATTTACAATTATTATCCATTTGCAGTTGGTATTAATTTTTTTTTTAATGTTAAATCCCTTACACAAGCATACGGCCCACCTGATGGGAAGTGGTCACCGTAGCCTATGGACATCTGTAACACCGAAGGAGGCGTCACCAATGCATTGCTTACCCTGTAGGACTCTTTTAACCCTCCTTTTAAAGTACTCCATGTTACAGCTCTGAGGAAAGACCGCTGGCGGGAGCTCATTCCACATTAATATTAAAAAAAAGCAATATCAAAGTCATACCGGCCGATAGATGGAGCTAAAGAAGTTTTACTTAAGTCGTGTGGTCTAAAAACACACTCGTTTTTATGTTCACGGTCTCACCTACGATGGTGCATGTTTGCCTAGAACATAACACAACAACAACAACTCCAGATGTGTTTCATTCCTTCACTTCACGGATTATAAATGTCATAAATGAATGGCGTGTAGCGTACGTCTTGTCGTCCGTTGTTAAAATGAGATGGTGGAATTAGATTGTAGAACATCTGTAGAACACTGATAGACTTAGTATTATAATAAATAAAAATAATAACGCCCAACGATGCATATGACGGCGGCTACGTCCAGTTATAAACTCTATGCACAGCGGGCAGTACCGTAATTTACCCTATGGTGGCATTTAAATTTATTACAGTGGCAACATCGGCAACTATCATTGCTCCCCCAACCATCTTGCTATAAAAAGGGACCGCTCGGTGTACTACGGATCATTCTTGCTCCGGACACGGCACGGTGCGGACATGCTGAAGGCCTATAGTTATATAGGTTACAACCTATGCAAAACCCGGTCTGCCTATACATACATAGATCTTGGATCCTAACTAGGATTCCCTGTGTCTAAGGACCCAGGAACTACGAGTACCACGGTCTCACAACACCCGAACTCAGAACAAGTATTTGCGCTTTTTTTTCTGTGGACAAATATTTGTCCTGCCGCGGAAATCGAACCCACCGCCTCCGGGCTATAAGCCGACCTGCTCAGCCACCACACAGAGGCTGTCAAATAATAAAATATAATGTTAGTAGGATTGTACGTACCTATGACTATGGATGTGGATTATCTGTTATCTATAATGAACATACCTACAGGCTATTTTTATTACGTAAGATACCCAATTTACTGGGATACGCTTAAACAAATACACTTTCTTTCTTTTTTTGTTTTCGGTTTGACTCCACACTTCTGTGTATTTAGCCAGTGTCAAGTAATTGATAATTTTTCAAGTTAATTAATATATATATATGAGTGTTAAGTCAAGTCATCAAGTCAAGTCATAATCTAGTCTAGTCTAGTCAAATCATACTCCTAGTAAAGTGGTGGCAACTTTAGCAGAAGCTCCTATAGAGTTATGGAAACAACACGAAAAGAAACGTTTCACCATCAGTATACCACTTTCCCACACATCATACCTGTAATCCAGCACTTAGTGCATAAAATTGGTGGCATTTTATTAGCTAACACTGAAAACAACACAGTTTTGGAAAATAATACAATGCGGTGACGCAATCATTTTCATTTTCCCGCCAAATCTCAAAACTTTCTTTTTTATCTTTACATTTCACAATTAATGCATGCGAAAATTCTAGTAAACTTAGGCATAAAGGTATAGTGTATGTTTTGACCATCTCACTATAGATTTTCTAATATTGTGCAATCCCAATGCTGCCTATTATATATATCAGTTTGTCTAACTTCTGCTCAAACACAAATCCCACTATCACACTTCACACTAATATTATAAAGGCGATATTTTGTATGTGTGTATATGTGTATGTGTGTATGTTTGTTATTTCTTCACGCTCAAACGGCTGAATGGATTTGGATGAAATTCGGCAGCAAGAAAGCTTATACACTGGATTAACGTAAAGGCTACATTTCTCCCGGAAAAAGAAATGTTCCCGTGGGATGAGCAAATAATTAAAATACTTTTTATCCGCGGATAAAACCGCGCGGCGCAACTAGTGTGTTTATAAAGTTTTCATTACAAAGTTAAAAGGTACTTAATACAATCCGAGGACAAACAGACACCCTTTATCAGCGGCACGTGTATATCAGTAGTTTTAATTGAAACAATAATAATTGTGCCCTTTATCAGTGTTTCTAGTCCGTCTGTCGGTGGGTTCAACGCGGGCGAATTGTTATTTAGATCAGAGTTACAAGTTTGTATTTAATACAATATTAATAAAATATACGATTAGCTTCGTTTTGATAAGCTGGCTGCTTGTGTAGTCAGTGGTCATCTTAATATAAAACAAAGTCGTATTAGTTACACCATTTATAACTCAAAAATACATGGACCAATTTTTATGATTTTTTTGTTTTTGGATTTATCTTTGGGCGAAATAGGATAATAAGTAATGAAATGTATGTCAATCAATTTATGAATTTTGAAGTTAGAAACTTCTTTACGTACGCTTGACTTGGGAAGTAAGCTATTGAATGTTAGACGAACGGAATTTGAAGTTGTCTCATATGATCTTCATTGTCAACATAACAATGTCAAAAAAATTTAATGTTATTATTTATTGTATGTGCAGTCAAATTACAATTTACAATTGTCAAGATGGTGACATTAACATAAAACAAAGTTATACCGGCCGATAGATGGAGCTAAATTTAAAAAAAAAACTTCCGTCTTGTGTTTAGTGGAACGAAAACTCGTTGTTTTTAAATCCTAAACATCACATTCATTGACTGGATAATAACAAATAAATAAATAATAATAATAATAAACTATCGTACTGAACTCAAATGTATATGACGGCGGCTACGTCCAGTTATAAACTCTATGCGCAGCGGGCAGTACCGTAATTTACCCTGTGGCAGCATTTAAATTTATTACAGTGGCAACACCGGCAACTATCGTCGCTACCCCACCCATCTGGCTATATAAAGAGATCGCTCGGTGTACTACGAAGCATTCTTGTTCTAGACACGGCGCGGTGTGGACATGCTGAAGGCCTATAGTTATATAGGTTGCAACCTATGCAAAACCCGGTCTGCCTATACATACATAGATCTTGGATCCTAACTAGGATTCCCTGTGTCTAAGGACCCAGGAACTACGAGTACCACGGTCTCACAACACCCGAACTCAGTTGACTACAAACCTTCGCGACAAGTGTGACCTACCTATTTATATGTATTCTTTTAAAAAGCTTGGTGTCTGTACGTTACTTAAAACAATTACAGTTCGTAATGGCTTTGACTAACGTACGGGCGCCTTATAATATTAATTTATTGAATTATTTCATTGCCATTTACTTTCCGCCTTTTTGTAACCGCATATTCGTCGTATAATCTAGTAATGTTTTATGTATAACTTTTAGAGAATTATTAAAAATTGTATCAAAACAAAACTGCATTTTTTAACGGTGGATATTTGCGCTTTTTTTCTGTGCACTAGTATATTAAAAAACCATGAAAATCTGTCCAGCCGTTTTCGAGTTATAAGTGTTAACAAACCCGATTTTGTTATATATATATATATATATATATATATATATACAGATTGTATTTTATGTACGTATTTACAAACAAGAAGTATCTTAGTATTGTATCAGTTATACTGATACAATACTTAGATACTTTTTTGTTTATAAATACATACATAGAATACAATATACACTAAATATTTGTCCTGAGTGGAAATTGAACCCACGACCCACAGTTCAGAAGGCAGGGCTACTACCAACTGAGCTATTGGGCCAGTCGAGAGTTATAGTTTGATTTAAATCTAGAACTTTTTGGAGGTGCATTAATCGTCAAAGGTAGTACACGCTTTGCTTAGTTTGGGGCTAGGTGGCATTGTGTAATATGTCCATCAATAATTTTGAATCTTCTTTAATTTAAAAATTATTGATGGACATTACATTACACAATGCCATCTAGCCCCAAACTAAGCAAAGCCTGTGTGTGGGTCGTGGGTTCAATTCCCACTCAGGACAAACATTTAGTGTGATGAACATAGGTGTTTGTTCTGTGTCTGGGTGTCATATTGTATTCTATGTATGTATTTATAAACAAAAAAGTATCTAAGTATTGTATCAGTTATCTGGTTCCCATAGCACAAGCTTTGCTTAGTTTGGGGCTAGATGGCGCTGTGTGAGATGTCCACACATATTATTTATTTATTTATTTATTTTATAAGTCTATAATCATTTACATAATTCTAGTTAATCTAACTGCGCAACGCAATCTTAATTGCTTTTGTAATGATATACCGATAGATGGATGGGTACTTATATATAAGAGTCACTACCGCATTGTAATACGGTGGTCATTGTAAAATATGCTATCTAACCACTTCCTAAGTGGTCAATTTCGTTCAATATTTACCCACTGATTTAGGGTTCTATGCCAGTTTATAAAAGAAAACAAGTTTCTTAGATCACTTTATCGACCACTGTATTGTCAATTTGTCTCTCTCTTTTTCTACTACGGTGGTGGACTTTTAAGTAAGACTTTACTGCAAAGTTTGTCTAGGTAGATATCACCGCTTTGCCAGTCATTCGGCCGCCAAGCAGTAGTTTGCAAACACTACTAGTTCTGGTTTACAAGGCACTTTAGCTAGATCCTCATTGGCTTTATGTTCTGGAGGGTGATCACGAAACTTTGATTGCAATGCAACAGGAGAAATTTCTACACTAACTATGCACATAAGCTATTGAAACTGTCAAATCCATACAAATTTATATCTGTTGCAATCGAGTTACGTGATCGCCCAGCTGAGCTCAGTCGAGTCATCTTATTACTAAGCTGTGTTGATGTCTCAGGATGACTGCGCAGTGCAGTGTCAAGCGAAACTTTACATTAAAGTTCCGAGTGACACTACAACTGTCATGGGCGGCCATGTCGCTTAACATCAAGTTTACCAGCTCGGCGATTACATTGCTCGATTGCAACTAATAGAAACACATGTTTAGATGGATTTGTCAGTTTCAATATGCTTAGTTAGCATGGAAATTTCTCCTGTTTCATTGCAATCAATGTTTCGTGATCACTTCCTTGATGTTAAGCGACACAAACGACTAGCTCGTCACATCAACATTAGCATTATAAAATTTGGTATGGTTTGGTATGGTGATGATGAATAAAAAACTTATGTATATTGGTGTATATTCTAGTCAGTTCTATATCATGTATCATGGAGGACAGCGAACGTAAATGGGCTAACAATGTCACACATTTCAAGCCTCCAGCGGGAAGATGTGTATGTCACGCCTAATCTTTATGTAAATTAAATATGTTTCATTAAACATTTTAGCGGAATATTCCCAACAGTTACATTTTACTCGTAATTCTGAAAACCTCTTGTATATCTGATATCCTGGTACTCACAGATTAGGACTATGTGCTGGTACTTAAACAGATAACATTATTTGAACCAATTTATTGTCTGTTTATATTTCCCATGACACTTAAATTACATTATGTTTATGATGATGACTTTAAACAGGAAGAAGTGGGTTTATAATATAAACAATTTCTATGGCCATGAAAAATTACTTGACAGTCAGTTTGGCCGCAAGAATCAACCGGTCCATTCATCTTATTGCTCTATCTTTTGCTCTCTCACTTACCTTTTCCCTTGGACAGGGCCAGGACGTGAAACTAATATACCCGTGCTAAGCCGGGACGGGTCAGCTAGTATAGAATAAATGAAACCAACACAAATTAAATAGAGCAGAGATAAAAATTAAAACGTGACGTCCAAAATCCTGCTTATTTAGCAATTAATAAAAAAATCCTTGAAAATCATTAAACATTCATTTAATCCTGAGTAAGGTTTGCAAACATTTTTATTTTCAATATTTGACCTGACATAAGTCAATTAATGCTGTCATGCGAGAAACGACTCAGAATTCGGTGTAGTATGATTCAAAATGCCAGATTTGTACATGAAGGTCGAACTGTAAGCCTTTTCAGGGTTAAAAGTTTACAACTCTGACTGGCCAAGGACAGACCTTGTTCTGTGAAAATATAGGTATCTACTGCATACTATTTTACTGTAACAAAGCTTTTTGTATAAAATAACAAGTATTTCTAGGTGGTAGGACTTTTCTGCAAAGTTCGTCTAGGTAGGTACCACCGCTTTGCCAGTTATCCTGCCGCCAAGCAGTAGTGCGCAAGCACTGCTGTTTTACGGATTGAAGGCGAAGCTACATTAGCTAGTAAAATTACTGGGCAATTGAGACTTTATCATCTGATCTCACAGTCGAGTAATATCCAGACTGTGCTGATGTCTCAGGATGATGTGCGCAGTGTGTCACGCAAAACGTTTTGGAGTTTCGAGCGACACTGTTCAGTTATGGGCGGCTGTGTTGCTTAACATCAGGTGAAAGACAAGCTCGTCACATCATTCACTAAAAAGTATTTGAAAAGTTTTGCATAAGATATATTTTATTAGACGAGAGGACGTGGCGTGGTATTACCTTGTCATGTATTAGTTATCAATCTTACACACCATATTTCGAATCCCACTCGACCCCGCACCTATAAATTGACGAAATAATAAATAAATATGTGTGGGCATTTTACACAGCGCCATCTAGCCCCAAACTAAGCAAAGCTTGTACTATAGAAACCAGATAACTGATACAATACTACGGTACTTCTTGCTTGTAAATACATACTTAGAACACAATATCACACCCAGACACAAGATAAGCGTTCATTCAAATTCATTACACAAATGTAAGTCCTGAGTGGGATCCGAACCTACAACCTACAGCTCAGAAGGCAGGGTTACTACTGACTGAGCTATCGGTCCAGTAGAAATAATTTGATGCATCATTTATTCAACAATTGAGCATAATTTATTCAATAACTCATTATTAGATGGTTATCTAATGATGAATGACTTAATAGTATCTAATTAAGATTTATGTGTCCATATCAATCAGTGTCACTGAAAAAGTCGTAGTGATTAAATTGCTTTGTTTCTCACTATCATAGGTGACTACTGCGGAAACCGATCCAAATTGTTAGGTATAAAGATCAATGTTTGATATGCAAATTATTTAAGTTCTCTTCAAATCCAAACCCACTCCTTTTCGCGTATAGATTTCTTACAAAACTAGAGCTTTTTATTAGATACTTTTTATCTCCTTTATTAATTGACTAGGTGGTATTACTTTCCTGCAAAGTTCGTCTAGGTAGGTACCACTGCTTTATCAGTTATTCTGCCGCCAAGTAGGGTGCAAGCACTACTGTGTTCCGGTTTGAAGGGCACTGTAGCTAGTGAAATTACTGGGCAGATGAGACTTTGTGATCTGATCTCACAGTCTAGTAATCTTACTAGATTGTGCTGATGTCTCAGGATGACGTGCGCAGTGCAGTGTCACGCGAAACTCTATACTTTAGAGTTCCGAGTGACACTGCAACTGATATGGACGGCCGTGTCGCTTAACATCAGGCGAACGGTTAGCACATTACGTCGTTTCTTATGTAAAAAAACACCAAAGGAAAAAAGTTAAACTGGGGCTTTTCAAAACAAAAAAAAGCAAGCAAGTAAGTAAGTAAGCTATTAGGGCGTCCCAAAGCACTTACCCCACAGCTAGATTCAGAAAACTTCACGGGTTGGCCTCTACTTGATGATTACATAAAAAAAATGTTATATTAAACCTAAAAAATTAATAAAAAAATAATGATCAAGCAATTCAAAAGACAAAAGCTACTAAGAATACTTTTGGTACTCAAAATATAGACTACTAGTGGCGCCTTGCGGTTTCACCTGCGGAATAAAAGTATCATATGTGTTAATCCAACGTATAAGCTATTATTCCAATTTTCATTGAAATGCATTTAGTAGTTATTGTGTGAAAGGGTAACAAACATCCAAACCATACAAAAAACCATACAAACTTTCACGTTTATAATATTAGTAAGGATTTAACCCCGTGTTTTTGCGTCTCTGTGAATCGCTTTTCCAAGATTCGCAATGTAATTCGAAGTTTCGCTTACATTATAAAACAAGTCAGGGGTCGAAGAGTACATTTTTTCTTGTAAATAGATACTTTATGAGACAGGTGAATTTATTATTTTTGTGCTTGGATTTCAGTCGAGTTTTTGGTTTCGGTATTCGTGTTTATCAAATATTTTTTTTATTTCATAAACGTTACTATAACATTTGTTAATGTAATTAATGTTTTTTTATCAGCCGTTAAATGCCTACATTGGCTGACCATGATGGTCAGCCAATGTAGGCCTCAATTAGGTGAGTGTCCTCTTTGAAAGACACTTTGGTTTTATTATGTTAAGGAATGACACGATGAACTAGTCGTTTGCCTGATGTTAAGCGACACGGTTGCTTGTTGTCACTTGGAAATCTAATAGAGATTCTTGTGACACTGCACTGCGCACGTCATCCAGACATATGCACTGTCTAATAATAAGATTAGTAGACGGTGAGATTAGGTCGTAGTTTCATTTGCCCAGTCATTTCTCTAGCTCTGTAGCTACAGTGCCCTTAAAACCGGACCGGCTTGCGTACTACTGCTTGACGGCAGAATAACTGGAAAATCGGTGGTATCTACCTAGACGAACATCGCAGAAAAGTCCTACCACCTAGTAAATAGTTGGTAATCGCGCTGTAAATTATACGAGTGACACTAAAGTGCTGACCATGCTGACCAAGGAGAATCCTGCTTGCTGCCCGCTCCTCAGATATTCCTTTATCTGGCTCTTATGACACTCGTGGGTAGACGTGGGATCGTTATATTCTTATGCTGGGACCACATAGATCATACTTTCATACCTTACCTCCTTCTTAAGATCATTACACACCCTAAACACTTACAGCCTTATTAATAAACGGGTATTAGTCTCGGATTAGTTACTTCAGCTTTTGTCCTTTTTTTGCTACTGGAATATTTAGCTGGATCGAAAGAGACAAAAGATGGTGTAACTAGTCTAAAGCTAATTCGTGTTTATTAATAAGGCCGTAGAACACTCGATAAACTGAACTGTTGTATAATCATTTATTGTCTCTTTTCAACGAGATTTTACATTTCCCATTTCCCAAGTTGACATGTAATCAAAGTTGCATCATTTTAAAGCATACAAATATATTAATTTGTTGTCTAGCTAAAGAAAATTAACATAACATAACTGTCTTTCATTTCCCCTTTATAAGAAGAGTACCGCTATACCTTAGCTTTAGTCTAGCTTTACGGGTTGAGAGAAATATTACACCATTAAATATATGAAAAACTTTTTTAGCTCCACCTATCGGCCGGTATTACTCTCGTTTTTGTTTTATTTAAAGTTAATGTCGCCATCTTGATAATTGTAAATTGTCATTTTACCGGACCAACATAATAAGACAAATTTTAAGTCATTTTTAACTGTGTTATGTTGACAATGAAGATCTACGTGAACCAACAACTGTTAACTTCCGTTCGCCTCGTCACGCATACACCAGCTTACTCCTCAAATCAAGCATGTAAAGAAGTTTTTATTTTAAAAATCATTATTGTCAGTTTCTAGAAGTAGCCTAAATGGCGCGGTTTCAGTTTTATTTTATGTGATTTTACCGAGGCATTATTTAGTACATGGAGTATTACAATAGTTGGATTAGAAGATCAGCAAGGCGATCATTTAACTTGATTGCAACAGGCAAAAAAAAGTTGTAAGAATATGACGCAGTTCATGTGCATAGTTAGTATGAAAATGTCTCCTGTTTCATTGCACTCAAAGTGATCACACCACAGCTCTACGTTCAACACTCTCTTTTAAGAAAAGATTACAGTTCCAACAATTTTCAAGTAATACCGCCAAGAAGTAGCAGTTTTCACCTTTGCGCTTTAAGTTTAATAAATCAACAAATCACGACCAAACACAAGTTAATTCTCCATCGGTAGACATTTGCATCCGAGCAATAGGCCAAGGTTTCGGAACACCTTTCGATGTTACCTGCGTGGGCTGGTTTGAATATTGTGACTACTTGTAACAATTAATATCGGTAAATGGGTAAATATTGGAATCGGTGGAAACCGTGTTAAGTGCTTACAAAACGTCAGGAACCTTCTAGTCTTTTTTATGCAATAGGTAGCAAACTAAGATGTTGCCACCGTAGCCTATGAACATCTGTAAAGTCATACATACTATTTATACTCTATGATGATACTCATTTCACCTTCTTTTTAAAGATTAAAGACCTCTGGACGTTAATTGAAATCTTACAGGCTTTTTTATGTTAATGAATGAGAGATTATCGTACTTCATCATCCGTCTGATGTTAAGTGATACAGCCGCCCATAAAATATGCATTGTCACTCGGAACTCTAAAATATAAAGTTTTGCGTGACACTTATGCATCAACACTTATGCTTTACTGACACTGACACTTATGCTTTCATTGAATGCCCTTTGTGTCATCACTGTAAAGTTTCTTGAAGCTTCTTCTTTACCAATGTAAACAAAGCTTCAGATCGGAGTTTTCTGGTCTGCATTGTGGCGGATTGCTAGCACCAGTAGTGTGAAAGACAACTTCTTTTTCAAACTCATATATTGCAATGGGCGTGCTATGTAATATTTGACAATAAGCACTTTGTAATTCTATATGCTTAGTACAATAACTTAATTTTAAGTACCTTATATAATTTTGACTAGTAAAAGTGCTAAATATAGCCTATTTGCAATAAATCGTTTGACTTTGACTTTGTGTGGTGGGTGAACATGTCAGCTCATAGTCTGGAGGCGGCGGGTTCGATTCCCGTGCCATTACAAGTATTTGAGCACAGAAAATATGCGCAAATATTTGTTCTGAGTCTGGGTGTTGTGGGACTATGATCCTCATAGTTTCTGGGTCCCTAGACACAAGAAATCCTAGTTAGAGTCCAGGATCTGTATATGATCGTCGGGAGTTATTATTAGTTATTATTACAGATGTAATAAAACGGCACATGGGAATCGAATGTACTTACGAAAATAGATTAATAGGTCTGTTCACAAACTAAAATACGTTAATTAACTCACATTACCCAGTAAATTAATTGTCGCGACCTATTTTTAACAATTAACAGTTTTATCAGTCGCCTGTCGGCCTGCTCGCAATCTAAGTTAAATATTTGCTAGGGTTGCCGTGTTGTATTACTTTAGCTATAATACAATCTGCTTGTGGTTATATGATAAAGTACGTCCATCCTAATGACCAGCCTGAGTAATAAAACTTATTATTATATACATAAAAACGAGTGTGCTTTAGACCACACGACTGAAGAAAAACTTTTTTAGTTTAGCTCCGTCTATCGGCCGATATTACGTTGTTTTTGCTTTGTTTAATGTGAATGTCGCCATTTTTACCATTGTAAATTGTCATATTACCGGACATACCAACGTAACTGTGTTTCCGGCGAAATATGACCCGGGCGTGTTCAAGAGAAGAGTGAATAGGTATTTACTTGGCTAGCATGCTACACCTTCGATCGCATCGTCACTTCCCATCAGGTGAGAGCGTGGTCAAATGCTAGACAAGTTTGAAGTAAAAAAAAAAAAGTAATAATACAAATTTTTTACTTTGTTATTCTGACAATGGAGATCTACGTGAACCAACTTCAACTTCATTTCGCTTCGCATTCACCAACTTACGTAAGAAAAGCGTACGCAAAGAAGTTTTACTTCACAAATTAAAATAAAGTTGTTAGTCTCTACCGATCTTTACAGCATCAACGGGCAGGAGGGCAGGTGCTTAAGGTGCCCAGTTGTCGAAAGTGGAAAGCAACGTTTTTTTTAAGCGGACCTTTATTCTTCAAACTAACTACTACGATTTGTATATCGTAGTAGTTAGTTTAAAGGACAAAGATACTACTAAATGCTATATAGCTAACCAGCTACTAGAGACCTACAATATAAAGTAATTAGATGGTATATATTAAAAGCTTTGACCTATTGATAGTCCCAATGCTCCAGTCCATTACCGGTAGCATTGCCCCGCTGAATTGCAATGCTGATCGAACTACAACAAACAAAATTAGACCGTATACTAGCTGCTTGTTGCAAATGTTCCCACTACCGGTAGCATTGCCCCGCTGAATTGCAATGCTGATTCGTTGTGCCAAATAAATGATAGAAAAAATGGCATCGTTTTCACTATTAAAATCATTGATACAAATACAAGAATCATAAAATTTTTGAGAATATTTATTAAATGTAAAGTGCAGTAGCGCCTTTTCTGCACTAATATTGGTGTCTACCCTATAAAGAAGTTGATAATATTTGTGATAACTTTAAAATTTCAAGAACCTTTAACTGTGACTAAACTATAGCAAGCGTGTTCCTCCTCGTCTTTTATTTTATTTTTTATTTTAGCTCCACATTTTTTTTGTATTAAGCCCACTGGCTTGACGACTCATCAAGTAATTGTTAATTTATCAAGTTAATTATACATATAATTTTTTAATGTTTATAATGTTAAGTCAAATTACAGTCCACGTCATCTAGTCAAGTCATAGTCAAGTCTAAGTCGTATTCCTAGTAAAGTGTTGGCAACTTTACCAGAAGTTTCAGCAGAAGCAGTTTTGGAAACAACACAAAAAGAAACGTTGCACCATCATTATACCACTTCACCACACTCATGCCTGTAATCTAGCATTAAATAAATAAAACGCCACCAATTTTATGCACTAACACTAAATATAACACTAGTTTTGGAAAATAATACAAATCGGAGACCCATTCTTTCTCGTTTTTTTTTCCGAAAGGCAGTCTAGAATTACGCTTTACCGGCGTCCGTATTTCCTGATAACTACAACCTGGGAGTCTTCAAATTGAGAGTGAACAGGTATCTTCTAGGCAAGCGTGTTACATCCTAGACCGCATCGTTACTTACCATCAGGTGCGATAGTGGTCAAAGGCAAGCCTATCAAACAATAAAAAAAAATTAAGGATCTGTTTCTGCTTCAATTGAAGCTCCACTTTTAATTACATAAACAAATAATATTAGACATCCCTATTGAAACAGGGCCCAGTTGTGCGTTATCATATCACTAGCGAACGTACTAAGTAAACGTAGTACTATCGATATTATTATTTGTGGGAACTAACACAACTAATAGTCTGTTTAACGTTCCAAGTTGTAAAGAGGTCATAATTATCGATAACTGGCGGATTCCTATTACAATATTTGCGTAATATAAGCAACGATATCAGCATGGGATGTTTTACGGTACGAGTCAGTTTCACAGCCTCTGTCATGGTAGTTGAGCAGGTCGGCTCATAACCCGGAGGCGATGGGTTCGAT
Source organism: Ennomos fuscantarius (assembly GCA_905220475.3). Taxonomy (NCBI): domain Eukaryota; kingdom Metazoa; phylum Arthropoda; class Insecta; order Lepidoptera; family Geometridae; genus Ennomos; species Ennomos fuscantarius. Next base: position 13,871,257 of record HG992040.1, read on the forward strand.
TCCCGCGGCAGGACAAGTATTTGTGCACAAAATAGCGCAAATACTCGTTCTGGGTGCTGTGGGACCATGGTCCTCGTAATTGCTGGGTTCGCAGACAGAAAGAATCCTAGCTAGGGTCCAAGATCTCTCAGGATCAGTATTATTATTTAGAACCAGTTAAGCGGTCAACGTTTTTCATCGCCAATAAAGGCTTTCGAAGAGTATAAAAACATTTGTTCAAAATTGGTTTATTCGTATAAAAAAGCATATTATTGCTAACGGAAAATATTTTGATAAACAACCTAATTTTCTTAATTCATTTCGAAAACTTTTAGTGCTCCCCAAGTACACAATAAATTAAGTATTTAATAATAGTAATTACCATAACTATTATGGTGGCCCAAAGTACTAGAAGTTGTAGAAGAAGAAATGGACTGGCCAAATCTCCACCATAGCAGATTGGCGATTGCAACGAAAAGCAACCGTATTTCGAACTAGTAAAGATTACATACAAAAGATACAGTACAGACTCAACTATCAAAGCAGCAACCGATCGCTAGTCAGTTGTACGAGTAAACAGTTGACTACGCACGTTTGTACGAGTAATCATCGATTCGCAGCAAGCTTAGTACGTCGATAATGATATTAATTGGATACCTAAACTGTACTTAAACAACACACAAATTGACACCACATCTACGAGACGCTAAAGTTTGAATTCCTGTAAATGTTATTCAAAGCTGTACAGTCTGGATATAGAGAGCCTAATAAGCGTGTGAAATTGAATCGAAACGTGGCGTCTGTTTGATTTGTTGCTTAAAATCTCATTAGTATTTGTCTAGTAATAAATAACAGATGTTGGTTTTATGGATTATTTTCTGTTATGAGAGTTATAGCGTTTGCTATTGGAATAAAAGCATATGAAAGCAATATAACGAGTCAAAAAGTACGCAGTTATCTCAACTCAATTTCAATATTCCTAGACCAAAACTTGTTTACCCTATCTTGATTTATCAGTCTCCATATATAACCTTAGAATTTTTCGTTTATATTGTTATAAAAAGGCACCAAAATTCCTTGAATCAACCAACCAACGTAGATTAAGTCTTAAGGTAATATGCACAAAAAAACGAATGTGCTTTAGATCACACGACTGAAGTAAAACTTCTTTAGCTCCATCTATCGGTCATCTTGAAAATTGTAAACTTTTTTTAAATAATAGGTGTGGACTTATCACTGCAATTTTACCGGACATATCAACATAATAATACACATTTTTAACGATTTATGTTGACAATAGAGATCTATGTGAACCAACATTAACTTCCGTTCGCCTCGCCAGTTTACTCCTCAAGTTAAGCGCGAGCAAAGAAGATTTACTCCAAAAATATTGAGCGTAAAAAATAGACAGAACGAACATCAATTTTCCTCTCACAAATTTTTGTTCTGGGTGGGAATTGAACCAATAACCTATAGTTCAGAAGGCATAGCTACTGCCAACTGAGCAGTCAGGCCATTCGAATAATAAGAACTTCAGACGTGTAGGTACTCAAAATGTTTATCGACCCCAGCGCATTCTAATTTAAATTCAAACAGAAACAGTTGACGAATCGCAATAGGACCGGGGTCTCCTTACACGGCCTACTTAAGGCCTATGAATATTATAAACAGCAATAAAGAAATGGCTGTGGTCTTTGTTACGATTAATTTGTTTTAAGTTAGGTATTCGGGGTGTCGTGTTTGGTTTTTTGCTACCTTAAGGCTCGCCTTAATAAATATAATATTAATTTAAAACGCATGATCAGAGATCCGAGACATTACTCGTAGTGTTTTTGATCGCATACATAACATGCATCCTGAACCCTAACTAGGATTCCCTGTGTCTAGGATCCCAAGAACTACGAGGACCATGATCCCACAACACCCAGACTCAGAACAAATATTAGCGCTTTTTTTCTGTGAACAAATACTTGTTCTGCCGCGGGAATTGAACCCGTCGCCTCCAGGCTATGAGCCGACCTGCTAAACCACCACGCCACAGAGGCTGTAAAACTATAAATACAACGTTCTAGAGTACTAATAAAACTTTTTTAGTATTAAAATTCTCATGAGTGTGATTCATTTTAACATATTATTCGTGACATATTATTCGTGAGTAACAGTCGGGGATATATTAATTTACTAATAAAACTTATAACTGTCTGTGCTAAAGTTTGATAGCTCCTTAGTTCGCGCTTATCTATAAATAAATAAATATCTGTGGACATTTCACACAGCGCCATCTAGTCCCAAACTAAGCAAAGCTTGTACTATGGGAACCAGATACTTACAATACTTAGATACTTTTTGTTTGTAAATACATACATAGAATACTACTCGTATATAACACCCAGACACAGGACAAACATCGATGTTCATCACACAAATGTTTGTCCTGGGTGGGAATCGAACCCACAACCTGCAGTTCAGAAGGCAGGGATACTACCAACCGAGCTAACGGGCCAGTCATCTATGATATTTGCAATGCATATGGGTTTTGTCGCCGGGGAATAAGTGCGAACTTAAGAACTGTAAACATTTTGTACAAACGGCCATTATTTGCACGAATTGATTTCGTCAAACTTTAATACGTATTCTAAGCTTCATTTTTTTTTATCGATATCTCAAAGTAAATTTTCATTAAAGTAATTCATTTTGCTATAATTGGCGGTGTCATGTCATACAATTAGTTACTTAAATTGAGATAAAGAATCGGTAAATTTCCGTATTACGTGTTTAATAAGGCTTATTATCAATTGTAGACTGAAGAATACCTCAGAGTGAGAGAGAGTTAATTAAAGCAAACGAAAAAATCATTTTTACACTTATCTTTATATTACATTACACTAGCTTCTGCCCGCGGCTCCGGCCGCGTGGCCTATAGACATGGCATATGGTTAATGGCATATAATTCTGCCTAAACATACATTAGAAGCGCTCTTACTCTCTCTCGATATATTATACGAGCTTCTGCCCGCAGCTTCGCCCGCGGCGTGGCCTATGAGAAAATAATTCAACCACCCATTTCACCCTCTTAAGAGTAGAATTTCGAAAAATCCTTTCTTAACGGATGCCTACGTCATAACGTCTACCTGCATGCTAAATTTCAGCCGGATCCCTCCTGTGGTTTGGGCTGTGTGTTAATGGATCACTATGTCAGTCAGTCAATCAGTCAGTCACCTTTGAGTTATATATATTAAAAAAAATAGATAATAAGTATTCAGTCTCAACTTTAAATGATTTCATAATCTTGCATTAAATTAAATAAAGGCCTATATTGTAACTCTAGTACCATTGTAACCTACTAAAACAGTGACATAGATTTGGTGGTTTCATTATGACGCGTAACTTGAAACTTAGATAAACATTAGGCACTAAATTACATTGAATTAGTGTCATAATTCTATTGCTAAAGTAAAACAAATACTGTAAAATCCTTGGGTATTTTGTTACAGATAATCTGTATTTATTAAGACAGTTGCCAATATTGAAACGTATTTTTTTTATTATTTGAAACAATTTAAAGTTTGGGAATAAAAATGGTTTAACTGTCGAATTGATAGTTTCGAGAAAATTGACTTTAAACTTCATTTTAATGTAGAGTCCTTATTAAGTAATAGAAAAGGTTTATGCAAGTTTCAGTTGCTTAAAAATGTATTATCGTACAATTACTGTAAAAATATAATATAATAAAATAAATATAATAATGTTTTTATGCTAAGCGAACTGTATTCCTGTAACAGATAAACTGTTTTTAGACTCAAAATCTCGAGATTTAAGCTTCAGTTTGGTATTTTGAGAATGTACTACTGTAGATAATTTCACGCTGAATCCAACGATATACATAAGTCTTTGTGAAAAAAAAAATGAGTTAAACACTTTTTGTTCTCACCCCTTCAATTGCGTATACGTAATGCTATTTACTGTACCATTTTTGGATTTAGTGTATATTATACATAACATGGGATAGATAAATAGAACTTCAAATATTTCACCAATCTTATGCTCGTATTACAGAACGATGCTCAGTCATCGATCGCTGCTCAAGCAGAGATTTCATTCACTAATTGATCACTTTATGAATGAAATCTCTGCTTGAGCAGCGATCGATGACTGAGCATCGTTCTGTAATACGGACCTTAATATATAAAAATGAATCTCTATTTCTCTTGGTGAACGCATCACAGGTGAACTATACAAAATCTTTAATTCTAGTGCAACCACAATAATAACGCCCAACGATCACATCTATAGATCTTGGACCTTAACTAGACCTTATATAGGGAACAAGGAACTACTAGGACCATGATCCCATAACACCCAGACTCAGAACCAGTAATATGCTTTTTTTCTGTGCTCAAATACTTGTCTTGCAGCGAGAATCGTACCAGCCACCTCCGGGTTATGAGGTGACCTTCTCAACCACCACACCATTGAGGCGGTAAAATAAATAATAAAAATAATAATACATAATCATAACAGTTTAAAATCTTATATTTATATAAAGTGATAGCAGTATTATCGTGATAAAACAATGAAAGAATATTATCATGTATTTATTAATTTGTTCCAATGTTTCGAAATTCAATTGGATGACTTAATTTTTCTGATTGACGAAAAGTAATGTTAAGTCGTCAACTGCTATGTCCAACTATTTGAACCCTGGCCTTTACTAGAAGCAGTTGTCCAAATTTAGAAATATTCGACCGCAGCACCTTTTAAGTTCTGTGGTCCAATTAATAAAACAACAATACTATTGCCCGTCTGCACAAAGAATTGACAACTACTAAGTTCGCACTTATTCGTTTATCAAACTTGTGTCACTTGACACACCAAATACTGTTACGCTCATTGGTTAAAGACAGCTGACATATATTCTAGTACATATATAAATGAAGATGTACGCTGAAAGCAAAGGTCGTATTTTTATTTTCTGTTTAACCACACTGACATAGCAAAACCAAACTTGCCAAAAACTGAAATAAATTACACTCTAATATTATTTAGCATCACACATGCCCAAACCGTCTGCCACCAAAATGCTATGTGAAAAATGAACGATAGTTTGTAATAACAAACTATACTACACGCGTGAAACTAAGCTTCGTTTCGAAATTATCCTTTAATACTTAGAGATAAGAGTTAGTAAAATCGCGGAAGGTTATAAAAGGGCGCTTTATGTATGTTGGTGTTAAGACTCACGCAAACCAAACTCAAACAGCCCTACATTTTTCCAAGCGATCTAATTTCTTGGAAAATATGCTACGTGAGGTAACTCAGCAAAATCGTAATTTGAATCATCAGGACGGCGCGCGAGGTGCGTAAAGCTGGACATGCAAGAACGACATTGCGTTGCGACTAAGTTGCCATATTTGTTATTGTTCCTTTATCTTTTACGAGCTTCTGCCCGCAGCTTCACCCGTGGCGTGGCCTATGGGAAAAAAATTCAACCACCCATTTTACCCACTTAAGGGTGGAATTTCGAAAAATCCTTCTTAGCGGATGCCTACGTCAAAACATCTACCTGTATGCCAAATTTCAGCCCGATCCGTCCAGTGGTTTGGGCTGGGCGTTGATAAATCACTGTCAGTCAGCCAGTCACCTTTGAGTTATATATATTTAGATAGATGGATATTTTTTTTTTGTTTTAGATAAGCATCTGGCTTAAAGATTTACTTTATCATGATTTTACAGTTCTAAACCAGTCACTGCGTCAATCACAAGCAGGGGTAATAGTATTCTGTGATCACAAGTACATTATGTCGCACCAGCGTAGGACTCTCGATAGATCCTTACGCTCCAACTTTGTCATAACACGCGTTTATCCATTTTTGTCATCCCTATATTTTACTTGATAGAATCAGGCGTTAACTGATAGGTTTTGGCAGGTTTTATTATAATTTTAATCGTAAGTGTCAGAAATTTAAACTGACGTTGACGTTTAAATGTCAAAAAATATCTAAAATTATTAATGACATTTGTCACGTTATCTGCGTCGCTCTATCTGCACTCGCACACATGCATATCGTGTACTCACAGACAAACAGATGACTAGGTTTTTAATGCACCTGCAAGCTGACTACCATGACAAAATATGAATCTAAAATAACTGAGATATCTAAAATAGCTAATTCTTGCAGTTCCCTACTTTTATTTAGTCATCATTTTGACATCGCCATTCTAGATCATCATGATCAGTCATCCTTCTAAAATAATCTCAGATAATACAATTTTCTTACAGTTAACAAAAGAAACCGGATACAATTGAAGGATTTGATAAAAAGGAAAAAAATATTAAGAGAGCCCTCCAGGCTTAGAAAGGCTAGGAAAAGCTGTTTAGCTAGAACGGTCGCGACTTTCAATAGGGTCCACTCTTCCAGTGGACGTAGTCTTCTCGACCCTCTTATCCCGGCAACGGCCCAAGCCGAGACTCGCACCCCAGGGGTGCCCTTGAGCTAGTTGCCTCCCACTTTTGAAGGCTGAGCGCCTTAAGTGCCGACCCTCCTGCCCGATGACGCTATTAAGGTCGGTAGAGAACAACAGCATTAACTCGTTCAAAAAAAAAAAAATAGGAAATATCACTCACTGTCATTCTGAGAACTGTGACTTAGGTTTGAAAAACTATGATTTTTTTTAAATTATGTACATTTTAATAAAAGTACTTAATGTATAATTAGCACCGCTTATATTAATATTTCTGCTGCAGCCACTCTATAATGACTGCTATTTATTTCATACTTTAATTATATATACACGTATTAGAGCTGATTTCCTGTAAATGTGAGTAATGACTATAAAATAATAATTGAAGGGGTGAGAACAAAAAGGATTTAACTGATTTTTTTCACAAAATGACTTATGGGTATCGTTGGATTCAGCGTGAAATTATCTTCAGTAATACATTCTCAAAATACCGAAATGAGGCTTAAATCTCGAGATTTTTAGTCTAAAAACGGTTTATCTGTCACAGGAATACAGCTCGCTTAGCATATAAACATTATTATATTTATTTTATTATATTATATTTTTACAGTAATTGTATGAATTAGTACTATATTTAGTATTAAAAATAGAATTAAAACATTTTCAAGCAACTGAAACTTACATAAACCTTTTCTATTACCTTATAAGCACTCTACATTAAAATGACGCCGTTGACGTTTAAAGTCCATTTTCTCGAAACTGTCAATTTGTCAGTTAAACCCTTTTTATTCTCAACCCTTCAATTGTGATATTAATTTCAATTAAAGCCATGGCAAAATAAAACTGCATTATTACCAGGGGGGCAATCACGGAACTTTGATTGCAATGCAACAGGAGGAATTTCATTCCTGATTTGCACAGTAACTGTGCACGTAAGCTGCGTATTGAAACTGTCAAATCCATACCAATTTGTGTTTTTATTGGTTGAAATGAAGTTACGTGATCGCCTTTCTGATCTGTTTCCCTACAACAAAAAGTTTTCTATCGACGTCGCCCATGAATGCCCGGCTTTAGATAAAAAGTCGGCTTCACTACAATGATAATAAAGGCGATCGAGATCGCGCCACTCCGATATCTCCGAGAAGCATCCCAGGAATCTCTACCAGATAACATTCACTAGAAACCCCTATCTTAAATATTCCTAATACAAATAACAACTCATAGACGTGTTACAATCTACTATTTGTTAGTCGCTAGCATCTTAGAGAATACGACTTTTAATTAAATCCCCGAGACGTTTTATGTTAATTTAATTTTGTGAAGAAATGAAATAATTTGAATTTAGAATAATAATAAATGTTTGGCGAGCGCAAGCAGTGGTAAAACTGTTTGCTTAATTAACTGAAGTTATTATTTTAACCAACCAATGTGGTCCACGGTTTTGAAAAAAAGGTTCTAGATTGTAATTATAACTTATGATTAACGTTTCTAGATACGAGAACTTATTTTGAAATGACCCAAAACCGATTTGCAGTAGCAAAATAATTTTCAAAATTAATGCATTTTTATACATACTACTCGTATGTTACAACACCATGAAGTTTCCATTTAAAACATTTTTTTTTGTTCAGTTAGCTTCCGTTTACATAAACAATAAAAACAAAAACAATCTATTTATGGAGTCTCTATATTGTGATCAATGGAAATAAAAAGTTATATCTGTTAACTTATCGTTCTTAAATCAACAAAACTACACAAATAAAATCTTTGGCAATGTTAAATTATAGTAATACATTTTATTCCCAGTCGTAGACACTAACCGAACAGTCCAAGTATTTCTCTTTACCTGCAACGTAATTATGACTTCACTACTAACTCATATAATATGAAGTTCTGTATGTTTAATTGATTTTTAGTTTAGTTTAGTTGAAAACTGTCGCAATTAAGAAAATAAATAATTCCTTCACGAAAAAAGGGTTTTAACAGACTTCAATCCCAATGAGAACATCATCAATGTAGTAGAAATCGGAATACGCATTATTAAGGATAACTCAAAAACTACTTGTCAGATCATGATAGAGTTTGAACTATGAACTATATCATTTGAAAAATGGAACTACGCGGGAAGCACCAGCTTTCAAATAAAAGTCGATTCACCCAGTCGAAAGTACTGAGGTAACAAACATAATTAAAACAATGGAATCTCCTCCTTTTTCGAAGTTGGTTGAAAATAAGACCCAATCTCCACCATTATGTAGTTTTGCCTTTTGTCAAATAAATGTCTTTTTTTTTTCATTTTCATTTTTTTTCAATCAATTCAATTTTTGTTTGCCTATCACCAAAATCTAGACAATGTTCATACAAATCTCCGGAAAAATTGATAACATCAACGAGATAAGTTTGAATATTTTTTCTCATATCTTTGGATTCTATCATCGCATAATATAGATTTGCTTGATAATCCATGAACATTAGTAAAAAAATGTTAACCATTTGTAAACCTATAGTTTACGGATTAAGTTTTAAATACCTTTAAGCAGATTCTTAACAGCTTCAGAAAAGATAACATAAGTTGGTTTTATTTTGCGACGAATAGCACAAATAAATCTTTGCAAACAATTCGTAATGTGAAAGTTATTTCGTGTAAATACTATTTACAAATTATGGGACTTTTTCAAGGAAATTTGGAATCTTATGACAGGGTACTATTTCAGGTAATATAATAAAAATGAAATCTGCTATCTTCTGTATAGAAGATAGCAGATTTCATTTTTATTATATTATCCATTTCACTTACCCTCTTATGGGGTAAGTGAATAAGTAAGTAAGTAAGTGGGGTATGTATTATATGTATTATAAAATTCAAAGTCTGACTGACTGACTGACTTATATATCAACGCACAGCCTAATCCACTGGTCCTAGAGATTTGAAATTTGGAGGGTGTGTTCTTTGTAAAGTGTAGGTATCCACTAAAAAGATTTTTCGAAATTCTGCCCCATACGAGGGTAAGTGAAATGGGTGGTAGAATTATCCATGAAAAATTTTTTTCTTCGTTTCCTATAGTACACGCGGGTGAAGCCGCGGGCAGAAGCTAGTAGGGTAATATTTCAGATAATATAATAAATGTGAAATCTTCTACATATATTTCAGATAAAATATTAAACGTAGAATGTTCTATAGGGTTCTAATTCAGATAAAATAATAAAAAGCCTCAAAAAAGGTGATCTTCTATTCTCTGTATGTATGCTTCATATGGTTTAAAACGAAGAACTTTAACGGGATATACAATATAACTGGATATAAAATGACTTGTAACATATACTTGACAGTCTCTGTGGTGTGGTAGTTGAGCAGATCGGCTCATAGTCCAGAGGTGGCGGGTTCGATTCTCAGGACAGGACAAGTACTTGTGCAAAAAAAAAACAAAAGCCCAAATGCTTGTTCTGAGTCTGGGTGTTGTGGAATTCGTCACATGAACTACGAAGACCATGAGGTCCTCGTAGGTCCTGGGTACCTAGGGTACCTACCTATACAGGGAATCCTAGTTAGGGTCCAGGATCTATGTATGTGATCGTTGGGCGTTATTATAATAATAATAATATATGTGGACATCTCACACAACGCCATCTAGCCCCAAACTAAGCAAAGCTTGTATTATGGGAACCAGATAACTGATACAATAATTAAATACTTTGTTTGTAAATACATACATATAATACAATATAGCACCCAGACACAGAACAAACACTTATCTTCATCACACAAATGTTTGTCCTGGGTGGGAACCGAACCCACAACCCACAATTCAGAAGGCAAGGTTACTACCAACTGAGCTATCGGGCCAGTCAATTATTATTTATTATAGTGCTACATCTATGTCTAGTGTTGTGAGACCATTAGTTTTTATAGTTCCTAGTTCCCTACACATACAGGGATATCTGGGTAGGGTCCAGAATCTATGTGTAATAATTATGACCAATGCACATTATTTAGGTTTTTTTTATTATTGTAAGGTAAATATTAGGCGTCAAAAATTTTTTTTTTAAATAAACTGTATTAGAAGAGGTCGCTAAGCCTCGGATACACGAAAAGAAAACAATTCGTGCCCTAATCCGCCATTACAATGGTCCTGTGGCCCCCTGGTGGGGAACTTTGGACGTAAATAACTCGGGAATAGGGTGCCATTGAGAAAATTTTAATAAATAGGACGATAGGATTGCTTTAGTAAAAAATTGGATATTATTATTAACATAAATAATTTATATTATACCTTTATATGCAGCAACACAAAGAAGTAGAAATGTTTCTCATGATTTAATCAGTCTGCTATTATAATTGAAAGGATGAGAACAAAAAGGGTTTAACTGATTTTTTCCACAAAATGACTTATTGGTATCGTTGGATTCAGCGTGAAATTATCTACAACAATACATTCTCAAAATACCGAATTGAGGCTTAAATCTCGAGATTGTCAGTCTAAAAACAGTTTATCTGTCACAGGAATACAGTTCGCTTAGCATAAAAAAATTATTATATTTATTATATTATATTATATTTTTACAGTAATTGTACGAATTAGTACTGTATTTAGTGGTGTAAATAAAATTAATACATTTCAAGCAACTGAAACGTACATAAACCTCTTCTATTACCTTATAAGCACTCTACATTAAAATGACGCCGTTGACGTTTAAAGTCCATTTTCTAGAAACTATCAATTTGACAGTTAAACCCTTTTTTATTCTGAACCCTTCAATTGTCCTACAATTGTTAATGAATTGCACCATAATGGTCGTTTTTGACAGTTTTAGTAGTCTAAATATTACATCACACTAATATTATAAAGGTGAAATTTGTATATGTGTTTGTGTGTATGTTTGTTACTCCTTCACGCTCAAAGGGCTGAATGGATTTAGATGAAATTCGGTACTAAGATAGCTTATACACTGGATTAACATATAGGCTACAATTTATCCAGGAAAAGTGAAATTTTCCCGTTGGATGAGCAAATAATTAAAAGACTTTATCCGCGGATGAAACCGTGGGGCGCAACTAGTAAAATATAAAAATCATTTAATGTAAAACATGGGTAAGCCAAATAGTACAATGGTTTTTAAAATAACTTGGCCCCCAGTTTGACAAAGTTGTTTGGCTTAACAAATTGTCAAACAAGGTTATCTTAATATTTTTACTTTCTATTAAGCAATGTATCAAACCCATGTTGGAGAAAAATGCAGTAGATATAAAAAACTAAAAATCATGGCACCTCTACACCAAGGAAAATCTCGGGCGGCCTCAATTTATGATGATCATTCCACCTTTTGTATTAAGTCATAGTGGGACACTACTGACGGCTATAACTTCACTTGGAAAAACAAAATTGATAGAAAATTTCCGGAAAAAATATCCCCCAATCGCAACTTTTTTGTAGACATTATATTTTTCCCAAATGGGATGTTCGCTTAACGGGAAGTAGGTAAAAACTCATTTTTTTACTAAAGATAGCATTCTGTTCTCCCGCGTATTAAATACCATTATATATGTTTTATTATATTATCTTATGTAATGAGTGTAACATTAAGAAAGGGCTTTATGATAATTAACATTAAAATGCCACTACTTCACTTCAAGTAAGGCGTTACAGATTGAGTGAAGAAGAGTAGTATCTAAAAATAGTAGTAGTAATTGAAAAAAAAGCAGTTAACTAAATACCTTATGACGTGTCAGTTGCCGAAATTAACGTTTTAATTTAAGTCTTGTGGGAATGTAATATTACTTAAGGACGGATTTATGTTACTTACTAAGTGCATTATTTAACGTGATGATGAATGTACTTATATTTAAATTTTTAAGTCTTAATTGAAAATAAATTATTCTTTATAAATAAAAGTAGTATAAGTATATATATAATAAGAATACTCCTTCCAAATATGAAGCTCTAATCTATGAGTTTGAGCTATAGGTTGTCTATAAGTAAGTCAGTCGGTCATAACAAAACCTTTTAATAATATATTTTTTTTTTTTTTTTTTTTATGTTAAGGAATGACGTGACGAGCTAGCCGTTCGCCTGATGTTAAACGACACGGCTGCCCATACCAGCTGCAGTGTCACTCGGAACTCTAAAGTATAGAGGTTCGCGTGACACTGCACTGCGCACGTCATCCAGAGACATCAGCACAATCTAGTAATAAGATTACTAAACTGTGAGATGAGATCATAAAGTCCCATTTGCCCAGTAATTTCACTAGCTACAGTGCCCTTCAAACCGGAACACAGCAGTGCTTGCGCACTACTGCTTGGCGGCAGAATAACTGGCAAAGCGGTGGTACCTACCTAGACGAACTTTGCAGTAAAGTCCTACCACCTAGTAAAACATTATATATAAACATTTGTGTGATGAACATAGGTGTTTCTTCTGTGTCTGGGTATTATATTATATTCTTTGTAAGTATTTACAAAAAACAAAAAAGTATTGTACAAGCTCTGCTTAGTTTGGGGCTAGATCGCGCTGTGTGAGATGTCCACTCATATAATGTTATGTTATGTTATTATTATAGACAGATTAGATAGGTATATAGATTTAGATAGCCTTTTAGTGTAAGATACTCAGAGGTTTACTAGGTGGTACTACCAGTTATTCTACCGCCAAGCAGTAGTGTGCAAGCACTACTGTGTCCCGGTTTGGGCACTATAGCTAGTGAAATTACTGGGCAATTGAGACTTTATGATCTGATCTCACAGTCGAGTAATTATATTACCAGACTGTGCTGATCTCAGGATGATGTGCGCAGTGCAGTGTCGCGTGAAACTCTATTTTAGAGTTTCGAGTGACACTGTTCTGTTATGGGCGGCCGGCCGTGGCGCTTAACATCAGTTAAACGATTAGCTCGTCACATCATTAATTAACATAAAAAAGGTAGGTGGTTAACAGATTCGTATTCTTATAATTTTCATAGCCCGCAGGCGGTGGGATCGATTCCCACGGCAGGATTTGTACACAGAAAAAAGAGCGCTAATACTTGTTCTGAGTCTGGGTGTTGTGGCACCATGGTCCTCGTAGTTCCTTGGTCCTAGACACAGAGAATCCTAGTTAGGGTTCAGGATCTATGTATGTGATCAATGGGCGTTATTCATATTCATTGATTTGGTTCACACCTCGCGTATAGAGCGTAAGTACTAAGGGCTAAGAAAATATCCAGAGAATGGGCAGCATCAATCTCCTTGGTACATTAAAACCTTCTGTGGGAAGTTTTGGCGGGAAAACGAAAAAGAACGCGTCGCCGCATTGTATTATTTTCCAAAACTTGTGTTATTTCCAGTGTTAATGCATAAAATTTTTGAGTTAAATTGTTAAGTGCTCGATTACAGGTATGAGTGTGGGAAATTGGTATAATGATGGTGAAACGTTTCTTTTCGTGTTGTTTCCAAAACTCCATAGAAGCTTCTCGTAAAGTTGCCTCCACTTTACTAGGAGTATGACTTTGACTAGACTATGACTTAACTATGACTTGACTAGATGACTTCGACTGTGACTTGACACATATTTGCGTGAAATATCAATTACTTGATACTAGCTAAATACACAAAAGTGTGGAGCCAACACATAAAAATAAACCTTCTGTGATCACGAAGCCACCTGCCAAGCATGCTGATCAATCCCCTCCCCCCTTCCTCCCCATGATAAACGTGCAAAGTGGCGTGTTATGGGGGAGCTCTGTGTTCAGCAGTGGACATCTTTTGGCTGCTTTTTTTTTAATACCAACTCCAAGAGTGTTTGTTTTCAAAATAAATTGTTTATATGTTCAATATCAGGTTTTAATTAACATAGGAAGCTCTTCCATGCTAATTACTCTATCAAGAACGGGTACCTAATAAAGCCAAATAGATGATATTATCGATTAGTCGTAGAAACTACGAGAGAATTAGCGGATGTTTCATTAGGCTGTTTAGTTAGAAACAATATTGGGCAGTGTGACCACTGTTAGTGAAGATAAGGATCATTTTAGATATTCTTATTTATCAAACAGTACATTTCTGCTCACTTTTTAAATTAATATTAATGACGTTGATTTTGTTTGTATTTTGTGTAATTTAGTACCTTCTCCTAATTTTCTATTAATGTGGTTAAAAAAGAAGATTTTAGAATGGGTCCTATGCGGAGTGAAACTGTGAAAGATAGTATAAGGCTAGCTACCATTTGTAGTCTGTGACATTGAGTTTGCATTCCTTTTATGTGACCTTATTGTGCTCACGCTGTGTATTTAAACACATTTTAACTGGCCCGATAGCTCAGTTGGTAGTAACCCTGCCTTCTGAACTGTGGGTTGCGGGTTCGATTCCCACCCCGGACAAACATTTGTGTGATGAACATCGATGTTTGTTCCGTTTTTGGGTGTTATATTGTATTCTATGTATTTACAAACAAAAAGTATCTAAGTATTGTATCAGTTATCTGGTTCCCATAGTACAAGCTTTGCTTAGTTTGGGGCTAGATGGCGCTGTGTGAAATGTCCACTCATATTTATTTTATTTCTTATTCTACAAGTTGCAAGATACTTTATATAAGACAGTCTCAATGATCATTATCATTATCGACTGTCTCAAGACGTCCACTGCTGAACATAGACCTCCTCACTTTGACCAGCTGCTGGCCTCTTGCATCCATCAGCTCCCTGCGATTTTGACCAGATCCTCAGTCCACCTAGTTCCAACCTCGGTCGCCACTCGAGAACCTTTCTTCTTTTTGTCAGTTCTACGAGCTATGGTGGCTTGTCCATTGCCATTTCAACTTGCTGATTCTAAGAACTATATCGATCTCCTTATTTCTCCTGTGGATCTTCTCATCTTGGATTTTGTCTTGGAAGTAAATACTAGCATATCTCTCTCCATAGATCGTTGCAAACTTGATGTCAATGAAGCCAAAAGTAAGAGGCCGATGACAAGACGAGAAGATGATGATGAGAAAGAATTGTAAATTTATTATGTGTGGTGGTATTCTAATTTTAGGATATTATTTAGTTAAAATAAATAGGTAATATCGTAAATTTTTTGACTAATAATATCCAAGTTGATACATTACCGGATACATCTCAGTCATAGCTCGCAGCGCACACCTTTTCGGACCAATATCAGCGCAGATGTCCTAATTAAGAGGACGAGCTCTGGGCGGAGCGGGATATAGCGACCTTTCAATAATGAACACTGGGGGAAACTGCAGAGGGGTGTAAGCTACAAGAGTACGCGAAGTGGTTGACTTTTTACCTCAAAAAATGTTTTGATTGGAGTTGGTAGGTGAAGAAAGCAGACAAAAGCAGATGCTATCTTCCCAAACTTCTATCAATTTATGTTTCCAAATAGCGGGAAATTGGGTAGAATAGATAAATTTACGGTTTTTTTTTTTTTTTTTTTTTTTTTTTATGTTAAGGAATGACGTGACGAGCTAGCCGTTCGCCTGATGTTAAACGACACGGCTGCCCATATCAGCTGCAGTGTCACTCAGAACTCTAAAGTATAGAGGTTCGCGTGACACTGCACTGCGCACGTCATCCAGAGACATCAGCACAATCTAGTAATAAGATTACTAAACTGTGAGATCAGATCATAAAGTCTCATTTGCCCAGTAATTTCACTAGCTACAGTGCCCTTCAAACCGGAACACAGCAGTGATTGCGCACTACTGCTTGGCGGCAGAATAACTGGCAAAGCGGTGGTACCTACCTAGACGAACTTTGCAATAAAGTCCTACCACCTAGGAAATTATATATTTTAGAGTTTAAATCAATGATATAGTGATAATGAAGAATATCACGCGGATCATGTCTTCAAACATTTCTTGTGTATTGGTCAAACAGTTTCTTGTCAGAAGAAATATGTCGATTTTTATAGCTCCGGCTGAGACTCGTAGACAGAATTGAGATCCTAACGACTAGCTTGGTCGTGTCCAAAGTTGAACTGTTTGTTTCATGAGTGAGTTCGCTTGTACTAAGTCAATAACCACTCTTATTTAAAAATATTTCAGCAATACTGGATGAACTTTCGTATATTGGAATGTAGGAGGCAAATCAAGGTAGGTGAAATTTGCCTTTAATTTCAAACGATACGATATTTATTAATTCCTGTAGCATCTATGTATACATATTCATGTCACTGGTTGAGCAGGTTGGCTTGTGTAAGCTCGTAGCTTATTAAGAAGTTCCTGTACGGACTGTTGTGAAAATTAGCAAAGCAATGCTGAGTGGAAAAATCTGTTAGTTGGAGTTTTAATCAATATAAGGCGTGATACTAATGCTTGTACGACTGGTGGTACCACGGTTACTAAATGAGGTAATCTATACTAGTGATTTTGACCTCAAAAACGCATTAATTTGGTTTTGGAACAATATGCTTACTTAGAGATACATACACAAGGTTGAAATAAAGGAAAAATTAAAAAATTAATACTAAATAATGCTCAACGATCATATACATAGATCCTGGACCCTAACCAGGATTCCCTGTGTCTAGGAACCTAGAAATTACGAGAACATAACACCCAGACTCAGAACAGATATTTGCGCTTGTTTTTTCTTAGCACAAATACTTGTCCTGCCGCAGGAATCGAACCCACCACCTCCGTGCTATCAGCCGACCAGCTAAATCACCACACCACAGAGGCTGTCATTTTCAATGGAATTGTCAGTTAGACAAAGTTAAAAGTTCCCTCAACGGAACGCCGCCGGGCGTGTTTTATATTTCGCTTTTTCTATAATCTTAAGTCGCCCCCTGTGGATAAAAGAAAATATTTGGCAATGAAATCCTCAGTTCCTTTGTAATTGCGGACCGGCTTCTACACTTCGGTCCGTTTCCGAATTCCGAGCCGGATGTACGGAAAGATTTGTCCGTTACTGGATTGTCACTTACGGACCAGATTAGAAGATCTTGCTGCTTTGATTGAGGAAAATATTTTTTCCAAGATTTTGAAGTGTTCCCTAAAAAGCAACGGTTTTAGAGCACTGATGAAAGAAGCACAAATAGCACAGATTCATTTATGATCTGGTGCTTTTTGAGCGTAAAATAAGTAGTTAATTAAGACATTATAATCCAAATTGAGCACAAATACAAATACAAAACGAGCACTTAAGACTTAATATGGTCTATATTATAAACATGATGAGGTATCAAATAGCACTGATTTATTAATGTTTTGGTGTTCCTTTGAGTGTAATGACGTTATATTCTCAATGGAGCACTTAAGGTTTAATATAATCGATATTATAAATATGATGTGGTATTCATATGGGTGAATAAAATCAGGCAAAGTACTTAAATTATTTTAACTAACCACTTAAAAATATAGATGCCAATTATGTGGCTTTACTTTGGTAATAGAGTACCAGGATTGCATCAATTAATAAGAGGTCTGTACGCAGTCGTCATCCAGTACGAGTTGCGAACTACGTATTGAGTATATTTAAAAAAAATAGGTCTCTAGTAGTCGTTTTCTTTCTAGTCACTTAACACACACTAACTAGTGCCATAAGTCATGTAAAATAGTCTAACTTAATTTAGTTTTTGATAATTGAAAAAGAAATCGCAACCGGCCTAAAAACGACTAGTTTTCACAACTCTTTTAGGGTCTTCGCTAATTATGCTAACTTCAAACGAAACATTTATGTTTGGGTATAGTTTGGCAGTAATATTTAGTTGGATAGTTTCAGCACTTGCGCATAATTTGACCAATTTTATATATTTTATATTATTTTTATTATAATAAGTAATTAATGCAATCTGTCTTGATGTTAATGTAAGTAAGAGAACCAGGATGAAAAGAATATTCCCGCTGTGTCCATGGACATTTATTTTTATTTAATACTAGTCGCACCCTGCGGTTTCACCCGCGGATAAAAAGTATTTTAACTATTTGCTCATCCCACGGGAAAATTTCACATTTCTGGGATAAAATGTAGCCTATGTGTTAATCCAGTGTATAAGCTATCTTGGTATCGAATTTCATCCGAATCCATTATGCCGTTGGCGCGTGAAAGAGTAACAAACATACACACATACACACAAACACACGTACAAACTTTCACCTTTATAATATTAGTGTGATTATAGAATACCTAAAGCATTTTAGTAATCTAGAATAAAGTCCCAGCCTTATACTAATAGTTCTGAGAGCAGACCTTACTATCACGCATTTTTTTCAAACAATGTGACTGGATGTTGTTTTTTTTTTTAATTTTCCTGTATCGAATGATTAATGTAATGATTTACATACCTAAGGACATTTGAGCTATTTTAAAAAAGCACTAAAATGCGAAATTAAATTGAATTCAAAGTCGGTGCCACCTAAGTCTAATAAGTAGTAGAAACGTGATAATGTGACTACCTCGAAAATATACACTTTAAACAAAAAAAAAATTATAAATCCGTACACAATTTAGCGAAAATATTGATGAACATACACAAAAAAAACATACTGGCGAACATTAGAACCTCTTCCTTTTTTGGAAGTCAATCAAAAATATTTCTATCAAATACTATGAAAATTGCCATGTCCCTTTCTCTTGACCAATTTTGCTCATATCTGACATAAATTGTTTGGATTTGTGTACCGAATGTTTCTTCTAAATATACACTATCAAAATCGGCCAGCAAATTTAATGGCGTGGCAACTAACTTCTCCCCTTTTTAGGAAAAATAGCCCACCAATCTGTTTTCTGTTTTGCATTGTGCCGGACATGCTTGCACCTGTAGTGAGACTAGTGAGAAAGAGAACTGCTTTTTTTTCAAACTCATATATTGTAATAGTCTTGCTATATACTATTTGACATATATGCTTAGTAAAATAAATTAATTTTAAGTATCTAATTTAATTTTGACTTGTAAAAGTGCTAAAAATATTTGCAAAAATCTTTTGACTTTCACTTTGAATCAAAAATCGCTGACGACAAAAATAGAACCTGTATACCAAGTTTCGTGAAGATTCGTTGAAAAATACGACTTATACGTCAGTACGTACATCCGGACAGATAAAAGCAAATTTCGCGAGTAGAAGCAAATACGAAGTTGAAGTTGAAGTAAAAGTCAATTAAAAACAAGAATAATTTATAAAAGCTATAGTGATCTAAGTTGCTTATAAGTTTTCATCACTTGTAAAAATATAACTGTAAAAACTGGAGCTTTCTATGAATCCTATTCACAAATTATCAAAATGTTTTAAAATCTTTAAGGAACCCAGTCATACTGAAACCTCCGAAAACTGTTCACGTGAAAGATTTTAACTGAAAATAAATTTAAAACCTTAACTAGTTGCAGACTCGTTAGTGACATGTCAATTTGTTTACTTTAACTTCGTGGAACTTTAAATTTACGAAGACTTCGCGAAGCGTCTGTCC
Organism: Ennomos fuscantarius; assembly: GCA_905220475.3. Lineage (NCBI taxonomy): Eukaryota > Metazoa > Arthropoda > Insecta > Lepidoptera > Geometridae > Ennomos > Ennomos fuscantarius. Next base: position 13,891,078 of record HG992040.1, read on the forward strand.
AGTGAGTTTGTTTCTGTAAAGTTTCGATAGAAACTGGGATTTTTCGTAATACGCTGAAATTAGGGGTCGATTCATAAAACGGGAGAAAACTAGGTAGCCTAGCTTTTCCACGTGAGTATTTATTATTAATACTAGTTGCGTCCCGCAGTTTCACCCGCGGATTAAAAGTATTTTAATTATTTACTCATTCCAGGGGAATATTTCACCATGCCGGGATAAAATGTAGCCTATATGTTAATCCAGTGTATAAGCTATCTTGGTACCTACCGAATTTCATCCAAATCCATTCAGTCGTTTGAGCGTGAAAGAGTAACAAACATACACACAAACACACAGACAAACTTTCGCCTTTATAATATCAGTGTAATTACCAGTATGAAGGTGCACAGTCATTTAAGCGTTAGATCACACGGCTGAAGTAAAACTTCTTTAGTTTAGCTCCATCTATCGGCCGGTATAAGTTTGATATTGCTTTGTTTAATTTTAATGTCGCCACCTTGACAATTATTATATGTCATTTTACCGAACATATCAACATAATAATACAAATGCTTTACTTTGTTATGTCGACAATGGAGATCTATGTGAATCAACTTCAACTTCCGTTTGCCGTGCATTCACAAGCTTACTCGTCAAGCGTAAAGAAGTTTTTTTTTTTCAATAATAAAACTGCCATCCGTGATGGTAAGTTTATTATTTACGAATGTTTCACTTTTGTTTGAGTAAAACATAAAACGCAAAGCAACAAATATCAAAATAAGGATCTACCAAACTCTGGCAATAATGATAGCGAGGCAAAGAGCCCTGATTGAAGAGCGGAGGACCGATCTCGACGTCTGTCGAAGATTGCACGCCGATAGAGTCCTCTATTTTTTACCTTTTTTATATTTCCCCAATAGTTTCCTATATTGATTTCACAATGTTTGGTTTGATTTTTCCGGTATAGAGAATTCCGGATACTATTTGATTTCACGGAGGCTGACGTCGATTTTCATTTACCTTTCTGGCTTAAAAAAATCTTTCCGTTTTACTTTGGTTAGGTGAATATTTTGGTTTAGCATATATATTTATGAAATTTTTGTTTATTTTTTGTAGTACCTATTTGACTTAGCATTGATTTTAAAATTACTTTGTAGTCACTTTTAAATAGTTATGCCACAAATACTTATGACTTTAAACACGTTATTTAAAGCCCTGATTAAAATGATTTTGTTAATCGTGTTTTAATATTCCTTACAAGCAGGTGACGTGGTCCCAAACTCCAGTAATATAAAAGGATTGCAGACAAATAATTAAAAATAGTTTTGATTAATAGCTGTTGCTTGTTATATGTGTATATAGTAGTCAAGATAAACTAAAATATACTTACAAAAATAAGCTATTATATAACAACAACTATATTACACAAGCTAAATCTAGTGTTCATCTTACATAGTTAGTTACAATAAAAATGCTAATGCAATTACAAATAGGACACCGAATAAACGAGTTTCAAGAACTCGTAAGAAAACTAAACTCAATCTAACCCACTGAATGTATTCTAACGTAAACATAATTTGTGACGTTTATATTTTACAATGTATTATCAAATGCAATATACAATCTTATTTAACTCTATAGCTTCACCGTTATGGTATAAATTCGTCTGGTAAGAGGAAGTGGTAAAACAAGCCTATAAGGAGTAAGGTGAACTCACCAAATATTGACTAGAGACTTAGTGAGTGCGACACAGAGAAATGTGACCAAACAGAGAGGTGTCAGCTCTTATTTGAAGAGCAATAGAAACCGCAATAGCGTTCTGTAGAAGGTCCTAATGGGTTTGGATACCTTAGGATGCACGTTTTAAGGCTTTTTATTATCTTAAGTTAAGAAACTCATTATAAGATTGCTCGGTTCTCTATTCTATGAACATCAGTCACAATTTCTTAACTACTATTTCATTCCAAATCCAATAATTGATTTTACATTGGTAAGTTTGAATCTATTGAATTATTTTAAACTAGTTGGGCCTAAGGTTTCACCCGCGGATAAAAGGTATGTTAATTATTTGCTCATCCTACGGGAACAATTCAGTTTTCCGGGATAAAATGTAGCCTATATGTTAATCCAGTGTATAAGCTATCTTGGTGCCAAATTTCATCCAAATCTATTCAGCCGTTTGAGCGAAGGAGTAACAAACATACACACATACACACATACACACAAACACACATACAAACTTTCGCCTTTATAATATTAGTGAAGTGTGATAGTGTGATAAAATTTATGATATTGGTTAGAAAGTCATTTTTTTTTTACTTAAGGAATGACATGACGAGCTAGCCGTTCACCTGATGTTAAGTAACTGCCCATATTTGTTGCAGTGTCACTCCGAACTCTAAAGTATAGTTTCGCGTGACACTGCACAGCGTATGTCATCCTGAGACATCACCAGAGTCTAGTAGTAAGTTTACTACTAGACTCTGGTGATGTCTGTCTGACTGTGAGATTAGGTCATAAAAACTCATTAGCGCAGTAATTCCACTAGCTACGGGGCCCTTCAAACCAGAAACTGAAGTGCTTGCGCACTACTGCTTGGCGGCAAAATAACTACCAAAGCTGTGGTACCTACTTAGCCGAACTTTGCAGAAAATTCCTACCATCTAGTAGTTTTACACTGCACATGTATTATAAAGATATTTGAATATGTCCACTCCCAAATGAAAGTACCTTCATCACGGTAGAGGGGACTTCACAAACCATTAAAAATGTTTCTCAAACCCTCCTATTAATCCTCATTAATTTTAAATGCGCTAATTGTACATCAAAACGGGAATAATTAATTCACTACGAATATTCCTTAGCACTGTGATGATCGAGAGTCTTCACAAAGTGAATTGCTAAATATGGGACTTACGGCGATTTATAATGAGGGATATTTTGCTAAAACCCTCCAAATTTAATCACGGAAGCTTTTATAATAAATCAAAGACTCTATAAAGAGACTCTACCTTTATATTAGTCTCTGTATTCAGTAGAGTTTCGGTAATAAGTTTAAAAGAGGTCCGTGAGCTTTGAGTTAATTTGGAACGAATTGGCCATTAATTTTACAGAGTATGGCGTCCTTAATTTTTTACGATGAGGTAAATAGGTTATATAATGTTTGTTAATTTATCTTCATCTCAATTTACTTGTTATAATCGTACCATAATTTGGACCTAAATTTATTCAAGAGATATTGTTGTTTCTCAAAATTGAATTAAGCATCAGTCTAGAGACTGGTAGAGCTAAAGTACAGTTCTAATAAAACGCTGACACCACAAACTCCGACCTCTCAGTTTTACGCAACCGCATACAAAACGTTAATTAAAACGTTTACCAACTTTAGAACTAAAGTGCGTTTTGTTCAAACATTTCTAGCTGTATTTTCATTACAGTTTATTACAGTGATCAAAGTTCATTGAAAGAATAAAAACTTTTTGTTACTTTTCTGCTCTAAAACCTAATTTGAAACTATTTTGGTAACGTATCGGCTAAACATTGTTCTTTTACTTAGATAATACAAAATTTCTTAAAGGTTTATTAAACTACTTGATAAGTTTTAGCTTCTATACAGTTATTAAACACTATGTTTACTTTTAGTCCTTTAAAAAAAAATCAACCTATTTTTGTATGGTGTATAGCTGACGAACGGTGACATTTCCACCATTTCAAATAGCAGTAACAATTTGTAAAGAGAGGGAAGTAAGGTACTGCCTCCACAAATTTCCTACCGGTGTTTAGGGGCCGTTGGTCACCTGATTTATTTATAATGACTTCATACTGCGTGTTTGAATAAAAATAACTTTTTATAATGACCCTTTAGTGCTGCCACGGCATTACTCCAGTTTGTTTTAGAACATGGAACGTGACATACTGTGATATACCACGGATTTTGTTAAAATGTTGATATAAAATACTTTGTTTATGCGTTTAGTTTTCTTTTTTAAAATCTTTTATTATTTTAAGGCGACTTTTTTTATTTATAGAGTTAGGTTTACAAATCATGTAACATATAAGGAGAAATTCCACTAGCCTGACTGAGCTAAGATTTGGAATGGAGCTGTAAATATATTTTGTTGATCAAATTGAATGAAGAAAAAGAGGTAGGCAAGAAAAGAATCAATCACTCTTTTTCTTTACCTTTTTTTTTTGACTAAATTTAGCAGTGGATATCTTTAGAGTTTTGAGTATGAATGGTAAAGGAAAGAGCAAAATGAAAACCTCTCTGCCAACCCCGAAAGGGACTTAAACATGATTATTAAATATAACAAAAATACATTAGGGGTGAAAATTTATCCGAAAGTAATAAGATAACTGATGATCTGTAATTTCACTCCACTTCGCTCACTTCATTCTATTTGACGCCACTAAGGGCTAGGAGACGAAGAGTTTACGTTTCCTTTGTGTGTGTTGGCTTGACTTGTTAATGGGGAGAGCGAGAGTTTTGTATTTTTGCCATTGTCCTCAATAATACTCGTCAACATTAAGACGGACAGCGAGACGTACGTAATATTCGCATATGCCTGAAATCGCGCAACGATCTATGGAGACTCCGGGTTGCCCTAAAAGATAGGATCTGAAATGAGGAGGTCCGCAAAAGAATTAAGGAACTGATATAGCCTTTATAATTAGCAAGTTAAATGTGGGTAGGCCACATCGCTCGTAGAACTGACAAATAATGGGAAAAGTTCTCGTTTGGTGACCACAAACCGGAAGACGCGATGTGGGTCAGCCCCTCGCTAGGAGGATCGACGATCTGGTCGTAACCGCGGGGAGCGGATGGATGCAGGAGGCAAGCCGCCGGTCTAAATGGCGCTCTGTGGAGGAGGCCTATATTCAGCAGTAGGCGTCTTCAGGCTGATGATGGTGATGACGACTATGAAAGTAGCCACTTACTATAGTAGGTGTTGAAGCTATGGTGGTATAGGTGGTCGACAGATTTGGCGATGATAAGAGAGGCTTTTACATATACTCGTAATATGTAGGTAGTATCTCACATGACAGCCTCTGTGGTGTGGTGGTTGAGCAGGTTGGCTCATAGCCCGGAGGCGGCGGGTTCGATTCCCTCGGCAGGACAAGTATTTGTGCACAAAAAAAGCGCAAATACTTATTCTAGGTATGGGTGTTGTGAGACCATGGTCCTCGTAGTTCCTGGACACAGGGAATTCTAGTGAGGGTCCAGGATCTATGTATGTGATTGTTGGGCGTTATTATTTATTTATTTCACATATTCCCAATATTCAAAATTCCTTATCATTCCCAAAAGATCATAAAAAATATGTAAATATAAGTGAGTTCGTGCTTTTTTTGGGAATAATAATACCATTTCAACACCGAATTTTAATTTTTCTTTCGACAATCACATAATTAACATACCATGACCCCAATTCCAAATACTATAATTAAACAGGTGACCGTTGATAGTAGCACTTGTCCCTCGGCGGAAGTGAGATCCGATCGCCTTTCAAGTGATACCTACTCGAACATTAACATTATACTAGGGGGATATTAATAAATAATGTTGATATTAGGGTTTCAGGAAAAATTTGGACCAATATGAAATTAAATTAAATTCTATGAAATAAAATGAAATTAATTTGAATGAAATGAAATTGGATTAAATGAAATGAAATGAAATAAAATTAAATTGAATGAAATGATTGATTGAATGAAATGTAATTGATTGAAATGAATTTGAATGAAATGAAATGAAATAAAATGGAATGAAATGAAATGAAATAAAATGGAATGAAATGAAATGAAACATAATAAATAAATAATATTGCCCAACGATCACATACATAGATCCTGGACCCTAACTAGGATTCCTTGTCCTATTCAATCACCACAACACAGAGGCTGTCAAATACTCAAAAGTAGTGTTGATTAGACAGAAAGCTTTACTATTCACAAAAATAGTCGTACATTTAACTTGATTTAACACACTTTTATAAAGGCCAAATTACATTTACCCACTAAACTTAATCACGAATCCAACATTTTTACTGTACACCATAAAAATTCAAAGGGCGAAAACGTAAACTGGTAATAAAGCACTATTGTAAATAGCAATTAACGTGTGAATGACCTTTTAACACGTATCTATTTAGCATATAATCTCACTTCTTCATCTAAGTAGACAATGGCTAACTGCCGTGAAAACTACTATAACATCGGTGAATTTAGTAAGCGGTCAAAAGTTACGCGAGTTAAGCTAGATCTAGTGGTGTTCAAGAGAAGAGTGAATAGGTATTTACTTGGCTAGCATGCTTCACCTTCGATCGCATCGTCACTTCCCATCAGGTGAGAGCGTGGTCAAATGCTAGACAAGTTTAAAGTAAAAAAAAAAACTAGTGACACGATGCTGGTCATACAATGTCATGACATACAAAAACATGTTGCACCGACCCCATTTAAGTCAGCCTCTGTGGGGTGGTAGTTGAGCAGGTCAGCTCATAACTTGGAAGCGGCGGGTTGGATTCCCGTGGCAGGACAAGTATCTGTGCACAGAAAAAGAAAAAGCGCAAGTACTTGTTCCGAATCTGGTTATTGTGGGACTATGGTCGTCGTAGTTCCTAGATCCCTGGACACAGAGAATCCTAGTTAGGGTCCAGAATCTATGTATGTGATCGTTAGGCGATATTATTATTATTATACAATACAATAATACTTTATTGAACACCAACTAATACATTAATACATAAAAATGCATCTTAAAAAAAACTTACAAAAATGGTAGAACAAAGGGCGGCCTTATCACATTAAGCGATTTCTTCCAGGCTGCCTTAGGATGGACACGAATTAAAAGACCAAAATTACGATTGGTGTTGTTACAACTTACATACTAAAAACAACAATGTGATAAAATAGGTATAATCACTTTAAATATTAAAAAAACAATAATAATATTATTATTATTTAAGTGGGATAAGGGATAGGATGATTACCATGATGGCGCTCATACAACGTCATGTCAGCCTCGTAGCAGTATGGTGTCGCAGACGCTGGCCGCTGGCTAGTTAATTATTTAGTATTGACTTTACATTATGTATCATATTGAAAATAGTGCAAATTATACGTTTACGCAATACAATAATTAATATTTGTACAAACAAATAAATAAATTTCAGCATAAATTTGAAATGATGTTACTGTGACCGAAATTTATCAGAAATACGTCAAACACAGGTCATTTTCTACGAAATTGACATTGATCAATTTTATAGTCCTCTTGTCTGACATCTGTGACCTGCCAGCTTTATACTATTTCCAGTTTTAGACTTTATAGGTTTTGGAAATACCTAGTTTTTATCTAGTGCCCTAAAAGTAAGTATTTTACGGAATCGCGTGTCTATTTCCCGTAGATTAAAATGAACGAATGATATTCTTTTATTTTATAACGCGAAAATGACACTTTTTTCAAATAGGATAACATTCAAAGCTTTTTGTGAACTGATAATTATAATAATCTATACATACAAAATTCAAAGTCCTGACTGACTGACTTATATATCAACGCACAGCCGAAACCGCTGGTCCTAGAGACTTGAAATTTGGAGAGTGTGTTCTTTGTAAAGTGTAGGTGTTCACTAAAAAAGGGTTTTGAAATTCCATCCCTAAAAGGGTATAATTGGTGGTGGAATTATCTATGCAAAATGTTCTTCTTGATTTTTTATGGGCCCCGCGGGCAAAGCCGCTGGCAGAAGCTAGTAATAGTATGTGTTTACATTTTATCATCTAGTCCCAAACTAAGCAAAGCTTGTATTATGGGTAGCAGATAACGGATAGAATCCTTACATATTTATTTTTTGTAAATACATTCATAGAATACAATATAACACAGACACACATGCGGATACGTACGCACATGGAAGGGTACATGATAGACATGGGACACAAGCGCTAGCCACCGCTAGTCATTCATTATATATACTTTTAAACTCGCCGAATTATTGTTTTTGTTCAAGCAAAACAATCGGAATAACGTTTTGCAATTATCCTTTTTGTTTGATCGGAAGAAATAAAGTTTTTTTATTCATTCACAGATTCGTAAACACGAAGGGGCACGGAACCCTTTTTGAAATTATTGGGGTCCCTCCGTACAAATTAAATACCAAACAAGGTTCCTGTTTAACGAACCGTTTAGGAAAAAATGTATCTTTTTAAATTAAGTGCAGAGTCTGCGAGTGACATTGCTTTATGGGGTGGTTTGATCCTCATTTGGAAGATTGAAACGATGTTGTTAATTATTACTTAATTAATTTAGAACCATAAAATGAATCTTGAATTTATAATGAATGAAATTATAAATAATAATTTAAATGCCGTTCTTTTTATGGCCATAGTTATAGTACATCTTTTTCGTGGTTTTGATGGAGTAGATACCTGATCTGTATTAATTTTGTTTGATAACACATTCAAGGTTTGACTCTGATAATCTTGTCCCCGAAGACGTCACGTCTAATGATGATGATCAGATGATATTAAAATGCAAACATCAAGCTGGTTTGGCGTAGCATTGGTAGTGTTAAATAGTATATCTTTCGCACTAGCTATCAAATATTATTATCTACATACTAATTTTATTCCTATAATTATGATGTATGTTTATTATATTTATTTTTATTAGTAAATGTATGCAGTGGACAGCATCATCACTTCCTATCAGGTGAAATGTCGTCAGCCGTATGCCCATTCAGCGTGATAAAAAAACTTTTAACTATTTAAAGGTATTGTGATAAAATTAAAAAAAGGACGTTTGTTAAGAAAGAGTTTGAATTCATTTCATATTACGCTGAAAATATGAACTAACTACTAGACTCCACTTTGTTATTATGAATACGGTGAACCGTTGATGTTCTTAATCTACTGTCCTAAAATACTAATGGTAAAAGAAAACAAGGAAAATAAGGAAAAATGAAATGAGAAATGGAAATGAAGGATGAAAGTTTTTGCTGAAGATTTTCACTGAAACAAAATATTCCAGCATTTTTTGTACAGTTTTTATAGAGTATTCTGTTTGCTTTATAATTAATGCAACAAATTTCAATATTAATCATTTACATATTTTGCTGAAAATTGGTTCATTTCAACAATAATTTCCCAGAAAATAATTTTTCAGTGAGTTATTCAAAAGTTATTTTAACTGATTGAAGTTTATTAAAATTATGGTTTGTTGATTCGTATTCCAATTTGTACACCCCGACTGACAGGGGTGCCTTTTAACTTACTCTTAATTGAACTGTTTTTGGCTGTGAACTGATACGAAATGATTATAAAAAATTCGATAGAGACCAACAGCATTACCCATTTTATACTAAATGTATATATGGGTTAACCTTTTATTTTAAACTACGATGAATATTATGATGAAGTAATGTTATTATTAATAATGAATTGTCTTTGATTACGTGCCAAGGTTTTTATTACGTGACATAATTCATTTAAGCATTGCAGTGAAAATACAGTCATTTTTATAGTTGGTTTTCAAAAGGTATCGCTTCGTCTCAACCCTACACCGCGCGTGGGTCCCGCGTGCGTGACCCAACCAATTAATACCCGGACACCAAGTCAACCGAACGACTTTTTATCTAAATTAGAAATGCAGTACGCTTATACAGTGTAATGTTTTAATACGTACGCACCGTGAAACTCTGTTATGGTCAATAAACGTGTGGTAATGTGTTGATTTTTATTTTTTGGTAAAGTGGTATTTAATTGGTAAAAAGTGTTTACGTGAAATGGAAAAGAAATTTTCGTAGCATTACTGGGTAAATTGTATATCAAGGGGAAAATAATTGAACGTTATTTTTCAAACGAGTTATGTGTAATACAAAACGCGCATGAATGTAACATGTACTACAGATTGCAAAAGTACCTAATAAATTATTAATTTTTAGCAACTTATACTTAAATGGTAGAAAACGCACCAAAAAAAAAACAAAAATTTGAGATTATGCTTTAGTTAATAATATTTTATCCTAAACATTATATTTTATTTGATGATAAAGCGATGCCATAAGGTCGATAATTAAGTATAATTAAACATTAACACGAGAACAAAACACAAAAATATTTTTGTAGTTTTAAAGTACTCTGTTCAAGACAATCGGCCATTATCATACCAGAGTACCCGCTTCCATGAGATAGGCGTACACGCAGTTTTAATTACACGCTATTTTTCACCTTTAACGTAAATTCCAACTGCTTTATTATAAGTGAAATTATTATAATTAACGCAAAAGGCGGGAATATCACAAATCGTTATTTACGGTAGGGATGGGCTTACATTTATCGATAATTACGGTATTATTTGAACAACCGTATCATTGAAAATAGAATGGGTATACTGCTTTGATCTGGCCGTTGCTCAGTTTATAAACATTTTTGCTATCTATAAAACCTTTTATTAAAATTTGGGTCTAATAGACATTATATTATTACACCAATGTGAAAAACAAGCAAACTAACGATAAAATAAATGATTTCATATTATTTAAAAATCTATTAAATAACTGTCTTATGAAATTTACACGAGATACCATGTAAATAATAAAAATGTAACCATTTTAATATTATAATTATCTATTATTATTTATATATATAATTGAAGGGTTGAGAATAAAAAGGGTTTAACTGTCAAATTTACATTTTCGAGAAAATTGACTTTAAACGTCAAAGGCTTCATTTTACTGTAGAGTGCTTATAAGGTAATAGAAAAGTTAATATAAGTTTCAGTTGCTTTAAAAGGTTTTAAAATTCTATTTTAAAATACACGACATAAGCTACATATAGTACTAATTCATACAATTACTGTAAAAATATAATTAAATAAATATAATAATGTTTTTATGCTAAGCGAACTGTATTCCTGTGACAGATAAACCGTTTTTAGACTCGAAATCTCGAGATTTAAGCCTCATTTCGGTACTTTGAGAATGTATTATTGCAGATAATTTCACGCTGAATCCAACGATACCAATAAGTCATTTCGTGAAAAAAAATCAGTTAAACCCTTTTTGTTCTCACCCCTTCAATTATCTATTATAGTATTAAACATCGATATAAATGGATGTATACCGATAAAGTTAAATCTTTCATAGATCTTCAACAAACAATCCCATCTCTATTAGGACGTTAATTGTTACGTTAATGACCCGTAGCGTAAATAGGGTTAACAGAGCAAGAAATCCACATGTTTCAGCTATTTTTTAACGTTATAACGCTGACATTGTGATTGATGGTATGTTTTCGCTTTGTCGGCGAATATTTTAATAGTTTGCGATGGGAACAGTTAAATAAAAATGAATACCTACGGTGTTTGATACACGTCAGTTACTTAGCAAGGAATAAAATATGATAAAATTGGATACAATAGCGATTTCTTCCCTACCCATGAATATAGATTGACGGGCCCGATATCGCAGTTGTTAGTAACCCTTACTTACTTTTACTAGGTGGTACTTTACTACAAAGTTCGTCTAGGTAGGTACCACCGCTTTGTCAGTTATTCTACCGCCAAGCAGTAGTGCACAAGCACTGCTGTGTTCCGGTTTGAAGGGCACTGTAGCTAGTGAAATTACTCGGCAAATGAGACATTTTTTTTTTTTTTCGTAACGTTTTTGTCACGTCATAGTATTACAAAACAAAAACCCTGCCTTCTGAGCTGTAGGTTGTGGATTCGATTCCCACTCAGTTACTAACGCAAGCCGCGGTGGCTTTCGCGAGCGTCAGCACATAACTTTTAAACTAAACAAGCTGCAACTTTACTCGAATTTGTTTGGTCCTACAAGGAAAATAGACCTCAACAAGAAGTAATAATAACACAAGGGTCCGACCCGGATTGCCTTGCATTACTTGTCTTGAATGTAATTGGACTTTGCAATGTCTTCAAAGTCATAAATAAAATTATGTAGAGCCTTAACAAAATGTAAATATGTCCCGCATGATAGTGACAGTATAAACAGTATGGGTATTTGGCATTTTAGAATTATTTTACACGGGAAAGCGTAGTTAGTTATTTCAAGAACCGTTGCCATCTTTTTTTCTCAGTGCATTAATACATCATCTGTAAATTAAATTCTATTCTGTTATCTATTTTCAAGGTCAAACGCTACTTTGTCTGATATAATCATACTTTTTTTTCTATTTCTGACTTATATGTAGCTTTTTTTAAACATACCTATTGCTGACTATATGGGCTTTAAGTCAGCTGCCATTTATTGGATGAAATTATTTAGTTTTAATGTAATTCTAGTAGCATTCCTAAGTTTTCTTCAGTAATTATGTTTTAGTTTTAGTGATCTACAATTACAGTCGCAGCACTGAGCGATAGATTTTTTTACTTGGCTAGCATGCTACACCTCCGTTCTCATCGTCACTTCTCATCAAGTAAGAGCGTGGTCAAACGCTACACAAATTTGAAGTAAAAAAAAATCTACGGTAGCAGAGTGGTAGTTGGCTCAGTTAAACCTATTACAGTTTTTTATAATAAAATATTACCTCGAAAGCTTCCACTACTTTTTATATAAATTATTAAATTGCTCTTGCCCATCCATGTTTGATACACCAAAAAGCCAAAAAATGTTATTTCTGTAATTCCTTACTGTGTGTAATGTGATATGCCATCGGCAAATGCGCGGCAAAGCTCTTTAATCAAAACGGACGCAAAGGGAGGTGTGATATATTATTTCCATTATGCTGATTAAATTATTATGATAAAACAATCTGACTACTTTATACCGTTTAAATTGTAATGTTTTGGTGTACATACACTTACTTACCTATAATAAATATATAGAATTTTATCAAAACTCAAATTATGTCAAAATAATTTAAGTTCTAATTATCAATAAATAAAATTAATATCAACTTTATCTGCGCTATTTTATTTGTTTGGTAATAAGTTTATGACTATGTAATGAACTTCCGCGAAGTCACGCCTGATTCTATCAATTATCAAAGTAGATATGAATAATTCTTATCAAAATTTGATCATAGTCCTAGGTTAAACCATATGTACATTTTAGAACGTGTTTCTAATTTCAATTTCAATTATTTATTTCTAAATTATTAACTTATTACCTTATTAAAGTTATTTTCGTCGATAATTTTTTTATTTATTTAGATCAGGCAATAAAATATCTGGTCTACATATTTATAATCTTAACTAATAACTATTCAATTGATTGAAGTATATTCATACATACGTTACATCTGCGGCTTAAACTCTTCCGCGGTGAAGACCGACTATTCTTCTCAATCGTGTCACTCTTGACAGAGCGGTCGTGGTCGTCACGAAGAGTGGTGGGCCGCTGTAGCTTGCCTCACGACCTCTCGCCATCTCTCCCTACTGGTGGTCATTTTGGTACACTCATGCAAGGGACCGCCCATTTGATCTGGTCGGTCCATCGCATCGGTGACCTTCCACGCGGTCTATACCGACCGACTATATGGAACCCTAAAAGGAAAAAAAAACTCGTGCGGAAAAAAACAAGTATTTGCGTTTTTTTTGTATACAAATACTTGTCCTGCCGTGGGAATCGAACCCGTTGCCTCCAGGTTATGAGCCGACCTGCTCAACCACCACACAACAGATGCTGTCATATTTATAACTCTGGTATCTGGTAAAGCTATCTACAGCCTACAGATAGTAACTAAATATGAACTATCTAGAATTCTAGACCAATCACCATTTTATTTATGTAAATGCATCACCACTAAGTCCAGATAAACGCTATCGGTGATAGAGGTTACTTATTAGGTATTTTTTTAAGTTACGGATCTCTAAATATGCAAATATATTGTACCCAACGCAGGTGATTTGAAAACAAAAGTAATATACATTTTAAAAGGTAATTAATTTACTGCCTAACGACTTTTTAATGATGTTTCATTAATACCATTGCTGTGTAATGTTTCTATTATACATACATTTTACTAAAGTAAGTTGTTAAGTAATTGTACCATGAAATTGACTCGTTCTGATATATTTTTTAATAACAATTATTAGTAACGTTGAAACTTTTATTAATTTAAGAGCTTGCAGCAATAAATTAATTCCATAACTGGTCAACATATATTTATGAACATTTCACTTTTTTTTTAAGCATGTCAAATTGCCTTTATTTTCTAAATACTACAATGATTTAATAACTAATACTAAAAACTACCTACTACTACAAATACTACAAAAAAAAATGGACTATATACTGGCCGCGATGACCATTTATTAGCAGTTCGCAATATAAAGTTAGTTACGAAACGCTTAGTGCGGGTTGAAGAAATTTTAACCTTATATAGATGATGTGTTCCTGTCCAATAAAAGAAAAGATTAGAGGAAATTAGAACGTGCAATTCTTCCGCACATTCTCCAAAAAGCAGGCTTAGTAGACAGTATTTTGTTGAATACGCTACCTACTGGTAGTGGGCTGGAACATTTCACTTGAACATTTTGTTTATCATGAAACTCTTGTTTCATTTGTTTCCTCTTGAAACTCTAACAACGCGATTCTGGATGAATGGTGAAAAATTCTAAAAACATTTTTTTCATCGCCATCACAATCAAATTATTGCTCTTAACTAGCTACTGTTTATATTTAATTGTACTCTCTTGTTGTATGTTTTTGTAATATTTATTTTATTTTTGTGTGTGTTGAACATATGTTGTTATCTCTTTCTTTCTTTCCATTAAAAACGTTTTTCCTCTAGCTGTACAAACATACTGTTATTGAAATCGTGTCTTTTAACTACGTGTAGTCAATATGTACCACAGGCAAAACCACACTACATAACTAGTGTAGTCAATACAGATACTGACTGAAGCTTTCTATGGAGTGAGGTATTAAAAATTTAAAGCACCTAAAAAGCTCATAACCAGAGCTTATCTTGCTCTATTGCCCTGACGTAATTTGTTATTAACTTCTAGATCATAGAAAATACTCTAAACTACAATGGAAACCACTTAAATAAGCCGTTATGTGGCTACTGAACTTGAATTATAAATGGAACCCTATTTCATATGGGAAAAGACCTCATTTACATTGGTTCCAATCGTCAATAGCTGGACTTAAAGAAACTTTCAAATAAAATAGGTTAATAGGCTTTTTAACGCCGAAACTTAAGTTACGTTTCGTTTTAAACATGCACCTTTTAGATCAAAGATTATTAATATAGAAGCTACAGAACTTTTTATACCATTTCCTATACCAGTCTATTACTTTAAAAAAAAAAGTCAAAATACTTTTTGCGCTACCTTTGCAACGGTATTTTAGTGTCTATGTTTTATTTAAGTATTTTTATAACTCAAAAATAAATAACAGTTTTGGAAGATCTTAAAGGTGAAGAGCCATTGGATGCTGGAGGCAAGCAGCTGCACAAAGTGGCCTTCTTCAGGCTTTTAGTGTTATTTTTTTTAAGATTGGCCTCTAATACTATGTATCAAAGTTGGATTGAGAAAAAAAATAGCACATTACATCTTTATGTTAATTTATGACGTTACAAGCTAGTCGTTTCTCCGATGTTAAGCGAAGCGGCCGCCCATAGCAGTTCCAGTGCCGAAAAATCCAAAATATAAAGTTTTGAGTGACACTGCACTGCGCGCGTCATCCTGAGACATTAGCTCAGCAAACAATAATCAGGATTAAATGAGAACTAAAACATAATATAGCATGATTGTATATAACTTTTACATCAAACTATAAGTATAATTTTAATAGGAAAAAAAACGAACATGCTTTAGACTACACGACTGAAGTAAAACTTCTATACGAAACGTAACTCTCTCTTTCTATCATCACTAACTTATACCTCCCTCTCAATTTCCGTTCGCCTCGCCAGATCAATTTCAGTAATGCTCTTATCCCGCATTCACCAGCTTACTCCCCAAGTCAAGTATGCGTAAAGAGGATTTACTTCAAAACTATTATTTCAAAGACTGGCCCTATCTGTAGCCTAATCTTTGACATAAAACATAAGGAAGTGGTCACAACAACGCATTACGGATCACTTCTCGTTATCTGAACAGAAGCTCGTAGCTTTCCAGTAAACGATCCGAATGTCAAATTATATTGATTGTCTGCTTGTCGTTACGATAGGTGATGCTGTGACATTAGACGGAAGTTGCGTCCGAACAAATTCAACATTCACTACGTAGTCACACTTCAATGTACCTGGCAATTTTAGAGTTATTAAATTATGGTCAAACGTTACAACTAAGTTTTTTTTACCAATTATTATATTGAACGCAACCTACGGTTTCACTCGCGTTTTGAAATAATACCTCATTTGAATCGCTATAGGGTTGAATTTTTATAAACCCTTTGTAGAGTCATATACAAACTGCTTGGAGTAACTATAAAAAAAAAAGGGAATAACAAATATGTCACATTGAGAAAATAAATGGATTATGTAATGCAATCGTATTTATTAATTATTTAACAAATTGGCGACGATGCCTATCCACGATTTAAAAAAACTTAAAAGAGTACGCGCCTCGTTACGGGGCACCATTACAAGAATTTAAAAATATTTACATACGAATTGTGAACTCTCTACAAAAGAAATTGATATAAGAATCCAAAGAATCCAATCATTACAAGAAACTATACAGAAATTCCAAGCCACCATAAAAGGCAAGTACTCTTCAAATATCAAATCTACGTCGAGTGTCCGTTGTCTATCAGACAGTCTGTTGTTACGGACAAAAGCTTAACACTAGTAATTTTAAATGTTGATAAAGTATGTATTATGCTACTTGACACGAAAAAAAAAGGTTTGGTATTCACAATCAATATTATAGTATTCATAAATACCTATGTTCATCAATGAATCTTAACTTGAGACTAATTACTAATGCCCAGATAATATAGGAAATATGTTTACTACGTGGTAGGACTTTTCTGCAAAGTTTGTCTAGGTAGGTACCACCGCTTTGCCAGTTATTCTGCCAGCAAATTGTATTGCGCAAGCACTAATGTGTTCTAGTTTAAAGGGCACTGTAGCTAGTGAAATTACTGGGCAAATGACACTGCAACTGAGATTGGCAGCCGTGTCGCTTAACATCGAACGACTAGCTTGTCATATTATTCATTAACATAAAAAAAATGTATTTAAGTACATGGTTCTCTGAGATCACTTCTCTGTATTTGTGAATATAGCACAATGGACAACGGTGGATAAACAACAACTTAATACACTAGCTTCACCACATGTTAACAATGGAGATTTACGTGAACTAACCTCAACTTCCGTTTGCCTCGCATTCACCAGCTTACTTCCCAAGTCAAGCGAGCGTAAAGAAGTTTTACTTCAAAAATGTATGTGGTGTAAAAAACAGACTAAGAAATTTTGCAACCATACTAATGACAAAAAATGCTCCTTTATTCATATTAATAAACTTCCGTCAGAAAAACACAAGACATTGCAAAAGAGAAACAAAAAGGACACACTCAGACTGTACTCCAGGCGAAAAATTTCAAGAGGCGAGTTAAGAGAGTGCACGAAGCAAGCACAAAAAGTGGGCGAACACACGGGACAAGTCGCGACTCGCGAGTCAAAAGTTGTAGGAGTGAGTAGTTGTGTAAAGTTACTTAACTCTCGACTGACGCGTGTAAGCGGCCGCTGTTCGCTCATCCGTGTTTGTTGAACTGCAACGGTGTAGACAGGGCTTTTTATTCTTTACAGACGTTGTTGTGGTCGAGATAAAATCTGTGCTCATTTGCTCCGTTTAGAGAACGCCTTAAGTTTAGACCAGATTCATTTATTAACGTTTTTGTGAAGGTTACCAGTATTTATGATGTTAAGATAAAAAATGACGAGTAATTTCCATGCTTTCTTTTATTGACGTAAATTTTCTATACGCACGTTTGACTTGGGGGTAGGAGGATGAGGCGAACGGAAGTGGAGAGGGAGATTTACTTATATCTCCTATTTATTATTTTTTTATCGATACATATAGAATTCAAAGTCCTGACTGACTGAATGACTGACCTATATATCAATGCACAGCCAAAACTGCTAGTCTTAGAGACTTGAAATTTGGAGGGTGTGTTCTTTGTAAAGTGTAGGTATCCACTAAGAGTTTTTCAAAATTCCACCCCTAAGTTGGTGCAATGGGTTGGTTGATTTATTTTCCTATAGCCCACGCGGGCGAAACTGCAGGCAGAAGCTCGTTTAATATAGAAAGAAAGAATTCCGTTTCATATATTACTGTAGGGGCAAGAGAGATGGAGCTAAAGAAGTTTTACTTCAGTCGTGTGGTGTAAAACACACTCGTTTTTTTTAAATAATATTCTTGATTCTCTTATTGAGACAAAGGTGAGTTGATAGCCTTACGACCGCTCATAAAAGTAATTTTAAAGAACGACAGCTTGATACTGATGGCGGAAGTTGGGCATTGCTTTAACATCACTTCGAACAGGTTTTAAAATTAGTAATCAAGCTACAAAAAAGACTCATAATTTCATTTATAAATGGTTTTGTAAGTAAAGTTGTACAGGATAGTTTATTTATTCTCACTGTTCTAATTAATGTTTAGTGGGAGAGAGAAAACAATAGAAATGTGTTTTAGTTAATAGCGCGTGTATTTTTGATTGTATAGGGTTTGTTTTTAAGTGAGAGCTCGCCGCTGTCCGATGCCATAGATTATGCCAGATTGTAGCAAACTTGAAGCATTTTCGTGACTCCTCGAATTATGGCTGTCTCTTCGCCTCGTTTCATCTACACATGTTTATCAACCCATTGTGTTGATTGAATTTGAATAGTTTTCAATAATGTACACGCATGTTTGACTCGAGGTGTGGGGCCGCGATATCCGCGGGCGGTCTTACACGCACCGGGCTTTTGAGATTTTAAAGTTTTAAGCGTTCAATAACGTGCCCAAAAAGTTTTTTCGGTGCTATCCAATTTCACTTAACCTTTTTTTTTGGAGAATTCTCTATATTATACCATGTGGTGGTAAATATACCCAAAAATATAAATAGCGTAATAAATAAGAAACTTAGATAAAATAAGCTTTTTGATATATTTTATCTGAGGCGATTCACGGGTTCCATCTACAAATTTTCTATATTCCCATCGCAATTAATTTTTCGGGAATTTATTCTATTTGTGCATAAAACTCATTAAAAAAGGTTTAGCTGTTTTAGCGCGCAAGAAATTCAAATTATTCGTGACACACAAAAAACAAACAAACATGTGAACAAATAGACAAAACTATTTATAGCGGGAACGGGATAATTTTCAATTATTGACCAATTTTATATAGGAGTTTTAAACATTTTTATAGATGGTAAAATTTTCTGTTAAGTCTATTAATTATTAACAAATAATAAAAAAAACACTAGCGTGCTTTAGACCACACGACCGAAGTAACAATTCTTTAGTTCCATCTGTCGGCCGGTATGACGTTGTTTTTGATTTGTTTAATGTTAATGTCGTCATCTTTAATTAAACATCTTAAAATGTCATTTTATCGGACACACGAACAGAAAAATAACAATTATAATTATAGTTGACAATAGAGATCTACCAGAAACAGTACAACGCAACTCTCTCTCTTGCTCTACAGTAATATAAGAAACGTAACTCTCTCTCTTTCTCTATCTTCACTAACTTAAGTATACATCCGTCTCAACTTCCGTCCGCCTCGTCACGCATTCACCAGCTTACTCACCAAGTCAACGTGCGTAAAAAGTTTTACTTCAATGAATATATCGACATTATCACAAAACATCTGAGCGCCTCAAACTATGTATTCCCAAAGTCCGAACCATTTTCAAAAATCGTCCCAGGACACGGTTCACCGCCGCCTGCAGCCCGGACATGCATTCCCAATTACGGCTCTTGTTACCGGACACATTACCCGGAGGGGTCCGTGCTGGTTCGCTATTCAATACTGAGTGGCTCTCTAGTGCTTTTGCGATATCGATATACGTTTTGGGAGTTTATGTTTCGATATAACCTCACTAGTGGACTATAACGAATACTGACTACTATCGAAACGTATGATTAAAATTATTGGGTAATTAGTACTTCGGTACCCGAGGCCCAAATTTCATCTATCGAGACTTAGGTCCGTATTACAGAACGATGCTCAGTCATCGATCGGTGCTTAAGCAGAGATTTCATTCATAAAGCGATCAATTAGTAAATTAAATCTCTGCTTGAGCACCGATTGATGACTGAGCATCGTTCTGTAATACGGGTCTTTGACGTGGTAACGTATTAGTATTATTTCTTTAAAAAAAAAACGAGTGTGCCACCACACGACTGAAGTAAAACTTCATATATATATATATATATATATATTTTTTTTGTTTTGGTATGGCTCCACACTTTTGTGTATTTAGCCAGTGTCAAGTAATTGATAATTTCTCGAGTTAAGTAAAATATATGTATATATGTCAAATCAAGTCACGGTCCAAGTCATCAAGTCATAGTCTAGTCTAGTCAAGTCATTCTCCTAGTAAAGCGGTGGCAACTTTACCAGAAGCTTCTAAGGAGTTTTGGAAACAACACGAAAATAAACTTTTCACCATCGTTATACCACTTTCCAACACTTATGCCTGTAATCCAGCACTTAATAAATAAAATGCCACCAATTTTATGAACTAACACTGAAAATAACACAAGTTTTGGAAAATAATACAATGCGGTGATGCTATCATTTTCGTTTTCCCGCCAAAAACACATATAATAGGTCTTTACCTATGAAATTGCCGTATTGCAGTACAGACTTTTTCAAACAAAAAAAAGTTTTGATTGGCTATGAATTCTAAATTCAAATGAATTTTGTTTTAAAAATATGACATTCTATTTACAATATAAGTCTTTTGTTTATTGATTAGCGTTGTATTTTCATTACATTTCAACATTTTTCCTCATAATGGATACTTTGAAATTTCGTGTAATTATGGAATATGAGTTCCGTCGTGGCACCAACGCGGCACAAACGACACGTAACATCAACGACGTTTACGGAGAGAACTGTACAAACGAACGTACAACCCGTTATTGGTTTTCTCGGTTCCGTTCTGGGAATTTTGACTTGAAAAATGAACCTCGTGGTCGTCCGGAAACTTTGGTTAACAATGATGAATTAAAGGCGATTGTGGAAGCTGATGAATCTCAATCTACAGCTGAGCTGGCAGCAGCTTTTGATGTTAGCATCAAAACAATATTGGTCCATTTGCGACAGATTGGCAAGATAAAAAAGCTTGATAGATGGGTGCCCCACGAACTTAACGATCGCCAGCGCAACGTACGCGTCGAGACTTGCCTTGCGCTGCTTAACAGGCACAGAAATGAAGGAATTTTGAACTGAATTGTTACGTGCGACGGAAAATGGATTCTTTTTGACAATCGAAAGCGCTCAGCAAGTTGGTTAGATCCTGGTTCGGTACCAAACCAATGTGCAAAACGAAAAATGACCCCTAGAAAGGTGATGGTCACAGTTTGGTGGTCTAGTGCTGGTGTGATTCATCATAGCTTTTTACAAAACGGCGAGAGCATTACTCCAGATGTGTACATTGAAGAACTGACCACAATGATAGTGAAACTCGCACGTCTGCAACCAGCTTTGGTCAATCGGTTGTCTCCACTGCTACTTCACGACAACGCGCGACCCCATACTGCACAACAGACCGTCTCTAAGCTGCATGAGTTGGGTTTGGAAGCTCTCCCTCATCCGCCATACTCACCAGATCTTGCGCCTACCGACTATTACTTTTTCCAAAATTTGGACAACTTTTTAGCGGGAAAAAAATTCAATTCCCGAGAGGCAGTACAAAACGCCTTTGAAGAGTTTGTTGTCTCCCGTCCTGCTGATTTTCTCAAGAAGGGCATCCATAAACTGCCACAGCGTTGGCAAAGATGCATTGATTGCAGGGGTGATTACTTTGAATAAAATAAATAAATAAGTTCGAAAAAAAAATACTTTAACTTTTTTCAAACAAAACGGCAATTTCATAGGTAAAGACCTAATATATTTTCTTGTCATTTTGATTTGAAAAACTCAACTATTGAAGCCAATTTGAAATTCGAATTGTCTTTATCGTTTTATAAATGACAGCGCTGAGGTAATAAAAATTTAAAAATCGTATGGCTGAATAGATAATGTGTTTCTCCATAAACTTCTTTAGTTTCGTAGATAGAAGAAAGTGTAATATAATAAAGTTGAATCAAATTTTTGTAAAATCATTATTTAAAGGACATAAATATTTCAGATCAAAGTGGTCCGAATGTTAGGGATCCATATCTATACTAGATACATCTGAGAGATAAGAGATAGAGTGGCTCATACCCATTTATTCTTGCGTGTGACCACTACACTACACTACCTACACTACCTACGCACCTGATGACCTAAGTGACGATGTAGAAAAATGTAGTTTTTTTATTGTTTGTTAGGCAAAGTTATTATTCGATAGAAAATCATTCTTTTTTTTTATGTTTTGGCTCCACACTTTTGTGTATTTAGCCAGTGTCAAGTAATTGATAATTTTTCAAGTTAATGATATTTACGCAAATATGTGTCAAGTCACAGTCGAAGTCATCAAGTCAAGTCATAGTCTAGTCAAAGTCATACTCCTAGTAAAGTGATGGCAACTTTACTTGATGCTTCTATGGAGTTTTGGAAATAACACGAAAAGAAACGTTCCACCATCATTATAACATTTTCCCACACTCACGCCTGTAATTCAGCACTTAACGAATAGAATGCCACCAATTTTATTCAATACCACTGAAAATAACACAAGTTTTGGAAAATAATACAATGCGACGATGCGATCTTTTTCGTTTTCCCGCCAAAACTCCAAAAAATCATTCTTATCCAATTAATATGGTAACTTTGTCAATAAATGGTTACTGTAATTAGACATAAGAAATATAAATAATAATAATAATAATGACGCCCAACGGTCACATACATAGATCCTGCTGGACCCTTACTAGAATTCCCTGTGTCTAGGGACCCAGGAACTAAAAGGTACATGGTCCCACAACACCCAGACCCAGAACAAGTATTTGCGCTTTTTTTCTGTTTTCAAATACTTGTCCTGTCGCTGGAGTTGAACCCGCCGCCTCCGGGTTATAAGCCGACCTGCTTAACTACCACGCCACAGAGGCTATTCGTCAAAGACTTTTGTCTTTTCACTGCAAATTGGGATTTATATGAAACCCTTCAATTAGTGTATATTTGAGTACAATTTAATCTTCGTATAAGCAGTAAAGTTTTCGACGACTTTCGAAAAGGCAAGGCTTATTGTTCAAAAGCACTCAAAACAGTCCGCAGTCCAGACTCCACACCCGAAATGCCAATTTAGATCGCGTATAAACGGTCTCGGTTTACGACTGAATATGGGCCATAGCTCGTAAAACTCAAAACTTTCATCTCAATTTCAAAACCTCAGCGTCTAAATACACCAACGGAACAGTTATCTTCGTCCTCCTGCCCTTTACGAGACGCAAACGCCACCTTAACAATCGAAAAGCCAAGCCAAAACCACTTTTATACTTCACGGCATAAAGTCGGGGCGAAACGCAAAAGATCGAGGCAAACCTGTAACCGGTTTTATAAGAGCAAGCTGTCCTACTACCGAACTACGCAAAGCTTCGTATTATATGTATATTACAGTATAATAACGCTAAGCTAGCTTTGTTTGGGATATAAATAATTTATAGGAGCTTATAATCTATTGCCAGTGTAAAAAGAACCGTGCAAACAGCTTTTTGTTTGATTTCAGAGGTCCAAAATTAGTGGTTCGTGTGATGAAACAAAAACAGATAGAATTGAGTAACATGATTAAAAGTATCTGGTTTTCTTCGATTTCTCTTACAGTTTTCAAATGCTTCTTCTAATATTTATTAATTTTTAAGTTTTTATTAACTAGGACTTAACTAGGATGCCCTGTATTTAAGGACCCAGGAACTACGTACCGTGGTCCCACAACAACCAGACTCAGAACAAGTGTTAGAGCTTTTTTCTGTGCACAAGTACTTGTCCTGCCGCGGGAATCGAGCCCGCCGCCTTCGGGTTATGAGCCGACCTGCTCAACCAACACACCACAGAGGCTGTCAATAGAAGTAGGTACATATTATGAGATGTGATATACAGTGCTGGTAATGAAAACTTTACTAGAATAAACTAGCTTCATCTGAAATTTAACATTTATTCTGCTATATACAAGAGTGTTACAGAAGACACTTAAGTATCATAAAAGTACGTAAATTTAAACGTCAGTTGTAAATTACTTACTGTAAGTAAAATTACATAAAAAGCCAACTTAAGGCACCAAAGTTAAGGTCAGCCCAAAATGCACGAACCTAACTTTTTTGACGTAACGAATGTGACGAACTTGTCAAAATAATAATATGAAAATAATTGTGTAAGTAGAAAATAAAATGAAAAACAGAAATGATCAAACAAAACATACAAAAATAAAAAATAAAATAAAAACATAAAATCATTAACTCGACAAATATAATATGTATGCAAAATTTCTGCTATAACAACACATTATTTTTAATTACATAGCCAAGCTGGTATTCTAAAGGTATGACCAGGTTAAATATTTATTTCATATCGATATATCACATAATCTACAAAAAAATGCAAATTATGATCTGTTGAAAATTAACTTTAACCAGAGCGCTATAGAGACGCCATCAAAATAAAAGTGCTATGACGCAACAAAATAAAAAATCTAAATCTCAGTTACGGTTTCATCGACTGCACACAAACGAAATACGAAAATTACTCTCAATGTAGAATAAACTATTTCCATCCTTTACTTAGAAAACAGCAGCAACAAAACTTAAAACCTACTCTTCCACGCTCGCAACGCAAGCTCTGAAGTGCACAACCGGGAATAGAACCGAAACCTCGGTCACGACGCTTATCCAATAAACCATCGCGGTTGCCCTCTCGGCCACTGCCGTGTGCTAATAAAAACCGGTCTCGCTTTATACTTCACGATTTTATTTCAACATTTATTATAATTTTTTACACTACATAGTAATACACATATAAAAAATACAATAAATAAATAAAATATTTAGGTTATTCTTAAGTTTAGTATTTATTATTGAAGAAAAACTCTATGCATTTTTTTTATACTACAGACTTGCGCCTACTGGTTTTTTGTACTTGCGCTCATTTGTTTGTACACAAATACTTGTTCTGTCGCGGGAATCGAACCCGCCACCTCCATCCAGGCTATGAGCCAACCTACTCATCCACCATATCACAGAGGCTGTCTTAATTAAAAATTCTAAATTAGTGTGGCATAAGTACTATATTAATGAATGTTAAGTAATTAATTAAGTGAAATGGCATATACATTTTCGAATCTGCAAATAAACGTTTTCGATTTGGATTTCATTGGTAGTGTCGTATACTGTAAAGAGTCATACTAGATCACTACTGAGCTACGCAAAACGTGTTTCTAATACGTTCCGAGCCAGAATTTATGCGCGTCGCTTTTTGTTTCTGGTTATTTGATACAAATGATGAATAAATCTGAAAGGATATTCGAATGAAAAGGAATAAGGATAAATGGGAGTATTTAATATAATAATACCGTTTAATTCCTTATTAATAAATATTTTAATAGAATTAGAATAGTTATTTTTTGTTTTTGTCTATTGAGTTAAAAATAGGCAAAGATAAAACAAGAGAAAATCCACTGTTATGTAGTGTTTATACTAATAGCTGTGTTTATACTAATAGTTTATATAACAGTGGATTTCTCTTGTTTTATTTTTGCCTATTTTTAACTCGATAGACAAAAACAAAAAATAACTATATTAACCTTTTTACTAAAAAAGGTTAATATTTGGTCGAAGGCTATCTTTGCTTTTCTATTGATCATAACAAAAGCAAAAGTAAATCCCAAATATACATATAATATAAGGTCTTTCTTTGAAGAACACTACGGAATAATATACATTTGTGATTCTCCTTTTTCAATGTTACTACTTCCACAGAGCTGAGGTCAATGACCATGGCCAGGGACCGCTTGACTCAGTGCCTCGGTGGTTTTATTTATTTTCATGTCTTTAGGCATAGTTTTAGTTTGAAAACTATCATGAGTCTGACACATTATATAAAATTAATATCACGTCAATTAAATGTCATAATTACTCCGCCCAGGTTTTCAGGTTGCAACTGGCTCCCAGAAGAAGGACATACGAGGAATACGTCCGAAACCCGATCGGAGTAATTTCGACTTTAAATTGACAAGAGTTTAGCAGTTATTAATTTTAAAATATTTAGACTTTTTTATTTATTTTCAAGAGCCTTTAAGATGGCTCATCAATAACATAAACAATACATTGATGGATCATCAATTGTTTATGTTATTCATTTTTTTTGCAATGTACTAACACAAAATAAAGTTGTTACTACAGTACTAGAAACAAGTTCAGACTTGAATTTATTATCAGCAAAGATATTTGGATCAAATTCACGCCTCTGTAGTACAAAAATAAACCTTCTGAGAACTCGTAATCAACCGTATAAAGCAAGTTATGGTCAATAACTTAGTTGATTAAGTAGTTCCCGTTAAATCTGTATTAGGTGATCAACGATGACCGGGAAATTGGGTGATTTTAACGCCTTCTTAACGTTTTGCTCTGTTTGAATAGGCCTATAGAAACAATAGGTGGCAAAGCGTGTGAAACTGGGATCCTGAGAGTTTTGGTACTTACCTTTTGTCCACCACGGTAGACCTAGTGATGAATTTCGAATAGAAAAATAAAGACATCAAAAGCATTTAAAATCAATTTCAGCAGACAGACAGACAGACGGACAATAAATCCTATATGATTCTATAATCGACTACGGATCCTTGAAAATCCAAAATATGGCAATAGTAATAGGTGGTACTACTATGATGGTACTATGTGTTCCGGTTTGAAGGGCAATGTAGATAGTGAAATTACTGGGTAATGAGAAGCTTTATGAGCTGATCTCATAGTCGAGTAACATTATTACCAGACTGTGCTGATGTCTCAGGATGATGTGCACAGTGCAGTGTCACACGAAACTTTATATTTTGGAGTTCCGAGTGACACTGTTTTCTTATGAGCAGCCGTGTCGCTTGACATTAGGTGAACGACTAGCGTGTCACATCATTAACTCAGATAAATAGAAAATATTCTAATTTATTATTTCACATTTCCTATTTAAAGACACGGCTGCCCATATCAGTTGCAGTGTCACTTGGAACTCTATAGTATAGAGTTTCGCGTGACACTGCACTCATTCTGAGACATCAGCACAATCAGAGATCAGGTCATAAAGTCTTATTTGCCCAGTAATTTCACTAGCAGCAGTGCCCTTCAAACTGGATCACAGCAGTGCTTGCGCACTACTGCTTGGTGGTAGAATAACTGGCAAAGCGGTGGTACCTACCTAGCAGAACTGCAAAAAACTCCGAAGTTGTCTTAGACAAAAACCGAGGCCGAAGCACGGTAGTACCGACCGAAGTGCCGTACAGCTCTATAATTATGTCAGAAGAATATGACCATATTATATTATTATATGAATAATAATCAATAAATAATAAATTTGCCGAATTTCAGCCCGATCCGTCCAGTGGTTGCGCTGTGCGTTGATAGATCACTATGTCAATCAGTCACCTTTGAGTTAAATATATTTATAAGATAGTAAAATAATAACTTTAAGCCCCAGAAATTATCTACCTATTAGTACAGCTGCTTATCACCGATCAGTGGTCACTAGTTAGACCGGTTGCTGACTCACGGATCGTATCGGGCTTTCACCCATATCGTAGGATGCAGGTCAGAACCTGTTAAGACATGTAAATAGTCGTGCTAGTTAGTCATAGTACACCTAAATGTTGACAGCAGTTTGATTAATGAAAATTTTATATTTGACAGCCTCTGTTTAGGAGGTCGGCTCATAACTCGAAGACGGTGGGGTCGATTCTCGCGGCAAGACAAGTATTTGTACACAGAAAAAGCGCAAATACTGTTCCGAGTCTGGGTGTTGTGGGGCTGAGGTCCTTATCCTAGAAATAGGGAATCCTAGTTAGGGTACAGGATCTATGTACGTGATAGTTGGGTGTTATACCAGGTAACTTATAGAATACATAGATACGTTTTGTTTGTAAATACATACATAGTTCTTTTTTTTATGATAGTGAATGATGTGACGAGCTTGTCGTTCACCTGATATTAAGCGACACGGCTGCCCATAACAGAACAGTGTCACTCGGAACTCCAAAATATAAAGTTTCGCGTGACACTGCACTGAGCACATCATTCTGAGACATCAGAACAGTCTGGTAATAAGATTACTCGACTGTGAGATCAGAACAAAGTTTCATTTATCTAATAATTTCTCTAGCTACAGTGTCCTTCAAACCGAAACACAGTAGTGCTTGCACATTACTGCTTGGTGGCAGAATAACTGACAAAGCGGTGGTACCTACCTAGACGAACTTTGCAGAAAAGTCCTACCACCTAGTAAAAATACAATATAACACCCACACACAGAACAAACATCGATGTTGTAAGCAAATAACTCTTACACAAATATTTATTATTATATATATTTATTATTTTAATTTCCCTAATAAATAATCAAAATATGGCCATATTCTTCTAAAATGCTAAGTATGCATGCATTCTAAGCTGCTTTGTTCACGAATCTTCAAACTACCTTCGTTATCAAGTTTATTACTAGTATCTATTTAAAAAGATATTAAATTCCTTATCACCCTTATACGTGATGTCCACTTAAATTTATTATGACTAATTTATCAAGTGTAACATTTAATATGCAACCAAAGATGAGTCACGAAGCATTTCCTTTCGATCGTTTTGAAATCATCTTTTTTTGTCCATTTGTACTGTACCAATGTAAATCCAACGGCCAGTAGAGCGGCAAGTGACTCATGCCCGATAGAGATGCGTTAAAGCGTTTATTTGTACAAGGAAATAGAGTCAAATGGAAATGCTAATCTAATGGCTAAGTTTTGAGACTAGGTAGGTACTACCTTTGCCAGTTATTCTGCCGCCAAGCAGTAGTGCGCAAACATTACTGTGTTCCGGTTTGAAGGGCATTGTAGCTAGTGAAATTAACGGGCAAATGATACTTTATGACCTAATCTCACAGTCTAGTAATCTTACTACTAGACTTTGTTGATGTCTCAGGATGACGTGCGCAGTACAGTGTCATGCGAAACTATATTTTAGAGTTCAGAGTGACACTGCAACCGATATGAGCAGCCGTTTTGCTTAACATCAGGCGAACGGTTAGCTCGTCACGTCATTCCTTAACATGAAAAAAGAAGAACAAGAAAACATCGATACAAACTGATAAGGCTTCTATACATCATTCCGTCCGTCTGTCAATTCATTTGAATCTGCTGCATGAGATCCGCTTATGCTTTAAACATTGTTTGATTGGATTGGAGCAAAAAATCGCGTGGCAGATTGAATGGGGTGAAGAGTACTGTATCTGTAACTAGATATTAGGTAGATAACTAGATAACTACTCGAGGTCTGGGCTGAAATCAGCGCCCTGGACTCGTCGAGATCTCATGCTGAGCTCAGACCGTTTTGTACAGCACTGTACACAGCAACAATGTTCGCACACAGCAAGGAATAGGTTACAGCTATAAGCAAGTTTAAATTTAAACTAGGTTATGTTTTGTTCTTTTAAGTGTAATTATGTAATGTTGTGTACAGTTCGTGCAAATAAAGTGTTTCTTTATTTCTTTCTATATTATTAATCAGTCAGTGACTTGTCACCACATTGCTGGCTTGAGAATTTGAGCTTTTGGTAAAGGAGAATATCGTCATGGAACTAAACATGATGTCGCCGTCCATGCTCATAGTTTTTCATATCTCTGTCCACCCAAAGGTTGTCTGGAAGATATCGCTCTTAGCGATGAAACCGCCCATTGTACCCATCTTATTATGTAATTCTCTTTTCTACATGTTTATTTTTGGTGTCAATAAAGCGTTTTGTATTGTATTGTATGGTTGGCGCGCTTGTCTGGATTATAAAATCCAGGCGTAACGTTTTAGGCTCTCAGTAAACAGATAGATTGATAAAATCTTTATTGTGCACACCAAATATTAAAGGTTTTACAAATATAACAGGAAATGAGAACAACGTTAGAAGGATCTCTTCCAGGCAACCTTTGGACGGAGAAGATTCATTAAAGTGGTAAATCTGAAACTACCATCATTAACATTATCCTTTGTGGTATGGCGGTTGTTGCTCGAATAAATTGTGATAAGTGCACTAGAGTTACTACATACATTTGACTACAGAGTAAATAAACAAGCGTGGTTCTCTATTGTTCCTTGATGCAAAATAATAATGATAACAATGATAAAATGCCCAACGATTACATACATAGATCCCGGACCCTAACTAGGATTCCCTTTGTCTAGGGAACTACGAGGGCCATGGCCCCACGACACCCAGACTCAGAACAAGTATTTGCGCTTTTTTTGTGTACTTTTTATTCTCCTGCCGCGGGAATCGAACTCACCGCCTCTGGGTTATGAGCTGACCTGCTCAACCACCACACCACAGATGCTGTCAATAATGAAGTGAAGGCTTTTCCAGTAACACCTACTTCCGTAAATAGTAATAGGTGTTACGTTGCGGCATGAGTCATTTTTGTCGTTAGCCGGTTTTTATTGGTCGTGTTTGGTTGCGTATTATTGTTGGTTTATCAACATACCTACTTAGGTTGTTGTTACTTAATACTGGACTTTGAACGTATTGACTTCAAAGCATGCTGTTTTCTCACAAAGTAGGTATAACAGCTAAGGTTTATATTTGAAACGAACCCAAATTATGCTTCTGTGTCATAATTTTTTCGTTACTTAGGTTGTTGTTACTTAATACTGGACTTTGAACGTATTGACTTCAAAGCATGCTGTTTTCTCACAAAGTAGGTATAACAGCTAAGGTTTATATTTGAAACGAACCCAAATTATGCTTCTGTGTCATAATTTTTTCGTTACTTAGGTTGTTGTTACTTAATACTGGACTTTGAACGTATTGACTTCAAAGCATGCTGTTTTCTCACAAAGTAGGTATAACAGCTAAGGTTTATATTTGAAACGAACCCAAATTATGCTTCTGTGTCATAATTTTTTCGTTACTTAGGTTGTTGTTACTTAATACTGGACTTTGAACGTATTGACTTCAAAGCATGCTGTTTTCTCACAAAGTAGGTATAACAGCTAAGGTTTATATTTGAAACGAACCCAAATTATGCTTCTGTGTCATAATTTTTTCGTTACTTAGGTTGTTGTTACTTAATACTGGACTTTAAACGTATTGACTTCAAAGCATGCTGTTTTCTCACAAAGTAGGTATAACAACTAAGGCTTATATTTAAAATGAACACAAATTATGTTTATGTTTCGTAATTTTGTCGTTACTGTAACAGCCAACTCCATGTCCTTTCCACAGAATAACTAAGATAGTACAAGTGTATCCTTGTACTAGTATTGTTTTTTTAGCGACGGGGTTATAAATGTTATAGAATTTTTTTGTAAATGATCTGATTCGTTTTTACCTTATGATTAATCCCAAGGTACGAGTAGTTATTGGTAATGAACTACGTATAACTAAACAAAATAGATCTCAATTATGTAATAATACATATCAATATGGTTAATTATTTTCATTTTTAATAACCCTTCGGTCGATTTGGCCACTCCTTAACTTGTCCGTTTCCAAAATTGACCGTTTCCTAATTCGTCCACAACGTTCTTTTTCTTAATATAACTGCTATTTCTAGGCAACAACATTTTTAGTACAACAATATTGTACCCACCAAAAGTTATGTATCAAATTGTGCTAGAATATTCTGTAAATTAAATATGCTTACTCTCATCACAGACCACTAATTAGTGGTTATTTGTTTTGGGAAAATTATCTCTCATAAAATAGAACTTACTACATAATGGAGTGATTTTTCTACAACCGGTGCTATTCACGATCCTCAGTGTAAATACCTTTTAAAGCAGTACATAAACCTTTAATAAAATATTTAAACAAACAACAAACAAACAATTTATTATCTTGCGAAATAGGTAATACAAAAATTGTGGTCTTATTCTAATGTAATGTAATAATATAGTCTCTCTATTTCCGTCGTTAAGACATGCAAGCAATTAGATTTGTCAAAATTCCAATTCATTTTATTAATTCATTAAGTGTCTGTTATAATATAAATAATGTCCAATTATACATGTCATTAAATATCAATCATAAATTAAACATATTAGTTGTTGGAATCATACATTAAATTAAATTTTTATCATTCAGAAATTCGTCAATATTATAATATGCTTTGTCCACCAAGAGCTCATTAAGTTTATTTTTGAAAACCATGTTATTCTCAATACGTAACCTTGAAGGAAACTTATTAAAAATTATAGGTGCCATACAGAATATACTGCTACGCAAGAGACGAGTTTTACATGACTTGTGACGTATATCTCCTTCTCGCCGACTACCTACTGCATATTGTTTAAATAAATAGAGATGTTTTTTTACAAATGCAGCTATCTCGCTTATGTATAAAGACGGCATCGTTAGCACTTTGAGCGCTCTAAAATGCTCTTTACATGAGTCTACTTGCTTTAAACCTAACATTGCACGAACACATCTCTTCTGAGCCCTAAATACTCGCAGTTTGTCTGTGGAGTTGCCCCAAAATAAAATTCCATATCTTAGAACAGATGCAACATGTGCATGATAGGATATAAGTAACGTCTTTCGATTCACAACACTGCTTAGTTTGTATAAGGCATATGAGGCTTTATGTAATTTTTTGCAGATTTGATCAATTTGTATTTTCCAGGATAGTTTATTATCAACAATTATACCTAGAAATCGGCTGTGGTCAACTTCATTAATAGTCTTACCTAAATAATTAATTTTAAAGTCAGAAGGTGCAAGATGTCGTTGTTTAAAGTTCATTATATTAGTTTTATCGATATTAATTTTTAAATTATTTACATTTAGCCATTTAATAAGAGATATCAGAGTTTCATTAATGTCATTATAAAAGTCATTGCCATTATTATATTATTATTATTTAAAAATCATTATTACATAAATACATACAAAGATCCTCGAAATAAACCCCAGTTTTCACAAAAGAGCCACCCCAGCGTTAATATATTCGAACTTAAGTTTATTCGACGTCACAGCTCAAAACCATTTTTTGAGAGTCACTCACTTGGAACCGTTTGTAAATAATGCCTTATTTTTTGCTGCTGTTCTATTTTGTCGTTTTGATTGTGGACCTTATAAACCAACTTACAAAGACCTCTAACCAAACCTCACTGATATTCAAAATAAAGTTGAATTTCGTATAGTCCTAGTTGAAAAGAGTGGTGGTGGAATTTAAAGGATCAGTCAAAGTGATTTTATTTTGTCTCTACGTTCAAGATTATTATCCTTTAGTCCAGTAATACGTGAAAGCATTACTAATAGACAAGATGAGCGTTTAAATCTAGTTTTGTTGATAACGAACGGAACGTTTCTCGGACATTTTGGAGTTAAAGACCCGCTATAAATTATGAATAGAGATCTACGACTTGATAATAAATAAGTACATTATAAAATAAATAAATTATTTTAAGTCAAGTACAGGTATAAATTATTCTAGCTGCATTACCACAGACTCCTGGGTCCGTGGTTGTTATTAATTGTAATTTATTACTTTAGCTTGTTATTAACATGAACATAAATACAATACAGGAAGGACAATACAACCAATAACAAAAACGTAAGTACTTATTTATAATTGTGAATACACCACGAGCAGACCAGCTCCCGCAAGCAGCACTTGTTCACGAGCTTGATGCATGTGCCAGCCATCGCCTTCCTCGACCATATTTGAGGGATGAGGACGACCCGACACACGTCCCTTATTGTTTTATCGCATCATCTTCTTACCCCGATCAAATCTGCGTTCGCGTCAAGTCTTTTCCCTGGTTCCATATTAGGAGTTAGTGCAGTATGTCTTTTGCTTTCTGTGTAATCCGTCGTAGTTTTATCTACATATTTTAATGCATGAGTACCATAAGCAATCCACATTTTCTTTGATTTCTCCCTTCTCTTTCACCCGTCAACATTTTTACCATATATTTCTTGTTAGTGCGTCTAATCTTATTCCATATTATGTAATTTTTTTGCTTAACTTCGTATAGTTGCTCATACTTGTCAGTTGAGTTTAGCAAAGTCACCTTTAATGTCGCGTAAATGTGTTTGTTATTAAAAGCCACATGCTTCGAAGATTCTAGCATTCCATATGCAAATGATGTTACACTAAAAATTATACATCAAATATTTACATAATTATAACAATAGCAATAAGTACTTACTTATGACTCCAAGTCTATACTCAAAACGCTGCGTGTAATAATAATTGGACAATTGATATAGAATTTTGACCCTTAGTGGTATTCCCATAGCACAAGCAATTATATAAACTTCAGGATTATAATATTGTAGAAGGTAAAACTAGTGCAAAAACTTTGAGCATGGCAATTATTCAAGTAAGCCTTAGAAATACCTTGTCAGTGGTCACATAACACACATCCTTTGCATTGCAGCTAGAAGAAAAACAGAACTGACACAATTTCAGAATTGGAAAAAATTTTAGATAAACATAAATAAACCTAATCTTTCAAATGAATAACAACGTATGTGACAGTTTAAGACTTTATGAAAAACAATTTCATAAAACCAAATAGCATGGCAACAAAAGCTTAATTACAACAGAGCCTCCCTAAAAATCCCAAAACAGAAAAGACAAATTAATACCTACAAAATACGTTCTGTAATAAAAAAGAACCGTACGTCATTTGTCCCTCTCATTTGCCATCCAACCATAAAACACAAGCATACCT
Source organism: Ennomos fuscantarius (assembly GCA_905220475.3). NCBI lineage: Eukaryota > Metazoa > Arthropoda > Insecta > Lepidoptera > Geometridae > Ennomos > Ennomos fuscantarius. The sequence continues at coordinate 13,926,025 of HG992040.1, forward strand.
ACACATCTTATGACGAGAATGAGTTCCGCTCCCTCCAATATTGCACTGAGACCGTCGTTAAAGAACTCTTAAATTAAAAACTGCATTATGTCGTGTCTGTTTAATTTACTTTATTGGTCTTTGGCCAACCCCTTGGTCGTAAATAACAATACGATTTGCATAAGAAACGGTGGCAGTCACACACTTTGCTACTGAATAAATTAAACTTGCTTTCGACTCTTTTTTGCAGTCATCTGTGCTGAGACTTTTGTGTTGGATATTGTAGTAAACTCCGGAATAAGTAATGTCTTCATCTTGGTTAGGTGTATAATTTTGAAGTCTTGTATTTTGTTCATCATTTCTGTTTCCTCTGTTTTGGAGTTATGATTGCAGTATGTAGATTTCAGGCATTTGTGGAGATATATATGTAGGAGCGTTCATTTGTAATATAAGAACTTGTAGGTCTTATGTGAACACTTTCTTCGGAGCTGCTTATTTAGCAAACGTTCAACTCAGAATGCCTCAAGCGGTCGCCATTATTCGTTAATATAGCAAGTGTCGTCACGAGGTACTATGAATCAAATCAACTGTCTTTTACATTTTTAGATAATAATAAAAATGTACCTTTATAATATTTATTACTCCTATTATTTTAAAGTTATTTTAAAAGTAAAGAAAAATGATTTTAAAGTTTATTTTGTTGACAAACTTTATCGAATTTAATCGCGCTAACATATTTATATTATTTACCTTAGAGACACGCTGTATAAGTTAATTTTCTTGCAAGTTTTTTCACTCATACCATTGATTTATTTCATTTCAATAATTATCACATGGATGTCGAACTAGGCGGGAAAAGGCTTACCGACTATTTGATGGTTACTTTTTGATATCATTTTCATTATGCCAGTTTGTATCTCTTCTTTGCTCTGGGGTGTAAGGATTATGTATCGTATTTACTGTAACCTGTGCGCCAATAAAGGTAGTATGTGGAACTGGCATAGTGTTGTATAGATGGTAGGCACATAAATCCCTATCAATCTCTAATTGACATACATCATGCCATAGATTAATGAAACCCGTGAAAAAGATCAGACAATTGACGCATTAAAACAAATTGAATCGCTGCCAATATGCCTATTATTCTATTGTTAATCGGCAGCGTTTGGTCGTAATTAATGACTCTTAAATGGTTACCATCACTTTGTACCGTCAGTCTTGTAGAGTTAAGTGGTGGACTCATTGGGTAAGGTTGTTGATGGGACTCGGAGTTTTAAGCGTAGTCTTGTTCCGGAAATTATGAGGTTATTTGATCCTTTGCACAGCCCTTTATTGCAGGACGTTGGTAGTTCAGTTGTAACAGATATTATTGATCCTAGATTTCATATTTAGCTCCGATGGTCACTTGTTTTGTACTTATAAAAAATATTGTATATTTTTTGACAAATTCTGTTCTTTTTGACGAAAAAAATTCTTTACGCACGCTTGACTTCGGAAGTAAGCGACGAGGTGAACAGAACTCGAGAGTTGGTTCATATAGATCTCCAATGTGTATATAACAAAGTTAAAAATTACTTTAAATTTCCCTAGGTCATCGCATCACGCGTGAACGCATGGAACATTTTCCCTAATTCTTTTTTTGTTGTGTTTGTTATTTCAGGAGAAGGTTCTTATGAAGAAAAAAAAAAAGAATGTTAGAAAGTTTTCAATATGTGGGTGAAAAGATTTAAATTTGTATTTTTATTTTGGTATGTCCAGTAAAATGACAATTTGCAATTGTCAAGATGGCACATTAACATTAAACAAATCAAAAAACAATGTTATACCGGCCGATAGATGGAGCTAAAGAAGTGTTATTTCAGTGTGGCCTAAAGCAAGTGCTTTAAGTATTGCTTGCTAGTTGTCTTAGACATTCTTCGCCTATTTTCAGACTGATATATATGAGAGCAAGCTTATATTTGATTTAAAATCTTAACACAAGAGAAGAGGCCTTGTACGAAACGGTGGTATCTTTTTCGTAAATGCTACGTTTCTTTTCAATATGGTAGAGTGTACTTCGAATACAAAGACTAGCTATTACAAAAGTGTGCTCGTTGCTTTAAATCGAAACCAATTACACTAATTGGTGTAGCTTATAATAGAACGGTTGTGTCGTAGGACAATGTGGACGCTTAGACACCTGCCATATCATGTCGGTACTTGCTTCGTTCCGATGAATTTTATATAACTGTTCTCAATTTCATAGAACTTTTTGAAGTAAAACTTTTTTAGCCTCGCTTGACTTGGCAAGCTGGCGAGGCGGACGGAAGTTGAGAGGGAGATATGCTTATATCTCCTTCTCTACGTAAAGATAGAAAGAAAAAGTTACGTTTCGTATATTACTGTAGGGGCAAGAAAGAAAGAGCTAAAGAAGTTTTACTACAGTCATGTGCAAAGCATGCTTGTTTTAGCTTACTTATTGTATCTGCATCGAAAATCTCTATAAAAAATAAAATCTTAATTCTTCTAGGTTTAAATTTTATTCACTTCAAATAAGTATTCTTCACAAACTTTTGATTTATTTGCTTAAATTTTTGAGCTATTTTGTTACTATTTTTGTTTTTCTTGATGTGTTAGTTACGTTAATTTGTGACCATAACTTGCTGTATCAAGAGTCATGTGTGTCTTTCCATTGCCGTCATTTTATTTTTAGCTGCTTAGCTAAAATATATATGAAAAGATATACGTCCATAGTTACGACCTCTACAACTACTCACCGTAATTAATATAACGCTATCAGTTAGTTAATTTATCATAATCTTAATTCAATCGAATTAATTTCATAGTCAGCTCCTTAAAATAATTTCAAACCGAGCTTCAATTATATTCATTTAATTTTCAACAAACTTTAGGGCTTATTTGCAAGTACTACGGTTTATTTTGGCACGCAAATTTTGACAGCTGCATTTAGTGTTGCCATGAATAAAAATTTCACTTCCAATAAATAAACCGCTCGCGTGACTGTTGCAGATGGTTCGTAGCTTATCTTTAAAAAAGAAAGTATATTGTGTTCAAATAGTGCAAAATAGTTTTTGTAAGGTCACTGGTTCTTATGTATCAGGCGCGTTTATCGCTGCATTATCGATATTATTCGACGAAGTCTCCTACTGACGTATTGGATAGGGTTGCATGATAAATAAATTGTTTATGAGGGCTTTCAATTTACTGGTTATTGCGAATGTATTGTTGATTATTCCGTGTATCAACGACACTATAGTAATTTATTTATAAAGATTGAAACAAGATAATCTTGTTTTATATCTTAATGAAACTTCTAGAGTACTAATTACTTTGTTATTAACTGTCATCATTTTCTTACCACCAACATAACCAACCAAAATACTGGGCACAAATAAATAAATAGGCTGTTTGACTACTATTAAAGATGAACAAGTACATATTATTTTCATAAAGTCGGTTAAAAATGGATGTAATCATTGTAAAAATAAGTAAAATCGGTAAATTAATCACGGAGTAGTACGCTTTTAAAGTTTCATCGCCTGTCCCTTTCTCGCAAAACAGATCGTGTTGAGCTTCCTCACAGCTACTATGAAGACATGGCTTGTGACGTCACATGCCAAAAAGATTGTATGTAGAGCTACCACAGCTTAGTAATGAGTTACTGTGTGGACTGGTAACTGACGTCACTGCGTGTTTGAGTGGTCTCTTTCTATTTTTGTATTTTAAAATGCCTGTAACTTAGTCATTTTTTGAGATATTCAAGTTTTGTTTTCACAGTTATCTATTTTTTGAGGTATATTATTTATGTATGTAATAAAAATATAGTAGTCAAATAGCCTATTACGCCCAACGATTACATACATAGATCCCGGACCCTAACTAGGATTCTCTGTATCTAAGCACCCAGAAATTATGAGAACTATACAATACCCAGACTCAGAACAAGTATTTGCGCTTTTTTTTTGTGCACAAATACTTGTCCTTCAGCGGGAATCTAACCCGCCGTCTCCGGGCTATGAACCGACCTGCTCAACCACCATACCACTGAGTCTCAAATGATTGTCTTGTTGCAGAACAGATTTGGTTTTTATACGACAGTTCGCCTAATTGACGTCAATCTTCCTCTGCAAGTGTTATAAAACTGGACAGAAAGAAAAAAAAATGTGAAGGCAGAACTGCACACTGCTTAAATACGAGTACATTAATAAATCTATACCTAAATCGATTCTCTATGTATTGGAAAGATTCCCAAAAACATATTCTTCGTCTTATTCATCCTGAATGTAGTTAAAAGAGAATAAAGTACAGTTTTCATTTCATAGATTAGAAATTTATTCGATTACAAATTAATTTGAAAATATGATTTAATCTGAGTTACCAAGTGAAAAAAGTATCATCACTAGTCATGCCTGGAAACCACCATCCTTATTTTTTGTGGTCTTTTTCCCTATTTTTTTACGTTATCTGGAAGAGATTGCTTTAAGCGATAAGACCACCCATTGTGACACTTAATATTTTTCGTTTATATATAGTCAATTGTTCCTGTAATGTGGTGTTTCAATAAAGAGTTTTATCTATCTATCTATCTATCATGCCATGAAACAGTTTCAATAGACAGTAATATAAATGGTGCTTATCAATATTGTATACTCATGCTGCATTTCGTATATTACAATAGTTCATTACAATAACAGGTGCCGGAGTCCGGTATTGGCCGCGGGCGCGTCAAACGTGTACCCGCTCTGTTGCTCTTTGTGAACGGTGCAAGACACAAGAGAAAGAATAAGAACCTTATTTGAATTAAAATTAGTGTCTTTTAAGCCTATTCTTAACTTAATAAAAAGTAAAACGTAAAGATGTATGTTCTAAATTACTCTATTTAATATTTAAAATCTTTGGTTGAAGTAGCTACCTTTAATTTTTTTGACACAAATATCCATATTGTATTTTTTTATGGTAAAATGGGCGTGCGTTTGACAACAACTCACCTGATGGTAAGTGATGAAGTTTTCTTAGGTGGAGCACGCTTGCCCTTGAGATGCCTATTCACTTTTGACTTTAAAAGACCCAGGTTATATCCAGTTGCTGGGAGAGCATTCTATTCCTTGGCCGTTTGGACAGTAAATGCCCCAGCAAAACGCTTAATGCGGACTTGGGGTTCACTAACGACGTAATGATGTGAAGAATCACCAAATCTTGTAGTTCTATAATGGAAGGAGGATGACGGAATGAGTCGATGAAGGGCATGAGCACACTCAAAATGTAGCCGATAGAAGGCCGACAGACTGGTGATATTAAGTAAATTTATTGCGTTAAAACGCATCTATTTGCGCATAGAAAATTATCAAAACATAATTTTGAATAACCTCGACCTGTTGACCCGACCCTTCAACCCGTTTGAACTTTATAATATGAGGTCAATTCGTGAATGTTTAAAAAGTGTAAATAATAATAATTGAGTTACAGATCTTTCAAAACGAATGTTGTCGTGGGCTAAAGGTTTTAACTTATTAGTGTATATTATATCCTAATAATCAGATATATAAATCCTAATCCTCATAGTGTACTTAGCAAACAACAAAATCGATTTTGTAGTTTTAGACATTACCAATTTCGTAAAACAATCAAACAAACATCGCGTCTTTATAATAATAATTAGTGTAGATAATGTGTAAAGTGTAAACTATGATGTAGTTTATTATGAGTACTGCTTAGTTTAAATTCAAAAACGCTCACGCTTCTATCTTGGACCACAGGAGTGCTTTAACGGGGTTTAATACTGTACGTAGACAGAGTAATGCTGGTTTTACACTAGACTTGGTTTAGCCTCCGACTGGCTCAATTTGTGTCCGTAATTGGAGATATTACGCCGATATTAGAGTGAACTCTTCGGTGATCCCATTCGACCTAATGGCCATGGGCCAGTTCAGATGTAATCACCCATTTTAATTGAGGTATAATTATAAGATAATGGAATCAAAAGAAAATCAAAAGCGTCGTGTAGTGCTCGTCGAATCAGTATTATAACCGACGGAAATTACGTAAGCATAGAACTCTGGGATACTGTTTCGGTACTTCTTTGGTAATTGACATTTCACACAGCGTATCTACTCCTATGGGAACCAAACTGATACAATACTTATAGATGCTTTTTTTGTAAATACATATACACGGTGGCATTTAATTCACTCTTTTCCTTAAATGTATGTACTCAGACCATGCTATATAATATACGTACAAGGTCAATAAAAAAAAAGATTTTGTTTTAGTATTTAGTGCCTCTTAAAATAACTGCATGACAGCCGAAATGTCTATTTAACGGTACACACAGCGCGGGCACCAGCTGAGTGCTTGTAAATGTTTCGTATGCAATAAAACACCTGCTTTGTTCATTGTCACAAGACTTTTCTTTACAATTTAAATTTAATAATGCCTAGATTTAAGTTTTGTTTCATAAGTACTTTATTTATTTAGTTATATGGGAGCATTCTATAGCATGGACTGAATACATACATTAAAGGAAAAGAACGAATTCAATTCCACCTTGTATAGAATACAATATAACACCCAGACGCAGAACAAACATCGATTTTGATCACAAATGTTTGTCCTGGGTGGAGAACGAATCCACAACCTGCAGTTCAGAAGGTATACTACCAAATGAGCTATCGGGCCAGTCAAAATCCAATACGTATTCTATATTAAGTACATACACGGTTCTCAACAATTTTCACTTTTCACACATATACCATAAATTCACTGCAGATCAAAATAAAGTATACACCAGTCTTGTATCGAATTACAGTGCAGAGTGTTGCATAGGCCGTCGCTCTAGGGCTGCCATTTAATACATTTCATTTGTAATTTTAGACAACTGTATAAAAAGATATTTTGATTGTGCTTTCGCTTTACATTAAGCGTTACTACTGCGATATAACTCCTCTAAAAAAAGGGCTTTAACAGACTTCAATCCCAATGAGAAATCAATGCAGTTGAAAACGAAATATGCATTGTTAAAGATAACTCAAAAACTACTCGTCAGATCTTAATCAAATTTAAACGGGATCACACGGGCAGCACCGACTTCTTTAGAACCATCAAAATCGGTTCACCCAATTGAGGTAACAACTATTTAAAAAAACAGTCGAATTGAGAACCTCCTCCTTTTTCGAAGTCAGTTAAAAATAATAATTAGGCCGATTTCTTTGAAATTGCTTATCTACACAATATGCTATCGTAGACTTTTTTTTTACACTATTCCTTAATGCAAGTATTCTTGTTTGTTTGTGCCACTCAAGGCAGAAAAAAATCACATAGAACTATTATTTACTCTGTGGGGATGGACAGCTGATGAAAATGTTGCTTAGCTTGAGATTATTCGAGAAATTAAGACCAGCGGGTCAAAATGTTTTTCCAGATCACGGAAAAAGCATCGCTCTACATAATGAAAATAAATCGTTTTGATTGTAAATATTATAAAAAAGGTATGTGATGTGCCAACCCTACACCAATCTCCCATTATGGAGGCTGTATTATTGGTACGTTATTTTGAAAGCAAGTGTAATTTCACTTAGTCTATGGTTAACGAGAATTATGCCATATTTGTACGGAAATAACATAAAATGCAACATTGAGAACGTAATGAAATGTTTTATTTTATTTCAGCTAGAAAGTTTCATATATTTTTCTATCATGAATAAATACATCGCACTCTATTACTGAGTATTCAATTTCGGTGTTGCCATTCTATGTTTTGTTACATAAGTAAGATAATTATTTAATTGATAATAAGACAGACTCTGTGGAGTGGTGGTTGAGCAGGCTCGTAACCAGGAGGCAGCGGGTTCGATTCCTGTGGCAAGACAAGTAGTATTTGTGCACAGAAAAAAAGCGCAATTACTTGTTCTGAGTCTGAGTGTTGTGGGTCCTCACAGTTTGTTTTTTTTTATTGTTTGATAGGCTCGTGTTTGACCACTATCGCACCTGATGCGGTCTAGGATGTAACACGCTTGCCTAGAAGACACCTGTTCACTCTCGATTTGAAGACTGGATCCCTAGACACAGGGAATCCTAGTTAGGTTCCAAGATCTCTGTATGTGATCTTTCGGCGTTATTATTAGTATTATTATAAATAAACGTGCTTAGGACGTTAAGCCGTCGGTCCCGTCGGTTTTCTTAGGACAAAAGTCGTTAATCCAAGTCAAAAATGGCGGCCTAAAAATTCTGAAACCAATGTTACCCACTCGCACCAGAAGTAACCAAATGTTATCGGATTTATATACCACTTATATGAGGAAATGCTACGCGCGGCTTAGATCACATAATTTATAACAAGATATGATGTAATTTGGGAGAGGCTTATGACCTACGGTGGACCGACGTAGGCTGATTATGATGATTTTGATAATGATGATGATAAATTATAAGCTCGTCAGAAAAAAAACGCAATTGTTTTACCCGTTCTTACCGATCCGATCGATAAGGTTGAGTAATGTTAGAACACTTCTATTCTTCTTCACTTCTCACCGTCTTAGATGTATGATCGCTACTTTTTTATAACTAAGTACCACCGTGCTTTGATACAAAAAAGAAAACATAATCAATAATTTATTAATTAATTTTTTAGAATATTTGTAGCACCAAATCGCTTGTAGGTTCAGTGTACTTTTTGATGGACTGAAAATATAATAAAAATAATGGACACACGGTATGTTTGCGCATCTCCGCGATTCGACGATGCGTAATTTTGGAGGTGTACGCCTCCAAGGCAGAATAACAACACAGAGAGCTCAGTGAGAAGTAGGTAAGAATATAAGCCAACTCACCAGCAGTCCAGCTCGGATCCTGGTGGTGACGGTAGAAAGTAGCACAACAAGCACTATCACAGCGGCAGATTTGGCAGCCTTCACGTCACTCGCATGGTTGAGAAGTGTCTTTAAATTGAGAAGAGCTGGAGTTTGCCGATTTTGCAGCGCTCGTATCGCGCACAAGATTAAAACTGACGGGCGGTACCAACGAGAGGGAATAAAAAGTGAATTCTACCCTAACTGAGCTATATAAAACAAAAAAATTAGGTATGTCTACAACACAATAGTACCCTAACATATAGGTATTAGGTACTATAATTACTATTTTCTGCTTACTATAGTAGCAGCCTTGACCATAATTTTAGTTTGAAAAATATCGTATGACACATTTTAAAAGATAAATAACAGCTAAACTCACGTCAATTAAAACGTCGAAATCATCTCCGACCAGGTTTTGTCACATAGTCAATGTCCTTTTGGGAGCCAGATACTAAGTCAAGCCGTGGGGCTTTCGCGAGCGTCAGCACGTAACTTTTACTAGCCTAACTTAGGCGGAGTAATTTTTACTTTTTAATTGATGTGAGTTTAGCTGTTATTATCTTGACTATAAAAACTGAGTTACTTTGGGACTCAGCCATTGCAGCAGCTGCCTTGTAAAGGCTTGCAAAGGTATTCTTTTTAAAATTCATTTGGCTCGTGTATATGCGAATCCAAATTTTAAACTGTGCACTTTACAATCGCGCTGTCCCAAAATATGGCGCCGTAAAGTAGGAATCGAAAAGTTCATTTCGGCAACAGAAAAGCATTTAGTCTGGTCACTGTGGCTTTTTAAGTCACAGTTAAACTCAAGAGAGTGTTTTTGTATATTAAGTGTACATAGATATGTATTTTACGACGGGAATCTTACTCTAACCTTAATTCCGACGTTTCACATTTTGTTGTGGCACCTATAAAACAATAATAATGACGTTTTTTCGTCGTGCCTGAAGCTCAGATGCCAATCAATATTCATGGCTAGCTATATGCAATGCAGGTAGCATAGGTAAACACACATTTTTTAACCATGGTCCTCGTAGTTCCTGGATCCCTAGACATAGAGAATCCTAGTTAGGGTCCAGGGTCTATATATGTGGTTATATTATTATATTATATTTTTATACGATTTTTTTCAATAAGGCAGATAGTGAAAGAGATGGAAAATCAAATCAAATAATCATTTATTGACATATAAGGGTTTGTTTACATATTTCATTACACATAATAATGATTCTATAAACTACCAAACTATCTACTACTAATATTTCTTATCATTCATCATCTCGTTAATTTGAACAAGATTTAATGCAGGCAAAACTTGTTCAAACGCAAGCCTATGTGATTTAAAAAAACGAGTGTGCTTTAGACCCCGTGACTGAAGTAAAACTTCTTTAGCTCCATCTCTCTTGCCCCTACAGTAATATACTAAATTCTCTCTTTCTATTTTCATGAACGGAAGTTGAGAGGAAGTTCAGCTTCCGTTCGTCACACCAGCTTTCTCCCCAAGTCAAAGAAAGTGAAGATGTAAAGAAAAAAAAGTAAAAAAGTAAAGAAGTTTTACTTCAAAAAGTAGCTCGCAAGGACCGCAACCGTAACTAAAGCAACCAGTAGCTCCTACACTTGACTAGTCGAACTACTAAGTGTATTTACGTGTGTTGTCTGGAATCAGTTTATATTCATACAGTCTACCGTGAGATGCACAAACCCGTAACTTTTCAGAATATATCGTCAATCGTAAACATTTTAAACGTACGATAGGAAACGAACGCCGATACATTGGATCGTGGATTAGAGTTGACTGGATACTCTACATTAAAAAAAAATATATTTGATACATATATATTTATATACTTATATGTATATTATGCACGTAAACGCACATCGTTTGGATTAAATATGAAAACACCGTTCTTATATTACTGCGTTATTCCTTTCCGTGCAAGGTTGTCTGGAAGAGATGGTTTTCAGGTGTATTTTGGTTTTTTAGGTCTAGCTTAGCTGTATGTTTATATGTAAATTGTACCCATGAATTATATTTTAATTGGTACCTAGATACCAACATAATAAAACAACAATACCACTGAACTAAAACTGAACTGTAAGCTGTAGATAGATAGATAAAACTCTTTAATAAAACACCATATTTTAGGAACAATTTACAGTCACAAACTTAAGAATTAAGTGTCACAATGGGCGCTCTTATCGCTTAAAGCGATCTCTTCCAGACAACCCAAAAATGTAGGAAAAAAAAAAAAGAACAATAAAACAAGGACGGTGGTTTTTCGATACAGGAAAAGCTAAGCAATATAGCTGTAAATCTTTTTCTGGCTTATCCTGTAGTAACCTTATCGTTGTAGTAACTGAATGCAATCAAAATCCATATACCAGGCGATTCCATAACTTCAAAGGGAAATAAATTTGTGCATGGCGGCAAGAGCGGCGTTGAAAGCATCACGTAAATTGTCATCGGACTTTTATGTGGCGAATGTATGTAATATTAATGCATTTTGCATTTTAATAATGCTGTTAAAAACATAAATGATTTATTAAATATTCGGCTATTTATTATATGGAATTTAGAATTTATGCCCGTGGTTGTCCGACACGAAGAAATCTTCTAAAAAGAAATTCTTACTAGGTGGTAAGACTTTGTTGCAAAGTTCGTCTAGGTAGGTACCACCGCTTTGCCAGTTATTCTGCCGCCGAGCAGTAGTGTGCAAGCACTACTGTGTTCCGGTTTGAAGGGCACTGTAGCTAGTGAAATTACTGGGCAATTGAGACTTTATATATTTATATTTAGTGATCTCACAGTCGAGTAATCTTATTACCAGACTGTGATGATGTCTCAGGATGATGTGCGCAGTGCAGTGTCGCTCGAAACTCTATATTTTAGGGTTCCGAGTGACACTGTTCTGTTATGGGCGGCATTGGCGCTTAACATCGTTAGAACGACTAGCTCGTTACATCATTCAATAAAAAAAAATACTGATGATAATTTTTTACCAGATTAGTTCTCACCTCAGGGGATCCAAAAGCTGGCATATACTAGTACTTCACTAAGAAGCTAAGGCCGATTTTAGGCTAAGATTTTATTTATACATTGATCAATCTGTGAATGAAATTTCTGCTTGTGCAGTGGGTGACTGAGCATTGTTCTGTAATACAGACCTTCGTCGTTGTACGTCTTCTTATTCAGCGAGGTAATGCTGCCAGTAGTCTGGCAGTCTCAGTAGTCAGTCTGGGAAGGTTCCCACGCGGTACTGAGTTGGATGGCGTTTTTATTATTAAATAATGTTTTATCTGTATATCTTTATTAATTTATTTTAAAAAATTGTTACAAAGCATAGCCTGTTATCTATATATATAAAATTCAAAGTCAAACTGACTGAATGACTGACTTATATATCAACGCACAGCCTAAACCGCTGGTCCTAGAGACTTGAAATTTGAAGGGTGTGCTTTTTGTAAAGTGTAAGTATCCATTAAGAAAGGGTTTTTTGAAATTCCACTCCTAAAAGGGTGAAATGGGTGGTTGAAATATCTATGAAATAATTTCTTCGTCGTTTCCTATAGGCCACGCGTGCGAAGCCGCGGGCAGAATCTAGTATGTTATAATGCCTATGTGGTCTTTAGATGAAAATAATTACAGCTAATAACATTATTAGGTGGTTAATGCACGTGAGTACTAAAATTGGACAGCTCTAAGTTTGCGTCTATGACTTACCAATAGCAATGCATTTGGCACAGACGACTAAGTGCGAACTTAGAAGTTGTCAAACTTTAGTACACACGGGCATAAGTGTATGCGTTACAAGAACCCTACAGATATAAAAATGATTCAAAGCAACATCCGGTACATCTATATTGATAATACTTTCGGGAAACGGAAGCCATCTTCCATCTCACTTCGAAAACGCTTAATCCCGTAATCGATCGCAAAAATTAATATTAATGCTAAACAATCTATCAACATTATTCCCTTTTGCGGGGGAAGAAGAACTGTATAAACAGTATGGGCTTTTGTAGCACTAGGTAGATTTTAGTTGTAATGAGTTGAGGTGTAGTTAAAAATTGTATTTAAATAAATAAGCAAACTTTACTTAGTTTGGGGCTAGATGGCGTTGTCTGAGATGTCCACAGATATTATTATTATTAAAAATGACAGCTTTTTTGATATGGCGGTTGAGCAGGTCGGCTCATAACCCGGAGGCGGCGTGTTCGATTCCCGCAGCAGGACAAGTAATTGTGCACAGAATTAAAAAGTGCAAATACTTGTTCTGAGTCTGGGTGTTGTGGGACGATGGTCCTCGCAGCTCCTGGGTATCCCTTATATTAATCCCAGTTAGAGTCTAGGATCTATGTATGTGATCGTTATTATTATTATTGTAAATACCTATGTATAAATTGAACCCTCCGTTTGCAAATATTGGGCTTAAGCCGACTTTAATGACCTTAATTTTATACTCTGAGAAAACTTCCATGCTGAGAAATATTTGGATGATACTATTTTATTTTTTTCCAGTCATTTTGATTTAAAAACAAAACTACTGGACCAATTTTCATAAAACTTACATGGCACCAATCTGAAAGTATATACATTCAAGGAAAAAATCTTGTGTTTTAGACCACACTACTGAAATAAAACTTATTTAGTTTAGCTCCATCTATCGGCCGGTATAACTTTGTTTTTGCTTTGTTTAATGTTAATCGCCATCTTAACATTTGTAAATTGTTGTTTATCGGTCATACAAAAACACAACATACATACAATAGTACAAATTTGTTATGTCGACAATAGAGATCTACGTGAACCAATTTCAATTTCCGTTCTCCTCGCATTTACCAGCTTACTCTTCAAGTCAAGCGTGCGTAAAAAAGTTTTACTTCAAAAGTTTATATAACTTTCTTATCTTTGTATACCAAAAATGAAGCTCTATAATGATGCTGTAAAAAGAAAGAGACATTTTTTTATAACATAGATAGACAAGCTGTTGGCCCGCTGATAGTAAGCAGTTAACATCGCCTAAGACGCCTGCAAGACCATCAGGGGCACTGCCGATGCGTTGCCTACCTTTTAAAACTCTTACCTGTCTTTTGAAGTGCCCCATGTTGTAGCTCAACGGAAAATTATCGGGTGAAAAGAGAGGGGAAAAGGATAAATGGATGGGACGACAATGCAACGGAGGCAGGTGGCGCCTGTCCCATCCACTCATCCATTTTTCCTAATCTAATGTTCTAATTAACTCGAAGCCGGGGCAGGTCAGCTAGTCGTAAATATTATAACAGAAAATCGGTGATACATTTTTTAGTTATTGTACACTGCAGCTGTTATAGGCGGCCGTGTCACTTAACATCAGGCCAACGACTAGCTCGTTACGTCATTAATTAATATAAAAAACTGTTTTAGAAAAGTACTCGTTGTGTATCCTGACTGTAAAAAAAGGTACTTAAGTACCAAGGTATATGTTTTATGTAAAAGGTCCTAAATATACAAATATTTCAAGTTTATTTACTGTGTACATCACATGCTTATAGAGATATTAGGGATAGTTCATTAGACGGCCGAGCATAAATCTAAATCAACCGAAAAGCTACGGCGCTTATAATCCGGTAAAGAGCTGACGTTTTTGTTAAAGTTGTTTTATAGGATACGATTTATTTGTTTATTTACGAACAGAAAAACAATACACAGTTTTTAGAAAATATAACGGAAAAATTACAAATAAATCATTGCACTTGAGAGCGAAGAATGTGTGAGTATCCTTTGCATTTGAAACCAAATCTATGAAAAGTTAAAATAAATAAATGGACTGTTGACGTTTCACACAGTGCCGTCTACCCCCAACTAAGCAATGCTTGTACTATGAGAACTAGATAACTGATACAATACTTAGATACTTTTTGTTTGTAAATACATACATAGAATACAATATAACACCCAGACACGGAACAAACACCTATGTTCATCACACAAATTATGTTTGGCCAGGGTGGGAATCGAACCCACAACCTATAGTTCAGAAGGCAGGGTTACTATCAACTGAGCTATCGGGCCAGTTAATAACTTTAATAACTTATGACATATAGCTGATATAGCTCATGGGAAGCGTTCGATAACGATGAGGCGAGTTTCATGATTTTTTTTGTTCATCCATAGTGTTCAACGTGCCTAAAGAATTTTCCCCAAAAACTGCCCCGCAGTTTTTTTTTATAGTAGGTAGGTAGCTTGTAGTATTTAGTAGTAGTTGTTGTTATTATTGTAATAGTTCATTTATAAATAAGGTTACTCATATCTTTATAATTATTTTTGCATTCAACAAAATCGCATCGTACCCTGTAAAGGGGGGATTGTATTTTATAGTCATTTTTCTTATTCGAGGAGTTATAAATCACTCCACTATCCGTACATTAGTTCGATTGAGCGATTCCATTACGGAGTTTTGCATATCCACGTTCGTGGATGGATGCCTTTATTTGTTACTATACAAGCCTTTGCGGATCCAATTCAATAATCTATCACCACCTTTGGAATAATTGTTTCTGTTCGGGCAGGCGGGAATAATAACTAAGTCTTTTTTCTGTCTTCTTTACCAGGAACTTGCCTTGCCAGCTTCCGCGGTGTGGTGGTTGAGCAGGTCTGCTCATAACCTGGAAGCTACGGGTTCGATTCTCGCGAATGAACAATACTAGCGCATAGGCAAAAAGCGCAAATTCTTTTTCTATGTCTGGGTGTTGTGGGACCATGGCCCACATAGTTCTTGAGTCACTAGATACAGGGAATTTTCGTTACGATCCAGGTTCTATATAGATACGAGTATTAAAAATAATAATGAGTGTGTTTTAGACCACACGACTAAAGTAAAATTTCTATAGTCAAAGTTAAAGTCGAAGTCAAAAGATTTATTGCAGATAGACTATTTTTAGCACTTTCTCAAGTCAAAATTATGTTATGTACTTGAAATTAAGTTATTGCACTAAGCATATAGAATTACGAAATGCTTATTGTCAAATATACGAAACGTAATTCCCTTTCTATCTTCACTACTTACATCTCTCTCTCAATTTCCGTTCGCGCCAAAAATTCGTAACGCTCTCGTCACGCATTCACCAGCTTACTCCCCAAGTCAAGCGTGCGTAAATAAGTTTTACTTCAAAAAGAGGACTAGTTTTGTCTATGCTGAAACAAACGGGCAGCCTTTGATCTCACAACAAGAGGCCAGCTCCACAGCCTCCGCACCATAACCGTCCGTTAATCTATCACATTGTATCACACACAATCTGTTTGTATTAAAAGCCTGTTTCGATTCGTACCGTTTCTATTTCCTCTCTGGGGAATGGGGCCGTGAAATTTTATAACTTCTCTGTGTAGTTTAGATATCGGATATCGGTTGTGTACAAGACGGGAGAAATAATTTATACAAAATAAATTCATCGGATTGGATTGTTTCATAACTCAATGGTTCAATTAATTGAATAAATAGCCAAACACAAGGGATAACTGTAGTCATACAATCATTCCAGAAACAAACGCAAAATGTTATGACGATCACATACATAGATCCTGGACCCTAACTAGCATTCCCTGTTTCCGATTGAAAATTGTTCAGAAAATTTTCCGAAAAAAAAAACACCTGAATAATAGAAGTAATATAAATATTTATTGGTTATATAACTTATATATACACATACACACACATATAAATAATAATATAATAATAACGCCCAACGATCAAATACATAGGTCCTGGGCCCTAACTAGGATTCCCTTTGTCTAGAGACCCAAGAAACACAAAGAACATGGTCCCACAACACCAAGACACAGAACAGTTTTTTTTCTATGCACAAATACTTGTCTTGCCGCGGGAATCGAACCCGCCACCTTTGAGCTATGAGCCAACCTGCTCAACCACCACACCACAGAGGCTGTCACACATGTAAGTAGGTGTAGATAATAAGTATACTTTACTAATTGAGTAATGGTATAACACTTCGATAAATTAAAAGCGCATGAATAACATTCTATCAAAAAACCATCTGCTCGCCGTTTCTCAACCTAACAATAGTGCTCATATTCTTCATAAAAACTCATAATCATACATTTAAGAAGATAATATCCACCTGCTAACATATTATTCTTCATAACTCCCAAGAAACGTCTTCATATAAAAATACCTAACGTAAAGTATTCGTATATTAAAATTGAAAAATGAGTAGACGAAGCAGAATAGCAAGAAATAATAAGAACCCTGTGTAAAGCTAACCAGTCGTGACTCGAAGCTTTCGCTGAGCTAGTGATGTGAATCCTGGGAATCGATGAAGAAATAATTTACTTAATCATTACTGTATGATAACTTTGTAATATTTTTCTGAAATAATAAACTTGATTGATTGATTGATTCACTACTAGATATTTACTTCGCGTGGTCTACTTAGGTGCCGTCGCCGTCGCTCAACATCAGGCACTAGCTCGTCATGTCATTCTATAACATAAAAAACGGTCCAAAAAATCATAAAACGGGATATATTTTTATACAATGACGTGACGAGCTAACTGTTAGCTTGATATTAAGCGACACGGCTGCCCATATCAGTTGCAGTGTCACCCAAACCTTACAGTGTAGAGTGTAGAGTTTCACATGACACTGCACTGCGGATGTCATCCTGAGACATCAGCACACTATTAATAAGATTAGTAATAATCACAAAACTTCGATTGCAATGCAACATGAGAAATTTCCATAATAACTATGCAAATAAACTGCGTATTGAAATTGTCAAATCCATACAAATTTGTGTTTCTATCGGTTGTAATCGAGTAACGTGATCGCCTAGTAGATCATAAAGTCTCATTTGCCCAATAATTTCACTAGCTACAGTGCCTTTCAAACTGCAACACAGTAGTGTTTGCACACTACTGCTTGGTGGCAAAATAACTGGCAAAGCGGTGGTACCTATCTAGACAAATTAACAGAAAAGTTCTACCACCTAGTAGCGTGTGTTAACTAATACTGTTCAATGAAAACAAAAACAAACAAAGCTATACCCGCCGATAGATGGAGCTAAACTAAGGCAGCCTTATTAATAAACACGAACTAGCTTTAGACTAGTTACACCATCTTTTGTCTCTTTCGATCCAGCTATATATTCCAGTAGCAAAAAAAGGACAAAAGCTGAAGTAACTAATCCGAGACTAATACCCGTTTATTAATAAGGCTGAGGAAGTTTTACTTCAGTCGTGTGGCCTAAAGCATACTCGTTTTTTTATAGTATAATGGCTATAATACCATTTTAATTAAGTCATCGATAAAATATTGCCGCGTCCCTAGCCGCCGCGAGCGATCAAATCGTATCCATACATTAAGAACATTCATAGCTCGTAGAGGCCCTGTCGCTTAATGCAATTCATTGTACAAGGATCCTTGGCCCAACCAACATAACAGGACACTTCATCTTGTCTCCACGATCTCTATTTATAAACAACATAAGCATGAACACTCTCAACGGAGAGACCAACCGAAGCTGGGTACAAGGATCTCTTGCATACATTTTGTCCATTACAAAATGAGATTCCGCGCGTCCCTCTCGGGTACTAAAATCAGGTTTTTGGATGCAGTACTCCAGAACGGAAGAGCTCAAGTAGTTTTGGTTAATGTCAGTCAGATGAAGCCTGTATTCAGCTTCGATTTACAAACTTAAAAGGATTGCTGTAGTGTTCCTGAAATTTCGATATTGAATAATATTATTTGGGAAAATCCTGGAACAAGCCAAAATATTTTTAATAACCTGTGGATATTGGAGTAAAAATACGATCAGCTAAAGTGAATTTCTGGATGAATAGATTGAAAATAGGATAGGTAAATAATATTCGATATTGTCAATAAAGAAATAACCTACGTGATTGAAAAAGTTTACTATATAAACAGGTATGCAATCAGGTTAGATACCTGTACCAAGTTACAAAAAGGGTTTTTTTTTATCGAATGATGTGACGAGTTAATCTTTTACCTGCTATCAAACGACGCGGCTCCCTACAACAGTTGGTATAATATTAATTTGAAAATAATTAGCATATAATAATGCAATCAATATAACAGCCTCTGTGGTGTAGTGGTTGAGCAGGTCGGCTCATAACCCAGAGGCGGCGGGTTCGATTCCCGCAGAAGGACAAGTATATGTGCACAGAAAAAAGGGCGAATACTTGTTCTGAGTCTTGGTGTTGTAGGACCATGGTCCTCGTAGTTCCTGGGTCCCTAGACACAGGGAATCCTAGTTAGGGTCCAGTATCTATGTATGTTATTGTTGGGCGTTATTATTATTATTTTTTATTTATTATATGCTAAATACCACAATGATATAATAAGTAATACTAAACACAACCTACTACTACAAAACAAAAAAAAGCATTTGGACTATTTATACTGGCCGCAATGACCTATAGGCAGTACAAATGATCCAGCCGACTACCCGTAGGTAGCGTACCCAACTTAATATTATATCTCTAAATATATATAACTCAAAGGTGACTGACTGACTGACATAGTGATCTATCAACGCACAGCCCAAACCACTGGACGGATCGGGCTGAAATTTGGCATGCAGGTAGATGTTATGACGTAGGCATCCGTTAAGAAAGGATTTTTCGAAATTTCACCCTTAAGAGGGTGAAATGGGTGAATGAATTATTTTCTCTAGGCCACGCCACAGGCGAAGCTGCGGGCAGAAGCTCGTGTAATATATAATCTTTGAACCTGATTTTTTCTTTGAGTTAGGTATAAAAACAGATTGAGTTGAGATGCTGTATGCTGTTATCAGAAGTATGCAGTGAACACCATTTTCTTTTACAGCTCCAAGTCAATACATATATAAAACTGTTTTACTTTTTATACCGTAACTCATACCTCTTGATTGACAATGCGTGTTTTTCAAAAGCTTTACCTTCCAAAAGAAAACATACCCTATTTTCCACATGATAGCGCCGTAATTTCGTTGATTTGAAAAGGTATTTACTTACCATTAACTAGGCCTTTCGTATGTAGTCATAAAATGCGCTGTTTTCATAAAACTATTTTAACAAAAATACCTTTTTGATTCAGTAATAATCCGAAAGCTTTTCTGTTGAAGTAATAAGATTGAAAATTGAATGATGTTTATTTTTCTGCGTACGAAATGGTTTTGGTAAAAGGTATTGAACTTCGTCAAAAAGATTTATGTGGTATTAAATAACAAATTATGTCTACTTTTTTATTGGACATAGATTTTATAGATTCGTTGAGTGATCGGCCGTTGGGTGAGCGAGTATTTTTTATTTCATTTACGGCCCATTACCTGGGTTCAAGTGTGATTTTATATTTATTGAGCGTATATTTAGTTTAGTGAGTTATTTTTTAGTTGGTTCTTGTATTGAAGTATAATAATCTACTTCATTTTATTTTTATGCGATGCATGTTTTATAGGCCGTATAAGAAGTGATGAAATTACTCTGCGAGACAATAAAAAAGAACAGTAAATCTATAAAAATCTAAATCTTAAGAAAACTTACGATTTCACTCCTTAAAGACATTTTATTTATAATAATAATAATAGTAGCATAATAGTATAATAATAATAGCAACACTAACAGCGTATCAAAGTATAGTATGGATTGTCAATTTTTTTATTCTTTTTTTAAATTACTGTACTATTTCAAGGAAGAGGCTTACTGATCATTTACTACTAATAGTACTTACTACTGGTGCAAGCAATCCGGCACAATGCAGAACAGAAAACCGATCCAAAGCTTCGATTATATCTGTAAAGAAGAAGCATGAGCAAGCGTGCTCCACTTTAGGACAACATCATCATTTACCATCAGTTGAGTTGTTGTTGTTTGACAACATGCCCATTTTACCATAAAAAATCTACAAGAAACTTTAGAGTGAGTTTAACGTACTTATATCAACTGGACCGGCCTACCGATGTACTCGTAACTTTGTGCCTAAAGTGCGGATGCGCATAGCCATCAGGCGATGTAGGCTCGTATCAACGAGTAAACGTCAAATATTGCATGCACTTTGACAGAAGACCTTTGAGAGTGAAAAGATCACTCAACGGCACCATTCTATTCAGCAAAAAAGAAACTCACTCATTTTAAGCCAACCAAAATAGATGTAGACCCTTACCCAATGTCATTCAGCCATAAATTCCCCGCAGCAAAATTAGGTAACACCCAAATACTCTACACTTTACGTAGAGAAAGGTACACTTTAGGTAGAGCACGGTCACGCATAATCCGGCCACGGGCATAATATTTGGTCGATTTATGCGATCCGGTCGCAGGTCAGGATATCTTACTCTAGATCAGCTGAACGCGCGTCCCGTGGTAACGTTGGGAAAAAAAGATCATAAAATACGAGCATCAGCCCTAGGATTCTTATGCGTAATGCCAGCTCCTTCAAATCAATGAAAACGGTAAAGGTATTATACTGCGCTTATGTCCGTAGCCACTTCGCGTATGCGTGTCAACTATGGAATCCTAATTATACTGTACTCTTTTAGACTAGAAAAAATTCAAAAAAAGTTCACAAGATACTTGGCTCTAAATTTAAAATACCACGGGTAACATACAAAAATCGTTGCGCTCGATTTCATCTTCTACCACTTGCAACTCGTAGAAATATTGCAGATATAAGATATTTGCTGAAATTAGCACAGTCTAAGGTAGACTGCCCCGAACTAGTCTCTAAGATTTTTCTAAACCTTCCACATCGTCACTCTCCTCCTAAAACTTGCTTCATTTGCATGCACTGTTCACCGCCAAAACTCTTACATTTTGCGATGTTGCACAGTTTTCAACAAACTCATGAAGTCTGACCTCTCGACCACAGACTTATTCACAAGTAGTACAGCGTCAGTGAGCGGGGCACTCTCCCTTAAGGATTGTGTCTCGCCCCGTCGTTCGATAATTTGTAAATCTTTTGCTTAAGTAGTTATAATTGCATGTTAGACAATTGCAGCTTTTTCTATCTTCATAATTCGTTGTGCAGCTTTTAAAGTTGGCTCTTTAAATTTATGTCATTATTTAGTGTTTTATGATAGCTGTAAGCCCTCAAATAAAATAAAATAAAATAAACTTTAAAATGGTTTTTAATATGAAAAAGTAAAAAGTCTTAACATGGATAATAATTGAAAAAATATAATGACATCTTCAACATGGGGCACTTCAAACGTCGGGTAAATAGAGTCTTGAAAGGTAGGCAACGCACTGGCAGCGCCCCCGGTGTTGCAGGTGTCTATAGGCGACGGTAACTGCTTACCATCAGGCGGGCCGTATGCTTGTTTGTCTGTCTATGTTATAAAAAAAAAAATCTTCCCCAGACAAAAGATTCTACCTAAAAATGCAGCGATTATTTAAACCCTACCTTTTTTATTGGTTATAGGCGAATCACTTGACCACTGCCTCGCCTAATGTTAAGCAATGACGTGGCCACATACGTAGTACGTGTTAATGTTTTTTTAGTCCACATTAGTTCCTTAGGACTTTTTCTGCTGACGGTATGCCACGTCCCAAAGTTGACCGCACTTATCTGCAGTGAGGTATGCCTTATTATGTGAGCTGTAGCGACCCTCGCGGGGCTCCGCTCGCTGTTACCTACAGAGCCTTCTGAACTATGCCGACGTGGAAATACTAGACGAAGCGGAAAAACAATTATGGGTACCTACTAAAGGACTATTTATATTGGAATCTCTCTAGTTAGTTGGTTGGTTTAGTTTTTTTTAATAAATTCATTTGAACAGACGTTTGAGCAAACGTGACCTCGCGGAAGTTCACTTTAAACTCTCAATACTTTGGTTAGACCAATAAATAAATTAAACCTATATTTAATTAGTCAGATATTTGTTTTAGAAGAGTGTTATAAGTGAGCATTTGTTGTGTATCATTTAGTGTACTAATGTTTGACTTTTGACTTTTGCTTTTACTTTTAGTAACAATAATAATGACAAATGCCCATGTCCTGCATCCGCTACGTTCCGCCTAGATCCGTTTTCAAGTAACGTTACGTCGTAGTGCATAGCGTATATTTCTGTGTACTGACATAATTCTAATTCTAATCTAATAGAAATTTGCAATTCAGATTTGATTCCCTCTTTGTTTATGTTTTTTTTTTTTTTTTTTTTTTCATTTAGTTTACTTAATAATAATTAATTAGAGATTTAACATTTCCTTCAACCGGAAACTTAATCAGCTAATCAAAAAATAAAAATGTATATAATTATTTTTGCCTATAAAAAGTAAATTTCAATATCAATAGGTACATATTTTTTTCTAATAGCTAACAAACTACGTAATCTATTGAACCGTCGGGTCAAAATCGTGATCTTACTGCGTTATCAAAGGATTGCATCTATCGATTATATCGATTTCAAAGAAACGATTCGAATTCATTCGACCTTGATATCGATGATCGAGTTCGAGAGATCTTTGAAACAGATTAATGATGATGCCTTTAGAATATTAAGAGATTGGTGAACAAGCGAATAATGTTCCACGCTGTTGCTATCTGTGATATTGTTTCTTTGTAATAATACGGAATTATTCATATACATTATACTGCACAACAATTACTAAACGTAGGTACCTAATTTGCGTCACAGATGGTTCCATAAGTCTAGTCTAGACTATGATAAACGGGTGCGCTAAAGTGAAGCCAAACAAGGAGTACCAAATCACAAAACATACCATTCTACCCGTAGCCAATAAGTAAGCCAATGGCGAGCTAAGTACGTCTTATCCTTTCATACTTATCATTAGATATAAACCTGCAAGCATGAGCTATAAAACATATATAATCTTCTCTTTTGTTTTGTGTGATTGGTCAAAACACTTTCCCAAAATAAGAAATATGTCGATTTTTATAGCTCATGCTGTAGATCTCGATGGACAGAAATCATATTAGAAATAAAAGAAAAAAGAAATAAAGAAACACTTTATTTGCACGAATTGTACACAACATTACATGTACATGTATGTAATGTGTACATGTAATGTTGTGCAAATAAAAGAACAAAACACAACGTAGTGTAGTAGTTTAAAACTTATAGCTTTAACCTTCTATTAGACTAGATACTACTACTACACCACTACTACTACTACTACTACTACTAGACCTTTTTAGGCTTCACTTTCAAGTATTCCTCATACAATTTTCTGCCTTTTCTGAGCTATATTCCAAAGTGTGTTGATGAGTGCTACATAGAAAGCATAAAACTCAGTCGAGTCAGATATTTGCTCCAAATGAAACAACGCTAGGGCTCGAGTGCGAGTGATTTGAACTCTTCAACCGGTCGCGGCACGCATCGCACGTGCACTCGCCGCGGCGCTGCTACAGTGGCCACAGAAAATACTTACTTTGTACAACACTTGTCACAATAAATGAATACCAAAAACTTACTATTCCACATAAAAATTTGTTCGTATTTATTTATTTTTACATTTTCAGAACTTAATATTAATAACCCAATCTGGTGAAAAAGGGGCTGCTGCAAAATAATGGCATATGACTACAACATTCTCGTTTGACAACGACATTATTATATATTTACTATTATATATTGAATATATAATAATACAAATTGATACGTTTGTTGTCTTTTTGATAGAATATAGAGGTTTTTTTTTGAGGGGGGAAATTCCTTCGCACTTTGCACCTCACACTTCTACACGGGGTATGTGGGACTCGAACCCACTGAAACCCCCCCGTGAGCCCTCGTCCGCCGTACCGGGGGCGAGAAGGGGTCGCGACTGCAGTCCAGCCAACTCGCCCCCCGATATTTTATACTATCACAACCATGTGTTATTCTACTATTTCTTGATCTGTGTGCCATGATCGTAGTCAAACTTTTATATAGCAATGTTGCCTTATTTACTTTTCAACTAATGTAAACATAAAAGTAGCACATTGTATATTTTCATAATTGAAGCTTCACGCCAAATATTTGGATTAAATTTAGCACATACCTAGATTATTAAAGTGCAGCTTCTGATTTTACAGTAATAGCAAAAAAATTGGAAGTGAACTGGGAGTGAAACCTCGGGTCGTCTCAACTTTAACTATTACACGAAACCTTAGGTGAAAGTGTTAATTCGTCCAAATAAAAATCTAGACTGATAATTACGAAACACGAAAGGTTTAAAAATGTATCTCTATGTCTACGTTGTAGTCATTGTAGAACGCCCGCGGGACAAGTCACGCGTCGATATTTCCTTGAGGGCTCAGCGTGCCATTGTACATTGTACTAAACGCTGAGACACCGACGTGATTGTAAATCATACTGATTTTAGACTAATTAGCAATTACCTATAAAGGTTTGTATTTATTGTGTGAATAAGCGCAATATAGAATAGAGCTATAGAAATATCTAAGTGCTTACGGCTATCTATGATATACCTTTGTTAAATATGAGAACGCATGTTGGCTGCGTGGTTCCGGTGTAAGAATAGTACCACCCCATATTTTCCCGCTGGTGCCATAAGTTTGGCTAAGGAAGTATCAATGGAATGGGCAGCAGAATTTATTCATATCATAATCAAAATAAATGGTGATTTCCGTAGAAACTTTTCAGGCGCATTCATTAAGAAACCCTGCGCTATCTTATAAAAATCTTTATTAAAATAAATTGTAAATAACCTGTTGTTTCAAAAATAGTATTCGAAGTATTTGAGTATTTGAGTATTTAAATCGGAATTTCTTCTTGTTATTTCCACCTGGCAACACATCATCATCAACAGCTTATACTAGTCCACTGCTGGACATAAGCCTCGCCCAAGGCAAGCCACTGAGCCCGATCTTCGGCTCCACTCTACAAGTTACTGCCAGCTGTCTTGCGTATGTCATTACCCTATCTTGCCGTAGGGTATCTTACGCTACGTCTGCCCAATATTACGTCTTACTCTCCCCTCTATAACATGTCTACCCAACAGTTATCGGTTCTTCGGCAGATATGACCAGTCTATTGCCACTTCAGCTTGCTAATTCGCTGAACTATCAGTAACTTTAATTCTCTAGCGAAAAGTTTGAAAACTATCGTGAAGATGACACATTTTGTAATAATTATAAACAGTTACGTGCTGACGGTTGCAAAAGCCGCCGGCTTGCGTTAGTAACTGGCTCCAAGAAGAAGGACATCGAATTTTTTTTATAACATTATATTGTCAGCCTCTGTGGTGTGGTGGTTGAGCAGGTCGGAACATAGCCCGGAGACGGCGGGTTTAATTCCCGCGGCAGGACAAGTATTTATGCACAGAAAAACCTAGTTTCTGGGTTCCTAGACACAGGGAATCCTAGTTAAGGTCCAGGATCTATGTGTGTAATCGTTGGGCGTTATTTTTTATTAAAAAAAAAAATTAAAAATATATGTCTGAAAGCTGGTCAGAGTAAATTAGACTTTTTTAAATGACGTTAGTTTATTTCGGGTTCGATCCCGCAGAGAATTTCACATAGAAAAGAATGGATCCCGGCATCACTATATCGGCTTATAAATAGCCTGATCTATTTGCAGATAAACCTCCGACGTGACCTTTACGCAGTAATGACTTAATAATTCTAAGATGGTATCTTTCTAAATGATGTTGGTGCACGCACAATGGGTCATAGTCGCATTCAAAATAGAAAATTAACTTGATAAGTACTTGTAATTTGTATGTAAAATGGTATCCCATGACGGTGATGTATTATTAAGTACTTCCGAAATATGTGTACGCTCACCAAGAGTGATTGTGGCTCAATGATAGCTTTTACTTTCTTTGAAACGACGCTTTTTGGGTCAAATCCCGCTCGGCCCTTTACACATACTTTTATGGAATAACATAATGAGGAAATCGGCATGTTTGAGACGAAAACTACAAAATTCAAGGAGAATGTGTCATCCATTAACCCGCAATTGGCTAGCGTGGTGGCAATGACCCTTCTTCACAAGGGTCTTCTCTCGCAGGAAATAAAGAGTGTAAGCCCTTAAACTAGGTAGTAGCTAGTTAACTAGGTGGTAGGACTTTTCTGCAAAGTTCGTTTACGTAGGTACCACCTCTTTGCCAGTTATTCTTCCTCCAAGAGTAGTGTGCAAACATTAGTGTGTTCCGGTTTGAAGGGCGGTTTTAGTGAAATTACTGGGCAAATGAGACTTTATGACCTAATATCACAGTCATTTTATCTTATTGCAAGACTGTACTAATGTCTCAGGATGACGTGCGCAGTACAGTGTCACGCGATACTATATTTTAGAGTTCTTAGTGACACTGCAACTGATATGGGCAGTCGTGTGGCTTAACATCAGGCAAACGACTAGCTCATCATATCGTACCTTAACATTAAAAAAAAGAAGCCGTGTCCCAGCAGTGGGGACTGTTGAGTTGATGACTTAAGCTCTACCGGGTGGTAGAGCGGCATAAGTCTCATCAGAATCACCATCGAATTATAAACGCGTGGTAAAATATAGGCTTTTACTATGCTCTACATTACTCTGAGAACTGTACCAATGTTACAATGCTGTCGTCACGACTGCGATCTCTACCGAACGTCCAGTTTCGGATAATTACATGGTAGAGTTGATTGCGTTCTGGTTCTAACGGTTATTGTGATGGTAGAGACTATAGATGCTATCAGGAAATATTGCTAAATAAGTATACATATATTACAAGTATGTAGGCATGAACGTATCTCAACTAAGTACTTATGTTTTTGTATTGGCTGTATCGTCCTTCCTGTATTGTATATACGTTCATGTTAATAATAAGCAAAAATTATAAATATGAAAATATATATAACAAAAAGCACGAACCTGTGGTGTCTGTCGAAATGCAGATGGAAAAAAAAAAACGTATCTAAAATATCTGAGTATGGTAAATTCATTGATTTAGAAAAATTTAGTAGGTAATGAATCAGATTCGAAACATGTAAAATACAGAAATCTCTTCGGATATTTTCATTAGTGGCCTGGGTGATATGAGTACAAACTAAGTTTTATTGTGATGCAGCTTTCGCCTGCGGCCATGCTCGCATTTTGTTTCTCTTTACCCAATTAAGGAACAGATTTTGATGAAGTGGGCATTTTTCAACTTTATTTTAAAAATTTAGCTTCTTTACGCACGCTTGATTTGGGGAGTAAGCTGATGAATGCGTGACGAGGTGAGGTATGTTTGTATGTAAAATGACTATATACTACAGTCAAGATCAAAACAAAGGGCAAAAAAAAGTTATATCGGCCGATATATAAAGCCAAAGAAGTTTTACTTCAGTCATGTGGTCTAAAGTATACTCGTTTTTTTATCCATTCTGCGCGTTTTTAATCACCGAAATATACTAGTACATAATAATAAGACTTCTCTAATATTTGTTAACTTCGGAAATGATAATTGGTCACCTTTTGATCAAACTTTAACCTAATACAAAAGAACCGACTAAAATGCCCAAATTAACAAATCGTGTCAGAAAATCAGACAACAATCAACCAAAAGACCTCTAATGAACTAAAATTACCAGCTCAGTCAGTTACGTCACCGCCGGCCGCCGAGACAATAACTCGCCAATCTTCGGGAAATATTGGCAGAAGAAAGATTTACATTAAGAAATTGTTTCCATTGTTTTAGAAGACGGCCGATGTAAAATCGGGCTAATTAAGCTTCTATTACTATATTATCATAGAAAGAATAATATAATTGACTGACTGGCTTGATAGCTCAGTTGGTAGTAGCTCTGCCTTCTGAACTGTAGGTTGTGGGTTCGTTTCCCACCCAGGACAAAAATTTGTGTCATGAACAGACGCGTCTATTCTGTGTTTGGGTGTTATATATATTCAATGTATGTTTTATACAAACAAAAAGTATCTAAGTATTCTTTTTTATGATTAGGTGTATAAATACCGTAGTCTACTATTGTAAAACCTTTAGATCATTAACGGGAAGACTGCCTTTTGCAACACAGTTTAACAACTAAAGCAAAAGGCAGAGCTCACTTTATCATGTAATCTAATTAAGTATTTTGGAATAAAGAATTTGAATTGTATCAGTTATCTGGTTCCCATAGTACAAGCTTTGCTTAGTTAGGAACTAGATGGCGCTGTGTGAAATGTCCGTAAATATTTATTTATTTATTTAGTTACTAACATAGCTTTTTTTTTAGTGACCTTTTTTAATGACCTTTATTATGCTAAAAAAGTGGTCGGCTTTCTTTGATTCATTGCGTAGTTCTGAAAACTTTCATTCGGACAAATGTCCGAAATGAAACTGAATATTTCTTTTATTTAATATTTTATTCTGTGCACAAATACTTGTCCTGTTGCGGGAATCAAACCCGCCACCTCGAAGTTAATAGCCGACCTGCTCAAACCCCACACCACAGAGGCTGTTTATATTTTAAACTTTGTCCATCCGAGTTTATACTTATCGTCCGATACAAAGCGAACATACTCTTCACGTTATTCGAAAAATTATCGACAAGGAAACGGCGAAAGAATTCAGCTACAATACCTTCATTTGGAATTCCTTTCATAAAAACAAATCGTGACCCGTTAATATTTTTGCGGAATTTTAAACAGGGCATAGGCCCGTGCGGGATCCGAGCAGAACGCGAAATTTGCATGAATTACGTAATTTATACTTTCCCATTTTCATTGTCATTCGGAACTGTACATTCTTTGCTGTAACGAGGCGCTCTGTTAAGAAATATAGAATAATGTTTCTGTAATACTTTTTGGGTTTGTATTGAGAGATTTAAATGTGCCTTCGGGAGATATATTGCATTGCGTGTCTTGGGATACTATTTTTGGGCCCTCCTTGAAGATAATAATATAAGCACGATGTATTGGTTTAAGGAGTTTTCAATTTTTGGTCTTTCCACAATTTCCTCAAGCAAGTATAACTGCCTTTTTAAGGGGTGTTGAGAATCGTGGCATTAAAATCTTTAGACCCTGAATTTGCATTTCCAAAAACTCAAAGTTTCCAATCCCTTTCAAAGACGAAATCTACAAGAAATTTTGGACCTAAAGCATTTTTGGGTGTATCGTTTTTGGGAAAATTCTTTGAATCGAAAAAAAATCGAGCCTGCTTTAGACCACCCGACTGTAGTAAAACTTCTTTCAGCCGGTATTACTTTATTTTTGCTTTGTTTATTGTCGTCATCTTGATAATTGTAAATTGTCGTTTTACCGGACATACCAACATAATAATACAAATTGTCTAACTTTGTTATGTTGACAATGAAATGAGATCTACTTTACCCAACAACTTTCAACTTCCGTTCGCCAAGTCACTCCCCCAGTCAAGTGTGCGTAAAGAAGTTTTATTTCAAGTATTACATTTGTATATTCCAACAAAGTTAAATCTATTGCAAGTCTGCGTTAATAATGCAACAGTTTTTGCCTCAATTAAAACGGAGAAAGCGATTACGCGCCGCTAGTGGCGATCTAACGCAGCTGCCAGGTGTCGCAGGGCAAAAAGGGCATTAACGCCATCTGCGTAATACCACACTACCAGTTACCACTAATGCCTGTGGCTGGCGTGTTACTAGGACATAGGGGAATTTCATCCAGAAGCAAAACTTCGGGAATTGTTATCTACCCAAAGTCAAGCCTTGAACTTGCAAGAAATTGCTTTATCCTTATGATTGATTCGATTGTTGTTTGTTTTCATTTGGTTCAACGAAATTAGAAACAAAATAGTAATAATAATAACGCTCAATGATCACATACATACATCCTGGACCCTAACTAGGATTCCTTATGTCTATGGACCCTTGTCCCAAACATAACACAGAATGAAAAAATAAAATGAATGAAATTAAAAGTAATATATAAATATAATAATATATAATAAATGAATTGAAAGGTATAGTAGTTACTCAACTGCACTATATTTACACTACAGCACTAAGCCTATAGAGTAAATAATAAGGTAAGTAATGGTCCCCAATTACATTCATAGTCCAGACGTCTAACGTCTCATTTTTACTCAAATTTATGTGAAGTTTCAAGTTAAATTACTCGAAGTCATACGAAAATTTGCGAAGAAATACCTACGTACTTACTTAGAGCCACGTAAAAGAGAATAAGGTGTCTATTTCCAATTTTCATTCGTAATGCCTTCTACATTGGTGCCACGTGAAACACTAAGAGCTTTCTTTATAAAATATACATTTACTTAATGTAGCTTAAAATAAATAATATCATGTTGTATTTTGTTTTTACAGCTTTAAATTTTCCGTTTATCTCTTAGTTCACTAGAAGTACAAAACATAAAAATCGACATGTATAATAAATCGCCTATTGAAGTAACTACCTACGAAGTAAGTAACTACCTGTACTAGAATTTAAATTGACTAAATTTTTTTTAATACATCCTACCATCCTACATCCATTTTATACACTAAATGAATTTATGACCAAATGCTGGAATGCAAGAATGTTCAATTTCTGATTGTAAATAAGTAAGATTGCAAACCAAAATATTGTAATTGATAATTCAATAATATACAAAAATCTTTTATTGTTTTTTGTAAAAACAGTTCCTTTTATAATATACATATAAATATGAGTAAGAGTAGATAGTTACTACTATACACACTATACACTTACTATAATTAACTTAACTATTGTAAAATATAATGACATTCCTAATATAACGTTATAATGTGGTCAATGAAATAAATGAAATGAAACAATTTTGTCTATGTGTATTTTTCGTATCGGTGACTTTGTACCGTTCGACTACAATCTCACCTTGCCAGAGAACTAAAGTTACCGACATAGCTCAGCGAATTAGCAAGCTGAAGTGGCAGTGGGCTGGTTGGCTGCCGAAGAACCGATAACTGTTGGGGCAGACGTGTTCTAGAGTGGAGACCGCGAATCGGCAGACGTAGTGTAGGACGCCCTGCGGCAAAATGGAATGATAATATACGCAAGGTAGCTGGCAGTATCTGGAATAATAGAAAAAAAGACCGGGCTCAGTGGCGTGCCTTGGGAGAGGCTTATGTCTAGCAGTAGACTAATATAAACTGTTTTAGTTTGAAAACTATCGTGAGTATGACAGTATAGTAGTATATAATATAAGCTGATGGTGATGATGCTAATCTCACCTGATGAAAAGTGATGATGTGATCGAAGGTGTAGAGCACGCTTGCCTAAATGTACCCTATATAAGTAGAACACATAACCAATAGATTTAAATGTGGGTATATTTTTTGTTTCTGAACATTCTGACATGAAATTGACTGGGCCAATAGCTCAGTTGATAGTAAGCCTGCCTTCTGAGCTGTAGGTTGTGGGTTCGATTCCCACACAGCACAAGCATTTGTGTAATGAATATCGATGATTGTTTTGTGTCTGAGTGTTATATTGTATTCTATGTATCTATTTATAAAAAAAAGTATCTAGGTATTCTATCAGTTATCGGGTTTCGTTTTGCTTAGTTTGGGGTTATATGGCGCTGTGTGAAATGTCCACTAATATTTATTTCTTTAATTATTTATTCTAAAAGCTTATTAATATTTGTGTTTGGTAAATATGATTAAATCCATTTTTAAATTATTGGGAATTTCCTTCATTTTTGTTCTTAAAATCAGTACAGAAGATACATAGAGTCTACTAAACTTTTTTTACATGTCTGTGCCATATTTTAGTGACATTGTCAGACTTATTTAATACAAACTAGCGGGCCGCCCCGGATTTACACAGATACTTGACAATAATTACTATATAAATATAATAATAAGTGGTTTAATTGGATAAGGATTAATACACAGACACAAAAAATATGGCCAAGTTTGAATCGGCATTACTATTGCATATTTTAACAAAAAAATTAGTTATTGTGACATAACTATAATAGTTAGACATAATACATAATACTCATGTAGTACTATATATAGTATGATAGTCAATATGGTATTACGGATTTTTTTGTAGATTGATATCCTCTATAAAATTGTGATACATCACTTTGCATAGAGCAAAGTCAACAATTCAACAATTTCCGCAGAGTACGCGATATAACGATTTTTTTTTGTATTTTTTTCACACTAGTTACATATCGAATTTCATACGGATCTTTAACTTTTTTGAAAATATTCTATCACCTATGTTCATTAAAGATAATGTAGGATTCTTATGATGACAGAATTTTTCAAATCAGTTCAGTAGTTTTAGAGCCCATTCAACCGCAAACAAAAACATCAAATCTTTCTTTTTTATAGAATCAGCTTAGATTATTTTAGATAAATATTATCTAAACGAAATTAAAATTAATCCAATTATTTCCATTCACTAATAGATCGTTCATCATACTGAAGTCGTCATAAGCAGACTACTAAGTATCAATAACGATTGACAACTCTTACCTAACTACCTATGGGCATCGCATGGGCAAGCGTCTCCACCTTCTTTTTCTTCTCTTCGTTTAATGGCCTGCTATCACTTTTTAGCGATAATTCCGCCAATGTCAAGTAAGGACTTTTGCACGGTTATGTCATGTCAAAGTCTTATTTTGTCAGTCAAAATGCCAAAGTAAAATGGTAAATATTTTACTGAAGGCTCTAGGAAGCCTTGAAGAGAAAACGAAAATGCATGGTTTTAAAACTTGGAACCATTTGCCAACACTAGTGCACGTTCACGAACACTTAACGGATAATAATCCGCCATTATTACACATTAAAATTCAAAACTACACGGGTTAAGAGAAATAATTCAAAATTCACAACCGCCATTTTTTTTATCCTTTTCAACGACCATGTGTTTCACCTTAAACAACTTTATTACTTATCATCAGGTGAGTTGTTGTCAAAAACATGTCAATTTTACCATTAAAAAAACATAACAACCTTTATAAAAATGTAACCTACATGCAGAGAACTTTAGCAAATCTTAATGAAAACGTTATTCTGAATAATTTCCCTACACGTCCATTGCTTTTGTTTATTAAAAGAATTATATGAAGGATTATATGGAACAGAATCTCACGCTTAATACGATACTAAAAATCGTTTCAGCCAATCGTAAAAATAAAATTACAAAGAAGTTCTAAATCCCCGCACAAAAGACTACAAAAGTTCCGAAAACATTCCAAAAATATTATTTTTATGCACCAACTGCATATTGCATATTCTCCTGTCGGTCATAAGGGGTCTTAGTGCTGTAATTTACGATTTTTTGGCATTTATCGCTCTATGTCAACTGCGCGTCGATCCGGTTTTACGATCGGCGCGGACGCATTGTGAATCATTGCGTCGACAATGAATAAGAGCTTGGCGAGAAAGATGCGACAATAACTAAAACAAAATAAAAAATCAGACAGAAAATTAAGAATTAGACTTATAAAATTAAAAATGGTAACACGTCATTGGAAACGTGGGCTATTTTTTGAAGCGAAAGCATTAAAAAAGTAGCTAATTAACTTCATGAGATTAGTCTAAAAATTACACAACGATATAGAAAAATTTGTTAATTTAAGAAATTCAAGCTAAATAAGCCGAAAAATATTTGTGTACTTTTGGTGTTACAATTTGGTAAGCGCTAAAATATATGAATGAAAAACTTACATAAATAGTTTTAGAATTAATTTAGTTTCAATCACTATATTAAGTTTGTTTAGTACCTACTGAAATAAACAGGGCATATTGACATAAAAAAAAATGAAAAAGAAAATAAAAACGCATCTTTTTTTTCCACTAAAAAGTCATAATCCTAATAAAAATATTTTTTATTACATTCTTTGCGACCTTTCAAAACGCAATATTAAAACGCAAATTTTACAATGTATCCCATCATGAAAGTTTACGACTCACGTCGAAAAAAATATAATTTATCTGCCTACACCCCTAATGACGTTTACGGCTATGGTGATATTCACCCATTGTCACCGGGGATTTATTAATTGCGGGATGTTGGGAACCCGGTTTTATTGGTTCACGTGTGAATTTTGTTTGTGGTATTAATAAACGATAATAAAATTAGGCATGTCTTTTATTTATACAAAAAACAGTATTATATCCTTACAAATACACCCCTACTCTCCACAAACATAATTATACCTACACATTTGTTTACGTTATATGACTAAATAGCTTCTGCCCGCGGCTTCGCCCGCGTGGCCTATAGAAAACGAAGAAATTTTTTCATGGATAATTCAACCAGCCTTTTCACCATATTACGGGCGGAATTAAAAAAAAACCCCTTTCTTAGCGGATAGCTACACTTTACAAAAAACACACCCTCTGAATTTCAAGTTTCTAAGACCAGCGGCTTAGGCTGTGAGTTGATATATTAGTCGGTCAGTCAGTCAGGACTTTGAATTTTATATGTATTTCTTATTTAGTAACTTTTAAATAGATGGATAGAAAACTTTTTATTGTTGCACCAATGAAATAAAAAATCAAGAATCAAGAAAAATTTATAAACTAGTGTTACAATGGGTGGTCTTATCGCTGACAGCGATCTCTTGTAGACAAATTTTGGGTGGACGGTTTCAAATGCAAAAGAGTAGACGGTGGTGTATAACAATTTAAAATAAATCTGACAACAATAATTAAATAACAAATACTTAATGTTTAGTATAAATATACCTACGCCCAAACACTTATACAATCGCAATATTATAATTAACTAATACATATTCTTAACTTTTCTTCTTCTTCTTGTTCTTTACATGTATCACAGATAATAAAATAATGTAAGTTATTTATTACCTTTATGCTGATTCCTGTTGGTATCTTAATAAATAAACAATTATTGAGTTTCGAATGCTTCTGCCAAATATTATCAACATTGGCAGGTAAATTTGGCCTCAGCAAATCACCTCTATATCCCATATCCAATTTTTTTTATGACATTGTAGATCATGTAGAATTAATTATTTAAAAAAAAAAAACAATTTTTGCATGATGAGTTAAATAAATATATAAATATTTGTAAACATTTAACACAGCGCCATCTAGCCCCAAACTAAGCAAAACTTGTACTATGGGAACTAGATAACACAATACTTATATACTTTTTTGTAAATACATACAAAGAATAACCCATACACAGAACAAGCATCAATGATGATCACACAAATATTTGTCCTGGGTGGGGATCGAACCCACAGCCTGTATTTCAGAAGGGGCTACTACCAACTGAGCTATCGGGCCAGTCAAATGTGAATAAAATGCCCATTCACTTTTGAATTGAAGATTAAAAAATTAAACAAATTACATTCCAATTCACCGAGCATAACTTAAGTACATAAAATATATCTATACCATAGAAAAAAACAAAACAAAACGAAGTAATTTAAATACAATCAAAGGTACGTTCGCCGATCCCTCGAACCTCTACAAGGTCCGTAGTTGATTATTTCCACAACGAATTAGAATTCTGAGCAACCTTCAATTGAAGGGCATTGCAACTGATGCGTATTCTGTAATAGCATACCTAATTTAAATAAATAATAAGTTGTAAGCTGCAGCCAGTTTGCGACTGCGATTGACTAGCAATAGGCATGCGGTGTATATTGCTTATGTCGGATGGCCAGATATATTGAGGACCTTAGGACATAATCCCTTCCATATAACTACGAATTTTAGAAGATCGAATCAGATTATCTTGTGATTTATTCATAGGAACTTTAAATTTTTGAAAGTACTTCTTTTCGCACTCTGTTGAATGCGTAACGAGGCGAATGGAAGTTAAAACTTGTTGGTTTACGTAGATTTCCATAGTCAACATAATAAAGTTAAAAGTTACTTAAAATTTGTATTATTATGTTGGTAAGTTCGGTAAAATTCAAAATTCAAATTCAAAATTCAAATAATATTTTATTGACATAAAAGATTTACATTTATTGAAGATTCCATTGACTCCTGAACTAGTTTATCACTGTATTTCAGGAGCCATGGCTTCTCCCCTTAATATAGGACTTATAGATTATGTCATAAAATGCTATATTTAACAGTTGTTAGATATTTTAGCCTTTTAAAGCTATCAAAGGTTTCTTGTTATATAAAGCAAAAGATGACAATTTGAAATGACAATTTACAATTGTCAAGATGGCGACATTAACATGAAACAAAGCAAAAACAAGTTATAACGGTCGATAGATGGAGCTAAAGTTTTACTTCAGTTGGACTTCCCCCCCCCCCCCTCTTTAGGTGGACCGATGACCATCAAATATCGATAACAATCAAATGTAACACAATTTGCATGGATTTGACAGTTTGAATACGCAGCTACATGTGCATAGTTAGTATGGAAATTTTTCTTGTTGCATTGCAATCAAAGTTTTGTGATCGCCGCCCTGGTCAGAACTGTGTGAAGTCGATGGATGCAGAATGCAAGCAGCCTCTCAGAGTTGCGCTCTATGGGGGAGGCCTATGTTCAGTAGTGGACGTTTTCACGCGATGGTGGATGGATGGTGATGACGACAAAAACCTCAATTTTTGCGTAGTCAAATTCCGCTTTTTAATGACTTTAATTCAACCTCTCCGCATCTCTATCAGCCACATTTCCTTAACCTGTACCTAATAAATACTACAATAGTACGAGGGCCTTTAAAAGTGAACGCATGAGCTTTTTTGACGTGCAATAATGTACGGAATGAATGCTTCGCTAAATATAGCGATAATTTGTTGGAAGATATTTATAAGGCTCTCAGAGGAAGTAATGGTCATCTTTAGGACGTATTTTGTTTTGTTTATTTTATTTTGACAGCCTCTGTGGTGTGGTGGTTAAACAGGTTGGCTTATAGCCCGGAAGCGGTGGGTTCGATTCCCGTGAAGTATTTGTTCATAGAAGAAAAACGCAAATGCATGTCTAGGACCAGCGGTTTAGGCTGTGTGTTGATATATAAGTCAGTCAGTCAATCAGGACTTTGAATTTTATATATAAAGATTAACACATAAGCTACTATTTTTCTACAAGTGAAACAGTGGGGTGCAGTTAGTTTCATTTATAATAATTGATAGCAATTACAGTTAAAATATGTAAATATATATATTCGAATAAACTCGCACTCATTTTATAGTAAGTTAATCTAAAACGAAACCAGTACGTGACTGATGGTGGAACTAACCACCCAGGTGTTAGGATATCGACCGTTTATCTGCTCGTGCACTAACGGATGATAACCACTGTTGTACTAAAGGTACTATACTAATAATACTCAATAAATCGTAATTACTTATTGATATCTGACACGTGCAGTTAGTAGAAGTTTGTAGATTATCTTACTAATATTGTAAATGCTAAAACTTGTGTGTGTCTGAATGTTTGTTACCATTAATCTCCGTCACTACTCACCCAATTTTGATAAAATTTTGGAATATAAATAGCGTATTAGCACATAGGATACATTTTATCTGCAAGTGAAACTGCGGGCGCAACTAGTAAGTATATAGTGACGCTCCGTGGTTTCACCCGTCATCCACCCGCGTTTTCTCGCGGAAAGTCTTGATTTTCTGGGCTAATAAATTCCCGATGTTGATTTCTGTAAACAAGTGTTTGCACTTTTTTTGTGCACAAATACTTGTCCTGTCGGGGGAATCGAACCCACCGCCTCCGGATTATAAGCCGACCTGCTCAGCCACAGAGGTTGTCAAGATACACTACAATTTTGCAGATGAAATAAAATTCTAATAGCTAAAGAGCAAAATGATTGTCACTTCTAGAACATAAAATTTATAATCTATGGGAGCAGAAATCGAAGCCAAGGGCGAAGCGAGCTTATTCGTTGTAAATTATGCAGTAACTTTCTAAGTTAGAGCTAAGTTAGAGTTAAGTTGATGCTAAGTAAAGTTTCGTGTACAGCCATCTCGGTCAAAGTTAGCCTTCCGCGGCGAAATCGCGATGATTTTTGATATTAATAACTTATTTTATTTGAGTGCCAAGTTTATCTTTCATTTCTGTAAGATGTTCTGATGAAAATATACAGGTGAAGTTTTGTTTAATGTTTGTTTACTCTTGGTTTTATCTACTAAGAATAGTTACAAATATTTTATGTAACTTTTTGCTTACGTATTTTAGAAGTATATTTTTGGTGGTCTCTTTGTTCTATTAGATATACCATTACAACAGTAATGCTCATTTTAAAAAAAAATATGAAAAAAGGACCAATGCACAGTTAGTACTCGGTTCGGTTACCGTTAATTGGTGGTTCTATGGAGGCGAAAGGTGTTAAGATATACGCAGAACAAAAAATTGTTCTTCCGAATTTTTTTTATAATGGGTGGTCACTTTCGAAACCTCATCTATTCAATCTCAAATTAAAAGACACTAGTTCGAAACATGGAGCTAACATTTTTAAAGATCATCCGCCAACTAAGATTTTCCGCGATACTTGGCTCTAATCATGGCAATACCACCCGCCGTGTTCAAGAGAAGAGTGAGTAAGTATTTACTTGGCTAGCATGCTACACCTTCGATCCCATCGTCACTTCCCATCAGGTGAGAGCGTCGTCAAATGCTAGACAAGTTTGAAGTAAAAAAAGATGAAAATTCCGCCTAAGATAGTGCTTATTAATTTATAATTTTTTTAAACTTCATTGCGGATTGTGAAAGTACAATGTTTCAAATTTACCCCTACTTACGTCAGAAAGTAACAAGACGTAGGCGATGCTAAAGTTTGCTTTTGCGGGTTTTTCTTATTAAATTATTTTGGGACAATTGAATAGCTGTAATCGTTGACTCCTTACGTAAGTAGGAAAAACAATTATAGCTATTCCGGGATAAAAATTGTCAGAATTGTATTAATATTGTAGATGACGCGGTCACGAAGAGGTGGAAAGTGAGGGCTAGTGAAAGAAAATAATAAATTTATATTACGAGGCGCCCGTACGCTTATAGACAGTCCATATGCTCCAGCCACTACCAGTAGGTAGCGTACCCAACATGCTGGTTTCATTGCCCCGTTGAATTGCAATGCTAATTCGTTGTACCAAATAAGTGCCAGCATTCCGTGTAGCATTGACCAGGCGCTCTTTAAACTTTGGTAACAGAAGAAAAAAAAAACAAATAAAAAAAAGTATAACAAAGAAAAAAAAAAACAAAAAACTTTTTTTTCATTGTAGTATTTAGTTGAAAGTCTAAAAGCATTTTACAAGTATAAAAACAAAAGATTTAAAAAAACAATATTCAATGGTCTCCACCACACGCAGACTTCTAACGGCTTCTTTTGAAGAGGTCATATCGTTCCTTTTTAGAAGTCATTTTGTTCCTTTTTAGAACTACTATCAGTACTTGACCAAGAACTTGTAATCTTAGAACCATGCAATCCATTAGCCAGTTCGTACATTCACGAATATACTTCTGGGAATATTTCCTTCCCAGTATTTCCTTTACCTTAGGTCCCCGTGTACATAAATAGGTACCCAAAGATAGGCGAGCTATCGAAACGGAATGAAACAATGGCTTCAGGCTCCGACCAGCACTTACAATGTACACTGCATTGTTGAAGCGAACCATGAGTGGTATTAAGTTAAAAGGAACAAGGCATTGACGGAAAGCGATTTATTCAAAATTAATTCATAATAATATGAGCATGTTAAACAAAAGTTCTGTTGAGAAATCAATGTAGCGCTTCCGCAAAATACTGTATGCCAAACTAGTGGTGGGCACTCCAATTGCTTGTGTCATTACCAAACGTGACGTCTGATTGAAATTTCCAAATTGTCATGATGAATTTTTTTTTTTTTAAATAGAAAGAAATCGTGAAAAGAAAGATAAAATATTTATTTATGACATCACACAACTTTAAATTTTTACAAATAGGCATTTATACAAGACAAATCACATGAATAAAAGAGAAATTAAAAAATATAATGTTGCGTGACGTCATGACGTGAGGTCGTACGACCCTAATAACTGATTTGCAGCTGGAATCAATATTCATGACATCACGAACCTCAGGACACAACTCACATACTACTACTATATATACGTATGTATGATACAATATACATACAAATGTTCCTAATGGAGTTTTGGTGGGAAAGCGAATAAGATTGCGTCACCGCATTGTATTATTTTCCAAAACTTGTGTTATTTTCAGTTTTAGTGCATAAAATTGGTGGCATTATATTCGTTAAGTGCTGGATTACAGGCGTGAGTGTGGGAAAATGGTATAATGATGGTGAAATGTTTCTTTTCGTGTTGTTTCCAAAACTCCATAGAAGCTTCAAGTAAAGTTGTCACCACTTTACTAGGAGTATGACTTTGACTAGACTATGACTTAACTATGACTTGACTTGATGACTTTGACTATGACTTGACACATATTATTATTTGCGTGAAATATCGTTAACTTGATAAATTATCAATTACTTGACACTGGCTAAATACACAAAACTGTGGAGCCAAAACATAAAAAAAAAAATTCCTAACAAATGTTACAAAATTTGCCGCTAAGCGGAAATTACGGGTAAAACTGGGGAGTGCCTTCAGTTCCATATAAATTCAATTCGTTTCTTCCCGCTCAGCTTGCACTTTGTACCACAGACAATGCTCGGTCAATTGTTCAAGAGCACCAGTAGCGATTTCAGTTTTATGTTTTATGCTGTCAATAGCCAACTGTTTGTGTATTTTTCTTATTTTTCTATATATACGTTCATTCAATGCAAATAGAAAAGGATTATATGTAATGTCTACAAGATGTCTCGTATCTTGTAAGAGTTTCTAGTGAGAACTATATAGTTATACATTTTTGTTATACTACAATCTATTCTGTGGTGATATTTATACTATCTAGCGTCACAGGATTATGTAACTTCTCGTGTAGGCAAGTGGTCAGCCTATAGTAGTATCACGCAACGATTGCAACAAAGAAATACAAATTTGTATGGATTTGACAGTTTGAATACGCAGTTTATGTGCATAGTTAGTATGGAAATTGCTCCTGTCGAATTGCAATCAAAGTTTCGTGATCCAAGTGTTACAATGATTAGGTATTATGTGATATATTGTAAAGATAAAACGGGTCTATTCGCGCACAAAAATTATCAAAACATTTACCGCCGTGGCCAATGTAACTTGGTTGAAACGTCGAGGTTACTCAAAATAATGTTTTGATAATTTTTGTGCGCGAATAGACCCGTTTTATCTTTACAATATGAGTTCAAGTCGCGAAAGATTAAAAAAGTTATGTGATATTATATTTATGATGAAAGAAGACTACATGCGGTAGAAATGCGAATGTTGAGAGATATGTGTGGTGTATCGAAAGTGGACAAAATAAAATATGAGTATGTAAGGAGTAGCATGGAAGTAGCACCGGTGACGTAAAAGTTGAGGAGCAATAGGCTAGCGTGGTGTGGCCATGTCATGCCACATGAAAGCCATGTCACCAAGAGAGTTCTGAATATGAATGTTGATGGCAAAAGAGGTAAAGACCGAAAAAAGTGTGGTTGGAGTGTGTGAAAAATGATATGCTAAAAGAGTGAAAGTTGAGATGTCATTATGTGAAAAAAATCAGTTAAACCCTTTTTGATCTCAGCCCTTCAATTGTATGTAACATGAATTTGGCGTTCCCATTGAAACAAATAATGATTATTAACACACACGAGCACAATCCTACCTTCCCAGACCCGAAGTAACAAAATTTAATTAACCAAAAGACATACTTCACTTTCCAGTTTCCACACAAAAGCATATTCCGGCCAAAGCTAGCGAAAATCCGGGAAAATCCCGTGAAATTTCCTCCGAAACACCTCGCAAACCGCGACGGGAAACGAAAAATAAACTCCGTCATATAAAACAAGTTTCATTCATTAAATTTTATTGGCAATGAAAGTTCATGCAGAATTCCTGACGGAGCCAAAGGGGTTGGGTTACGTTGGAAATTTTGAAATACATATTTTAGTTCGAGAGTTAGTACATCAATGTTATTACTGGAAACTACGTAATGGAGGGGAGATAAGTAATAAATATAGACAGAATAGGAAATAGCTTAGCACATTTGCTCGAATTATACAACCTTGTAATCGTTACTCTAGTCAAATTTCGTGACAGCGTAAGCAACGTCAAAGAAGTTGACAGGACATTTGTTTAACGACTTATTATGGCTTAAGCCATGGTTAACGTTTAAGCCTTAAATCTGTACACCATAATAATGTATTATTGTCGACACTTATTAGGTACGCTTATTAGGTTTGGTGGAGCGAGGCAGCAAGGCATCGTGGAAGGCTCAAGGCGGCGGTAGGAGTCAGAGTAGTTACCGTCGGCTAGACTTTGCATCTTGCTCCCTCTCAATAATTGTAGCGGGCAGCCGTT
Organism: Ennomos fuscantarius; assembly: GCA_905220475.3. Classification (NCBI taxonomy): domain Eukaryota; kingdom Metazoa; phylum Arthropoda; class Insecta; order Lepidoptera; family Geometridae; genus Ennomos; species Ennomos fuscantarius. The sequence continues at coordinate 13,969,101 of HG992040.1, forward strand.
CCATTGGGGTCCGGGGAGTGTGGACGAGAGAGTGCATATGTGTGTGCGCAAACACTTGTGCACTTAAATATTTCCTGCGTAAATGACCTGTTTCTCTTTTTATTAGGTACGTAAATGTTCAATCAGAATTCAAAGTGCAAATGGAGTAGATTTTAGTTACACAAATTTGTGTCAGTTTACGCAAGAGAATAATAGGTTTTATAATCTATCAAAGTATTGTGATGTATGTATGTGATCGTTGGGCGTATTATATTATATTGATTTCATATTATTTTTACAGTTGCGTTTACTGTCAATTTGGTTATTTAGCAACTCCTCACGCAATAAATTCATCCAGCAGCACCTAATCCAGGTAAAATTTTGGAATAGGTACATATTTCTAGCGAAATGCCCGGGGGCCACCGAAATGGGAACTATTCAAATATTCCCGACGACGTGGGGGAATTTTACCCGTTCTTTTTTTTATTGAATATAACCACAGTTTAGTGTATGTGACGTACGAGTTCATATTAACTTTTGAAAGTGAGAGACTAACTTTTAAAGCGGGGCTGCGTTTACATTATAGCTTACTAGTTGCTCCCACGGTTTCACTCGCGGATAAGAAATATCATATGTGTTCATCCAGTGTATAACCTATCTGCATTCCAAATTAAATTATAATTGGTTCAGTAGTTTTTTCCTGAAAGTGTAATAAACATCCACACATACAAATTTCACGTTTATAACCCGATCCTTACTAAAGGATAAGGATTATATTAACTGCACTGTTTTTTATATAATAGTACCTATATATGACAGACTCTGTGGTGTGGTGGTTGAGCAGGTCGACTCATAACCCAGAGGCGACGGGTTCGATTCCCACGGCAGGACAAGAATTTGTGCACTGAAAAAAAAAAGCGCAAATACTTGTTCCGAGTCTGGGTGTTGTGGGACTATGGTCCTCGTAGTTCTTGGGTCCCTAGACACAGGGAATCCTAGTAAGGGTCCAGGATCTATGTATGTGATTTTTGGGCGTTATTATTATAATTATATACAGTATACAGTGACTGGCCCGATGGCTCAGATGATAGTAACCCTGCATTTCGAACTACAGGCAGGTTCGATCTCCATCCAGGACAAAAATTTGTGTTATCAACATAGATGTTTGTTCTGTGTCCGGGTGTTATATTGTATTCTATCTATGTATGTGTTTACAACATAAAAACAGTATCTAAATATTGTTAACTAGTTCACATAGTACAAGCTTTGCTTAGTTTGGGGCTAGATGGCGCTGTATCAAATGCTCCCGAAACATTGCGTAGCGTGTCGCCATTTTTGTTCATTTTGTTTCTAAAATATTAAATTAGGTGGCTAAATGTAACGTCAAAAAAACTTTTACCCAGTTTGCAGATATCTGTGCTAGGAAAATGAATTCTACGATCATATCTATGTCGTTCGGGATTAAAATTTTTCCTCTACTTCTGCGATGATAACACTTTTTAAACTTTCGCGACTTGAACTCATATTGTAAAGATAAAACGGGTCTATTCGCGCACAAAAATTATCAAAATATAATTTTGACTAACCTCGACGTTTCAACCAAGTTACATTGGCCGTGGTCACGAGGGGACTGAAATTCAAAATTATATTTTGATAATTTTTGTGCGCGAATAGACCCATTTTATCTTCTATGATGATGACTGTGAGAAATAGAAGAGTGAGAAAAAAAACATGCTGCATCTGCTGCTATCATCTAGTTCTTATGGGATAATGGCTGAAGATTAAAGTAAATATTAAAGATCTTAATATACGAGAACAAGTTCAACTTTTAAAACTATTACTGCTAGAGTCCTACAGGGTAAGTAATGCATTGGTGACGCTTCCTCCGGTGTTACAGATGTCCATAGGCTACGGTGACCACTTCCTATCAGGTGGGCCGTATGCTTGTTTGCTCTCTTTAACATAAAAAGTGGCAGGACTTTTCTGCTAAGTTCGTCTAGGTAAGTACCACCACTTATCCTGCCACCAAGCAGTAGTGCACACTGTATTCCGGTATGAAAGGTACTGCATCTAGTAAAATTACCGGGTAAATGAGACTATATTTCCTAATCTCAAAGTCTAATAATCTTATAACTGGACTGTGCTGATGTCTCAGGATGACGTGCACAACTGCACAGTGCAGTGTCACGCGAAACTATACTTTAGAGTTTTGAGTGACACTGCAACTGATATAGACGTCATAATTATCATTCGTTAACATAAAACTATTATATTAAGCTAAATACCTATGTATAAATTTAAAAATTAATGTATTATTGGTTTTAATATTTTATTAAGTAGCTAATTAATTTTAAGGCTTGATTAATAAACTCAAGATTAAGGTTATAGATAAAATAATAGACATCTTTATAAATCTAGCGTTGACATTCTAATCATTCATTTTCTTCAGCTAAAAAGCAAGATTTTCGCTGTTTAATACATAGCTACGATAATTAGTTAATATAATCTTACTTTTTTAAATGCAAAATCAATAATAATAACGCCCAACGATCACATACATAGATCCTGGACCCTTACTAAGATTCCCTGTGTCTAGGAACCAAGGAACTACGAAGACCATGGTGCTTCAACACCCCGACTCAGAACAAGTAACTGCGCACTTTTTTTCTGTGCACAAATATTTGTCCTGTCGCGGGAATCGAACCCACCGCCTCCGGGCTATGAGCTGACTTGCTCAATCACACCACAGAGGCTGTTAAATGTAAAATAATATGCATAGTACTCGTATATGTATACACAAAAATACCAACGAATACGTTTCTCGTAGATCAGTCAGCTTGGAAGCATGGAAAATCCGCGAACACCCGCCAATAGTGGAGCCTTGGAGCATAAAGCCACAATTTCCAAATCACAAAGCTTCTTAAGCATTATTTTTTGTGGCAGCCCTAAAGCTCTTAGTTCATTCTGGCTTTACAAAGCCTTGTTTTGCCGAAAAAATGTGGAATCAACGGAAAAAAATATTTTGTCTAGGAGCACAGCTGACGTGTAGCTAGATAAATCAGTAAGGGTTCTAAAGACAAAGTTACAATTGCTGGGTATAACGATTTTCTACAAACATGAGAGAAAGAGAGATCAATCAAAGATCATCAATCAGGTTAGAGCATGGTCAAATGCTAGACAAGTTTGAACTAAAAAAAAAACATGTTTATTAGATTTTACTCGATTTTTCCATAAATAGTCTAGGTATCAAATTCATTAATGTCAATATTCCTTTGGCAATGCATTAACAATGTCCCTAGTGTTGCAGATAGCCATAGAAGAGACGAGTGGGCCAAAAAAAGTCATTTGAGATTACTTAACTACTTACTTCCCTACTAATATGAAACTAAAACAGATTTCACATTATTAGGGAATTTTCATGTTTGTTTGTCTTTCACGTCAAAATGGCTGAAACGATTTGGTTAAAACTTTACACACAGATTGCTTATATCATAGCGGGGATGAACCTAAGATTGTTTTTATCCCGCATAATTTTGAGTCCCGGGAAAAATACTACAGGTAAGTAACTGTAGACTACAGGCGCGGGATTTTGAGGGTATGAATTAAAAGCAGCAGGATTATGGAAACGAAGGTACTGGGAAGACACGTCCAAATATGTGCGGGTATGAAAGTATTTAGCTGCGTACCGAACGGTGGTGGCTTAGCGACTGACTCGACGGCCGTCTTATCTGAGTGCGGCATTCACGCATGCATACATACATACATGTACGTGCCTTCGCCGCTGCCTGTATAGTTTATTTAAGGTAAGTACAATTTTGACAATTAATTAACATTATTTAGCTTTATATATATTTTAAATCTATGTTTTATTTATGTTTCAGATGCAGAGCTTCGCGTCGTCTACAGTAACAGTAATCAATAAAATCAGGGCCGATTGCTCGGGTTGGGATTAACAAGCTTTTAGAATTACAAATAATAATTAGGTCACTATATATGTTAATTAAGTATTAACAATAGTTGAGCTTCACCAGGAGCAATATAGGCTTTGAATCCATACTGAACAATTTTTAGGTAAACCTCTCTTTGTCGGAAATATCCATCGCACGCATTCGGATTTTTCAGGGATTTTGTTCCGGTATTAAATTCTGTAACGAAGTTTACATACAGACTTGATTTGGGAAATATTCTTTTATATCCTGTTTTGGATGCATTGTATTTCAAAAGCTTATTCGATTCAAAAGTGGCTGACAGCTGGATCATTTATAAAGGGTATCAGTTGTACACTGACTGGTTGGCGTTTATTTATTTAATACTTTATGCACAGAAAAAGTACAGAGGAATTAATGCTAATGCATTTTCTACCGGTCAACCAAGGCGTGCAGACAAATAATTAGATTAGGCGTGCACATAAAGAATTTGTCGTTGGCAGATGCAGAGTCCAAAGATATCGATTTTAAATATATACTAATTAAACCATTTTAATTGCTTTTTTGTGGCTCCCAAGATTTGTTAGATATGAATTATTGATATTAAGACAGGTTATGCCTAGTTTGGGGCCCGTGGGTAATTAGTAATAATCGAACCAAACCCAACAATCACATACATAGATCCTGGACCCTAACTAGGATTCCTTGTGTCTAGGGACCCAGGAACTACGAGGACCATTGTCCTACAATACCCAAACACAGAATAAGTATTTGTTTATTTTTTCTGTGCTTAAATACTTCTGCCACGGGAATCGAACCCGCCGCTTCCGGCTTGCGAGCCGACCTGCTCAACCATAACACCACAGGTGCTGTCAAATTCAATTGAGTTATTATATTATATTACGATATGTCCATACCATTACTTAGAATTTAGTATGTAAGCTATGGGCGTATTATTATTTATTATTATTGTATAACTTATTAATTTCTTTTTTAGATAATAAACATATCTTATCTTTTTTCTGAGGTTTTGTAGTCCTTATAGAATACCTCAAACTAGTGACTTATACAGGTGTTTCATGGGTAAGAAGGCCTTTTTCAGTGTAAGTGTAAGCGACACGGAAGTTATAGCATAAGGCCTCTTTTAATTTCTTTTTAGATTTCATTTTTTAAGGTTTGGTTTTAACTAGAAGAAAATGTCTGTTTAGTTTGCTATGTAATTTTTTAATTTCTAATATATTTTTCGCCACGTCTACCGCCCCTTTATATTTCGCACATAATTATCTGTTATTTTATTATTTTCGGAAAATACCTAGTCGTCAGCAACAGTACCATTTAAGAAATGTTAATATTTCTTTTAGTAATGCTATGTTTTAAAACATTGACTGGCCCGATAGCTCAGTTGCCTGCCTTCTGAACTGTGGGTTGTGGGTTGCATTCCCACCCAAGACAAACTTTTGTGTGATGAACAAAGGTGTTTGTTCCGTGTTTGGGTGCTATATTGTATTATATGTATGTATTTAAGTATTGTATCTGTTATCTGGTTCCCTTAATACAAGCATTGCTTAGTTTGGGGCTAGATGGCGTTGTATGAGATGCGAATTATTATTATTAATATTGGAAACAGACCGTGCTCAAATGCTTTACTAGGTGGTAGGACTTTACTGCAAAGTTCGTCTAGGTAGGTACCACCGCTTTGCCAGTTATTCTGCCGCCAAGCAGTAATGCGCAAGCACTGCTGTGTTCCGGTTTGAAGGGCACTGTAGCTAGTCCAATTACTGGGCAAATGAGACTTTATGATCTGATCTCACAGTTTAGTAATCTTATTACTAGATTGTGCTGATGTCTCTGGATGACGTGCACAGTGCAGTGTCACGCGAACCTCTATACCTTAGAGTTTCGAGTGACACTGCAGCTGATATGGGCAGCCATGTCGTTTAACATTAGGCGAACGGCTAGCTCGTCACGTCATTCCTTAATATAAAATAAAAAAAAACCTATAACCAATAAAAATACTTTTTGTGAGCTGTTTTTTTCCTTCAATAAGGTTCTTTGAAAAGAAAAAAAAATATTACAGCTATTCAACAAGTCAGCGTCAAAGCATCTCGAAAAATACCACAATAAATCTCCAAAAGATCTAAAAAGCCCTTTCGAAACTTGGCCTTAACGGTAAAAGTCCAAGTGGCGAGCCCTTTGAAGAGGAAAGTTTTCCACTCGCGAGTGGGTATGGACAGAACGCTTAGCCATTAGTGCATAAGTCGAGAATTTTCAGCTAGTGGGTATTAAAAGCAAGTGCTTCTGGTCCACATTTCTCTTAAATGCTTAAGTTTCAAGAAAATTAGCTTTTGAAAAATTGGAGCCAGATTGCACATTTATTTTAGTGTTTTAGTAAACATACACTAACATTTCTTAAATATTGTGCTTTGACACGTTCTCGTTAATTTTAATACTTATGTTTGCATGAAACTACTACTTACTAAACTAGGTGGTAGGACTTTACTGCAAAGTTCGTCTAGGTAGGTACCACCGCTTTGCCAGTTATTCTGCCGCCAAGCAGTAGTGCGCAAGCACTACTGTGTTCCGGTTTGAAGGGCACTGTAGCTAGTGAAATTACTGGGCAAATGAGACTTTATGATCTGATCTCACAGTTTAGTAATCTTATTACTAGATTGTGCTGAAGTCTCTGGATGACGTGCGCAGTGCAGTGTCACGCGAACCTCTATACTTTAGAGTTCCGAGTGACACTGCAGCTGATATGGGCAGCCGTGTCGTTTAACATCAGGTGAACGGCTAGCTCGTCACGTCATTCCTTAACATAAAAAAATGAATAAATCACACTAATATTATAAAGGCGTAAGTTTGTATGTTTGTGTGAATGTTTGTTACTCTTTCTCTCTCAAACCGCTGGACGGATTTAGATGATATTTGGAACATATATATCGCTTATATAGGGGATTAACAAATGGAATACTTTTTACCCACGGATGAAACCGCGGGGCGCAGCTAGTAAATAAATATTTGTGGACATTTAACACAGTGCCATCTAGCCCCAAACTAAGCAAAGCTTGTACTATGGGAACCCGATAACTATTACAGTACTTAGATACTTTTATGTTTATAAATACATAGAACCACACACCATCTTTTGTCTTTTTCTATCCAGCTAAATATTCCAGTAGCAAAAAAAGGACAAAAGCTGAAGTAACTAACCCAAAAGTGGATAGTACTTTTGGGTTAGTTTATTAATAAGGCTGTTAATGTTCATTGCACAAGGGTTTGACCTTTATTATTTACTTTTACGCTATAAAAAGAAGACAGCCTCCAAATTTGAAGTCCTAGGTCCAGCGGTGTGTGTGCTCAGGTCACGCAGGACAAAGCTTTTTATTAATATGGAAGTAATTTATGTTACATTAAAAAAAACAGAATAAGCAAATTTTATGGTTTTTGCAATTTAAACTAATTAATTAACATCGGCGATCATGATTATTTTTTGTGTACAAGTTCGTTGCGTTTAATGCGGCACTTATACACGTGCAAAATTAAAATGAATAATAGAAATATATTATTCTTACAAACGATAAAATAATTATACTAATTACGTGGAAAACGTCAGTTTGTCGGTTAATAAAGACGTTGTAATGATGGTGAACGTCACAGCTGAGCGTTCACCTTTAGACACTACGTCCTTTTATGGAACATAGAGGATGCGACTAGATGTACCAGTATTTCAATAAGACAACGCAACGCAGTTTTTTAACTGACTTCAAAAAAGGAGGAAGTTCTCAATTCTACTGTATTTTTTGTTACCTTCAGTACTTGATAGGTGAACCGGTTTTTGATGATTCTTTTTTATTTGAAAGCATGCGTGTGATTTCATTTTCATTTGATGAAACTACCTTTATCCTTAATAATGTGTATTTCGACTTCAACTATATTGATGATGTTCTCACTTTTGTGATAAACAATGCTATGGGATTGATGTCGTTTGGACTCTTTTTTAAATTTATAACAAATATTGTTATGGCCTATATTTAGGGAAATAAAAAAAGAAGCACCTAAATCGATTCACTCAGTCGAAAGTTCTGAAGTAACAAACATAAAAAATATACAGTCCAATTAAGGAACCTCTTCCTATTATTGAAATCGGTTTAAAAGAAAATTCGACACATAATTATGATATATGTATATATATATATATATATATATTGTATAACACGTGTTATGTACATCTGCAAATAAAAAGTGTTCCGATCGATTTAATACACGTTTTCATTTTTTCCAATGTCCGACGCCCCGGATGAAAATTGTTATCCGTACACACAAATACAATTTTTTGCCGACTCGATGTACAAGGTATTGATTAAAGCTTACCTCTCAACGGGTAGTGATAAATAAAATAAAAATCGGTGGACTGCATTGCCTCTAGGTATGCACTCGCGCTGAAATACATAATACTTATGTTTTTAATGATTTTGTTTTGGCTCCACACTTTTGAGTAACCAGTGTCAAGTAATTGATAATTTCTCAATCATTAATATTACATGTATATTTTTGTCAAGTTAAGTCACAGTCCAAGTCATAGTCTAGTCTAGTAAAGTCATACTCTTAGTAAAGTGGTGGCAACTTTACCAGAAGCTTATCTGTAGTTTTTCGAAACAACACGAAAATAATCGTTTCACCATCATTATACCACTTTCCCACACTCATGACTGTAATGTGTGCACTTAACGAGTAAAATGCCACCAATCTTATGCACTAACACTGAAAATAATACAAGTTTTGGAAAATAATACAATGTGGTGACTCGATTTTTTTGTTATCTCGCCAAAACTTTCTACACAATACTTTTATAATGTATACGTGAGTGGCCATTTTACCCAGAAACGCCGCGACGGCGCTCGCGTCGTACCTGGATAAAATGGCGACAGTCTTATAAATCTAAATTGGCGGATAAAATTATGTTACCGGAAAACTGGCCTGAGGATGTGTGTGTTAAGCCATGGAGGCAGAACTTTCGTTCCAAAAATCAAAAAGAACAGTAATGATAAAGGTTTTAAAAATATTGAAATATATTACCAAAATGTTAGAGGGTTAAGAAGTAAAACTAGTTTGTTTAAAAATAATATATCAAGCTCAAGTACATCCGATTTCATTGCCTTGACGGAGACTTTTCTCAACAGTTCTATCTGTGACGCAGAACTCTTTCCCTCGAATTACATAGTTGCACGCAAAGACCGTTTGGGGGACGTTGGATGGGGAGGTGTCCTTTTAGCTGTTAAAAACTGCTACTCAATGCATGTAGTTAAAGATGTGGATGGCTTAAGTGAAGATAAGGAGCTACTGTTTGCTTTAATAAACTGGAAAAATATTAAGTTGCTTGTAGGTGTTGTCTATTTGCCACCCAGTTACACCGAAAAACAGTATCTCGATGTCTTATCATGCCTAGAAAATGCTGTGTGTCAGTATTCTTCTCTCGACATTGTTATTATTGGTGATTTTAATCTTAATTCCTGTAATGCTACTGTTAAAAACCAGTTCAATTGCTTTATGGAATATTGTAATTTGAAACAGCACAATGAGGTCAGTAATAAGTATGGTGGTATTTTGGATCTAGCGTTGTCCAATGTTAGAGCCATTAGTGTCACAGGCTGCGTTGAGCCTCTTGTGCCGATGGACGCCTATCACCCTCCTCTAGCAGTGGTAGTAGGTATGCCTCGTGGTTTTTCTGTTTTTCAATGCAATAAGTCACTACCATCGCGAGTAGCTTGCCAATTTGCTCCTAACTGGAATTTTAGAAGGGCTGATTTTCAGGGTTTGTATATGGCTATTGCCGATATCGATTGGACTGACGTCTCAAATTGCCACAATGTTGATTCTGCTGTTAATCTTTTTTATTCTAAACTAAATAAGACTATTGATGAATACGTACCAACCAAAAAAAGCTGTACGACGCAGAAATACAATTACCCAACTTGGTACACATCAGAAATTATACACTTCATAAAGGTTAAATACTTCCATCTAAAACGTTTTAAATCTAACGGACTCGAATTCAATCGTGAAATGTTTAGATTTTATAGAACTAAAGTAAAAGCACTTATCGATGCTGCTCATGACCGGTATTTACAGACGGTAGAGCGGAACATACGTGAAGACCCGTCTAATTTTTGGACTCATGTTAAAGATCAACGCAAGAACATTTCGCAGCAACGCGAGTATACTTATAACAATCACTCTGTTGTAGGACAAGAAGCAGCAGATGCCTTTGCTGAATACTTTGGTTCTATTTTCTTGAATGTAATTCCACAGCTAGACGCACAGGCTGCGGAGCGATCAGCTCATAAACATTTGAGTACGACATGTGTGACAATGGACTGTGTCACTGTTCTTGATCTGCGCCGTGCAGTAAAGAAACTTAAAGCTTTTTCTGCAGTTGGACCTGATGGGGTACCTAGTTTTGTGGTCAAAGACTGTCTTCGAGCATTGGAGCTACCCCTTTTGCATATTTATAACATATCTTTGCGGTATAGCCTGTATCCGACCAAGTGGAAAGTAACTAGAGTGACTCCAGTTCCTAAAGATAGTTCTTCGGCTGATATCAAGTCTCAGAGACCTATAGCAGTACTTTCTACTTTTGGAAAGATATTTGAGATGATAATTAATCGATATATCACTGCTCAAATTGGTCACCTCTTTCATGATTCACAGCATGGGTTTCGCCGTGCACGCTCTACTACAACAAATCACGTTGTATTTGTGGACTACGTCACAGCTCAAATGGACAATGGTATGCAAGTAGACACGGCATATTTTGACCTAAAAAAAGCATTTGATGTTGTAGACAACGATATCCTACTATCAAAGCTTTCTTGTCTTGGATTTTCTCCAAATCTTCTGAATTTCATAGCTAATTATTTGAGAGATCGTAGACAGTATGTACAACTAGGTAGATACTTTTCTAATGACTACTTTACGAGGTCTGGTGTCAGCCAGGGATCTACTCTGGGACCTACTCTATTTCTATCTATGATAAATGACCTACCTGGGGCGCTAAGTACTGCCAAGTGTTTAATGTTTGCTGATGATATGAAGCTTTTTCATTGCATTGGCAGTACTTCTGATTGTACAAACCTCCAGCACGATATAGATGCAGTTGCTAAATGGGCAGAATTAAACAACTTAAATTTTAATGTGTCCAAGTGTAAAGTAGTCACTTATTCGAGATCGCTTGTACCGGTTAGATATCCGTATACCCTTGATCAAAACGTATTGGAGCGGGTTGACTCAATCCGTGACTTAGGCGTCACTATGGATAATAGGCTTAATTTTAGCGAACATATTACAAGTATATGTAAAAAGGCCAATAGAACCCTGGGTTTTATAACTCGAAGTTCTGCCCAATTTCAAGATATGAACATTCCCATTATGCTGTACAACGCATATGTCCGTAGCGCACTCGAATTTGGGGCTATTGTTTGGGATCCGAGGACTAAAAAATATACTGTCATGATCGAAAGAGTGCAGCGAAAGTTCGCAAGGTATCTCTATAAAAGAGCGTATGGATACTATCCCTTTCTTTTTCCTTCACTATTTGTATCGGGAATGGTGGGTCTTGTAACGTTGGAGCTTCGACGTAAACTATTATTAATTATACATTACTGCCTGTTGATGCGTAACGAGGTAGACAATCCTTCAGTGCTAAGCAGATTACACTACTTTGTACCGCAAAACTACATCCGCGCGGGTCAAAGACGTCGCCACCAGCTGTTTGCTGCGCCTCCTGCCTTACGCACGTGGCACGCTCATAATGCACCAACGGCAAGGGCTGTAGCTGTTATCAACCGCTTCTTAAGCGAAGTCCAAGATGCTGACATACATACTGACCCCATTAGTCGCCTTTATAAATATATATTGCTTAGTCCATATAAGAACTTAGTGTAACAATGTGAATGTTTTGGCGTAGCTGTAAGTTCACTGTGTATTTAACAAATAAATAAATAAATAAATAAATAAAACGCCCGGTTCAAATTCGAATTGATGCTTTTAACTCGTCCACGAGGTACCATAAATGGATTTTTTATTTCCATTGTATTTTAAACAGAAATCAGGTAATGCCGTCAAAATGTATGTTTGAGTATGTGAATGTTTATTTTTTATGAATATTGTATATTATGTTTAATGTATTTCCCTTGTTAGGGGTGCCGGGTGTATTTGTGGCAATTTGAATTTTATGACACTGCTATGGGTTTTATTATTTTGGGGCAATTAATGTCATAGCTTTTACAGCTCTCCTATTGAAAGCTTGACAAAAGGCTCTATATATATGTAACAGTTCAGTACCATTATGTTGGGAAGACAAATAAAATAAAATAGACACTCATTACACCAAAAATTTTGGGATAACTACATAGCTTCTGTTAATTTTACATGAATTTTGAATTATTTCAAATGAGGTATTTAATGAGACAGCATTTCTGTTATTTTTCTGTGTACAGATTTTTAAAAAATTTTTCATCTTTATTTATCAAAATGCATCATCATGCATGACCATAAAGTTGTGTTTTGATATTTATAACAACTCTACTGAGTGATCACGCGTTTAAAATATACACAATATAAATTACAAAAATATGTCCAAATCCCTGGAATAATGGGATTGCCACAGGGTGTACAGTATTCTTTGATTTCTACTATCAAACAGTTAGAAGGTACATGAAATAGTTCTAAAACGGGTTTATCTGTCTAAAAGGTAAGCGCCTCAAGGGAACGAAACCCATTTCACCATTAATTTGATCACGAATGACGGTTTGACCTGAAAATTAACAGTTAAAGTTTTTAATGTTTTCTGCCTAGTACGGCGACTGCAGAGTGCTTGAACATGTCAATTTTGTCAATTTTGACAGCCTCTGCGGTGTGGTCGTTGAGCAGGTCGGCTCATAACCCGGAGGCGGTGGGTTCGATCCCCGTGACAGGACAAGTATTTGGGCACAGAAAAAAAAAGCGCAAATACTAGTTCTGAGTCTGGGTGTTGTGGGACCATGGTCCTCGTAGTTCCTGGGTCCCTAAACATATGGAACCCTAGTTAGGGTCCAGAATCTGTGTGTGTGATCATTGGGCGTTGTTATTATTATTGATTTTTTTTAAATTTGTTTGATGTAAGACTTCTTTACGCACGCTTGACATGGGACATTCATTAATGATGATGATAATGATGAATACTGGGGGAGTAAGCTGGTGAATGCGAGGCGAACGGAAGTTTATGTTGGTAAACATAAAAATGTGTATTATCATGTTAGTATGTCCAGTAAAATGACAATTTACAATTGTCAGGATGGCGACATCAACATTAAACAAAGCAAAAACAAAGTTATATCGGCCGATAGATGGAGCTAAACTAAAAAAGTTTTACTTCTCTCGTGTGATCTACAGCCCACTCGTTTTTTTTTATAACTACACTATACTATTTTTGCAATACACGCAGTACTATGCAAATTGTACTAGATGTGATTAAATAGGGGTTAGTTCGTAAAATATATTTTCTGAACAAGTTCCCTGCTTAGTTAATGTAGTTTTTTTGTTTCAGTTTAATTCAAATTATTTCGTTAATGTCAGGATTACATATTTGTGATATTTTAGACCTAGTAGAAAGAAAGAAAGAGAGAGAGAGAAAGAGAAAGAGAAAGAGAGAGAGAGAGAGAGAGAATAATATATAGATCATTTTGAACTCTTGCTCGTTTTCTTAGCCTTCGAAGGCCTTCGCAGTCTTTGGTAAAATGGAACAGCAAGGTTTCAAATTAAAGGTATTCATCGCCTTTAAAAGGCGCTCTAACCTCGCGTATGTCCACGATCAGAAATTGCGCTGAGAGGCCTATGCCTCTCTCTAAGGCTATGCCTTACACCGGTTTACTTAAGCCCCTGTATAGAAGTGACACGAAAACTAACTCATTTTTTAAACTGATTAATTCTTAAGCTAAAACAAAATACTCCAAGTTCACACATTACTTAAATTTGTGAAAATAGCGTGCCACCATCCCATATCTGTCGCAGTGTCACCGCCGGTGACGACGAATCGTAAATCCCGTGCGCTCAGCTTGCGTTCAGACATAGAATTAAAAAAACAACCCAGACATAGCTTTCTTGGATCGAATTGATGTAACCAAAACTCTAAAAAGGAATATTTTGGCATTTTATGTTTAACGAGCTTCTGCCCGCAGCTTCGCCCGCGGCGTGGCCTTTGGGAAAATAACTCAACTCCCATTTCACCCTTTTAAGGGTGGAATTTCGAAAAATCCTTTCTTAGCGGATGCCTACGTCATAACATCTACCTGCATGCCAAATGTCAGCCCGATCCGTCCAGTGGTTTGGACTGTGCGTTGATAGATCACTATGTCAGTCAATCAGTCAGTCACCTTTGAGTTATATATATTTAAGAAGAATAAGAAGATTTCTTGGTAGACTGGATGATCTGAAATATTTAGGTATTAAACGTTCTCGTCTCGAGTGGCGACAAAACGCAGCGTAGGCTAGGTCACGGGGAGTCAGGGAGCCGAGATGGATGCAGGAGGCTAACAGCCAATCAAAGTGGCGTTCTCTAGGGGAGGCCTATATTCAGTGGACGTCTTCAGGCTGATGATGATGATGTCAAAGTCAAAGTCAAAAGATTTATTGCAAATAGGCTATTTTTAGCACTTTTACAATTCAAAATTATATTAGGTACTTAAAACTAAGCTATTTTACTAAGCATTTAAAATTAAAAAGTGCTTAATGTCTTATATATACAATATATGAGTTTGAAAAAAAGCAGTTTTCTTTTTCACTACTGGTGCAAGCAATCCGGCATAATACAGAACAGAAAACTCCAATCTGAAGCTCCAATCACAACTGTAAAGAATAAACTACAAGAAAATTTTTATTTAGTTTTGTTGTCCTGTGTCATTATCACGTATTTTAATGAATGCTGGTAATTACATAGAATCGAGTTTCATGTGGAAAAACGGACCGATACGGCGGATGTGGTCTAAATGTGGCTTCAGTGCGCGACATGTAACTATGATGGAATAGTCCATCTTGTTAGTTCTATCACCAATTCGTTTGGTTCACGTTTACGAGCGGGAACGGAACGATTCCCTCGAAACTTGTGTTTAACTTAATACCTTCAATGGCTTTAGTTTTGTGTTGCTTTTAGCCAAATTGCGTAGCGTTTTGGACTTTTCCTTTAAAACTGGGGTTGGTAAAGGTGTTTAAAGGATAATATAATACGGTCGCATATATTGTTATTAAACTTTATGACAATTTTTTTTAGGATAGTCTTTTAAAAAGTGTACAATTGAAACTGATGCCTTCCAACAAGCGACAATCTCAAAAATTACCCAAAAACCCTTTACCCCGGTAATCTCTTTTACCTAATAAACATACCTAAATCCCCATTTCCTGACAAAACCTCCTGCCTCATAAACTAGACAAAGAATTCGTGCTCCCACCCATAACAGCATTATCCATTAAATCAAACATACATTTATTTAATTCGTCCGCAATCCCATTGCGACGGTGGCACAATAAAAATATGTAAATTCGCAGTTTCACCTTGGAGTTAAAAATTTGTGGACAGCTCATGTGAGATAATTAGTCGGAGAAAACCAATGATCACACAGACATGGAACCTGACACTTAAATATACCTTCCCTCTTTTATAGGGAATCAGGTAATAATTAATACGTTCTGTCTGGATAACATTCCTATTACACAGGAAAAAACTAGCACTTTGGATCCATTGAATTCGCAAACTTTGTATGATATTTTATCACGGTATGATCCCGTCTAGGGTCCTAGGATGCCTACCTAGGTCCTGATTCTACCTTATCAGACCCTGGAGGGAGACGGTGACATGAAAGGAAGAGGAGAATGCGTCTTAAAGAAAAGACAAGAAAAGAAAAGGTGATAGGATTTCCAGACTTCCTTCTTTTGCCAGCTATATATAGCTGGCCAGCTCAGCTCATGCCCCAAAAAGTTTAATACTGACGTCTGTCTCCTCTTAATCTTGTTCCTTTTATTTTAAACCAGAACTATACAGAAAAAAGGCCTTAATAATAAATTTATAAAATATGGATGGCTGATGAAGATGTTTTGGAATGGGGGTAAACTACAATGTTGCCATAAGTATTAAGAATAACCTCTGATCGGAGGCTGTCCATTATTTGGCGTGAATGTCGAATTTTCATTGTCTGGCTATAAAAGTAATGCATTTCAATTTATTAGATTATGGCTTAATTTTTCGTTAACTAGATAAAATTTGTTTTTTGGATTTGGATAAAAGATCACATCCTTTCTACGTGTGATAGTGAATCTTGGCCTTAAGAGTAAGGCGTTATCATAATCACCACGTTTGGCAGGAGTTTTGGTGATCGCAGTAGATTGTGATGCAGTCTGAGGAGAATGCTATTGCCCTTTTCCATGGAACATCCAGGGAAAAGGTTAATGACCGGCTCTCACGGTAAAGATAAACAGCCAATTTTGTATAATATAAAAAAATATGTTTTAGTCAGTTTATAACATTCAAATAATTTCTCCAATAACTTCTTCATCCAGCCATAAAATCGAAGAATGCATTAAACTTGCACTTGGTTAACACGAACCAATATGCTACAGCCTAGCTTGATTTAGCCTTGATGAACGATCAGACTTGTAAAGGACAACAGCTTGGAAGCCCAGAATTGTCGCAGCAAATAAATCTAAATACACATATCTCAAAGATGACCGACTGACATAGTGATCTATCAACGCACAGCCCAAACTACTGGACGGATCGGGCTGAAATTTGGCATGCAGGTAGATGTTATGACGTAGTAGTAGGTAGATGTATGACATTCGCTAATAAGGGATTTTTCGAAATTCTACCCTTAAGAGGGTGAAATGGGTGGTTGAATTATTTTCCCATAAGCCACGCCGCGGGCGAATCTGCGGGCAGAAGCTCGTTATTACGAGCTTCTGCCCGCAGATTATAAGACAAATATGTAGGCCAACATTGTCACTCCACATTTTTATCGTCGACGACCTCCACCTAGGAAGCAATTCTGTCTAATTGCCACCCGACGCTCCAAGCTTTTAGGTCTTTACCTACGAAATTGCCGTTTTGTTTGAAAAAAGTTAAAGTATTTTTTTTTCGAACTTATTTATTTCTTTTATTCAAAGTAATCACCCCTGCAATCAATGCATCTTTGCCAACGCTGTGGCAGTTTATGGATGCCCTTCTTGAAAAAATCAGCAGGACGGGAGACAACAAACTCTTCAAAGGCGTTTTGTACTGCCTCTCGGGAATTGAATTTTTTTCCCGCTAAAAAGTTGTCCAAATTTTGGAAAAAGTAATAGTCGGTAGGCGCAAGATCTGGTGAGTATGGCGGATGAGGGAGAGCTTCCAAACCCAACTCATGCAGCTTAGAGACGGTCTGTTGTGCAGTATGGGGTCGCGCGTTGTCGTGAAGTAGCACTGGAGACGACCGATTGACCAAAGCTGGTTGCAGACGTGCGAGTTTCGCCATCATTGTGGTCAGTTCTTCAATGTACACATCTGCAGTAATGCTCTCGCCGTTTTGTAAAAAGCTATGATGAATCACACCAGCACTAGACCACCAAACTGTGACCATCACCTTTCTAGGGGTCATTTTTCGTTTTGCACATTGCTTTGGTACCGAATCAGGATCTAACCAACTTGCTGAGCGCTTTCGATTGTCAAAAAGAATCCATTTTTCGTCGCACGTAACAATTCGGTTCAAAATTCCTTCATTTCTGTGCCTGTTAAGCAGCGTAAGGCAAGTCTCGACGCGTACGTTGCGCTGGCGATCGTTAAGTTCGTGGGGCGCCCATCTATCAAGCTTTTTTATCTTGCCAATCTGTCGCAAATGGACCAATATTGTTTTGATGCTAACATCAAAAGCTGCTGCCAGCTCAGCTGTAGCTTGAGATTCATCAGCTTCCACAATCGCCTTTAATTCATCATTGTTGACCAAAGTTTCCGGACGACCACGAGGTTTATTTTTCAAGTCAAAATTCCCAGAACGGAACCGAGCAAACCAATAACGGGTTGTACGTTCGTTTGTACAGTTCTCTCCGTAAACGTCGTTGATGTTACGTGTCGTTTGTGCCGCGTTGGTGCCACGACGGAACTCATATTCCATAATTACACGAAATTTCAAAGTATCCATTATGAGGAAAAATGCTGAAATGTAATGAAAATACAACGCTAATCAATAAACAAAAGACTAATATTGTAAATAGAATGTCATATTTTTAAAACAAAATTAATTTGAATTTAGAATTCATAGCCAATCAAAACTTTTTTTTGTTTGAAAAAGACTGTACGGCAAAACGGCAATTTCATAGGTAAAGACCTATTATTATAATCACGCGAACTTGCTAATGAGAAGTGTGTTTCGTGAATACTCAGCTGAAATGTGTACCATATCTGGAGGAATATAAGGATTTATTGGTGTCAGAACCTGAGACGGTATAGATGAAATGATATGAGGATATTGATGCAGTATGGTTAAAAGTAAATTGCAGCTGTAAGCTGTAATCCTAACTAATAACAAAAATGAAGGTGAGATAAATAGGCAATGAACTAATAAAAGTGCGGTGTTTCAAAACGCGGGCAAATATCCACAACTTGTATGGATGGATCCCATAAAACCATTTTGAACGCTTATCATAGGAGGGGTTTGCTATAAAGTCAAAGTCAAAGGATTTTATTACTATTTTTAGTACTTTTACAAGTAATAATGAGATTAGGTACTTAAAATTAAGTTATTGTACTAGGCACTGACGTCACTGAAATGACAAGATCTTTGAAATGGAAATGGGCTGGTCATGTTTCGTAGAATGCAAAATAGTAGATGGGCAAAAAGAACTACAGAATGGTTACCAAGAGACGAAATAAGAAGTAGCCGTAGAATAAGAAGTAGACCGAAAAGAAGTTGGAGTGACATTTTCTCGAAAACGATAGGACCATAGTGGATGACAAAAACTAGAGAAAATGGTAGAAAGAGATGGGGGAGGCCTACGCCAAGGAGGCGTCTACTACTACTGAAAACGAGAATGAAGATTGAGATAAATACAAATAATACTATATGAAGTTAATCATTTTTAATCAAATACACTTATAAAATAATAGATTCAACAACACAAAATTTTGCATGCGTAAAAATGTATATAAGTTTTTGTAAAGTGGTAGAAATAAAGGCTTTAATTATTTACTAGGCATATAAAATTAAACCCGCCCCGGCAGCGAAATGATCACGAGGGTGTTTTGGTGGGTTCGAGTCCCACATACCAAGTCAAATGCAAGGCCACTCTTCTTTTCTCTCACACTCTTTTTCCTTTACGCACGCTTGACTTGAGGAGTAAGCTGGTGAATGCGAGGCGAACGGCTGTTTAAGTAGGTTCACTTAGATCTCCACTGTTAACATAACAAAGTTAAAAATTTGTATTATTATGTTGGTATGTCCGGTAAAATGACAATTTACAATTGAAGGGTTGAGAATAAAAAGGATTTAACTGACAAATTGACAGTTTCGAGAAAATTGACTTTAAACGTCAACGGCGTCATTTTAATGTAGAGTGCTTATAAGGTAATAGAAAAGGTTTATGTAAGTTTCAGTTGCTTGAAAATGTTTTAATTCTATTTAAAATTACTAAGTACTAATTCATACAATTACTGTAAAAATATAATATAATAAAATAAATATAGTAATGTTTTTATGCTAAGCAAACTGTATTCCTGTGACAGATAAACCATTTTTAGACTCAAAATCTCGAGATTTAAGCCTCATTTCGGTATTTGGAGAATGTATTATTGAAGATAATTTCACGCTGAATCCAACGATACCCATAAGTCATTTTGTCAAAAAAATCAGTTAAATCTTTTTTAATCTCACCCCTTCAATTGTCAAGATGGCGACAATAACATTAACAAAGCCAATACAAAGCTATACCGGCGATAGATGGGGCTAAACTAAAGAAGTTTTACTTCAGTCGTGTGGTCTAAAGCACACTCGTTTTTTGTCAAGTTGTTTTCAATACTGAACAATATCCCCCTCCCATTGAGATTAAAGTCAACAACGGTTCACTCCATCAAAACATTCACAAGTTTACTGCTCGCAATCAAACGGATATAAACCGAGGACTAAGGGTTAACAAATTAAATTATAGTTGACGCTGTAATATAGGTTTTACTGTGCTAGATTAGTTTGCGAGTTATGCGGCTATTTGCACTTTCAGTTCGCGTTTAATTAAAATGTTTCGGCGCCGTTTTGATATTGGTTGATGTTGTGCACACGGTGGATTGATCATTGATCGTACTCACGCAGATATTATGTAACTTTACACATCCGTACTCTATATACAGATAATATTAATAATAATAACGCCCAACGATCATAGATCCTGGACCCTAACTAGGATTCCTTGTGTCTAGGGACCCAGGAACTACGAGGACCATGGTCCAGATACGCTATTGACTGGCTTCATAGCTCAGTTGGTAGTAGTCTGTCTTCCGAACTGTATTGTGGGTTCGATCCCCACCTAGGGCAAACATTTGAGTGATGTTTGTTAGTTATTTTGTATTCTATGCATTATATATATTTGCACACAAAAAGTATCTAAGTATTCTATCAGTTATCTGGTTCCCATAGTACAAGCTTTTCTTAGTTTGGGGCTAGATGGCTTTGTGTGATATGTCCAAACATTTGTTTATTTACTATACCATTATCGAGTAAAAAACTCTCAAATTACCAACTGTGTAGAAGGAGTATTTCAAGCTTCATTATAAAATTCAAATTCAAATTCAAATCATTTATTTTGTGATCATAAAACAGATGTAACAATAAAAATATGAAGTGCATACTGCGATCAGCCGCAACGGCATACAAAAATTATAAATAAGCTGAAGCTTTTAATAAAAAGTGTCACTTATAGCATTATTAAATACTTAAATTAATCAAATTACATCACAGATATACAATAAGAAATGTAATTAAATTTGAAATAAGTGTGACTAGACATCTTGATTCAAATTAAGTGTATAGTACAATTTAGTTTTTCACCATCTATGCTGAAATACACGGTTCTCAGCTTTGTGCCCCCATGGAGGCCAACAGCAATTCTCCCTCTTGCTACCCGACGGGGCTAACGAAAATTCATCCCATCTATACATCTATCTGTTCCTGTAGTCTCCCGCTAAAATATTTGTATTATAATATTCAAAACACAGGTTTTCCTATTTTAGTATCAATGTTGTCCAACCAGGGTTAAACAATGGATTTTTCATTTAGACTGTTTCATGCTTAAACCGAAGTTTGTAAACATTTAATAAACATTTTTATTTGATTTTATTTCGTTTAAACGGTTTTATATCACCTTCAATCATCTTAATTAAATATTGAGATATAATTGAGAGTTACATTTTCTAAAATCTTAGTTAAAATTATTTAACATTGTTAATTTCTTTTCTTGTCTTTTACCAAATTTACACGAGACCACTGCGCAAGGTACTTCTACAAAAACAAAAAAAAACAAACTTGTTCAATAATCTCGAAGAAATCGATGGACACACATAAAATATATACAGCTGAACATAACCTCCTCCTTTTTTTAACACGGCAAATTGCCTTTATTTTTTAAATACTACAATGATTTAATAACTAATACTAAAAATTACCTACTACTACTACAAAAAAAAAATTTAGGCTATTTATTTATTTCATCTTTTTTGCATTGGTTTAAAAGTTGCAATATTATATTCCCATTCTTACAGTTAGGCTGTGATATTGGCACAACTAATGTAGTCACATTGGTTATGATAATCAAACATATGCTATAATGTTTTAAAATAATAACATCCACGAATTCACCTCTGCGTAAACAAGACTTGTATGATAATATTAATATTTAAGTAATAATGTAGATAGATGTAGTGTACGGTCGGTTGGTCTAAGCTAACTACTGCTCGAACCAATTACGTGATCAAATATGTATGCACAGTACCTTTGCTCTTCGCTTGCGTGAGCCAAATTAGCTAAATATATATTGCTGGGCTCGGAATTGAACTGGAAACCTTTGGATTGAAAAGTCTGAATAAAAGATCTAATGAATGATTTGGTCATCGAATCCTAATAAATTGCTCATAACTAAATGGGCTGCTAAATAATAATAATAATGCCCAACGATCGAACATACATAGATCCTGGACCCGAACTAGTATTCCCTGTGTCTAGGGACCCAGGAACTACGAGGACCATGCTCCCACAACACCCAGACACAGAACAGGTATTTGCGCTTTTTCTTTTCTGCGCACAATTACTTGTCCTGCCACGGGAATTGAACCCGCCGCCTCCAGGCTATGAGCCTACTAATAACAATAATAATAATTATTATTATAAATTCACCCATACACATACACAATAATACAGCAGCAAAAGGCACGCTTGGTTACTCCCGCGGTATCCACAAACAAAATCCAAAACAATCAACTATCACATATCATTCCGGAATACACCGCATGTTCAAATCTAACTGCATTCAAATTAACTCTATAATACACAAAATAGCAAACCTAAAACGTTTTGTAATAGGGATTATTTTCGTTTGTTAATGTGCTGTTGGGTTCAGTAGCCGTTTGGTAACAGTATTTGATTACCACCGAAAACTACACCGCGTTAAATTCTAAGCCCGACCATTCAGGTTAGAGATACATCCAAATCAGCTTAAGCCGTGGTTTTGTTCAAGCGATTAGCGATCACACAGGCTACAATACAAGTACACGGTTGTTCTTACTGTTTCACATTGACAGCCTCTGTGGTGTAGTGGTTGAGCAGGTCGGCTCATAACCCGGAAGCGTCGGGTTCAATTCCAGCGGCAGGACAAGTATTTGTACACAGAAAAAAAAGATCAAATACTTGTTCTGAGTCTGGGAGTTGTGGGACCATAGTCCTCGTAATTCCTGGGTCCCTAGACACAGGGACTCCTAGTTAGAGTACAGGATCCATGTATGTGATCGCTGAGCGTTATTATTATATTTATTATTTATCCTTTTTTATGTTAAGAAATGACGTGATAAGGTAACCGTTCGCCTGATGTTAAGCGACACGGCTGCTCATATCAGTTGCAGTGTCACTGTACTGTAAAGTATAAATTTCGCGTAACACTGCACTGCGCACGTCATCCTGAGACATCAGCACAACCTAGTAATAAGATTACTAGACTGTGAGATCAGGTCATAAAGTCTCATTTGCCCAGTAATTTCACTAAATACAAGAAAAAAAGGAAAAACAAAAAAAAACATTTATATACTTACAACAAGAGAATACAGTTAAATATTTACAGTGCCTAGATAAGAGTGTATAATAAGATAAATGTAAGAGTAGATATAGCACGGAAGCAGTGGTGTCGAAAAAGATCAGAGGCAAAAGATCACAATTTTATTATTTTCTTCTTGTTTCTTATCGAATTATTTTCTGTTCCGCTGTTACATATTTTTGTCTAAACTTAATAACATCAGTGAGCAATGTATATAAGCTACTATCAAACCTCACTATTCCCAACAAAGGGCAGTATATTATTAAGACATATTATTAATTTTAAGCAGGCAACCTTACAAACATTAATTAAAAAACGGCTAGTGTATAGTCCAAATGTTTTTTTAGTAGTAGTTAATATGATATCATTGTAGTATTTAGTTGAAAGAATGAAGGCGCATTGCCGGTAAAAAAAATTAAAATATCAAAAAAGGGTTTTTCAAAATTCCATCCCTAAGGGGTTGAAATGGGTGGTTGAATTATCTATGAAATATTTTCTTCTTCGTTCCCTATAGGCCACGTGGGCGAAGCCACTGGCAGAAACTAGTTTAACTATAAAATTAAGTAAAACCTTAACCTTTTAAAGAAAAACTATATTGAATAACTTTAACAACCACCAATTGTTATGTTCGTGTATAATGGTATATGATTGCATAATCATCATAACCTGAATAACGTTTAATTTAGGTATTACCAGGCCAACTGCAGGCAGGGTGCATCAATATTTGAACAAGTAATAGGACCGACATGAAGGACCGACAGCGGCTCGAAGATAAAGATGGTTATAGGGTATTTAAGGCAATTATCAGGGTCGTTTTAGAATTGTTTGTTTGATGAATTAGTAAGTAAAAATCGATAACGAAACGTATTAAGCTAGGCTAGTTAGAACATTTTTAGCTTAATTATTCTTGTGGAGTCTACACCGCATTTTTGGTTCGTAGCGCCATTATTTTTTCATACTTGACTTTTTCAAAAGTACAACGGGAAACAAGAATATATTCCAAGAACATTTAAGCTAAAAATTTTCTAAAAATTCCGCTTTATTGTCGAAATTGTGAATATGAATTTCCGTTAAGTCACGCCTGAGTCGATAATTGTTTTTGAAAGTTTGCCTTACGCATCCTAGTATAATAGTGTGACCTCGTTCCAATGCGTTACATTTTTTTTTTCTTATCTGTAAAACGGTTACATTTTGCAATATACAATTATTATCAGATAAGTTTGAAAATTATCGTATGATTCATTGTCCCAATTAATATATTACTATACAGTTTAATGTAAATACTACAATGATTTAATAACTAATACTAAAAACTACCTACTACTACAAAAAAAAAAACATTTGGACTATATACTGGCCGCGATGACAAATGCTCCAGCTCACTACCAGTAGGTAGCGTACCCAACATGCTGGCAGCATTGCCCCGTTGAATAGCAATGCTTTTTTTTATGTTAAAGGGAGCAAACAAGCATACGGCCCACCTGATGGGAAGTGGTCACCGTAGCCTATGGACATCTGTAACACCGGAGAAGGCGTCACCAATGCATTGCTTACCCTGTAGGACTCTTTTAACCCTCCTTTTGAAGTACTCCATGTTGTAACTCTGTGGAAAGACCGCTGGCGGGAGCTCATTCCACATTTTGCAGGTGTACGGCAAGAACGAACGCATGAATCGAGTCGTATGAGATTTCACGACTCAATAATATGTGGATGAGCTTTTATGCGGTGGCGAGAGGTGCGATGGTAGAAACGCGATGCCGGGATCAGGTTGAACAGCTCCTCAGCTCCTCCACATGCTTATTCGTTTAATGGTCATTTAGTGTTGTTGTTCGTTGGTAACTAGATTATGGAATTAGTTATCAAATCATCGTAGGTTTGCCACGAACTTGGGTACATAATAACATATTCAAAAAAAGTTTAAAATGGTCCGCTAGGATGAGTAACGTGTCAGTGCCGGCCTACCGCAGGAAACCGTGTCAAAATATAAAAAAAAATTGATTCGCTTTACATAAAATTGGTAATTTTGGAACATCCTACTGTGAAAAAACTCTATTCAACGCAAGGATGAGTCATTCTCCATCTGCACCGACGTGTAATCTGTCCCACTTGCGTAACAAGTCCACGTGCATTGGACGTAATTTTGTACGCAAAACGGTGATAAAACTAAAAATTACCTACTACGATAACTGTAATCATTAGTCATTAACAAAGAGACGTGCTTATTGATTGCTAGCGAGAGATCGATGATGTTGTACCTACTGACGGGCAACCAGCACTCTCGGTAATTAAAATCATCAAAAAAACTGGAGTTGGAAAATAATCGAACTCCGAATTAAATCCAAGATTTTAATTTTTTTTCTCGTTTGGTAATTTTTTTTTAACACAAGTTAAATTATTATTATTATCTGACCATAAAAAAAACTGAACTATAACCTAAGAACTTAAAATAAATGGAAACTAAAAATTTAAAATAACCCGTTGGTCGAGGGGAAAGTGCCCAGAATGCTGGCAGCATTACCAGGTTGAATGGCAATGCTAATTTTTTATGCAAAATAAAAGATTTTGACTATCTTCTTCTATGAAGACTACCAACTGAGCTACCAAGCCAGTCAATATCACCACACTAATTAATTTATGTTGTGTAGTGTTATAACAATTTCTGGTTTAGTTTAAACTTTGCGTTCCGTGAACTAGTTTGGTTCCAGTACTTTTACATAGTCGTAATAATTTATTAACGTAGATACAGTCGATAATAATAATAATATATTATATAAATTTGTCTTCCTATTCTATTGAAAGATAAACTAGCTGCCAAAAAGCTGGGCGTTCTCACTAAGGTCAGGCAGTACTTCGCACCTGAACAGCTTTTTTATTTGTACCAAGCTCAAGTTAGATCATGCATGGAGTACTGCTGCCACCTTTGGAATGGGTCTGTATTCGGTAGACTCTACCGAAAATTGCTAAGAGGCTCATAGGTAGCAACTTGTTTGAAACTTGGCTGCAAAGCCTCGACCATGAGCGCAAAGTTACCAGTTTATCGGTTTTCTAATCGACTGCATTTTGGAGAGTGCGCATTGGAGTTGCATAACCTGATTCCGAAATTACTTTTCCACTATCGGATAACCATATGTACGAAAAAACGCCACCGTTACATGGTTTATATCCCACAAAGTAATTTGGCTCCACGTTTATCATGCGAACAGCCAAAGAGTGGAACGCTTTACCGGCGTCCGTATTTCCCGTAAACTACAACCTTGTAGTTTAGAAGACTACAAGGTTGTAGTTTCATCAAAAGTGAATAAGTAGATCACAAATTATACCACTTGTAATAATTATTTCGATCTAGGATGTATTACGCTTGCCCAGAATCTTCTTCACATCATCACTTACTGTCAAGTGATATAGTGGTCAAACGCAAACCTGTCCAACAATAAAAAATACATATAATATAGTCTGTAAAGTAAAATTTACCTTCGCATGCCTGCCCGCCATTCCTGGCGTAAAGTTTATGTAGTGTGGTATAATTTGTCATGGAAAAAATTTAATTAATGATGATCATAGAGTATTCAACATTGAATAATTCGTTATTCCAAATTACAGAGTTAAATCAGAAAACAAACTCTCACTAATATTTATTGAACAGGAACAGATCTTTGGCCCACATTTCTGTTGATAAGGTTTCCGCCGTACGTGATGATAAGCCGCATGACTCAATGAACAATACGGCTGGTTTATTTTACCTTTGACAAGCTGTTTAGATCAAACCTAGTCATTATTGGTTAGTGTCATTATTGCATAATTTCATATCAATACTGTTTTTATCTTCTTGCAATGAGATTTATTGATTGTGGCTTTGGGCAGCCAAATAAAAAGCCTCTCTCACCAACATTGTTTTTACACCTGCATTTATCAGAAAACGTATCATTAACAAATTTAACTTTTGACAGACTTTGTGGTCTGGTGGTTGAGCAGGTCGGCTCATAACCCGGAGGCAGCGGGTTCGATTCCTGCGGTAGGACAAGTATTTATGCACAGAAAAAAAGCGCAAATAATTGTTCTGAGTCTGAGGTGTTCTGGGACCATGGTACTCGTAGTTCCTGGGTCACTAAAGGGAATTCTAGTTAGGGTCTGGGATCTATGTATGTGATCGTTGGACGTTATTATTATTATTATTAACGGTATAACGGTCAACCTCTACTACTTCTACTGTTGTACTATCTTTATAACTTAAGTCAATGATTCAAGATCGCTCTGAGCGATAAGACCGCCCATTGTTCACTTTGGTTAAGTTTGCTCACTCTATTTAATTATTTAAGATGATGTGTTTCAATAAAGAGTTTATCTATCTATCTATCAATGCTGGCAGCAAAGTGTGGCAGACACGCAAAGAGGATAAATGTTTATCTTTCATATTCCGCCTGTGTTTCCGTCAATTTCAATTTTATTTTAACCATTATGGACTTTATTCTTTTCATCACAATCCCTAATTTCTTTTATTCTATAAAATAATATTCACATTATTTTTCAATTTTCCTAAAAACGCTGTGGTCAAAGCCGGGCATAATCCGGTGCGATCCGCTTCACGCGGAGGTTTTAGGTGTTTAAAAAAAAACGTGTTGGCTTTTTTTATTCAGGCTAACACTTCTAATCTCTGAACGGAAAGTTTTTTAGGTGGCTTGTTGTGGAAAAATTGAAATAAACTCGTCATCTATATATATAAAATTCAAAGTCCTGACTTACTGACTGAATGACTTATATATCAACGCACAGCCTAAACCGCTGGTCCTAGATACTTGAAATTTGGGGGGTGTGTTTTTTGTAAAGTATCCATTATGAAAGGGTTTTTCGAAATTCTAACCCTAAGAGGGTGAAATGGGTGGTTGAATTATTTTCCTATAGGCCACGCGGGTGAAGCCGCTGGCAGAAGCTAGTACTATAGAAATTAAATTCTTCATAAAAAATATTTAATCGATCGTACTCACTAACCTCTCGGCTCGTGATGTACTACGATACCTAGTAAATATAGATAGATTGATAACGGAATACAAAACAGAAAAGCTTATAGGTTACAATGGGTGGTCTTATCGCTAAAAAGCGATCTCTTCCAGACCACCTTTGGATGGACGGAGATAGACCAATGAGCATAGACGATGGTGCTATACAATAAAAGTTACTATATACACACTAAAATAAATATATAAACGTAGACTACTTCATATATACAATACATAATACAAACTAAGGACATAATAAATATTAATACCAATAGTACTATTGTAATATCATTATATAATTTTTGAGTGACGCTCTTCTAACAAGTGATATACTCACGAGGTGGCTGAGACATACATATTAGGTGTTTCATTTCTTTGTTTTGATCATGGTCTGACGAGGAAAACTTGAAATTGTTCTTAATTTTTCAAGTAAACTGTATTGCCCTGCGTACTAGTTGCGGGGCCGCGATGGATCACCTGCCATCACCACTCAACAAGAAACTTTACCAGGCGGTTTGAGAATCTCCCTCTATTAATTTTGCATGAAAGCTATTAAAAATATTGTATAGGCACACTTTCTGTTTCGCCACAAAAGTATGAATATTACTCAGAGCGGCTGAACCATCTAAATTCCAATTTTGAAGCTTCTGAAATATGAACTGTCTAACGTAAGAAAAGGGTTTGTAAAGGTGTGGTCAGATATAACGATTTATTTCAGCGGGGAATCTGGTTGTCCATTGTGATAATTCAGTCCACGTTTTTGAAGTACAACTTTACGCACGCTTGATTTGGAGAGCAAGCTGGCGAGGCGAATGGAAGCTGAAAGTCATTGGTTTACGTAGATCTCCTTTGTTAACATAACAAAGTTAAAAATGTTTATTATTATGTTAGCACTAGCTTCTGTCTGCGGCTTCGCGCGCGTGGCCTATAGGAAAATAATTAAGCCACCCATTTCACCCTCTTAGGGGTGGAATTTCGAAAAGCCCTTTCTTAGTGGCTACCTTTACACTTTTTACACTTTACAAAGAACACACCCTCCAAATTTCAAGTCTCTAGGACCAGCGGTTTAGGCTATGCGTTGATATATATGTCAGTCAGTCAGTCAGGACTGAATTTTTTATGTACAGATTTTCGGTAAAATGACAATTTACAATTGTCAAGATGGCGATATTAACATTAAACAAAGCAAAAACAAAGTTATACCGGCCGATAGATGGAGCTAACTGGTCTTAAAGCACACTCGTTTTTTTTGCTTATTTTATAATTATTCGTCAAACCTAAACAATTGAATTCTCCCAATGGTTAGGGTTGAAAATAGACTGCAAGTGATAACTCGTAAAAATCCAGTTCTGTTCAGCAGCATTATCAGGAAAATATCTTGCGCTGATCAATAGTTGAATTACAATAGGTGGTAGCTAGATAATAATAGGCTATTTGACTACTGTATTTTTATTACATACATAAATAATATACCTCAAAAAATAGATAACTGTGGAAACAAAACTTAAATATCTCTAAAAATGACTAAGTTACAGGCATTTTAAAATACAGAAATAGAAAGAGACAACACAAACACGCAGTGACGTCAGTTACCAGTCCTCACAGTAACTCATTACTAAGCTGTGGTAGCTCTACATACAATCTTTTTGGCATGTGACGTCACAAGCCATGCCTTCATAGTAGCTGTGAAGAAGCTCAACACGATCTCTGTTTTGCGAGAAAGGGACAGGCGATGAAACTTTAAAAGCGTACTACTCCGTGATTAATTTACCGGTTTTACTTATTTTTACAATGATAACATTCATTTTTAACCTACTTTATGAAAATAATATTTACTTGTTCATTTTTAATAGTAGCCAAATAGCCTATTATGTAACAATCCAGTTATTGTGAAAGGTATATATAGGTATGCATGCGGCCTTATTACATTGATTAAAATGTGTAACAACGTGGAAAAGAAATTAACTGAAAGCAACAAAAGAACTTTTTCCGCTAAAATTGGCACCCCACCTCTAACGTCCAGCGATGGAACCTTCAACAACTTGATATATTATGTATTCTGTGGTATTTCGCGAACGAGTTTTCACGCCAGTTTTGACACTAATTACACGAGAAACTTTGGGGTTCAGTCGCGGGTTATGGAAAATTTAGATTTTTTTATTCATTAAACTGTGTCAAGAAGGCTATGACGCGTTATCAAAGTTTTGACATCATTATGCTATGTATTAAATAAATAAATAATAAGATATATTAACATCTTTAAAACTCAATACTCAAATAAGTTAATGCAAATAGACTTATTTTAGCACAATAACAAGTCAAAAGATTTAAAATACTCAATTTATAATATTGTATAAGCACATAAAGTTTAAAAGTGCTTAATGTCAAATATAGAGGAGTTCATAAAAAAAGAAGTTGTCTCTGTACCAGCACAGTGCAGAAAAGAAGACTCGGGTCTGAAGTTTAACTTGAAAAGTCATTGGTGCAGAGCCGAGTAAGATTTCAACCTGGGTGCGTCGATTTCGAAGTCGCATGGGCTATCGCTAAACCACACTCGCTCTCCACGTAATGATGGTTACGAAATAAAAGTATCACTAACTTGCGTATTGTAACATTGCTTTACATTGGGGAGTATTTGAAACTAAAATGAAATGTACACTTTTGTATTACACAAATTTTCAACATTCTTAGGGGACATAATCATATATTGGTAGTATAATAGTAGTACTATGCCAGAGTAAGCGTGTGATTAAAGTTTCACCACGCTAGCAGACACCAGGCAGCGTTTAATACATATTACCAAGTAATGACACAACTCACACCTATTAAAATTGTCCGTCAATGGTATACAAAATATAATCAGTAACTTATCTTCAAGTATAACTACGTTTCAGTTGAAATTTATCAGTTGGTATGAGCGTTCGCGCTGATTCTAAATTCGATATTCGAAACTTACATAATTATTCATTGGTAAGCTCTTAAGTCGCACAACGAGCTGTGAAGAGAGCTATGCTCGGAATTTCCTAGCAAAATAAGATGTGAAATGAGAAGATCCGCAGAACTAAAGTCACTATATATAGCTGTATATAGTTCTAAGAATAATAATAATAAATAACGCCCAACGATCACATACATAGAACCTGGACCCTAACTAGGATTCCACACGAGAACCATGGACCCACAACACCCGGACTTAGAACAAGTATTTGCGCTTTTTTTCTATGCACAAATACTTGTCCTGCTATGGGAATCGGACCTGCCGCCTCCGGGTTATAAGCTGACCTACTCAACAACCACACCATAGAGGCTGTCAATTATCATGTTAAAGTAGCAGTGGGCGGACTCCATTACTCACAGAACCTACCATCGATGGTCATTAGATGGTCAGCCAATAATAGGTCTCAATACTAAATACATGCTTTAATGAAAGTAAATAGTTAGAGTTCTCTTACTGTCCTCAAAATGTATAATCATAATTATGTACGTAGCACCATCCCGTAGGCAATTAGCGTGAATTTTTCAAAAGTACGGATCGATGTTTCACACGTGTGGCGGCGCGAGGTAATGAAGCAGTTCAATATTTACCTTCAATAATTATGAGCTGATGGATCATCCAACTGATGGATCATCGAACTAATGGATCATCTGTATCACTCTAGATAAGTAGGTAAGTAAAACAGCTTAATTATCGATTAGTTCTTGTGTTTTACCCCAACGTTTTTTTTACTTAAGTCTACACCGAAGCCCAAAACTCAAAGCTAAATTTCCTCCAATACAAAGGTTGTCTGGAAGAAATACGACCGCTTATTATACTAGTATTAGTGAATTAAGTAAGTTTTTCTTTTTGTATTTTTTTTACAGTGTACAATTAAGCAAACGTAAAAAGAAAAATAAAATCTATTGAAAATTCCACCTTCATCGTAGTTGATGCTAATTAGCACAAAACTTAATGCTTATACATAGAATTGCATATAATTTATATGTACGTAATCTTTATGTAAGGTACAAAACTTCGGATAAACACAGCACCTAATGAGTTTCAAATGTGATCACGGAACTTTGATTAAATATGTGTGGACATATAAAAATAAATATGTGTGGACATTTCATACACCGCCATCTAGCCTCAAACTAAGCAAAGCTATGGGAACCAGATAATTATTGAGAAAAATAAATTAACAAAAAAGGAAAAAAAAGTGTTTGTAAGTCCCCCCTGTATTTTGTTAATAAATAATAATAACACAACTAACAGCATGTAAGTAGTATATTAAAAAAGAGCACGAACCCAGGAGTCTGTGGTAGAGAAGCATAAAAAAAATATTGATAAAATACTTATATATCTACTTTTTGTTTTTAAATACATACATAGAATTTAATATAACGTACTGACACAGAACAAACATCGATACTCATCACACATGTGTTTATCCTGGGTGGGAATGATTGCAATGCAACAGGAGAAATTTCATTCCTGATTTGAAACTTGTCATACGAACTATGCACATAAACTGCGCATTGAAACTGTCAAATTCAAACAATTTTCTGTTTCTATTAGTTTCAAATTTTCAATCAAGTTACATGTTAGCAGAAGAAGAAGTTATGTATGTTAATGTCTTACGCCCGTTTGCACTAAAGTTTGACTGCAACGCATCCGGGTACGTCTTAAGAGAGATAAGTGCGAACTTAAGTGCTGCTTTTACAGCTTTTATGTAAACAGACATTAGTTATTTATCCTTATAGAGAGATTACAGAGCCTGTTAAAAACAACTGTATTAGGTATCAAAGAACAATAATATCATCAAGACGACGAATGTTTATTATATTCTAACAATAGTAATATGAAACCTTGGCTTCTGCGTAGAAATTTATGTTTATTGTAGTGTAACGTTTGAGGGGCTACTACGCGAACTTTTATTTTTAACCGACCTCCGAAAAAGAGTATGTACTATGTTCCGTTCGTCTGTATGTTTTTTTTTTTGTGTAAGTTTATCGATATTTTCATCAATCGCGAACCGATTTAAAAAAAATCTTTAATTCAAAAGGGTACACTCCCCAGGTGGTCCCATCATCATCATCAATCAAGCCATGATCTGATGATGGAATCTCAAAGAACGAACTATCTTACAATGTAATAAAATTTTAGAAGTAAATTTTGAACCACTTCCGGTTTCCAATGGAGCTGAAACTTTGCATACTTATCTAAGTTTGTAACAATAACTAAAAAAAAGTAATTTTTTTGGAAAAATATTTTCAAAATGAAAATTTTATTGGCTCCGATTAACATCGAGTACGAGATGCACGTGTGAATTTTCTTTTATCATTTGGTTTTTGATATTAATAACATATGATACAAAATGAAACATATTTAGTGTAGTTTTGCTAAAAACCCAGTAAAAAAAACCTAATCAAACAAATGACAAACTCAGTGACTGTGCGGGGTTTTTCCTAATCTTGCGCTACGAATGTTGGACTAATTTAGGATTCCCAGTTATTATAAAAATAAAACATTATGCTCTTCTTAAGAGCCTGCTCCTGTCGGTGGAGTAATCGCTACCGTTGTCGAACTTTGGCCAATACTTTAACCTCTGCGTACGACATGACATTTCTCTTTGCTTTTATTTGATTTGTTTGATCTCCTAGGTCTGCCTCTTTCTCTTTTCCCTTCTACTTTTCCTTCTACGATGTTTTTCATTAGGATATGTCATATAAAAAGAAGAAAAATTCCTCACTTGACATGGGCGGAATTATCACTAAAAAGCGATAAAAACCAATAAACAAAGATAAAGTAGAAGATTTCTAGACTTACCAGTATTAAGACATTCGTTCGAGTATAATGAGTAATTATATTCATCAAAGTTTTCCTCATTATTGTTGATACTAGGTGGATGATAGCAACCATTGTCTAAACGTGTTTACATTCAGTTTTTGCGTAGGTTTTAGCACGGAATTGTGCCTAAGTGAACTCTGTACTTACTTGTTTTTGTTACGGTTATTTTATCATAATAAAAAATTATAATAATTCTATGTACAATATATGTAGTGTATTTATTACATACTTGTTTTATTTACTGTATAAGTAGCTCCATTTAAACATACGAAGATGGATCAATGACAAACATCTTCTACTTCTTTGTTATTACAGTTATTTGTATCTACTTACATACCATTAATAAATAATAAAAAAACGAGTGTGCTTCCACACGACTGAAGTAAAACTTTTTAGTTTAGCTCCATCTATCGGTCGTAATAACTTTGTTTTTGCTTTGTTTAATGTAAATTTCACCATCTTGACGCTTGTACAATACAATACAATACAAACTCTTTATTGCATACCACATGCTTAAATTAATTTTACATAATAACTTATAGTTGGTAATACAATGGGCGGCCTTATCACTAAAAGCGAATGACTTGTAAAATGTCATTTTACCGGACATACCAACATGATAATACAATTTTTTAACTTTGTTATGTTGACAGTGGAGATCTATGTGAACCAACACTTTGAATTTCCGTTCGCCTCGTTACGCAGTCACCAGCTTACTCCCCAAATCAAGCGTGTGTACAGAAGTTTTTCATCAAAAAACAGTTAGACACTTATTACATAATTTATTATTTCTAATATTGATTGAGTAAAATCTACCAAACTGCATACACTTGAATAACCATTCGTTAAACATTCGTTTCGCATTTTCCCGAAACTGTGCTAAAAATATTTGCTGAAAAAAACTATAAATTATTGCCTTCAGCGATGCATAAATACAAAATGCTGACTGCGCATAACGCGGTTTGTGTGGCACCACACTAAGCTTTATCCTGACCGAACGACCACATTACATGGAACTCTACACCCTCCTCCCACAAAGTTGAAATCAGCTAAAAGAGGGAAACGTACGGGTAGCTTCAAAGCTCAACTTAAACTAGTTATATGTGAGCTTTGACGATTTACAACGCAGTCTGATTTACTTTTAATGGTACCAAAGTAAATTTACACATTCATAAATCAATACGGGGCGTGGAGAATTCTGTTTTTGGGCGATGAAAAGTTGGATTATGCCCTTTGATGGAGGTTATTAAGATTTCCGTTTACAGTTTTGTGGTAAGTTGGCTTATAAAATGGTTTAAAATACATTAATTTTATTATTTGAACCAACTTACCAGCGTCTCTGTTTCCTGGAAAATATACTCTGGAAGTGTTCAAGAGTGAACCGGTATCTTCAAGGCAAGCATGCTGCGTGGTCCACTACGTCGTCATCACTTACCTTCGGGTGAGGCAGTGGTCAAAAGGAAGCCTAACAAAGGTAAAAAGAGATCTTCAGTTTTATCCACTTACTAGTTGCACCCCGCGGTTTCACTCGCGGATAAAAAGTATTTCAATTATTTAATTATCCACAGAAAAAAATTACTTTTCCGGGATAAAATGTGGCCTATATGTTAATCTAGTGTATAGTGTATATGTAAACTATCTTGGTACCGAATTTTATCCAAATCCATTCAGCTGTTTGAGCGTGAAGGAGTAACAAACATACACACAAACACACTTACAAACTTTCCCCTTTATAATATTAGTGCGATGGGATTCCAACACTCGCTCAGTATCGTGTTGATGAATATTTTTTTTTTAGTTTTTTGGCGGGAAAGCGATAAAGATTGCGTCACCGCATTGTATTATTTTCCGAAACTTGTGTTATTTTCAGTGTGAGTGCATAAAATTGGTGGCATTCTATTCGTTAAGTGCTGGATTACAGGCGTGAGTGTGGGAAAATGGTATAATGATGGTGAAACGTTTCTTTTCGTGTTGTTTCCAAAACTCCATAGAAGCTTCTGGTAAAGTTGCCACCACTTTACTAGGAGTATGACTTTGACTAGACTATGACTGGACCATGACTTGACTTGATGACTTCGACTATGACTTGACACATATTTGCGTAAAATATCATTAACTTGATAAATTATCAATTATTTGACACTGGCTAAATACACAAAAGTGTAGAGCCAAAACATAAAAAAAAAAAATTGATGAATTTTTTTTTATTAACCGACTTCCTAAAAGGAGGATGTTCCATTTTCGTCTGTAGTAGATGTAGGTATATAGTAAGTAGGTAGATACTAGTAGGTAGTATCTATCTACTACCTAATTGACAAGGCTGGCACCGACTTTAAATAGATGACTGGGTAGCGGTTATAATATTTATAATAATTTATTTTTCGCTATTGAGTGCCTATTTGTGGTATTAAAGTCGTTTAATTTTTTTAAAATAATCTATAGGTTTTTCACATCACATAATAAGTCTTTTTTTTTTTATAACATAGACAGACAAACAAGCATACGGCCCGCCTGATGGTAAGCAGTTACTGTCGCCTATAGACACCTGCAACACCGGGGGCGCTGCCAGTGCGTTGTCTACCTTTCAAGACTCTATTTACCCGACGTTTGAAGTGCCCCAGATAGTAGCTCATTCCACAACTTGCAGGTATGTGGCAGAAACGATCTCGAAAAACGGACTGTGCGAGATTTCCACGGGCGTGCTTCTACAAGGTGTGGATGAGCTTTCTCACGGTGACAAGCTGTGCGATTATAAAACCGCGATGCCTGAACGCCTGGCGCCTGGTCTGAAGATATCCACTGCTGTACACAGGCCTCTTTGGAACCCGCCACTTTGAACGCTCATCACTGGACTGGCCACAATCGCTACGCTTATTTCAACTGTTGATTGTCCTTAATTAGCAATTAATAGTTAGAAGATATATCTGCCAAGTACAGTTCCGTATTAACTTCACACGTTCAGGAAGCCTCGAGCACTTATCTCTTTACACAGCGCAACTTCGAAGTCAGTCATTTACTTCTTTACAATAGGGTTCTATTAGTGGAGGCTAATTGAAAATTGACCTGTCAGCGGCAGAGCACACGTTGCTCCCAGACTACTGGCTCATTGAGACGAGTGTTTTAAACTTTAATTACGGCTGAAGTATCTTTGTTTGGAGGTGCGTCTCCGATTGCAATGGGTCTCTTCCCATGTTAGCATTTATGGAAACGAAGAAGTAGATAAGGTACCCAAGCAGTCTATTGCTTTGGGTTCAAAATTGAAGGGTTGAGAATAAAAAGGATTTAACTGTCAAATTGGCAGTTTCGAGAAAATTGACTTTAAACGTCAACGGCGTCATTTTAATGTAGAGTGCTTATAAGGTAATAGAAAAGGTTTATGTAAGTTTCAGTTGCTTGAAAATTTATTAATTCTACTTTTAAATACAAAATATAAGTAGTAATTCGTAAAATTACTGTAAAAATAAAATATAATATATTAAATATAATAATGTTTTAATGCTAAGCGAACTGTATTTCTGTGACAGATAAACCGTTTTTAGACTCTAAATCTCGAGATTTAAGCCTCATTTCGGTACTTTAAGAATTTATTATTGAAGGTAATTTCACGCTGAATCCAACGATACCCATAAGTCATTTTGTGAAAAAAATCAGTTAAACCCTTTTTGTTCTCACCCCTTCAATTATTTTTTATGCCGGAAATTTCAGAAGTCCTATGTAAATATAGATGTATTTATGAGAAATGGAAAAGTCATTTTGAAACTACTTCGTCAGAAAAAAGAATTTGGTATAAAATCATGCAAAAAGAACCTCTAAAAATAACATGGTTTGTAAACAGTAAGTTGAAGAGTTAATATTAACTGCTCACAGACTGAGGTCCGGACACATGCCACTTATTAAGTTCAACCAAATGACGAGAAGATCAGACTCCCCTAATTGTGGTAATTATTGTATATAATAGCCGACAGTCATAATCGCTATGCGACTAAATCTCCCAAAAATTATGGATTTAAAAAATACTTTGTTTGGGAAATCTACAGTGATCCTTTTCAATTAATGAAGTAAGGAGGAACTGGAACAGATGACTTCCAGCTTACGTTGCTGTTTACGTTCTGTTGGCGTAAAGGAAATGAAATAATTAGGACTAAAATATACTTGCTGTCCTTATTATAACTACCATTTTTCGTTTTATTAGCTTTTTTTTAAATGTTTCAATGTTTTTTTTTCATTTTGGCCATATTTTGTCTCGCTTGAACTTCCAAGAGATAATTGTATTTTTTTTTTTTAAATTTTGTACAATATCAATGCGATTAGTGAAGTTGTTATAAATTATTATGTATTATTTTTTATTAATGAGTAAATAAATTGGTATTTATAAGCTCCACAGTCCTCAATCAGAAAGTACCAGTGGCTTCATTAAAATGGTATATTCAGGCAATTTCACGCGAAATAATCCTTAAAATTCTGCTTTCATTTACCGCAGTACTTTTGAATTGGGTACAAAATATTAATTATAAACCATGTGATGGCAAAAATAATTGTTATTCTTTTGAAAACTGTCTATATAAAAGTGAAACATGGTTTGTATGATTGTTTGTTCAATATTCACACTAAAATGGCTAAACTGATTTGCATGAAATTTTACACTCGGATTTTCACCAACATAGTTTAGGGTACTTTATATCTGAGAAAATAAAGTTCTCGCAAAAAAACGGCTAAAATGCAGGTGTGATCGCGGCCCGGTTTCAGTTTATAATTTTGTTGAGATTTTAGGATCACAAAATCCGAAAGTCCTTCGAAAAAGTCGATTTTCTATATTTTGTGATTTATTCTTGAGCATTTCTAGACCTTAATAACTATAGCGTTAAGTTTCAGCGTAAGCAATCAAACTCAAAGATCCTAACTTTGCCAAGTAACAAAAGATACATACAAATTCTCACAGCCTTAAACAAATCAATAACCGACATAACATTAATTAACCCTAAACTACCCTCCCGGAAAATTCAGCGCTCACCCGGCAACTCGGTAAATTGCATTCTGCTAAGTAGCAATGCAGATGCTCATTTCGGTCAGGTGGAAACACTTGACAGCCGTTTTCAATTAGCCGAGCCACTAAATGCAGCGGCTGTGTTTTAATGGATTAAACGTTTAGTATATTGTACTCATCTTTTTGGGGGTTTTTGGGATAGTTCTTAGCATCGGTTTACGCAATTCCTAATGCTCAAAGTAAAGCAGTAATGCACGATGTGATCAGAAATGGAATAACTATGTGGAAAAAATATGCCAATTAATTGAAAAAATCTGTGATTTATACATTAATAATAATATTAACGATCACATAGATTTTGGACCCTAACTAGGATTCCCTGTGTCTAGGGATCCAGGAACTACGAGGACCATGGTCCCACAACACCCAGACTCAGAACAAGTATTTGCACTATTTTTTTCTGTGCACAAATACTTGTCCTGCCGCGGGAATCGAACCCGCCACCTCCGGGTTATGAGCCGACCTGCTCAACAACCACACCACAGAGGCTGTCAATTGAAAAAATCTGTGATTTATACATTAATAATAATATTAACGATCACATAGATTTTGGACCCTAACTAGTATTCCCTGTATCTAGGGACTCAGGAACTACGAGGGTTGGTCATACAACACGCAGACTCAGAACAAGTATTTGCGCTTTTCTCTGTGCATAAATAAGGGTCCTGCCGCGGGAATCGAACCCGCTGCCTCCGGGTTGTAAGCTGACCTGCTCGACCACCGTACCACAGAGGCTGTTAACATTATTGTATGTTACTTTGGATACAATAAATAAATATGGGTCTTACATAACATGATTTTATTTTTTCTTACGTTAAACAAAGGTTTATTATTATTATTGCTTAAACCACATCATGGTCTAGTTACCTTTGCTCAAATGGTAGCTCTCAATTTTCTTTTTTACTGAGGACAAGGTAACTTGACCTTTAGGTATGTCATCTGATTTTTGTCTATTGATTATTATCAATAATTTTTTATTATGACCAAATACGAGTACATAACAATTATTTTTCAGTCATCTTTGGTAGTACGTAATCATTACACAGACGGGTAAGACTTGTACCTGTAAAAGTAAATCTAAATATATATAACTCAAAGGTGACTGACATATAGTATATGTTTTTCTAAAAGGTATACTTCGAAGTTAATTAAGTAAATACAATACTTACACAATTGTACTGTTTTTTAACAAAATATACGCATTTGATATTCAGGTTGTGTATGACTTACAATAAAATGTTTTGTGAACATTATGAAGCCGTTTGATATAGTAACCCAGTCACAAACAAACAAACCAACCCGTCTTCACGCACGTCAATGTTGCAAACATTTGCTCAGCGGCAAGTTTGCGCACGATATACGCAAACGTTGTCAAAGCGACGCTGCGATGCGTGCGGAACTGCGGACAAACATACAACATGTAATGACAAATTTAATAATGTTCAGTTGTGCGAGATAATTTTGGTATACGAAAAATATTACTGCACTCATTTTTAAAGTTTACTCTGCAAAAGTATCAAGAAGCTGAAGAAACTTATCATGCCAAGTATATCGGTACGTGAAAATCGATTGACTGGCCCCATTATTTAAATGTCTCAGGCCGGTGTTCAGGTGTTTAAATGGAGGGCCTGACACTACCACTACTGGTAGTGTCGGGGGCGAGATGGCTGGACTGCAGTCGCGACCCCTTCTCGCCCCGGTACGGCGGACGATGGCTCTGTGATGGCCCACCACGGGGGTGGTGGCAGGGGGAAGTACGGAACAGGAAGTACGAGGGCATTTCCCCCTTCAAAAAAAAAGTGTAGTGATAGTGGTTGAATAACAGAAACAAACTCAAAACTTATGCTAATCCTGACTAATCTGGAATTTCCTGGAGAAATAAATGTATCTGAGGTTGCGATTGCTTTTGCTTGACGACCAACTCAGAGACATTGGTACCAAACAGTAAACCTATTAAGCTGAATCAAAGCAGTTCCATTTAAATTTCGAACGTTTCTACCTCATAACGTCTGTCATTATGTTTTCAATACAACTAAAGTGTATGGTTCAGTATTACAGTAAGCACACATTGCACTATCTGATTGTAAGAATTAGTAGATGATGTTATAAGTGATCATATAATTTATAGATAAAAGATTAATACATATACAGATTACAAACATGATAGCAAAAATTCCATTTGCCTACAGGAATACTACTGTTCTTTGATAAGATTAATATTTTTAATAAAATCTGAAACAAATATAAGTAATGTATAATATTTTATATTATGGTTGGTATTTTAGAGGTCACGATTTCAATTGTTTTAAATGTTGGCACTCCTGTTTTAGTACTTATTTATTATATTGTGTACTGTGCAGTAGCAAAAAGTAGTAACAACCAGCACTAAAACATCCATACTGTTATTAGTCCCATTTTCACAAAAATTCATCGTCTAATAATCCATCTGCAGCATACTCGAGCAGAAATGTCAAAGCAATTCGAAGTGATATTGAAAAGCTGTGATATCACAGGTAAACACGGACTGAATAACTTATATAAATCGTACAGTTTAATAAAACCGTTATAGGCAATAAAAGTGATAAATTGTGATACCGGTATCTTTTCAATACCTATGTTACCATCGTGAAACGGATTAAAGTGTAAGTATAGCTGCTGAGTGCAAAAATAAATAGTCCTATAGATTTTTGAAGCCACCGGGAAATGCGACCATATCTCCAATTGGGAAAACGCGTCATCTGCTCAACTGAAAGGCGGAAGCCGAATGATTGATAAATGTTTTAACGAATAAACATGGAGTTAAGGCAGTAATACCACTATTTAATAATAATGTATATAAATATGTGGACATTTCACACAGCGCTATCTAGTCCCCAACTAAACAAAGCTTGTACTATGGGAACCAGATAACAGAACGCTATAATATTTCTTGTTTAACATAGAATACAATATAACACACAGACACTCAACAAACATCGATGTTCATCCCACAAATGTTTATCCTGGGTAGGAATCAAACCCACAACCTTACAGCTCAGAAAGCAGGGATATAACCGACTGAGCTATCGGGTCAGTCAATTTAATACCGGTTTATTACATATTTTCAGTCTTTTGAGTGCTGTTATTGAAAGCGAATGGGTCAAAGCGTATATCTGTAGGTACTAATTGTTCTGACAGACGGAGGCTTGCCGACCTAAACCGTATTGTT
Source organism: Ennomos fuscantarius (assembly GCA_905220475.3). NCBI lineage: Eukaryota > Metazoa > Arthropoda > Insecta > Lepidoptera > Geometridae > Ennomos > Ennomos fuscantarius. Next base: position 14,011,423 of record HG992040.1, read on the forward strand.
TTACACGTAGCACGTAGTACGCTAACCCTGTGAGGAAGCGGTACAAGTTAAAAGAGAACAATGTCTGCACAAAACACAAGTTCTTTGTGAAACTGTCGTCATTGAGGTACAAGGTGACTATCTTCGTCACAGGTAATAATACTATACAATACTGCGAGCATTTTTCGTCAACAAGGAACTTTGCGGAACGATGAAATGATTGGGAGTATACAAATTACAATTGAAATGGACAAAACTTATCTAAGGGGTTTTTGGCGGGAAAACGAAATAGATCGCGTCACCGCATTGTATAATTTTCCAAAACTTTTGTGTTATTTTCAGCGTTAGTGCATAAAATTGGTGGCATTTTATTCGTTCAGTGCTGGATTACAGGCATGAGTGTGAGAAAGTAGTATAATAATGGTGAAACGATTTTTTTCGGGTTGTTTCCAAAACTATATAGAAGCTTCTGATAAAGTTGCCACCACTTTATTAGGAGTATGACTTAGACTAGACTATGACTTGACTTGATTACTTGGACTGCGACTTGTCACATATCTGCGTGAAATATCATTAAATTGAGAAATTATCAATTACTTGACACTGGCTAAATACATAAAAGTGTGGAGCCAAAACAAACACAAAAAAACTGTTCAAAGGTCATTTGTACAACTTTAAATATTGTACACAAGTTATTAATTAAAATTATTGTATTCTATTTTATTGTTGTTACTTGCTATTGTGGCTTCATTATTTACATATTTCATAGTTTCTCTTAACTCCAAAATTATTACACCCACTATAATTAATTTGAAAATGTTATCAATCAGATTTCCGAACCCGCTCTCGCCCGGGCCTCAATCCAATCATCAATACGGGTTCATTATCATTTCATGGCATGTGTCTGCATGAATATTTCCCTTTGATTAATTTGTGCGGAATATATCGCGTCGTGTAGCTTTATAGCTTTATTAGCATCGGTTGGCAGTGAGACACAAGTTTTATGAGTATTATTTGGTTGGTTGTGTACACAAGACTAATACTGAGCATTATAAATAGATATTTATCGTACAATTTTACTAGGTGGTAGGACTTTTCGGCAAAGTTTTTCTAGGTAACACTGCTATGCCAGTTATTCTGCCAGTGTCATGCGAAACTTTATATTTTAGAGTTCCGATTGACACTGTTCTGTTATGGGAGGCCATGTCACTTAACATCAGGTAAACGACTAGCTCGTCATTAACATAAAAAAAAATAGAATAGTAATAAATAACAATACACATAACACAGAACAAAAGAATGATAGAAAATCGGGGGTAGCTTTATCGCATCAATCAATTTCTTCCATACTATCATTGGACGGACAGAAATTTCTGTTCTGAGATATCATTCCAGCAAAATGAGATGAGAAAGACCTTGAAACATAAGTTTGCTCAGCACCCCAAAACCTTCTATTAAAGAGACGGCCAAGTTTCATTGATACGTCATCTGTCATCATTATCCGGCCATTTGGACGTCCAACTTGCGAGATGGCTGCGAGTTATTCCGTCTCAACATATGGCAGATTATTAGGAGGTCGGTATCTACTCGTACGTGCAGTTGTCGTCACGATTGACTCGCTCTTGGAGGAAAACTTATGCTAGATGCAATGAATTCTGCAAATATAGCTTTTTATATTAATTACCTAGCGGTCCGACCCGGCTTCGCACGAGTATTTAACAAACTTCAAAAATTATAAATTGTATGAAGTGATTTGGATAAGGATTAATACCCAGGTACGAATAATATGGCCTAGATTGAAACGGTATTACTATTGCATATTTTAATATAAAAAAGTAGTTGTTGTAACAAAAGTATAATAGTAAGACATATGGTATCCTGGACTTTTTTGTAGATAATGATGTCCTCTATAAAATCATACTACATCACTTTGCTCTATTGATTATAAATTCCGCAGCGTACGTGATATAACGATTTGTTTCACACGTTGGGTTACATTATTGAAATTTTTTGAAGATATACATTTGCTTATGTTTATTAGTGATAATGTAGAAATCGGTCCAGTAGTAGTAGTAGTAGTAGTATTAGTAGTAGCCTATTCAATGCAAACAAACAATCAAACCTTCCCTTTTACAATAATAATAATATCATAGTTATTATTATGATTATAATTATAGTATGACGTGATGATCTAGTCATTCATTTAATGTTAAGGGCTTTTTTGTTTTTTTCACGGTTGCCCATAACAGCTGCTTCGGGGCTCTTACCTATAAAGTTCTACGTAACACGTCATCCTGAGATATTAAAATGTAAGATTAGGTCGTAAAAAATGGAATATTAGGATTTTTAGACATTTGTTTTATTTCACTTTAAAATATTAGAAAATTACATCATGACTTGGCTTTATTCTAAGTTGATTGTGTTTAAGATTCATTGGCATATAAGACTGCAATCACGTTAAAGTATAAATCAAATTCTCCTGTTTTTTTATAAGCAATAATTATTTGGAACAAGAGCTGTTTCTAAGCTACACTTGAAGACGTGCAATGTCAAATCAAAACAAACATTCATAATATTGTATCATCTAGAAATACAACAATCATTTATATGCACTTCAAAAAGCCTAGGTCAAGGTCATATTCGCAAGACCATACATACTTTTCAATTTAATCCACTGCCAAAACCAGTCAAATTTTCAACTCTGAACAATAAACTCGAAACTTTCGGCGAATATTCAAAAAGTCCAAATAAAATTTCATCTCATGGACCGACGGCGACTGCAAAACTTAAGTTCTTCGACTTCTATAAAGTGCCAGTAACATCTGTTGTATGAAGAATAAAACAAAGTTTCACGCACACTCCAATTGAACCTTTCATCTTAGAAGATAAAAGTGAGTTTTGTCCGTTACGAGGGTAGATCGAAGTTGGTTTTGGTTTAGGTCGGTTTGTACTTTCCGATAGACTAGACGCTTGTTCATAAAACAAAAGGGATGTAAATGTTGGAATGAAGGAAAATAATTTGGTAAGTTTTGAATTGGTGGGTAATGGGCTTCTGTGTTTGTTTTATCAGGGTTAGGTTGTTTGGGGCGCTGGGGATCGCTGAGGGGATTATCATGGCAATTAAACATTTTCTAAACAAACATTACTTGGTAAAGCTGTAAGATGCGAGACTGTTTGAGTGAGTATCACCTACTGGAATTTTGCAAATTTGACTTTACTTAGACTTTTATACTTTCTGGAATCAACGCGTTTCACCTTTATCTTGCCTGAAGTACAGCAAAAGTCAAAGCATTCCACAAACTATAGGTGACAGCTTCAACTGTACGTATGAGATTAAATCATCCAGAATGCTTCTGAGGGCTAATATCTTCCCAATTTTTTCCATGAAACAGCTTGCCATCGTCAAAAAGCTCACCGTCACGGCCCTATTTTACAATTGGACGTCTTACACTGCTCAGTTTATGCGTTTTTTTTGGAACTGTCATCTTCAGCCCTTCCTCAGGGTTAAAACATGTCAAAAAGGAAACAATAGATTCCTCGAGGGTCAGCAATGCATCAGCGCTACCGGTGTTACAGATATACATAAGCGGTGACCACTTTTCATCAGGCCGTATTTTTGTTTTAAACATCCCGTAAAAAAACCAAAAGCTAAATTTACACAAATAGTCTGTCCACGCAAATTGTCCGCTGTAGGCATTTTGAGTGTTTGTTTAGGGAGGTGAAATAAACATAAACTAATTGGCCAAAGTACAAAAGCAAGGGATTTGTAACAAAATATGCATGTTTAATAAATTGCCATTCAGTATAAGCGGCAAGTCGCCCCAATGATTTTAAGATTAAAATTAAATTACTTCCAAATTCACCCTTGATCGAATATATGAAATTGCCTTTGGTAGAGTCTTCATTTATAATTGGTGACTAAGAAATTTAACAGTGTAATTTTACTTTTAAGTTACATTTTATAATTTTACTCAAACTTTTTATTTGTTCAAATGTTATTATTGTAAGTTGATTTTGAATTGTTGCTGATTTAATGTATTGTATTATAAACTGATGTGCCAGTGTAACGCAATGTTATAAGGTGAATAAATCTATGAACAATCTTATGTCGTAATTCTCCGGCCCGTGGTGCTATAAAGATTGGTAAAGACCAATTTACCCGTTAACCAGTAACCCGTAGAGCATGAACCCGTTAAAATAATACTGCCTTTAATCCTACCTGAGTGAGGCACGTCACTTTCTCTAAATTCAAGTTCAACAAATCTGAGTTTTAAGAGACAACAAATTCACTATTATAATAGAATACACAAACTTTAATGAGTATCTACCCCAACACACTTAATATGTAATTGGCATTACAATTGGCAGCGTCCAACAACATCGGAACTAATCCAATGCAGTGCAGCGCAACTGCACTCGTTTACAAGTTAAATCGACGGCAGCGCTCCGTAATTAATTGGACAAGCAGTTCCGGGACAAACACTAGTGTCTACTCACAAAGATGAAGGTCTTCTGGATGTGAAACTTAGTACCTATTTTATATTATTTTATATCTTCTTCTTTGAGTTGATGGTAATTTGAAAGATATTTTAGCATTGGAATGTCATAACTTGTACTTGTAGCCCAAAATCCGCATGCATTTAATCTTGGCTACATTGAAGCTCATTTTTAATGATCTTATCTAAGATTAAATTGTAAAATAAGGCACAATTCAGCAATATAAACAGAAATATTACAGTTTAATTCACTATTCCACTGCTTTTCTAACTCCTTGGGCTGTTATTGCTCGAGTCTAGAACAAAATTGTGCAAGTGGATGTGCTGTTTCCGCGCCATGTATATGTTCGGATGACTGCTCTCATACGAATTGGCCGCACAAACTTATTTGCTTTAATAAATAAATAAATATTGATGGACATTTCAAACAGTACCATCCATCTCCCAATGTTTTTCCTGGGTGGAATGGAAACCTTAACCAGTTCAGAAGGCAGGATTACTACCAACTGAGCTATGGGGCCAGTCATCAAGTAGAAAGCGGAAGTTATAAAAAGTAGAAATCATATTTTCTTATATAAACAGCGTCAGCTAACGTAAATTAATACTAATTATTCCCTTCGGTGAAAGCTCAAGCTTATTCCAGGCTTTGAACTTGAGAAATGAATGACAAATGGATCCTTATAACTTTTTGTTGGTAAAGAATACAAAACTTGCAATTTTTCTTTCACCCTATGGAAGGATATTTTTTTTTTAAGTTTTGGCTCCATTGTATTGTGGATTTAGCCAGTGTCAAGTAATTAATAATTTATCAAGTTAATGATATTTCACGCAAATATGTGTCAAGTCACAGTCGAAGTCATCAAGTCAAGTCATAGTCTAGTCAAAGTCATACCCCTAGTAAAGTGGTGGCCACTTTACCAGAAGCTTCTATGGAGTTTTGGAAACAACACGAAAAGAAACGTTTCACCATCATTATACCATTTTCCCACACTCACGCCTGTAATCCAGCACTTAACGTATTCGTTAAGTTAAAATTGGTGGCATTATATTGAATGCCACCAATTTTTTGCACTAACAGTGAAAAATAACACAAGTTTTGGAAAATAATACAATGCGGTGACGCAATCTTGTTCGCATTCCCGCCAAAACTCCGGAAGGATATTATGTGATATCTTCGAGTATTTCTAAATTCTCTAATCGTGATATCGATCACATCATATCCTTCCATTCACTCAGTTTGGTATCGACCAAACGAAATATTGTTCACTACCCCTAACCGAATTTTATTTATGATAATATCATTCAAAGTCAAAGTCAAAGTCAAAAGATTTATTGCAAATAGGCTAATTTTAGCACTTTTACAAGTCAAAATTATACTAGGTACTTAAAATTAAGTTATTTCACTAAGCATATAAAATTACAAAGTGCTTATTGTCAAATAATATAGCAAGCCCATTACAATATATGAGTTTGAAAAAAAGCAGTTCTCTTTCTCACTACTGGTGCAAGCAATCCGGCACAATGCAGAATTGAAAACTTTGATCCGAAGCTTCGATTACAACTGTAAAGAAGAAGCTACAAGAAACTTTACAGTGATGTATTTTTTTTTTGTCTTCTTTCTACTGTCTTTTACAATGTATATAATTTTACATGACAATTAAATTTAGTAGATAAGAATGTGTTAAGTAAATGCTTTACTTGCGAATGGAGAATTGAAACTAATTAAATAAAAAAGAACAGACATATTTGAGTCTCTTAGAAAAAGTGGTACAAAACCACCCCTAGTTTCTCTACTTTTTCCAACAAGATTTAATTTAACGTAGGTAGAGCAAGCCCCATTAGTTAGTATCTACTTAACCAGTCTAAACCGGATCTTAACCGGTTCAGAGGGAACATTAATTGTGAATTAGTGCAGTACAGAATTACAGCTATTTGTTACTAGTTGTTAAAGAGATTTGTTGGTACAAACAGTATGTTCTCTATCTTAATGGTTAATTTTAACTGTTGTTTCGTTGTTCGTTGAATTGTAGTTTTAAATGGAGTGCTTTTTGGTGTGTTTGGTTGGTTGGCTTGGTTTTTATCAAGATTTCTGGAAAGATAGTATTTCAAAGCACTGCCCCCAACAATGCCTCTGCATCTATCACAACATAAGTTTAGTAAAAGTACTACAATAAACAAATATTGGCACATTTCAAACTTCTATGCGCATAATGATAGACATGAAAAAACCTAAAAAACAATATTAATCATTCACGGTCAAGGCTTAAATGTACGTCAAAAATGCAGAAAAAGACTGGAAGAGTTTTACAATACGCCTAAAATTGCTGCATGCTATTTTTAGAGCTCCATTAATATGGCAGCATTGCCTACAGCTACATCTAAAAGTGCCATGGCTTTCATTAAAAAATATTCTTCTGATATTCAATATTGATTTATGGCATCCCTTGGGCCCATTTAAAATGATCTACACTTTTGTTTCATTTCTTCCCTTAATTTTTTCCGCCTCAAATCTTCAGTGCCTAGTAAATTCAAATGTTAATCGATACCGACTCTTATGACTACACGTTTAAGATTGAAGTGTGGGCGGTTGGTTCGTTTCTATAACTTGGTATAGAATACTTAAATTTTCAAACAAAAAAACTTGCACAAAAACTTTTGTATAGTAGCAGGTAGTTCTAAGAATTTGGATGTGATTTCTTAGAAGTTTTTTGGTTAAGGGCGATCCCTAAGGGTAGGCATAAATTGGTTTGTGGCATTCAATAGCCTTCGAATAAATTACGGGGGTTGTAAAGGTGGTAGTTTAGAACGTCGCTTCGGAACCAGTGGAATGGAAATACCTATTATCGGATAATTTAATGAGATATAAATTAAAACATGTAAAAATAATAATAATGAATAATAATAACACCCAACGATCACATACATAGATCCTGGACCCTAACTAGGATTCCCTGTATCTAGGGACCCAGGAACTACGAGGACGACAGTCCCACAACACCTAGACTCAGAACAAATATTTGCGCTTTTTTTTAACCGTGCACAAATACTTGTCCTGCCGCGGGAATCGAACCCGTTGCCTCCGGGTTATGAGCCGACCTGCGTAACCACCACACCATAAAGGCTGTCGAGAGGGTGTGTGTGTAATATACTAATGTTACCATAGTGTAGCCTATTTTCAGCTACGGTTATACCTGTTTTGTAATCTGCTATATCTAAGCCATAACTCCAGCCAGAAACCAGGGAAGTTTCATAGGCAGGAGTCTCGACTATACTTCACCCAACTACACGACTAAGACTTCCACTAATTTAGTACACCTTGGCAACTTCCACAAAGCTCAGCGCCACGTGCTTCCGTCACGTTGCAAGCAGGTCACGCTTACGAAATTATATAAAACAACAAGTTTAATTATTCCGAAAAACTTGGTCAAAAATTGCTTTTGTAATCTTCAAGGAAAGCCGTAAAAAGTTTGAAAACCAAAATTTCCGTGACACGTACACGGGAAATTATATCATTCGAGGTGGAAAACGCGTCGGTTCTAATTATTGTTCTTGCGTTGTTGTTTGCGCGAATTTTAACGAACCATCGAAAAAGAAGGTGTTCTCTTAAAGGAGCCTATTTTTTGTATGTGTGGTGTAGGTGTACTTTTTGATGACTTATTATTTTATTGTGAAACGATGCTGAATCTTGAATACCCTGGACCTAATCTACTCAAGTTTGACATTTTTGTTTTTTGCAACATGCTGCAACAACCATTTCTGAGTAAAGTCTAATGCGAAGGTTATGTTCTTTACAAAAGATTAGAAATAAACAATTTGATTATAAATGTTACATTATGATGTAACATTTCTGTAAAAATTGTATTCTGTAATTGGTTTGCTTGACATCTTTCATTCTTCATCATCATTTTATCTGATTTTTTGGTATTAACACATTACGCCCAACAATCATATACATAAATCTTAGACCCTAAGGATTCTCTGTATCTAGGGTTCCAGGAATAGAGATCTTATAAAAAAGGTACTTATTTATAGGATCTGTGCCCAGGAACTACTAGGACCGTAGTCCCACAACAAACAGACGGTACTTGCCCTTTTTTCTGCGCCCCACAAAACAAATACCATGGCTTTCATTGTATTTATGATAATTCATCATCATCTTGAAGACGTTTACTGCTGACCATAGGTCTTCCTACAAAGCACCACTTTGAGCAGCTACTTGGAGGGCTGCTTCCTGCATCCGTGGTCTTCCCGCGGTCTACGTCATCGGTCCACCTTGTTTTTTTATTTAACGAATGACATGACGAGCTGATCTTTCACCTGATGCAAAGCAATACGGCTGTTAATATCAGTTACAGTGTCACTTGGAACATCAACACAGTAGTAATAAGATTACACACATTTAGTACAAATACATGGCAATAATAACTAAATAATAAACTAAAGTTTTAATACTCTTTAGCTAATTAATATGCAAAAATTAAAAAATTCCCTAGTCCCGGGAACGGAAATATGTCGGGAAAAACGAAACCCTAGGGCTGGCTTACGCTGCGTCTTCCAGTTCGTGGTCGCCACTCAAGAACTTTTCTTTCCCATTGCTTTGTGCTAATTAGTTGAAAAATGTTGGGAATTTTAGTGAGTACACCAATTCCAAAGAGTATTTTCTTAACTGCAGTACTCTTTCTTCCCTCCTCACTACTTTTCCATATATATCGTCGGTTCATGAAAGCGTGAAAGTAAACAAGGCCCGAACACGTGGTGTATTGCGGGGCTCCCTCCGCCGCGCCGACCTGGGTGCTAAACAATGGGAACCGGGTTGCTTAGAACTAGACTAGGTTATCCACAAGGCTAGCTGTGGTAAGACAATTTCGTCACTAACAGCCTTATTAATAAACACGAACTAGCTTTAGACTAGTTAAACCATCTTTTGTCTCTTTCGATCCAGCTAAATATTCCAGTAGCAAAAAAAGGACAAAAGCTGAAGTAACTAATCCGAGACTAATACCCGTTTATTAATAAGACTGTAACAGTCTTGCAACTGAAGCACAAGTTTACTAAAGATCAACTACCAGTTCTAAAAATGCTAAACTCGTCCTCTTTATTTTAGTCCGTTTATTGGTGAAACAAATAAATATTATCAGTTTAGAGCTGAGACGCGCTAAACATTTTCTGTGTTATCTATGTTTTTGGCTTTAGGGCTACTTCAGAGTACAAGGCAATGTCAATATTAAAATAATCTATACAATAAAATTCAGAGTGCTGACTGACTGGCTGACATATATATCAACGCACAGCCTAAACCACTGGTCCTAGTCTTAAAATTTGGAGGCTCTGTATATTGGCTTGAGTAACGATTTCCGCTACTAGTGACCAAAATTTTTTTTAAGTGAGACTTCTTTCCGCTCTCTTTGGGAGTTAGCTGGTGAATGCGTGACGAGAGGGTTATGGAAATTGATCGGGCGAGGCGATCGGAAGTAGAGAGTTTTTTTTAAAGTTAGTAAAGAAGAGAAAAAGAGAGAGTTTTTTTTTTTTTTTTTTTTTTTTTTTTTTTTTTTTTTTTTTATGTTAAGGAATGACGTGACGAGCTAGCCGTTCGCCTGATGTTAAACGACACGGCTGCCCATATCAGCTGCAGTGTCACTCGGAACTCTAAAGTATAGTTTCGCGAGACACTGCACTGCGCACGTCATCCTGAGACATCAGCACAATCTAGTAATAAGATTACTAAACTGTGAGATCAGATCATAAAGTCTCATTTGCCCAGTAATTTCACTAGCTACAGTGCCCTTCAAACCGGAACACAGCAGTGCTTGCGCACTACTGCTTGGCGGCAGAATAACTGGCAAAGCGGTGGTACCTACCTAGACGAACTTTGCAGTAAAGTCCTACCACCTAGTTGAAAGAAAAGAAAGAAATAAAGAAAATTTATTTTGTAACAAAACAAATACATTAACATGAAAATTACCTAAGAACGTCGCTTTCATAGTTACGTTAGGATACGGGTTACGTTTTGTACAAAAAAAAAATTTTTAATGACTTCAGTCGTGTGGTCTAAAGTTAAAAAAACAACGAGTGTGGTTTTTTTAACTTTACGTTTATTATTTTAGTAACTAGACTAGACTAATCATCTTTAGGACTTTTAATATTTATGAATATTTAAAATTTAATAGTCGTAGTTACAGCGCCGGCCATGTACCATTCATTTGACTTATTCTCGACGTCAGACTCCTAATTGAAGGTTTGAGAATAAAAAGGATTTAACTGACAAATTGACAGTTTCGAAAAAATTGACGTTAAACGTCAACGGCGTCATTTTAATGTAGAGTGCTTATAAGGTAATAGAAAAGGTTTATGTAAGTTTCAGTTGCTTGAAAATGTTTTAATTCTATTTAAAATTACTAAGTACTAATTCATACAATTACTGTAAAAATATAATATAATAAAATAAATATAGTAATGTTTTTATGCTAAGCAAACTGTATTCCTGTGACAGATAAACCATTTTTAGACTCAAAATCTCGAGATTTAAGCCTCATTTCGGTATTTTGAGAATGTATTATTGAAGATAATTTCACGCTGAATCCAACGATACCCATAAGTCATTTTGTCTCACCCCTTCAATTAAGAAACCTCTACTGTGATGCATTATGCATAAGATTTTGTTGTATCCTAAGTTTATTCAACTCATGGCCACCATAACCTAGGGTCACAATTCTCCCAGTCCCGCATTATATCAATAGTTATTCATGAACCAGTTCTGCGACATACCGTGTTAATTGTATGGGAGTCCAAACTCCGTACAATGAGTGTATGGTAATGGTCATTAAACCGATTCTGATGCAATGAGTGTTTTGCATTTGTATAGAACTCCCCACCTGACGCACCATTGACTCCTGAATGGTTATATTTTACTTCGTAGAAGTGTTTCGTTTCGGTGAATAGCTAATTGTTTACATTTATGTGGGTTTTAGTTTCAACTGGTCTTTGAATTTAGTTATGCTTCTATTTTAGACAGCCTCTGTGGTGTGGTGGTTGAGCAGGTCAGCTCATAACCCAGAAGCGGTGGGGTCAAGTCTCGCGACAGGACAAGTATTTATGCACAAAAAAGCGCAAATTCTTGTTCTGTGTCTGGGTGTTGTAGGACCATGATCTTTGTAGTTAATAATTATAATAATAATAATAATAATAACGCCCAACGATCACATACATAGATCCTGGACCCTAACTAGGATTCCCTGTGTCTAGGGACCCAGGAACTACAAGGAACATGGTCCCACAACACCCAGACTCAGAACAAGTATTTGCGCTTTTTTTTCTGTGCGCAAATACTTGTCCTGCTACTATGATTTATTTCATGTATGCAGTCTACTCCTACATATATGCATTTTCATAAAAATAAGGTATAAATCATGCAACCGAAAATTTTATAACGCGTATGAGCTAGATACTTTTCAAAAAGGATGTTGTCAACAATGTAGTCATTATTTTTTAGTTTGTGTTAGACATGCTAAAAAGGTAGTGCAATATTATATTATGACTGGGTAATAGTACTAATCTTAATTATCAACTTTTTAAATTTAAAACTGCGTTGCCTTGAATGTGTTTGCATTCAAAATATATAAAGGGTCATTAAAATAATCTATGACTATACAAAAGCACCTTCTTCTACCTTTCTTATTCCCTGTCCATCAACAAAGCTATATTGTCACACTATCAACAAAATGACCGCTAAGACCAGTTCTCCGTAAATCGATTCCTTACATAATCTATTCACGATTCCCAGAAACTACCCTAGCTCTTCAAAGGACATTGAACATAAGATGAATATAAAAAAAATACAAAAATCAAAACAATAATATTGAATTCAAAGCATTACTATTTTTGTAAAATGACCCTTTCAAACTGGAAACACCAGAAAGAAAAAGAAAGGACGCACACAACTGAACCAAACACACGTGTAGGTACAAAAAATAAACGTATACAAGTATTTATGGCGATGCTACAGAAATATGAGTCGTATGACGCTGGTAAGTAAAGTGGGGAATCGATGAGAAGTGAACGGCAGTGTTGGTGATAAAACATCAGCTGTTTGAACGAGTCTCGGGGAGGCAGGATGCAGAGTTCTGATAATTTGGTGCAAACATTTGTTAATCGTACGTGTTGAGTTTACTCGTAATTACGTCAAAGTTTAGAACTTTAGGAACTAGGGATATATCCTTTCGAACAAACAAACTCTGATTTACGCGTTTTACTCAATATACTAAGTTGAGTTTAAGTTTAAAGAAATGTATTCTCAATTAAGACAGAAAGTGACTTCCGTGAGAACATTGTTGTGTGGTGTGGTGATTGAGCAAGTTAGCTCATAGCCTGGAGGCACGGGTTCGATTCCCGTGGCAGGACAAGTATTTATACCACAAAAAAAAGCCCAAAAACTTGGTCCATGGACCATGGTCCTCGTAGTTTCTGGATCCTAGACCCGTGTCTAGGACCCACCGTGATCTTAGTTAGGGTTCAGGATCTATGTATGTGATCGTTGGGCGTTATTATTATTATTGTTAGACTTGAAAATTTCAATATAAGTACATTCGTCGTCACGTTAAATAATGTAGGTATAGTAACATAAATACGTGCTTAAGGTATATTACATTCCAACAAGACAGTTTAAAACGTTTACTTCGGCAACTGATCCGTCATAAAGTCAATTGCTTCTTGAATACATTAAATGAACGTTTTTTTATATGTGAGGGTATTTTATTATAATGTTGTGTTTCTTCATGTACTAGTAAAGAATGGTCTCCATCAAGTTTTCATTCTACTTTACTAAGCTTTAAAGTAAGCTAATTTTAAGGTTTGAGGGTAGATCTTCTATGACTATAACCAATTGAAGATATCACATCACACTAATACTATAAAGGCGAAAGTTTGTATGTGTGTATGTATGTATCTTTGTTACTCCTTCACGCTTAAAAGGCTGAATGGATTTGGATGAAATTCGGTACCAAGATAGCTTATACACTGGATTAACATATAGGCTACATTTTATCTGAGAAAAGTGAAATTTTCCCGTGGGATGAGCAAATAATTAAAATATTTTTCATCCGCGGATGAAACCGCGGGGCGCAACTAGTAGGTAATAAAAATGCACATTTTGCAAACGGACCTACAACAAGCTCTATGGGTGCAAGATTCATACAATTTATTACTTAGTATATGTGGCATTGATTTAAAAATAACTATGAATTTCGTCCGAACGAACTAATTATTCTTCTTTGTTTAATGGCTTTCTATCGCTGTTAAGCGATAATTCTGCTAAAGTCAAGTTGAAGTTTTTGTACGGTTATGTCATGTCAAAGTCTTATTTTGTCAGTCAAAATGCCGTAGTAAAATGGTGGATATTTACTAAAGACTAGGAAGACTTGAAAAGAAAACGAAAAGGCATGGTTCTAAAACTTGGAACCATTTGCAAACACTAGTGCACCTTCACGAGCACTTAACAGATAATAATCCACCCTTGTTACAGGTTAAAATTCAAAAATACACGGGTGTTGGAAAAAAAATTAAAATCACAACCGCCATTTTCGGATTCTTTTCAACGACCACGAACTATTTTTTCATCTGACAGTATTTCAAGAAAAACATTAGCACAATTGACTTGATTTATCACCTACGTTCCCATGGCAATTGAAACGTCGATGACAACAGACATTTCGATACTATTTCCAAGTGATTTTTATTCGTAATTGACAAATATTAATCACTCTCCTGGATATACGAATCGAATCAAAATATCAATCAGTCAAATGCGATACAAAAAATATACAATTTGAAGTTGAAAGTAAAGATTTGACATTTCCAATTTATTTTGCTGAATCGGTTATTTGAAGTAAGTCCTGGGAACTCCAATAACGTAATACCATGTTCGAGTTGTAGTAATAAGTAATATAATAATAAATTTACCTTTGAAACCTACTTAAATATAATAGTTTAATTACTTAAAAAGTTTCCAATAATATACCCACTGTCCTGCTGTGTTATTGTGAAATAAAATAAAAATAATATTAAATAACTACAGCCAGGCCTTGCAGATGGCTCAAAATTTGGGAAGATTTGCGGTTTTCCAACTCACGTTGGTCATGGTACACATTTCACCCAGCGCCATCTAGTCCTAAATTAAGCAAAGCTTTTACTATATGAACTAGATAACTGATACAATACTTAGATACATTTTGTTTGTAAATACATACATAGAACACAATATAACACCCAGACACAGAACAAACATTTATATTCACGCGAACCGATAACAGTCAGATGCGAATAGAATATGCATATTTTTTATACATCATTTGGAAAGAAATTATGCTACTTGGTATTTTAAATTATAGCTTTGACTATAATAATATTATATAATTTATGTATATTAGTAATATAAGCTTAAAATATACTGATTATGTTGTAACTAAGCTTTTGAGGCCTGGTAAGTTTTGATCCGTAAATCTTCTACACACACAACTTAACATAACGTGTGTGAGTGAACGACACGCACACAGGCTCAGAGCTTTGCTTGTGCGTGTGTAGTGTCAGGTAGCATCAGCTGTTTGCGCCAGCGCAGCCCATATGATTTCAAGGACACCCTGTGGGATGTTTTTTTTTTAACTTACAAAATATGTTTAGTTTCAAAAATTCTAAATATACACACACGCGTTTAGATCGTAAATTAGGGTAATTTTAGACTTGCCGGGAGACGGTTTCCTAATTTAAATAAGGGAGTTTGAAAAGATGAACTTGAAAATACCGTTCGTGTGAAGCAAAAGTATATAGTTGCTACAGGGAAAATAATCTAAGTCAAAGTAATTTATTTCATACATATTTGCATTTTCACAAGTCAACAATTTGAATTCTATAAAATATTTTAAGTAGAGAGTAAGTTTCCTGAAACTGTAGATTTGCCAAGTACTTAATTGTGTTTAGAATCGAACGTGCGCTACCTGACCAGCTCTAAAAAAGCATAAGTATGCTTTTTTTGTAAAAAAGTGTTTTATGACAGAATAAATAGCAACTGAACTATGTGTTAGAAAAAAAGCGATCAAAACTTTTCGTGCAACGCAATCCGTCATTAGGTAGAAAATAAACCCGAATTCTAGTATCATTTTAAATAATATTATTTCAACCTTCCTCGTGCTAGTGGGCTAAAGTATCATCATCATCATCATCATCGTCATCACTAGTGAATGAAATTGCAATGAAAACAAATGGTGAAAAGGGAATATTTAAGGTTTTCATAAATGTATCTGGTAAATGAGTGTAAGTTATGTTGATAATTATACTTATAGCCGTCTGTACCTAAGTTTGGCTGCTCCTAAGTTCGCACTTATCTTCCTAGCCCCTGGTTTCTCGTACGTTTGTCAAACGCCGTGTTAATATGCCAAATACTGTACGTTCATTGGTTGAGGCGGCTGATGATCAACAGGCAACCAATGAGCGTTCAGTATTTAGTCTGCAAAGTTGACACGAATTTAATAAATGTATACGAGAACCCGGGAGAAAGTGTTGCTTAGCTAAGTTGTATCTTAATAGACTTTAGTACAGACGCATTTGATTTATAATACAGACACAAAGGTTTAATTTAAATTCAAATTCAAAAGATTTATTGCAAATAGGCTAATTTTAGCACTTTTACAAGTCAAAATTATATTAGGTACTTAAAATTAAGTTATTTCACTAAGCATATAAAATTACAAAGTGCTTATTGTCAAATAATATATAGCAAGCCCATTACAATATATGAGTTTTAAAAAAAAGCAGTTCTCTTTCTCACTACTGGTGCAAGCAATCCGGCACAATGCAAATTGAAAACTTTGATCCGAAGCTTCGATTACAACTGTAAAGAAGAAGCTACAAGAAACTTTACAGTTATGTATTTTTTTTTCTTCTTTCTTCTGTATTTTACAATGTACATAATTCATTACAGTTGAGATAATGAATATTTTACAAAAGTAACCACCACGTCACACCGGTGCAAGAAAAATACCGTGATTACCTTAATAAACATTACAAATGGAAACCGAATTTATAGATAGGAATAGGCAATAGGCAAAGTACCTAAGATTTCATACCGGATATTCAGGCCAAGCTTTTTTGTCCGACACATAATCATTTATTATGTAATAGGCTTTTTTCATTAAGTTTGACTTTATGAATAATTTAAATTTACGCATTGACAATTGTTCGATACCGTCAGGCAACTTGTTATAAAAATAAATAAAAATATTTAGGTAGCTATAACCTCATACTAATACAGGTATTTACTTTATGCTCATGTAATGTACTACTACCACTGCTAAAGTACTGATTAGTGACATAATAAATTCATAGAGTTAGCCAAATAAAGGTTTCTAGGAAGGACTCAAGCAGAGATACAAAATGTTTTTATTAAATGGGCCGTTAGCACAAACAAGTTTTCTTATAATTATATCAATGTAACTGATTATTTATTTGTTGCTGTCCTGAGTAATAAGGAAATGGATACATAATTATGTTAATGAATAATTTTATTAACTATCCTTATTACTGAGTGTTTTGCAAAACCAGTTTTAATATATATGGGTTTTATCGACGAACACATTACATAAAATATTAGCAGTTTGCAGTATGTTAGTGCATATTAATATACTTACAAATATATAAATATAGCATATAAATATTTATTTTATAACACCTAGTTTATACGTGTAAAATTAGTAAGTAGTTATGTATATGAATAGTGATACGAGCAAGTTAAGAGTTGCATTCTTTTAAGAGTTGTAATCTGCTTATATTTTTATAGAGACAAGCTTTATTTGAGATAGCGCTGTGTGAAACGCGTACTCATATCTATTTATTTATATTTATCAAATATAGAAACCTAAGATCTCTTATTTTTTGTTCTAGGCAGATATATATGGTACTCAGTATCTACTATAAAATCGGTATCTAAGAAATGGCTAATAAAAACAAGACGTGCCTTCATCACATCCTTTCATACTTCCTCTGTTTCCTCTGTGGTGTGATGGCTGAGCAACGCGGCTCATAACCCGGAGGCGGCGGGCTCGATTCCCGTGGCTGGCAGGACAAATATTTGTGCAACGAAAAAAAAAGCGCAAATACTTATTTTTTGTTTGGGTGTTGTGGGACCATGGTCCTCGTAGTTTCTGAGTCACTATACACAGGGAATCCTAAATAGATCCAGGATCTATGTATGTGATCGTTAGGCGTTATTATTATTATTTTTATTCTCTCGCCTCGACATACATCAATATCCTGAGGTCTTTAAGTCTTCCCTATTTTGTTCCAACCACGTCTGTTCCATACCTCATGCCAACTAAGCTCTCGAAATCACCTTAAACATATCCCATCCCGGTACATGCGTTACCACTTCACCACTCACACATGCACACAAACACGTGTTGCTCACACGGATTTACTCAGCTGACTACCCACACACATGCACGCGGCATACAAATAAACAAACAGGCCGTGTGTTTACACGAACCAACTAAGCTTGTAGTCGTAGGATGTTGACTGTTCACATAATGAGAGGGTTTCGAAAAAACGTGCATGAGATCTGGGGTAGACTGAGGGAGAGAGCGATACACACGTTTGTGTAAGTTTCTAGTTTGTGCAAAAGAGATGGGAATAGTCAGTTTTTTCGCCGTTGACTTGTTCCTTTTTGAACGCTCCGGGAGGCAAGGTGCATGCTGCTTGCACGTTCGATTTTAAAATTGTGACCGGACTGACTGATGTGTGACGTTTGGTCATTTTTTTTCTGAGCTAGCCTAGAACGTTTTGTGCCAGTTCTGCGGACTGAATTTATGAACGCTGCGGCTTTCTTTGAGAAGCAAATTCGCTTATATTCCATCTTTCTTTCTGCTGATATATATCAACTTAGGCATCTGCAAGCATTTCGATAAACGATAGGAAAGCGAACTATTGCCAGCTGTAATGATAATTAGGTAGGTGGTAGTTTTTTGTGGCGCAAATTGCTAAGGTGTTTCTTGTAACACACAACAAGTATCTTTTCGACTTGTATCAAATACCATAACCATTTTGATAACTAGATAATTTACAAATCTAACCATTCTCTTATGTGACACCGCGGTCGTCGTAGTTCTTGAGTCCCTATACACAGGGAATACCAATTAGGGTCCAGGATCTATGTATGTGATAGTTGGGCGTTATTATTATTATTATTAGATCCCTATGGAATGCAAGTCAATGACATCGTCATACCCGACTTAGTTGTTTCATTAATACTGCTTAAAAATTAAAATCTGTACAAATCCCTTGTCTGGACACGCAGGTAATTTCTGAACGGTATTAAGTTTATCATCACTAATTGCATAATATTTACTACCCATAGCATAAACACTAATTCAATTATTTATTGCGTGTGAAATGGTATCTAAAATACTAGCTTCTGCCCGTGGCTTCGCCCGCGTAGCCTATAGGAAACGAAGAAGATTTTTTATAGACTATTCAACCACTCACTTCACTCTCTTAGGGGTGGAATTTTGAAAACCCCTTTCCTAATGGATACCTACACTTTACAAAGAACACACCCTCCAAATGTGAAATCGCTAGGACCAGCGGTTGTTACGGCTGTGCGTTGATATATAAGTCAGTCAGTCGGTCAGTCAGGACTTTGAATTTTATATATATATATATATATATATATAAAATTCAAGTCATTCAGTCAAATCCAGAGCTTCAATTACACAATCGTAAAATAATCTATATATATATATATATATATATATATATATATATATATGGATTTGACTTTTACACCAGCAGTGGTAAAGCTAACTTGCGTATTTTCAAACACATTATATGTTAACTAGTTGCGCCCCGCGGTTAAAGCCGCGGATAAATTAAGTACTCTAATTATTTGCTCATCCCACGGGAACATTTCACTTTTCCGTGATAAAATGTAGCCTATATGTTAATCCAGTGTATAAGCTATCTTGGTACCGAATTTCATCTAAATCCATTCAGCCGTTTGAGCGTGAAGGAGTAACAAACGTACACACATACAAACTTTCGCTTTTATAATATTGGTGTGATGTGATAATAAATAAAAAATAAAGATAAATATTTGTGGACATTTTACGCAGCGTCCATCTAGCCCCAAACTAAGCAAAGCATGTTCTGTGGGGACCAGATAACCGATACAATACTTATATACTTTTTGTTTATAAATACATACATAGAATACAATATAACACCCAGACACAGAACAAACACTGATGCTTATCACACAAATATTTGTCTTGGGTGGGAATCGAACACACAACCTACAGTTCAGAAGGCAGAACTACTACCAATTGAGCTATCAGGCCAGTCAGGTATGTTATTTTGACATAAATTGCATGAATTTATAACATTAATTCAAATAATTGATGATCAAACAAACTCACCAAGTGAAGTTCGATCAAAATTGTATTAACGGTTCCATTCGAAACGATTCCTAAGGGTTAACATTTAATATAAAGTTTCTGATCTTTGTGATTTCAAAATTTGGTGTGTACTCAATCCCCACGGCCCCAGGGGCGTCTCAATCCCAAAAGGCGCAAAATATAACTGCCTGGTGGTTAAAATCGTTTTGATGTTTAATATAATTTCACCGTGATCTATATGTATCTATCTATGTTTTTTTTTTTATGTTACGAAATGACATGACGCGCAAGCCGCGCGCCTGATGTTAAGCGACACGACTGCCCATATCAGTTGATGACACTTGAAACACTAAATTATAGTTTCACGTGACACTGCACTGCGCACGTCATTCTGAGACAGCACAGTCTGGTAATAAGATTACAAAACTGTGAGATTAGGTCCTAAAGTCTCATTTGCCCAGTAATTTCACTAGCTACAGTGCCCTTCAAACCGGAACACAGTAGTGCTTGCGCACTACTGCTTGGCGGCAGAATAACTGGCAAAGCGGTAGTACCTACCTAGACGAACTTTGCAGAAAAGTCCTACCACCTAGTAATCCTATGTAAAAGAAAGTCGTGTTAGTTACACTATTTATAACTCAAGAACGGCTGAAAAGTAAGTAAGTAAGTAAGTAGCTTAGAAACAGGAGACAGACATGGAAAACTTTTTATCCAGTATTTTTTGTTTTCACAAACCTATGCACAAAAATACTTGAACAATAAAGAATCATTAAAATAGTTAATTTTTAAAATTTGTATCACACTACTTCACATTAGTATTATAAAGGCGAAAGTTTGTATGTGTGTTTGTGTGCATGGGTGTATGTTTGTTACTCCTTCACGCTCAAACGGCTAAATGGATCTAAATGAAATTCGGTACCAAGATAGCTTATACACTGGATTAACATATAGGCTACATTTTATCCCGGAAAAGTGAAATGCCTCCTGAGCAAATAATTAAAATACTTTCTATCCGCGGGTGAAACCGCGGGGCGCTACTAGTTTCCTTATAAAAATTGAACTTAATACAATCCAAAATCTGATTATTTATTGCCTCTAAGGCGGAACTTAAGATTTTTTTGTATATAGGTAGCTTATATAGTGGATACACAGGCTGCTTTATCCGCGGGTGAAACTGCGGGACGCAGCTAGTTTATTATAAACCCTCTACTTGTAAAAATAACTAATCGGATAAATCGATGAATAAATAAACCAGTATAAACCAGATACATAGTTGCATCCAACAATCTAGACCAGGGTACCCTTAGGATATTCTTATCTCCAGAATGCCATTAGCACCTGATACTCTACAATTCCAACCAATTCCTTAACAAATGACTGCGGAACTTGACTGACAAGTCTACATTCCACCACCGTGCACGTAAACCGATTTTCCATGCCCCTTATGGAGAACAGCTGTGCATCAGCTGATCACGCACACACGCGCACGGGAAGAGAAACGCGTGATTGTGTGAGTTTTAAGAAAAAAACAGGGAACCCGTCTAGCAAGCCCGGCTTTTGTGCATCCGCTGTGAACTCAAAGATTAGGTTATAGAAGCGGCATTAAATTTTTAAATAGATTTTTTTTTTTGAGAAAAATTTAATGATTGTGTATGGTCAAATATTTGAGTTGTAATAATATTTATTGGTATAGGTATTAGTAACATAATAATATAAAAATATTATTTATTATTACACTAAAATTATATTACTATTATCACACAATCACCCTTTTTCTGACACAAATAATATCATGACCTTTATAGATTACCCAATGAATTCAATGGCAGTTGAACAATACAATCGCATGTACTTATTTAAAAAATGTAAAACCGTATTGGGTTGTAAGATTTTTTAAATAGATATATGATAATAAACAAAAATTAAATTTTAATATTACCTTTTGGGATTGCTACTATCTATACATATAAAATTCAAAGTCCTGACTGACTGACATATCAACGCACATATTAGAAACTATGAGAAGGACAATAAACTATTTTATGTAAGACTCTTTGCTGTGGATGTGAATTGTGAACTCCATGCTTTCGCTACATTGTCTTTATTTATTTTTTTTGGTTTGGTTTTGGCTCGACACTTTTGTGTATTTAGCCAGTGTCAAGTATTTAATTTTTCAAGTTAATTTATATTATACATATGTATGTAGTATGTGTCAAGTCAAGTCACAGTCTAAGTCATCAAGTCAAGTCATAGTCTAGTCAAGTCCTAGAAAAGTGGTGGCAACTTTACCAGAAGCTTCTATGGAGTTTTGGAAACAACACGAAAAGAAACGTTTCACCATCATTGTACCACTTTCCCACACTCATGCCTGTAATCCAGAACTTAATAATAAAATGCCACCAATTTTATGCACTAACACTGAAAATAACACAAGTTTTAGAAAATAATACAATGCGGTGACACGATCTTTTTCGTTTTCCCGCCAAAACTCCGTCTGTATAGTTGTCACTTCAAGAAAATCGTCTGATATTTTTCTTGTGCTACCGATGAATTTTGTATAGCTATAAAACTAACAATATACAGTTCTTGTGCATAAATAACTGCATTTCTTTAAAAATCCTAACAGCACAGCCTAAACAGCTGGTCCTAGAGACTTGTAATATGGAGGGTGTGTTCTGTAAAGTATAGGTAAACTACACTTAGCAACCAGCAGGATTTGAACCAGCATATTCTAAATTACTGAGGTATTTATAACCAAGCCAAATAAGCTGTGGTCGCATTGCCAGTGACTGCAAAAATCTATAGTATTATGACTTTCTAATATCTATACAACTGCGCAGGTAAATTATTTATGCTTAGCGATAGATAGATTTGTTAAACTCTTTATAATACACACCAAATACATAATTAAAAAAAAACAATCGTCAACAAAAACAAAAAAACAATTTTTACAATTTATATAAATAAATTGTAAATATGGAAGATTGCTTTTTTTTGTTTTTTTTAGCGACATTATCGCTAAAAGCGATCTTTTTCAGGCAACCTATGACAAGATCAAGAGCAATGAGACTAATGAAAGGTGGTGCCCTCACAAGGATTTTGAGGTCTCGAACCACCAAATTGTAATACTAATAAAAGACAATAAATCCATCTTAAATAAAATAAGTGCTAAGATGCTTAGGTAATTATTATCAGAAAAGGCTGTGTCGAAAGACATTTCTGTATGTGCTACTTAATCTTGTAAGCACAATTTTTTTCACCGGCAGACCCCGGTGGTTTACAACCAACGCATGTCCGAGCCGACCCAATGTATAGAGATTCCCCCGAGATACCTGCCCGGTTCCCGTTTGTGACGTCGATAGTTACTTAGATCACTTCCCAAAGTTATTGGGCTGTTCTATAATCGGCCTTATGAACTAATATATCTGCCTAATTCAAAACGATTGATTAACTAGCAATTACTCTTTCGATTCATTTAGTTTTTTGTTTACTATAGCTGTTGGAGTCCGAAATTTATTGAGCCAGGTATATTTTATTTATTATTTATTAGGTTTTAGAAGACTATTGACTATTATAAGCTAAAATACACAACAAAATTAAGTAACAATAAAGCTATTAAAAAGTCTTTACATGTAGAAATAAAATGAAAACTACAAAAATACTACACTATCTACGTTGTATACTAGATTAAGAAAAACAATAATTACACGTAAGATAACACAACGTGGTACATTTAACACACATTACTACGTCTTACAACAATACAATCAAACTAATATTATAAAGGTGAAAGTTTGTATGTGTGTTTGTGTGTATGTTTGTTACTTCTTCACGCTCGAACGGCGGAATTGATTTGGATGAAATTCGGTACCAAGATAGCATATACATTGGATTAACATATAGGCTACATTTTATCCCGGAAAAGTGACATTTTCTCGTTGGATGAGCAAATAATTAAAATACTTTTTATCCGCGGGTGAAACCGCGGGGCGCAACTAGTTACTAATAAAGCTAATAAACCTGCATGTATAAATTATCAGCCCATGGATAATGAAACCTTTCATTCTAGTTATGGATAAAATTAAAGATCTATGATTCTGACTAATACCCTCTGTGGTGTGATGGTTAACCAGGTTGGCTTAATACACGGAGGTAGTGGGTTTCCGCGGCAACACAAGTATTTGTGCACGGAAAAAAAGCGCAAACACTTGTTCTGAGTCTGTCTGGGTATTGTGGGACCATGGTCCTCGAAGTTCCTGTGTCCATAACATGATAACATACATAGATCCTGGAGGATCTACGTATGTTATCGTTGGGCATTATTATTTATTTACTCTGGTTAGTTGTTTCATTTTTTGTGAAGCCAGAGATTAATTGCATAAAATTTTCTTGAAAAAATTATGGATACGGGACCATGGTCCTCGTAGTTTCTGGGTCTCTAGACACAGGAAATCCTAGTTAGGATCCAGGATCTATGTAGGTTATCGTTGGGCGTTATTATTTATTTACTCTAGTCAGTTAATTTGATTTTTGTGAAGTAAGTAATTAGATAAAACTTGCTTGGAAAAAATTATAGATACGAGTTCGTATATACTTATATACCTGGTTACTTTTTTACCTTTGATGGGGTTTCATTTGACCACTGTCTCACCTGATAAGTGACAAAGCGGTTGACTGTGGATCATGCTTCCCTAGTAGATACCGGTCACTATTGCCTAGAAAACTCCCAGATATTACTCACTGAAGGTTTTTTTTTTTATGTTACGGAATGACGTGACGAGGTAGCCGTTCGCCTGATGTTAAACGACACGGCCGCCCATATGAGCTGCAGTGTCACTCGGAACTCTAAAGTATAGAGGTTCGCGTGACACTGCACTGCGCACGTCATCCAGAGACATCAGCACAATCTAGTAATAAGATTACTAAACTGTGAGATCAGATCATAAAGTCTCATTTGCCCAGTAATTTCACTAGCTACAGTGCCCTTCAAACCGGAACACAGCAGTGCTTGCGCACTAGTGCTTGGCGGCAGAATAACTGGCAAAGCGGTGGTACCTACCTAGACGAACTTTGCAGTAAAGTCCTACCACCTAGTAAGTAGTAAGGTGTGACGTGGTGGTTACTTTTGTAACATATTCATTATCTCAACTGTAATGAATTATATACATTGTAAAGGACAGTAGAAAGAAAAAAAAATACATCACTGTAAAGTTTCTTGTAGCTTCTTTACAGTTGTAATCGAAGCTTCGGATCAAAGTTTTCTATTCTGCATTGTTCCGGATTGCTTGCACCAGAAGTGAGAAAGAGAACTGCTTTTTTTTTTTCAAACTCATAAATTGTAATGGGCTTGCTATATATTATTTGACAATAAGCACTTTGTAATTTTATATGCTTAGTGAAATAACTTAATTTTAAGTACCTAATATAATTTTGACTTCTAAAAGTGCTAAAATTAGCCTATTTGCTATAAATCTTTTGACTTTGACTTTGACACTACCGCTTTTAAAAGTATTATTATACAAATAACAAATTCATGATATATATTTTTACGACTTTATATATCTCTTTCGGTTCCATATATCGTAGTAGACAGTGGTCGTTATGAACAAGCAATCAAGACAAATTACGATAGCTAATTTCAAAATCAAACCCCTAGGGCAGTTTTAAAAGTTAAACGACCTTACGACCCTCCAATTCAATAACTTATCGAACGTGGTTTTCAATTAAGCACATACTCGTATATATACTAATATTCATTTACATTCACATAATATACTTAAATTAATTTTTTTAGGTAAATTCTAAGCGTGATTTGTCATTAATTCGTTACATTTATGTAACTGTATGTATTTACGAACAAAGAGTATCTAAGTATTCTATCAGTTATCTGGTGCCCATAATACAACTTTGCTTAGTTTGGGACTCGATGGCGCTGTGTGAAATGTCCACACATATTATTATTATTATTAATAATCATTTGCAACCGCCCCCATATAGTGATAATAATAATAATAACGCCCAACGATCACATACATAGATCCTGGACCCTATAACTAGGATTCCCTGTTCCCAAGAACTACGACAACTATCATATGGTCCCACAACACCCAGACTCAGAACAAGTATTTGCGCTTTTAAATTCTTTGCACAATTACTTGTCCTGCCGCGGGAATCGAATCCACCGCCTCCGGGTTATGAGCCGACCTGCTCAACCACCACACCACAGAAGCTGTCAGTTTAAGTTCAATTAAGCATTTTTTTGTTCACTAGAATGAATCAATCTATGTCCTGATAAATGAACGTGAAAAATGTATTATAAATAAATTTCTGCCACCACTTTATCAAATTGCATACCCTGTTTGTGTTTAAGTATAGGGCAGTGCATTTTTCATAGCACACGCGAACCATTAGCGTATTACGGTAAATGTCACAGTCCACCTACAGCCATCGATTTTGCTTTTGTAGTTGATGACCTGCGTTTTGCCAGTAGCCTATACATCCATGCTATTAATAGAACACTAAGATCGCTACCTACTTTACACCTTTTATTAATTATTTATATAAAACACCTTATAATATATATCTACATCTATGATGTTCTTTAAAGTAATTAGTATGACATAGTTTACGTAAAATTAATTATGGGACAGAATTATTGTTATTTAACCGGACATACCAACATAATAATACAAATGTTTAACTTTGATATGTTGACAATGGAGATCTACGTGAACCAACTTCAATTTCTTCGTTCACCAGTTTACTCCCTAAGTGAAGTGTGCGTAAAGAAGTTTTACTTTTTTTTTAATGTTTTGGCTCTACACTTTTGTGTATTTAGCCAGTGTCAAGTAATTGATAATTCATCAAGTTAATAATATTTCACGCAAATATGTGTCAAGTCAGAGTCGAAGTCATCAAGTCAAGTCATAGTCTTGTCAAAGTCATACTCCTAGTAAAGCGGTGGCAACTTTACTTGAAGCTTCTACGGAGTTTTGGAAACAACACGAAAAGAAACGTTTCATCATCATTATACCATTTTCCCACACTCACGCCTATAATTCAGCACTTAACGAAAAGAATGCCACCAATTTTATGCACTAACATTGAAAATAACACAAATTTTGGAAAATAATACAATGCGGTGACGCAATCTTTTTCGCTTTCCCGCCAAAACTCCAATTTTTACTTTAGTAAAAAAAAAATTCGCACTACCTAATGTTATAGTTAATAAATTTACCGGGAGGGTTATTACGTAACTTTGATTGCAATTCATCAAGCGAAACAGCTTTTCTAAATAAGTTTTACTTCAATAATTGACAACGATGTACCAGCAGTTGAGTGTAGACTCACAACATGACGAAAAAAGCTCAGGATATAATTCAAAACAAATTGAAAAAAAAGTTAATTAATTCGTTGTAAAATGCATCGTTACATTGCAATAAAGCCCGGTTCTTTTTAAACTTTACACCGTGCAAACACACATTAGAACACTGTCGTAATAAAGATTATTTAATTTCTCTCTAATATTCCCAAATTGAGAAGGCGAATGATTGTGACAAGGCACTATGTCAAAGTTAAATGCACTTCAAATATTAATTACGAAACGAAATGACTGGACAACTATTCCGACGTAACGAGATGTTATCACGAACACATTAATAAGTTTAAACAATACAGTTATTCATTTCGACACGGTCCTAAATGCGGAAATATGTGTTGTTTGTGATTAAGATCTGGATTATTGTTTTGAAGGACAACGTTTCTATCTTTCGCTTAATCGTTTAAAGCAAGGTCAGTAGCATCAGCAGCTTACTCTATTATAATTTACATTCATGGATAAACAAAATCACTAACGTTATTTCTAGTAAATTAGAAGAAAAACATGGTAATTGTTATGTTAAAGAACGAGCTTCTGCCCGCACTTCGCCCGCGACGCCCGGCCTATAGGAAAATAATTCAACCACACATTTCACCCTCATAAAGGTGGAATTTCGGAAAATCCTTTCTTAGCGGATGCCTACGTCATAATATCTACCTGCATGCCAAAAATCAGCCCGATCCGTCCAGTGGTTTGAGCTGTGCGTTGATAGATCACTATGTCAGTCAGTCAGTCACCTTTGAGTTATATATATTTAGATGACGTGACGAGCTAACCTATCAGCTGATGTCAAGCGACACGCTTGTACTCAGAACTCTAAGGTATAGAGTTTTGCGTGACACTGCACTGCGCACGTCATCCTGAGACATCAGCACAGTCTAGTAACAAGATTACTAGACTGTGTGATCAGATCGTGAAGTCTCATTTGCCCAGTAATTTCACTAGATACCCTTCAAACCGGAACACAGCAGTAATTCGCACAACTGCTTGAAGGCAGAATAAATGGCAAAGCGGTGGTACCTAGACAAACTTGGCAGAAAAGTCCTACCACCTAGTACCTAGTTTTGATCGATTATATCAAAAGAACATCATACTTCTGAAATAATCGAAACATTATAATATTATTAAAGAGTTTTAATTGAAAGATATGTATAGTTTCATACCATTACAACGATTTACTTTTTTACGGTAAAATGACGAAGTTGTCTAAGATGGAGCACGCTTGCCCATGAGATGCCCATTCACTCTTGACTTAAAAAGACCCAGGTTACTTAACAATATGTTTGATTCTATTGATATTGGAATGACTGATAAACAAGACGACTAAATTTGTGTGACTTTTATATTTATATATTATATTTTCGGGTACAAAATTAGGATATTTTTCATGCACGGGTCGGGTCTTTATATCACGGGAAACCGGGTGGTTTGCGGAAGCGCAGGGCGACTCTAGAAGCATCGACTATAACTGGCTAAGTAATCGATAAATTGATTTTAAAAAAAAACGAGTGTGCTTTTAGAACACACGACTGAATTAAAACTTTCTTAGCTTAGCTCCATCTGTCGACCAGTATAACTTTGTTTAATGTTAATGTCACCATTGTAAATTGTCATTTTACCGAAAATACCAACTTATGTTGACAATGGAGATTTACGTGCACTTCAACTTCCGTTCGCCTCGCATTCACCAGCTCACTCCCCAAGTCAACCGTGCGTAAAGAAGTTTTACTTCAAAACCGTGCGTTTTGAATTTAGAATGTAATGCTTTTTTAGTATAAAAGGTAGAGTGGCATAACCTAACGAAACTCACTACACTTTATAACTTTTCCGAAAGCGTTGGACGGTCCACCGTCCGGTTACGGAAATGGGTGTCCCGATAGTTGTCACGCGATGTGCATGAAAACGTTAAAAATTAATGGTGGTGCCGAGACGATGTCATTAATCCTTGGTCTATGGCGTGCGGCCATCGAGTTAGCTGGTGTTGCCAGGGTTGGAAAACGTTTTTTATGCTGTCATTAGTAAAAAAATACAATATACATTTCGGCATATATAGTATCAATAATAATAATTACACGCCCAACGATCAGATACATAGATCCTGGACCATAACTAGGATTCCCTGTGTTTAGGGAATAAGAAACTAGGAGGAAACACGACACCCAAACTGGGAACAAGTATATGCTTTTTTTTGATGTCCAAATAGTTTTTCTACCGCGGGAATCAAACCCACCGCTTCCGGGCTATGAGCTGACCTGCTCAACCGCCACACCACAGAGGGTGTCATAGAAAGCTAACACAAGATAAACACTTTATTGTACCCCGTAAAAAAAAACAAAAACTTACATAATTAACTAATACTAGTACAATAGGCGGTCTTATCGCTTACAACGATCGCTTCCAGACAACCTTTGAAGTTACATTTTACTTCTTCATTTATTGAAATTTTACAATGGTTTCATACCAAGTAAGCTTTTATTTGAAAAAAAATGTTACATAATATAAAAATTCCTTTGGACATTTCACACAGCGCCATCTAGCCCCAAACTAAGCAAACCTTGTACTATGGGAACCAGATAACTGATTTTTGTTTGTAGAATACAATATAACACCCATACACAGAACAAACATAGATATTCATCACACAAATGTTTGTCTTGGGTGGGAATCGAACCCACAACCCACAGCTCACATGGCAGGGCTACTACCAACTGAGCTATCGGGCCAGTCAAACAGAAAGAAAGGCACACAGAAAGTAATACTAAGAACTCGCTGCCTCCAGAGCTTTCGTGAGATTTTTCACTATGTGACCCATAATGTCCCGTATTCTTCACTACATGACCCACGATGTCCCGCTGAGTTAAAAGCCTGACTCTACAAAAACCAGAAATCTGTTGAGATAAAGAATGCGATAAAACGGCGATGACTGCGACTCGACCGAACGTAGCGAAACCGAAGCGAATCGTACACGATTTATCAACTTATTATATGGCAACACTGTATTTGGAGAGACAGTTTTTAATATTAGTGTTAATTTGTCAAACTAGCTTGCCTATCATTTTATGGTTGCATTTATCGTGATCAGCTAGGCGATCTCGTAACTCGATTGCAACCAACAGAAACATAAATTTGTATGGATTTGATAATTTCAATATGCAGTTTATGTGCATAGTTAGTATGGAAAATTTTCCTGCTGCATTGCAATCAAAGTTTCATGATCACCCCCCAGGTGGCTGATGAACTTTGATTGCAATTTTATTATTTAATTTAATAGTAAAAATTACATTCCTAATTTGAAAATGTTCATAGTAACTACGTGATTCAATACTCGATTGCAACCAATAGAAATAAAAATTTGTACGGATTTGCCAGTTTAAATACACAACTTATTTGCATAGTTAGTATGTAAATGTTCAAATTAGGAATTACATTTTTGTTGTTGCATTTCTATCAAAGTTCTATAATCACTCTGCAGTGGACACAACAAAAAACAACCATTAAGTTTTAAAATCATAACAATCGATGACGTTTAACTGCTTAAAACGTTAACAGCCTTATTAATAAACACGAACTAGCTTTAGACTAGTTACACCATCTTTTGTTGTCACTTTCGGTCCAGCTAAATATTCCAGTGGCAAAAAAGGACAAAAGCTGATGTTACTAATCCGAGACTAATACCCGTTTACGAATAAGGCTGTAAGAGAGCTGTTTCAGCTTTAATAACCGAAGCTGTAGGCACATACGTAAAAAATTAGGTTCGTTAAATGAAATATAATTATAAACGCCCAACGATCACATACATAGACCCTGGACCCTAACTAGGATTCCCTGTGTCTACGGACCAAGGAACTACGAGGACCATGGTCCTACAATGGTCCCAGGTCCCAGGCTCGGAACAAGTATTTGCGCTTCTTTTTTCTGTGCACAAATGCTTGTCCTACCGCGGGAATGGAACCCGCTTCCTCCGGGTTATGAAACTACGACCACACCACAGAGGCTGTCTAATAAATAAATACAATTTTGAAACCTGAGCAGTAATTTAATTTCAGCCTTAGTGTTCATGTATTTTGACTCGTTTAACCTTGCAACTTCCAATATTCCCATATTTTAAACTGCCCGTTGACTAAAAATACAAATCTATAGCAATAAGCTACGCATGTCCAACATGGCTCTAATCCACGTATCAACATTGAATTAGGTTACTGTCACTGCAGTACAGTGTAACATGACTAAACGTACATAAAATAGTACAGTCGGAAGAAAACTTTTGTTTGGTGAGTTATTTATGACATGATTGTATCGGAGTGAGACGTTGAAATATTAAATCGGTGCTGCGAACTGAAAACATGCAAATTAGTTTACAAATTAGGAACAATGCAGTTAGTTAAATGTGTTAAATATTTTAGTTTGAAAACTATCGTGAGTATAACACAAGTTTTTGTAAGATAAATAATGGCTAAACAGTTACGTGCTGACGCTAACGAAAGCCACGGCTTGCGTTAGTAACTGGCTCCCAGAAGAAGGACATCGAGTATGTCTGAAACCTGGTCAGAGTAATTTCGACTTTTTAATTGACATGTATTTTATTTATGTCTGTGAATGATGTGACGAGCTAGTTATTCACCTGATGTTAAGCGCCACGGCCGCCCATAACAGAACAGTGTCATTTGGAACCCCAAAACATAGAGTTTCGAGCGACACTGCACTGCGCACATCATGCACAGTCTGTTGATAAGATTACTCGAATGTGAGATCAGATCACAAAGTCTCAATTGCCTATTAATTTCACTAGCTACAGTGCCCGTCAAACCGGAACACAGTAGTGTTTGCACACTACTGCTTGGCGGCAGAATAACTGGCAAAGCGGTGGTACCTACCTAAACGAACAATAGAATAAAAGCAAAATGCTTTAATGGATACCTATTATACGGTTAAAGGCTTAAGTAAGTAAAAACTTAGTCTTATGTTTGCAAACCGTACCTCATTAGATCATGGCTTAGCACCTCAGGTATATTGAGTCATAGTTTCGGTATCCAAATGGTATCTTGGAAATCATTAAAATCATATAAATTGATCTTCGTTTTATTTTTAAGCAAATTATAATTGAATAAATTTTAATATTGGGTTGAGAGTAGTTAGTGACTGGAAGGGATTCTTTTATCGTTAAATTTTAATAAATTACATAGATATGTAAGTATTATATTTATTTAACACAGAAAGAAAATAAAAACATAAACTATCTAGGGTAAGCCACGTGGCTTACCCTAGATATTAGATTAGCCTATTAGGTATTAGAGGCACGTCTAGTATTTCAGATGTCCATAGGGTCAACCTCTTCCCATCAGGAAGGCCGTATGCTTGTTTACTACGTATCTAGCATTCGATTGAAATGAATTCCTAAATAAAGGTGTACTACGTTATCACAGACTAGCCTGATAGCTCAGTTGGTAGTAGTTCTGCCTTCTAAACTGTAGGTTGTGGGTTCGATTCCAACCCAGAACAAATATTTGTGCGATAAACATAGGCGTTTGTTCTGTGTCTGGCTGTTATATTGCATTCTATGTATCGATTTATAAACAAACAGTATCTATGTATTCTATCAGTTACCTAGGGAGTGATCACAAAACTTTGATTGCAATGCAACAGATGAAATTTCCATACTAACTACTTACATAAACTTAGTATTGAAACAGTCAAATCCATACAAATTTGTGTTTCTGTTGGTTGCAATCAAGTTACGTGATAGTCCAGCTGGTTTCCATAGTACAAGCTTTGCTTAGTTTGGAGCTAGATGGCGCTGTGTGAAATATCCACAAGTTTGCTTTTTCTCCAATAAAATTAAATATAGTTAAGTTTTACTTTTAAATATCCTATTAAGATAATAAATATTGTATACTATGGATAGCTACCGATCGAAAATTTGTTGTTCACAAATATTTATTTATTATTTACTATTTAATTATATTTGAAAGAAAGAAAGAAGAAAGAAAAGGTATTTTTCATTTCGCCCATTCTTCCAGATAGATCAGATTAATACTGGGTGAATGTTTTATTTTCTTTGGTTTTATGGTAAACTAATAAAATCTACAAGTGGCGTATAAAATTTCCAGTCAGTGAATTTTACTTGCAACCTTAGCATACTCGACTGGTCTCTATTGCCTTACTTTAATTCAATATTGGTCTATAATTAGAAAGGCTTATTGGTGAAGTATTTTCCATTTGGTTATGACATCTGTGTTGGTCCACTTTTTAATCTTCCATTATAATTTGACCTCAGAATAAAAAATACTTAAAGAAATAATAGGAGTTCCAAGGTATGGGCGGCTGCAGAGCGCAGTTGTTGTAGCTCTCTCTCTTCTGAACTGTAGAATGTAGCCTCACCACATGGTCGGGAATCGAACCTACAACTTGTAGGTTAGACAGCAATGTGTCTTCATTTTATAGTCAAATTTAAAGGATTTATTGCAAATAGGCTATTTTTAGCACTTTTACAAGTCAAATTGAGTTAAAAGTTTTTTTACTAAGCATATAACATAACAATACTTATTGTCAAATATTATATAACAAGCCGTTAGATACAATATAATTATGTTAATTAATTAGTTAGAAAAAATGAAGTTCTCTTTCCCACTACTGATGCAAGCAATCTGGTACAATGCAGACCAGAAAACTCCGATGCAAAGCTTCGATTACACCTGTAAAGAAGAAGCTACAAGAAACTTTACAGTCATGTATTTTTTTTCTACTGTGTTTTACAATACATATTTGTAATTTATCACAGTTTAAATATCGTAAAGAAATATATAACAAAAGTAACCACCCACACTTCACACCGATGCAAGAAGAATATTGAGATGATCTTAATAAACATTACAAATAGAAACTGAAATTATATAGCAACAAGCAATAGGCAATGTACCTAAGATTTCATAACATAACATAACATATTATAAACTTATCGTGTCGTCACATGACCAAACATCTTTAAATATAATCATAACACTATGGAAGCAAGTCCCAATTTCTCAAGTCCATTCTCGCCACGTTACTCCCTAGTCCCGTCCATTCACCCCTCGCTCGTCCCATTTCCACGGTACACCACATGTCTCATATTACGAAATATAACAGAAAAAAACACCATAACAATAACATGGTACTAACATATTGGAGCCGTTAATTTGTCTGTCTGTAAACAACAAGGGGGAGCTTTATGGTGTTGAATAACTTGGGATAAGAAACTGATATTGCCTATGAAAATGTTCTCATTTAATGGAATGTTAAGAAAAATGAAAAAATAAGCTTATATCGTTCGTTACCCGCACATTAGTTCTCAATTCAAAACATGCTCAAACATATATAGCATATACAAGGTGGAATTTAATTCGTTCTTTTCCTTTAATGTATGTATTCAGTCCATGCTAAAGAATGCTCCTATATAATTAAATAAAAAAAAGTACTTATGAAATAAAACTTAAATCTAGATATTATCAAATTTAAATTCTAAATAAAAGCCTAGTGACATTGAACAAAGCAGGAGTTTTATTGCCTACAAAACATTTACAAAGCACTCAGCTGGTGCCCGCGCTGCGTGTACCGTTAAATAGACATTTCGGCTGTCATGCAGTTTTTTAAGAGGCACTAAATATTAGGGTTACGTTTCTCGTGAGAGAATGTGGAAGTGGCGAGAATAATATAATATGTAATATTAGAGAATAAAAGATAAAATATAAAACAACCTGGTATATGCTGTAAAGTTTTATATTCAAGTGACATACAAAAGGCAGGTATCAAAAGGACATAGAACATAAATTATTTGAATTTAAATACTATACGAAAAAGGCTTTACTAACACGCCCCCTTAATTTATGCTCTCAAGGCCTAGTCAACATACCCTAAAGTTATACATATATTATCTTGAAGCCCTAATCCTATCATGCATTTATAATGTTTACATCTAGGCAAGGCTTTCGTTAATATATCAGCCGTCATATCATTTGTAGAAATGTATCGTAAAGAAATGTCCTTATTATTCTTTAACACATCTCTAATAAAATGGTATCTTATATCTATGTGCTTACAACGAGAATGGAGAACTGGATCCTTAGCTAGCGCAATAGCACCCTGATTGTCTGCATATAAAGTAATTCTAGCATACCTGAGTAACCCAATTTCAGTAAGCAGACTATTCAGATAAACCGCTTCTTTCATACATTGTGATAGGCTCACGTATTCTGACTCACAAGACGAAGTAGAAACACACCTTTGTTTCTGTGATTTCCACGAAACGCACGCACCACCTAAAATGAAAGCATACCCGGAATATGAACGTCGATCTAGTTCACAACTTCCCCAGTCCGAATCTGAGTATCCTACCATTGACTCATCAGTCTTTTTAAACGAAAGACCGTAATTCTGTGTTCTCTTCAAATATCGCAACACACGCTTTGCGAAATTCCAACTCATTTCATTCGGATTTTCATTGAATTGTGCTAACTTTACCACACAATTCATTATATTTGGTCGACTTCCTGTTCAAAGAGCATATAACCACTACGTTTTAAGAGACGGCACTTAGAACATTATCTGTAGCTATAAGTGACGTAGCATAATAAAACCAACATTGCAAAAATTATGAAGGGCTGCCAACATTTACATACAAAGACACTGACAGCTTAAGAGATGTGCTAAATGTTATCGATATCTAGTGTAGTCATAACGTTAAAATATTTATCGATAAAAATCGAAATATCGATACTACAGTACCTATAATTGATATATTTTTAGGTGTTAATAAAAGGCAAATGACATAAATTTTATAGCTTTATTTAGACTAGGGAACGTTTGAATATTGCTAAAGACAATATTTTGTTTTTAATATCCCAGCGTTTTCCATGCGGCTTTCGCTTCTGGTTCTTAAAAGTATCTGCTTTCTAGCAGATATTTTAAAAAACGTTTTCCATGCGGCTTTCGCTTCTGGTTCTTAAAAGTATCTGCTTTCTAGCAGATGCTTTCTAGCAGATACTTTTAAGCAGACACTAGGATTTTTAAAAAGTTTGACTCTAATTTGTTTAAATTAATGGATGTTTTAGCTAGTCTTCAGAGAGTTCTTTACAGACTTGAGATGCTGCAGAAGCTTTTCTTCCTTCTGTCCAGTTAATTCTTTTCCCCAACTGCAACAAAAAAAAGATTTATTACTGACAAAAATTCGGTTAGCTTATTATGGAATTATTTTACTTGATTATTAATTCAATATATACCCTTTACTAAATTTGTGACATTCTGGGATCTCTGGCCCGGTACAAACATACAAAAAAAAACTTACCAGTAGACTTTCTATTTCTTGTGTGACTATGCACAAAAATTCTGCTCAGGTACTGGTGGATGATTTAGGTTCAACCTCTGAGTCAGTGAACCTGTAAATAAAATATTTTCAAAATAAAAACAGAGTACATTTTTACCATCAGATGTAGTGAAATGGTGCTGGCATATAAAAACATAATAATAAAACAAATACTGACCTAATTTTATCTTCATATTATATTTCATTTCCGTTGCAACAACAATAGATGTACTTTCTGTTACAATAACAGAAGTTGATACAATTGGTAGGCACATTTTCCAGTTCCATACACATTGCAGAACTGAACTATATTTTTAGTCAAATCTGAAATATAAAAAGTATAAAATATAAAGAACTAAAGGGAGTATACTCGTTGTATGTTAGATTGGCAGACGACACTGTGTATGAGCTGTTGAGTTGTGAGTGCTTATGAGTTTGTTAGTTGTACTTATGATTTATAAAAATATTTAATTAAATATGACACATGACTATTCAATAGAAAGCTTCAACTGCAGCAGAAGTTCATTAGTCTGATTAATACTTTGATAAAGTACCCAATTAGTACAATCACCGAGGATTGCTTGAACAGAAGAATAATACCTATTAGCATATTAACATTATTATGACGGCTGTACCTACATGTTCAATAATTACGTTAAATCAATAACAAATAAGCATTCAGACCCATCAGAGTCAGCATTGTAATTACTCACCTCATGGAAATTGTGCTCTTTG
The DNA here is from genome assembly GCA_905220475.3 of Ennomos fuscantarius. NCBI lineage: Eukaryota > Metazoa > Arthropoda > Insecta > Lepidoptera > Geometridae > Ennomos > Ennomos fuscantarius. Next base: position 14,048,779 of record HG992040.1, read on the forward strand.
ACATCCAAGTTTCAGAGGAAAATCAACAAATAACTCCTGTGGAAGAGGGAACTGTGGTAGGTTCAATTTGGGCACAGCAGTTCAGTAGACGATTTCCATTCTTATTAAAATCTTCTGCAGCAAAATGCATGCCACATACAAATTACACACTTACGGAATGATTTACAAATAGAGTCCCTGTCTCGTAAATACATTTTCACATTTTACAAAAACCACACAACAGTATCACATCAGACGGAAAGTTCACGTTAATCGGAGGAGAAGAATCAACGCCACAATAATAACGGAGTATCGACGCACAAATCAGTAGAAACTGTAAAATAATAACAGATATACGAGGAGATATAGAGAACGGCTGGGATAAATTTGTTTAATTTTAATGTCGCCATCTTGACAATTGTAAATTGTCATTTTACCGGATATACCGTAGACAACATAATAATACAAATTTTAAGTAATTTTTAGCCTTGGTATGTTGACAATGGAGATCTACGTGACTAGTACAACCCGCGCGAGTTAGCTAGATACATGGCGTGTGCCTACGAATGGCAGCGAGGTGCCTAGTTAATTCGTCCGGGTTGCAATAGCATTTCAATGTACTGAGTGACCACCCACTGTTCCTGTTGCCAAGTACATCAAGCTTCCTATGAGCTCCCTGTATCCATGTGTATTATTCACAACAGGCACATTAATTTCACTTTTAGAGTATATTAATTTTTCATTCGGACACAATGGAATTGCAACAGATTCTTTACATTTTTCCATTCCAAAATCTTGTAATAATTTCCAAATATATTTCGTTTGTGACAACGTAATGACACCTTTGTCTCTGACAATGTCAATACCTAGAATATATTCGGCCTGTCCAAAGTCTTTTAGTTCAAACTCTTTGGATAGTTCTTTCTTAAAGTCGTCGCTCTCGCACACACGTCACAATCATACAGCTCACGCTCATTTATCCTCTGAGTTTTTATACCAGCTTTGGTCAAAACTCTCAATAAATCCCTTGCATTCAAGTGTCCCATTCGTTCATGCCACAACCACACATTATCCTCTGATACTACTGATGCAGATTCATTCTGTTCCCTAACGTAATATAAATTACTCTTACGATCCGCAACTACGACAATTTCCCCATGGCAATTTTTCACTATGGCCTCATCCTTAGTAAACATTACAGTATAACCTTTATCTGTAATCCTTGCCACTGAAATTAGGTTACATCGCAGATCGGGAACGTACAATGTGTCTGGCAATTGAACATTTGTTTTGGATTCACCTTTACATGCAGACAGCGTGACCATACCTTCACCTTCAACTTTTGTGGTCAAGTTGGAAGCTAAATTTAATTGACTCCATGACGGTAACAAACCCTCCACAAACTTGTTTACGTCCTTACATAGATGTGATGTACACTCGCTATCTAAGATCCAGTTTCCGTTCCCGTTGTACACACCATTACATTGATCTGTAACATAATTAAAAGAATCAAAACTGGTATCAAAAGATGTTTTACATGTATCACACATTTTGATGCTTTATGTCCAATTTTATGGCATTTGAAACATTTAAACTTGAATGTTTCCCGTTGTTTATTAAACTTCTTTTTTCTCAAATTCTCTTTTGCGATCATTGCTTTTTCTTCAGAGTTGTGCCTCGAACAGTATTCTTCAACGATTTTGATCTTTAGAGTTTCAGGATTCGGAATTCCGTCTCGAGACTCTATTGCACATCGGAAATTGTCAAACTCTGTAGGAAGACTATAGAGCAACATTATCGAAAATAGGTCATCATGAATCTCCACATCCATTGCACTCAGTTTATCCTTTATATAAAAAAATGTTGAAATATGTTCATAAAAGTCGCCAGGCTCGGTGAATCTCATCATCGTCAACCTTTTCAACAAAGTAGCCTTTTTCGCTGGTCCTTTTGATGCATATATGGATTCTAGCTTTAACCATACCTCTCTAGACGTTTTGCACCCTCTTACATGCCGTAACTCACCAGGAGACATACTCAGGATTAAGTCAGCTCTTGCCTTGGAATCTCCAACAATCCACGCCTGCGCTGCTCTTTCCTCCATTGGTTTTTGTTTACTACCATCCACATACCCAAACGCATCATTCTTGATCAGTAAAGCTTCTGCTTGTACTCGCCAGCTCTCGTAATTTTCTCTGGTTAAAACTTCAATCATTCTTGTTGTAGCCATTTTAACTATTCAATAAAATTACCTCAGCTCTCAATGTTTCCTTCAGCACAATCTTTATATAGAAAATTATTTTTCAGCAATGACACTCACTACAATATTATATTTTTCGCCTTCCGTTCTGGGCCCATAACCATTATTAGGGTTACGTTTCTCGTGAGAGAATGTGGAAGTGGCGAGAATAATATAATATGTAATATTAGAGAATAAAAGATAAAATATAAAACAACCTGGTATATGCTGTAAAGTTTTATATTCAAGTGACATACAAAAGGCAGGTATCAAAAGGACATAGAACATAAATTATTTGAATTTAAATACTATACGAAAAAGGCTTTACTAACACTAAATACTAAAACAAATATTTTTTTTTTAAATTGGGCCATGTACGAACATTTTATAGCATTGTCTCAGTACACAAATTTAAGGAAAAGAGTGAGTGAAATGCCACCGTGTATAGCTGAAGTACGGCCATATTATCCGGGAAAGTTGAAAGATTCTGATTTAAATCACCCTAAAAATATAACTGTAAAAGTGCTTAAAATAGTCTATTTGCAATAAATCCTTTGACTTTGATATTGACCTACTTAAAAAAAAATTATTATTTAATTTTTATATATAATTGAATGATGTGACGATCTAGTCGTTTATCTGAAGCGACACGGCTAGATAACAGAACTCTAAAACACTCACAAAGTTTCGCACGAAACTGTACTGCGCACATCATCCTGAGATATCAGCACATTCTGGTAATTACTCGACTGTGAGATCAGATCTTAAAGTCTTATTTACCCAGTAATTTCACTAGCTATAGTGCCCTTCAAACCGAAACATAGTAGTGCTTGCGTACTACTACTTGGTGGCAGCATAACTGTCAAAGTGGTGGTACCTACTTACAGAAATTTGCAGAAACGTCCTACCACTCACTAAAAATATTTTTCTCATAAGAACTCAACTCATAAGAATTTGCACATTTTTTTTGCAAGTCGTACTTTGAAGTCTTTATCTTGCATCCATAATTCGACCATCCAAAAATGAAGCCATAAATCACAGGCCGCGATTTAATTGCCCTGTAAATCATACGCAATAATGCGTGCGACGAACTCACACAATGCCTCAGAAACAATCGGAAGATTAAACGTTCCGCCTTATTTATTGGTGTTGTTTTATAGAAGCAAACTGAATGGTGGCGTTGATAATTAATTTTTAGAAGAGAAATGGAGCGATCTGTACTTACCTTCATAGGTTGACATAAATTAATAAATAAATAAATATTTATGGATATTTCACACAGCTTCATCTAGCCCCAAACTAAGCAGAGCTTGTACTATGGGAACCAGATAACTGACACAATACTTAGATTTTTTTGTCAATACATACATAAAATCACACTAATATTATAAAGACGAAAGTTTGTATGTGTGTATGTTTATTACTCCTTCACGCTCAAACGGCTGAATGGATTTGGATGAAATTCGGTACCAAGATAGATTATACACTGGATTAACATATAGGCTACATATTATTTCGGAAAAGTGAAATTTTCCCGTGGGATAAGCAAATAATTAAAATACTTTTATCCACGGGTGAAACCGCGGAGCGCAACTAGTACAATATAATACCTAGACACAGAACAAACAACGATTTTCATCACACAAATCTATGTCTTGGATGGGAATCGAACCCACCTCTTTCAACTCAGAAGGCAGGGTTACTACCAAATGAGCTATCGGGCCAAAATAGAGAAAAAAGAAATGAACAGAGAATAGAGATTACCTTATACAATGGATTTATACAATAGACTACTTTTTACCACGGATAGAAAGAAAGAAAAAAACATTTATTCGTGACACACAACTAATAACAAATACATAACACCAAAAGAATACAACAATGGTACGTGATGTCACGAATGGGCTCCGACTCAGCGTACAATTAAGGTCCTAAGACCTAAATAACTGATTTTCAGTCGGAACACATTGGATACGTGAAGGCGCCTTTTCCGGGGCCCGAGCGAAAGTGTATTCAATCGTCAATCAAAAAGTCGAAATTACTCCGACCAGGTTTCGAACATATTCGATGTCCTTCTTCTGGGAGCCAGTTATGACAAGCCGCGGTTTGCGTTAGTAACTGTTCGGAGTAATTTCGACTTTTTACTGACGTGAGTTTAGCCGTTATTTATCTAACAAAATGTGTCATACTCGCGATAGTTTTCAAACTAAAATGGTATTCAATCGACTTCAAAAAAGAAGGTTCTTAATTCAGTTGTTTTTTTTTTTTTGTGCTGCGTGTTAACTTTTAAGAAGCTTCATCAGAAATGCTATATTCTATTATTGGTGTACAACGATGTTACATCCACTGAGATCCCTATTATACCGTGTAACAATTAGCTTCCACGTTTAACTTGGCAACACAAACGAAGCCGCACAAGTTGAAACTTAATCGATTTGACTTGAACTTCTACATAGGGATCGAATGACCAATGTACTCATAGCCACACCACAGATTACATAGAAACTTCGTAAGCTACACACTACGTACTGAAAAACTTTTCTGTTGATAAAAACACTCAGTAAAAGTATTCAAAAGTGGAAATATTTTAATATTATTAAGACGTGGCAACTAGTTGCATAAGCCCTCTATAGTTATTAAAACTAATAAGGTATAATTGAAAACATTGAATTGTTTATTTTAATACAATATGTGGAGACGTTTTTATCATTTAATTCCCACGACAGAACAAGTATTTATCAACAGAAAAAAAAAGCCCAAATGCTTGTTTTGTGTCTGAGTGCTGTGGGACCATAGTCCTCGTAGTTCCTGGGTCCCTAGATACAAGGAATCCTAGTTAGGGTCCAAGATCTATTTATGTGATTGTTGGGTGTTTATTATTATTATTTAACTTCATAACGGATTATTTATTCGAATGATACAAATCTAAGGAATATTTTAGTAGAGTTCCACTGATCTGATCAAGCTGAAATTTGGCATGAAATTGTACATCCGAGACGAAGACTCTACATTTGGTTTGAAACTGTACGGCCAAGACGAGTACTTTACATTAGGCATGAAACTGTATATCCAAGACGAAGACTACATTTCTTCTTAAATAAAAGCTTATTAAATTTATTAATCATGATAAACTTATTGATAATGATAAAAAAATACAAGTCTGAGATTATTAAATAAGCATAAAAAATAAAATAATAAATGCGATAACATCATTGTTGTACATATAATGTTATTAAAATAGACAAGTAGATATATAAAATTAAATTGATCACACCAGTTTTGGAATAAATTTCTCGCTAAATGGCGCCATATCTTTCAGAAATCTTTTTCTTTTATTTTTAAAAATCTGAACATTTTCAAAACTGCGTATGGAGTCTGGAAGAGCGTCAAAAAATTTTACACCCGCTACCCTAGTACATTTCCCAGGCTTAGCAAGTCTATGTCTCGGTAGTATAAGATCATGAGCTCTTCTTGTGCTTAATTTGTGGACATCTCTGTGTTGTATTCAAGCAGTAATTATCATGGAACATTCAAGGACTGACTGACTGGCCCGATAGCTCAGTTGGTAGTGACCCTGCCTTCTGAACTGCGGGTTGTGGGTTGGATTCCCACCCAGGACAAACATTTGTGTGATGAACATCGATGTTTGTTCTGTGTCTGGGTGTTATATTGTGTTCTATGTATGTATTTACAAACAAAAAGTATCTAAGTATTGTATCAGTTATCTGGTTCCCATAGTACAAGCTTTGCTTAGTTTGGGGCTAGATGGCGTTGTGTGAGATGTCCACACATATTATTATATTATTATTATTTATAGGAAGGTACTAGACACAAGGCACAGAATTATAATACATCAACAGTGGTCTGTACTGTTGCAGAACTGATATACAAAGATGTCGGTGAAGGCGTTTCCCCATCAGGAAGGTGAATATATTAATTAGACTTCGCTTCAGGTCGTCCTTTAATATGACTTTTTTTAAAATAGTAATTAAGACGTCAAAATATTGTAGATAATTAATAAGCAACATTAATGAAATATCATCTGCATCAAAGGAACTGCCGCGTTATTTTGAATTACCAAATTACCCTCGGAAATTCAATCACTCCCCGGAAATTGCCTAATCTTAAACTTACACTGATCATTTGGTGGGTTTTACTGTAATATTAATTACCTAGCCGTTGCCCAAGGCTTTGTTCATGTTAAATTAAAGATAGGTCGAGTTGGTTTGCTAAATATATGCCTACTTTTATTAGAATTTAACGTAAGACTTTTGTTTAGGTACATATAACATTATCTTTTACTTCGGCGTTACTGACAGTTGGGTGGATTTATGTTAGCGAGCTTCCAAACGCAATAGTTGCATATATCGCGGAATGTGCAGGAAGAGTTTGTTTGTGTGTTTTGTGTGTTTTTTATAGATTGCACTTTTGAGAGTGTGCGAAGTAAGTACACGATCTAGCTCCCCCATCACTTTTCTTTCATCGGACTACATGACGTCCAGAAACACGACATCCATATGGTTGAATATCCTTCAACCCGCGCAAAGCGTTGCATTTCTAACTTTATAGTGTGAACAGCTAATGAATGGAAGAGCTTACTGGCCTTGTTTTCAGTTGACTATAACCTGGGAGTTTTCAAGTCGAGAGTTAACAGGTATCTTTCAGGCATCGTAGACCACGTCATTGCTTAACATCAGGTGAGGTAGTGGTCAAATTCTTTGCCTATAATCTATTCAAAAGAACTGTATCATAACTGCGCTATTTTAAAATATTTAGTCATATTTCTATAAGTATTGTTTCATGAGAGAGAGACACTTAGTTGAAGTTGAAAATTATAGTATGATTTATGTTGGCAAAAATCTCATAAATGACTTTTAGAAGGACATCCAATATGTCTGAAACGTAGTAATTTTGACTGGAAATAGACGTGAGATTCTGTGCTTTCACAAATACGTTTGTTAAAGGGGACGATTATCGAAAAAAGCCATTTCAGCCGTGAGTTTTGAAGAGTAAGTTATATTGTAAACAGAAATCGAAAACAAGCCAAAATTAACCATGCAAAATTATATGTACTTACTAAGAAGTACGAACAAGCATTACAGATAGTATACGCGATGGCAATAAGCAAACGGAATCCTCGTCAGTTTTACCGCCGTCTTTAACAGCGCCATTGCTCCTAGCCGTGCAAACCCCAAAAACAAACAGCAATGGGGGACGAGTCGATACGCTGCGAATTATTGGTAGCGGGAAGCGGAAATCAGTGATTGCCGAGCCGTGGCAATATCCGCTTAATGCTGCTTTTATCCGCGCGCCTGACGTAATGCGACGAGCAGTAAGGGTATGTGAGTGGCGCACTGACTGTCGCACGCATATTGGCGTGCGTTGCGTGTCTAAACGAGCTTCTGCCCGCAGCTTCGTCCGCGGCGTGGCCTATGGGAAAATAATTCAACCACCCATTTCACCCTCTTAAGGGTGGAATTTCGAAAAATCCTTTCATTTCTTTAATCTTATTACCAGGCTGTGCTGATGTCTCACGATGTGCGCAGTGCAGTGTCACGCAATACTTTATATTTTGGAGTTCCAAGTAACACTGTTCTGTTACGGGCGGCCGTGTCGTCTAATATCAGATGAACGACTAGCTTGTCACATCATTCAATAACATATAAAAAACCTAATCTATCTATAAATATATATAACTCAAAGGTGACTGACTGGCATAGTGATCTATCAACGCACAGCCCAAACCACTGGACGGATCGGGCTGAAATTTTGCATGCAGGTAGATGGCAGGCATCCGCTAAGAAAGGATTTGTTTTGAATTATTTCCCATAGGCCGCGCCGCGGGCGAAGTTGCGGGCAGAAGCTTGTTGTTTTATATTTCTTAATTGCGTGCTGTTTTGCCAATATCATTTTTTGACGTGTTATTTTTTTTTTTTTACTTCAAACTTGTCTAGCATTTGACCACGCTCTCACCTGATGGGAAGTGACGATGTGATCGAAGGTGTAGCATGCTAGCCAAGTAAAACGAGTAGTTGATGAACTTGTCATATATCCAGATAAAGGACAGCACCATAGTTTTCGGTACATTAAAACAATCTTTCATCACCAAACTGTCTGCTAAGCGTGGTGATTATGGCAAATGTGATTATGATAACCGTCCAAAGTCACATTTTATGGAAAAAAAATCGTTCAGCAGTGGACGTCTTCCGGTTGTTGCGACAGAAATATTCAAAACGAAGATTTTCTAATACAGTACGTACTATACTGACCCGACTGGCCCGATAGCTCACTTGGTGCCTTCAGGACTGTGGGTTGCGGGTTCGATCTCCACCCAGGACAAACATTTGTGTGATGAACATCGATGTTTGTTCTGTGCCTGAGTGTTATATTGTATTCTATGTGTATTTACAAACAAAAAGTATCTAAGTGTTGCATTAGTTATCCCATTCTACATGCTTAGTTTGGGGCTAGATGGCGCTGTGTGAAATGTCCACAGATATTTATTATTATTATTATTTATTCCGTGAGAGCACACAGCTATTAGTTCCTCCCATTAGACCCGTATCACGTCCACGTCCTTACTGCCCCCGCCCGCTTCTTGGGTCCATAAACTGGGGTATATGTTGTATTTATAAATACTACATGTAACGTGTAATTAAGGTTGTTTTGCTTCGCGAATCTCTGCGCTAATTCTATTGTGAAGGTTATCGAGATTCGCAAACATTCGGGTTTACTTGTAAATACGTATATTCTTGCGGAATGATTTTACAATGTTTTCATAAACGAACCTTATAGGTTATGTTATGAAGGTTGTAAGGGTTGATACTTTCTTTAACTCATTTGTATGTTTGCGTAGACATTATTGAGTGAGTATTTGTTCCGCGTGTATATAGCTGTTTTGAAGTACTTGCTTACCTATTCTTGTAATAGAAACTACAAAAATAAGTAGACAATAGATTTCTAAAAAAATTATGGTTGATAGTATAGCCTTCATAATGATTTTCATAATGATAAAACTACTAAATAAATAAATACACAACGATAACACTTGATTGTGTATTTTTTATTATTTTTAAATATTGATACATCTTTGAAAATAAACGTGCTAAATTTATTATTTATAATCCGATCTTAATAAAACCAAAAAACTTTGACCGATTAGTTAATTTTCATAATTAATTGTTGGCATTTCACACAACGCCATCTAGTCTCAAACTAAGCAAAGCTTGTAATGGGAGACCAGATAACTGATAGAATACGTATAATACATATGTTTTTGTAAATGCATATAATACATACATAGAATACAATATTACACTTAGACACAGAACAAATACCTATGTTAATCACACAAATTTTTATCCTGGGTGGGAATCGAACCCACAGCCTACAGTTCGGCTGGCCGGGCAACTAACAACTGAGCTATCAGGCTAGTCAAATAATTAGCTAGCAAAGTTATCTTGAAAAATCATTAGTCACAGCCGTATAAAAATCTCTTCCGAAAATTGCAAATCAATGTACCCAGTGCGTGCACAATGCGGCCCGAAGGCGATGCTAGTACGATGGCACCATCCATCACCAACCCATTCAGGCTGCCACTGCACGGTGACTGTGAAACCCCAAGTTTATAATAGGCTACTTTGTCCCGGAGGTCCTTAAATATTATGGGTTATTACTTTTGTGATATATTCATTACTTACTCTACTGTATATTCCTGGACCTCCAAAAGGCGTTTGACACGGTTTCAATTCCAATACTCCTCACAAGGCTAGAAAACATCGGAATAAGAGGAACACCTCTGGAGTGGTTCAGAGATTACCTGACTAACCGAAAACAGGCTGTGAAAATCAATAAGTTAGTAAGCAACATATCAACTTGCAGTTATGGAGTGCCACAGGGTAGCACCCTCGGACCGACTCTATTTTTAATTTACATAAACTCTCTATGTGCACTAAATGTAATGGATGCTGATATAATAATGTTCGCTGATGATACCGTACTTTTGTTTCATGCAAAAACCTGGCCAGAAGCGCAAAGACTAGCGGAGAGAGGTTTATCTGTCGTTACTAACTGGCTTGAAAATAGTTTGTTATCTTTAAATACATCAAAGACCAAATACATGTGCTTTAATAAAACTATTGTTACAAATCCACCGTTAAATTTCGAAATAAAAGTACATACCTTTCCTTGCAATAGGATACTCGACAGGGATGATAGTACAGCGTGTTGCTGCACTCACCTGACTAAAGTGGCTAATGTTCGTTATTTGGGCGTTATCATTGACGATAAATTGAAATGGAAAGATCACATCACAACAACCGCGAAACGAACCAGAAGGCTAATCTACATATTTAAAAATCTTCGCTCAGTTGCAAGTACCGATCTTTTGACTGGCCCGATAGCTCAGTTGGTAGTAAGCCTGCCTTCTGAACTGTGGGTTGTGGGTTCGATTCCCACCCAGGACAAACATTTGTGTGATGAACATAGGTGTTTGTTCTGTGTCTGGGTGTTATATTGTATTCTATGTATGTATTTACAAACAAAAAGTATCTAAGTATTGTATCAGTTATCTGGTTCCCATAATACAAGCTTTGCTTAGTTTGGGGCTAGATGGCACTGTGTAAAATGTCCACAAATATTTATTTATTTATATTTATTTATATTTATTTGTTGCAAACGTATAAAGCTCTTAGTCATTGTGTGGTAAATTATTGCATTAGCTCGTGGGGAGGGGCAGCGAAAACACATATGCTTGAAGTAGAACGTGCACAACGCGCTCTTCTTAAAACAATGTCATACCTACCGTTTCGTTTTCCTACTACCACGTTATACAAACAGTTGAATGTGCTAAGTGTGCGAAAATTGTATATTTACCAATGCATTCACAGGTACCACCGCACAGTTGTTCCTGCGCTGCAAGATATGCACAAGAGAAGAAATCGATGCTTCGTTCCGTATTTTAAAAGTGACACAGCACGTAGGCATTACGATTATATCGCACCAAAACTTTATAATAAGATAGAAGCAACATATAAAATCAGGGCATTAAGCAACTTTCAAATAAAAAGGACAATATTGGAATGGTTAAATTCATATGACTATAAAGATACAGAAGCTATACTAGAATTAACATAATTATACTAATGTAAAAGTACTACATAAATATTTATAAATATATGTATGTATATAAGTATATAATACATAATTCAAAATACGCAATAGCCAAAACTTACATCCTTCTAAACACATATACAATAGAAATAAACTTCAATATTATCTATACACATACACAAACATAATAGTATATTAGAAAATAAGCATTAGTTATACTTTGTATATTTTTTGTATGTAAAAAAAAATATAATTTAAAATAATGTTTTACCTTTATAACGTAGTAGACTTTAGTGAAACGAATTATTATGCTTATTAGACTTAATTTTGAGGGTGAACTGCCTCCTGGGCCACAGCTAACGCTTTTCCAGGAGACAGGGTTACATTAAAACTGTATAATGTATATTAAGGCCAAATAAAGGTATTTTCATTTTCATATGTGTGGACATCTCACACAACGCCATCTAGCCCCAAACTAAGCAAAGCTTGTACTATGTGAACCAGATAACTGATACAATACTTAGATACTTTTTGTTTGTAAATACATACATAGAATACAATATAACACCCAGACACAGAACAAACATCGATGTTCATCACACAAATGTTTGTCCTGGGTGGGAATCGAACCCACAACCCGCAGTTCAGAAGGCAGGGTCACTACCAACTGAGCTATCGGGCCAGTCAAAGACGCAATATGCGTACTGCGCAGCCGCGTCAACTTCCGAGAGCTCATTCAGCCTTATTAATAAACGGGTATTAGTCTCGGATTAGTTACTTCAGTTTTTGTCCTTTTTTTGCTACTGGAATATTTAGCTGGATCGAAAGAGACAAAGGATGGTGTAATTAGTCTAAAGCTAGTTCGTTTTTAAAGCCTGATAAAGTTTTGCGCGAGCTATACCGGGAAACGAAACTGCTCCTCTGGTCCCATGGTGAATTACTCTATGAGTGTTGTATGCTATTATAATATATTTTTTGTTCAGTATTTTAATAAAAGAAACTTTGTTAAAAGAAACTTTGTAATAAATTATAAATACTGTAAAACACATTAGAAAAAAAATCCATCACTGTAAAGTTTCTTGTAGCTTCTTTACAGTTGTAATCGAAGCTTAGGATCGGAGTTTTCTGTTCTGCATTGTGCCAGATTGCTTGCACCAGTTGTGTAAAAAAACTTCTTCCCCCTAAAAACAACTAAATTCCACCCCTAAGAGGTGTTGTGGTGGTTGGACTATTTTCCTATAGGCCGCGCGGGTGAAGCCGCGGACAGAAACTAGTATTTATATATATATGACGGCGGCTACGTCCAGTTATAAACTCTATGCACAGCGTTTGAGCACCGTAATTTACCCTGTGGTGGCATTAAATTTATTACTGTGGCAACACACCGGCATTTGTCATCGCTTCCCTACCCATCTGGCTATAAAAAGGGACCGCTCGGTGTACTACGGATCATTCTTGTTCCAGACACGGCGCGGTGTGGACATGCTGAAGGCCTATAGTTATATAGGTTGCAACCTACCCACAAACCGTTCAGCTTACATATATAAAAATAAATCTCTATTTCCCTTGGGCATTGCATCACGCGTGAACGGATGGAACATTTTCGCTCTTTATTTATTTTTTGTGTATTATTGTCAGGAGCCTTCATTTATAATGCCAGTTCCTACCTCCGAAACATTATCCAGATAATAATTAAAAACACGCAAATACTTGTTTTGTGTCTGGGTATTTTAGGATCGCGGTCCTCGTAGTTCCCGAGGTCCTAGATACAGGGAATCCTTGTTAGGGTCGCTTTTTTCCTGTGTACAAATAATATTCCTGCCACGGGAATCAAACCTGCTGCCTCCAGGCTATGGCCCGACTTGTTCAACCCACACGACAGAGACAGTGGCCTATGTATCTACTATTGTTATTGTTTGTTCGATAAAGGATTTTCTATGTACACAATGTATATATATATATATAAATTATATAAAAGAAAGTAGTATTAGTTACACTTTTTATATCTCAAAAACGGCTGCACCGATTTAACTGAAAATTGGTGGCGTTCGACCGCGTATTACTAATACACCCGTGCAAAGCCGGGGCAGGTCAACTAGTATGTATAAATATATATATATATGTATTTATTTGTGTATATATTTATGTACCTATATATTTATATATGTATTAGTATATGTTAATTTATATATATATTTTTTTTGTTATTATTGTTTTTAGCATTAAGTATAGTTTGTATAGCTTTTCCTGTATCTGAAAACCACCGTCCTTATTTTTATTGTTTTTTTCCCCCCTACATTTTTGGGTTGTCTGGAAGAGATCGCTTTAAGCGATAAGACCGCCCATTGTGACACTTAATTCTTAAGTTTGTGCCTGTAAATTGTTCCTACAATGTGGTGTTTCAATAAAGAGTTTTATCTATCTATCTATATATAGATATATCTATCTAACGAGCTACAAATACGAATTTCTGGTAGAATACAGTCAATCGAAAATATACTCTATTTTAAAATAGTATGTAAAAAACATTCAAAAAGTCGCTATAATATACAACGTATCCCAATCAGAACAAGAACCAAAAGGTCTAGCCAATATACACAGCCCTCAATAATGATGTCGACCATTTCTATTCACAGGGTGTTATTAATAAGTTGAAGCTCGTCCCTTCGCGACCTTTGTACACATAACACACACAACGGAGGTACTGGGGGCGACGTGTGCATTGATTCTACGTGACGAGAGATGACGAAATGAGTTCTGGTTCTGTCTCTAATATTGGTGCTATATATTGCCTGTAGCAGTAAGGCGGGGCGCGAATTATTACCATGTTTCTGGTGCTACCTCATTAGAGGAGAATCTAACAGCCTTATTAATAAACACGACCTAGCTTTAGACTAGTTACACTATCTTTTGTCTCTTTCGATCCAGCTAAATATTCCAGTAGCAAAAAAAGGACAAAAGGTGAAGTAACTAATCCGAGACTAATATCAGTTTATTAATAAGGCTGTTATTGTTTTAGCAGCATTTTATATAGATATACAACCATTACAATCGTTAATACTAAATTAGACCTAAAAAAAATTAAGGAAAAAGGAAAAAAGTATTTATATAAGTCCCTCTTGTATTGATTTTGTTAAACAATAATAATACAACAAAAAAATATGTAAATAGTATATTAAAAAAGAGCACGGACCCAGGAGTCTGTGGTAAAGCAACATAAAAAGACCTAAATAACTAAACTAAAATAACTTAAAATAAATAATAACTAAAATTTTAAAATAACCCGACGTTGGAGAGAAAGTGTTCAGAATGCTGGCAACATTACCACGTTGAATGGCAAGTGGTTATATGGTTGAAACATCTGCCTGATCTTGCATTAGAAGTGCACAGTTAAGGCATTTAATAACTTGAAGCTAGCACAAAAAATATGATCCTCTACGTAAAAAAAAGTAGAACGGCCAAACCAAAGTAGAACGATATTTTATAGCAGACGACTTAATTTTAAAGTTATAGTTTTGTAGTTAGCAAAATAAAACGCATTATTTAGTTAAAGTTTTTACTTAATAACAAAAAAAAAACATTCAGATACAATCATGTATAGATGATAGCTTCAAATTAAGTAATGAACGATATACCAAGCTCATTTTATCAGATATAAGTACCAAATGTCAGCTTAAAAAGCTTTTAAAAATAATAATCAATAAGGTCCGCCCATTTTGTATTCGATTAGAAACAGTCACTAACTCAATTTATATCTCCATTTCACGCTGTTACATCGTTTTATAGTAACTAAAATCTATCTTTATTATATCTTAAGTATCAATGGAAAGGCAATCATTATCGTAGAAGCATTGCCAGTCAATAATCTTAACGACACAATATCGTTCGAGACAGCCGTTTCAAGATATAAATGAATTATTTATTATTACTAAACTAGATCTATATGCGATCTTCGCACCTGCTTACAAAACCAAATTTGATATTCTTATGGTTAACTACGGCACTTTGAATTGTCAATCTTGTGCCCTTGTAATAGAATTTTATTAATTTTGAAAGATGTTTACGTAAGTCTGTAGAGAAATTTCTTAGCGTTGTTTGGTATTCGAAACGCGACATCTGTTGAAAATAATTTGTAGGCTTCGTTTCAGTCAATTGGAATTAATAAGCTTGTTTAGAGCGTTTGTAAGATATTTCAATATTCTGTCACGTTGAATAATAATTGTGAGATATGTTTGTTTGATGTATTTTATCGTAGCGTGGCACAACAATTATGAGGCAAGTTAATGAAATTAAAGGATTTTCAGCTTCGTAATCTAACACACTCCTGGGCGGACAAATTCTTTGCATAAACTAAAGTAGAAAAAAATAAAAATCAAATTATAAATATTATTATCATTATTTACTAGTTGCTCCCCGCTGTTTCACCCGTGGATAAAAAGTATTTTAATTATTTACTCATCCCACGGGATAATTTCACTTTTCCGGAATAAAATGTAGCCTATGTTAATCGAGTGTATAAGCTATCTTGGTACCGAATTTTATCCAAACCCATGCAACTGTTTGAGCGTGAAGGAGTAACAAACAGACACACATACACACAAACACACATACAAACTTTCACCTTTATAATATTAGTGTGATACATTACGAACGCAAATAGAAATAAAGTGATTGATATTCCCGATATTTAAATGATATAAAGTGTCCAAATTTGTAAAAAAAAGTATTTCCCTGCTGTATTGATTTTGTTCAACAAAATAAAACAAACAAATATGTAAGTAATATATTAAAAAGAGCACGGACCCAAGAGTCAGTGATTAAGCAGTATTAAAAAAACATACATTACATACATGTGTGTATGGAGTGGAACTATAAATTAAACGTATTTAGACACAGCACCACTTTAATTTAAATAGTTAACATTTGACAACATATCTTCGAGTAACACATGATAAATTAACAAAACTTGATAACCATCTCAGACATAGCGTTTATCGTTTAAAACTGCACTCAAGAACTTTAAATGGTTAATATATTTTTGATGCTAAATTATTGCACGAAAGCAGCACCTTTTGGCAAATATTTTATTATAGTTTTATTTGTTTTGATATGTTGTTAATGAATTTTATTTCTTTTTTATTAATATTGGCAAGGTGCTTGTTGTACCAGCTGGTGAAAACGTACTTTCAATTAGTTTTTAGTATCAGATCCTATTCTATCTTACTAATATTATAAATTCAAAAGAGTATGTGTGTGCGCGTGTGTGTATGTGTGTGTGTGTGTGTGTGTGTGTGTGTGTGTGCGCGCGTGTGTGTGTGTGTGCGTCATTTTCAGTGACCTCCTGAGCGGTACGACAGTAAGAATTTAAATTATCTACTTTTTTATTACTAAGGACGACTTTATCCTGCGAAATCAGAAAGAACCAACGCTAAACAATCGACATAATTCAATGTAGAAAATTCATTAGCAGTCCTAAAACTAATTCAATTCAATTCGTTTATTCAATAAACTACTAGGTGGTAGGCCTCTCCTGCAAAGTTCGTCTAGGTAGGTACCACTGCTTTGCCAGTTATTCTGCCGCCAAGCAATAATGTGTAAGCACTACTGTGTTTCGGTTTGAAAGGCATTATAGCTAGTGAAATTACTAGGCAATTGAGACTTTATGATCTGATCTCATAGTCAAGTAATCTTATTACCAGACTGTGCTTATCTCAAGATGATGTGCGCAGTACCCCAATCTTAATATTTTAGACTTCCGAGTGACATTGTTCTGTTATGGGTGGCTGTGTCGCTTAATATCAGGCGAACGACTAGCTCGTCACATTATTCTATGACATAAAAAAAAAGAATTAACAAATTTGATGTTGGGTCTGAAATGCGTCACTTATGATTAAAAATAATATAATTTATGTCGTACCGTGAGGCAGACCCACTTTTATTTTATATAATCTGTAAGTATAATAAATACTACATATTGCTATTCATTTATCTACCAATATCTCTTTATAAATATTTAATCCATTGCATTAAGTCAATACGTAAATACTGACTCTACAGCTAGTGGTATAACAGGTAGAGTAGGTAGAGAAGCCACTTGTCTGCGTCAGTAATAGAACCAAATCTGTCAGTAAGTCAGTATTGCACAATCTTTAGTTTTGATTCAGAGTTGTGTCTGACGCGGTACGGAAATCATAGTGTGTGGATGTGCATGTGGATTTTTCTTATTTTTAATCGTTGCGTTATAAATACGTGTAACGGGGATGTGACGGGACGTGGCGCAGAGTAATTATTACGGAGTTCAGTTATTAAATCATCATTTATTTACGTATAGATACAACTAGCGAGGAAGGAGAGTTACTCTGAATCCATGTAAAGCGAGGGCCAGTAGTATACTGTCCGCAGCGCCTAGTAGGAATTCAGTGCAACAAGAGTAATTTCGAGAGTGCCGGGAGTCCGTCTGCTCAAGAAATCAAGTGCCTGACCTAATTACAATTTCAATTTCACAGGATATGTATATCGAGTTCGCTGAACGAAACGCTTGCGTGTTTTAAGGTCGCATCACGCCATCTAGTTTCATTCGTTGTAAGCAAACGAAATATTGGCGGGTGTTACATACGTATTTTATAATCAAATAAGGTCTGAACTTGATTGTTCATACAATGGAATAGTTTAAGTCAAATAAGAATATTGTGTTGCATTAAAATTTTCTCATATGTTGCATAATTTGACGTAAGCAGGTAAATAGTACCGAACTTAAACTGAAATAAATACCAAACATCACAACTATTTATCTACAGCTTATTTATTTAGTATACAACATAATATTATTTAATAAACATAAAACAATAAAAAGGGAACTTAATCAAACAAACCACTACCAGTAGGCAACGTGCCCATTATGCTGGCAGCATTGCCACGTTGAATGGCAATGCTCAATCTTTGGCCGAAGTAGAGGCCAGCATTTTGGTCACGCGTGGCTTCAACCAGACGTTTTGAAAGTTCTTTAAAAATTTGGTGAGCACTCGGTCCCCAAGGCCCCAGTGTCTCAACTGCAAAAGGCGCAAATATAAAACCGCTATCAAGATTACTATATTTGCGCCTTTTTAGCTGTTCAGCAGAATTCGCCGCCGCGCCAGCCTCAACTTGTGTTCCAGGAAGATGTGACGGCGCAAGGGTGTCAACACATGTAGCGTCCCACACCAAAGGCCGCCCTAACTTCCAAGGAATTAAAGTCATTCCGTCGGCTCTTTTACCATCGTCCCTAACGAGGCCATTAGGCTCCAAAATAGCGGCGCAGTTGGCGCTGGTAAAAGCCCTACGAATGATATCGTTAAGACTAGCGTGGCGAGGAATCCTCCCGGCACTGCGGACGCAGGAAAGGCCATGGTGACCGAGCTGGTCGACAGCACTGCCACACTGACAGCGGTGTGGAGCACAGCACGATGCGCCCAAGTGGAGAAATCACAACTATTATTATGACTTTTTGAACATTTGTAATTTTTTGTGTCTTAATTTTTAATTCTAAAATTACGTAGGACTTAATATTTTTTGGTTACATAAATAGGACTTCACTGAAAATAGCTTTTTATATTTACTTTTCATACTACTAACCGTAGATCTCTTGTTATATTTCCGATAGTGTTGGTGAATCATATTTATAAAGTAGTAACGCAATAATGAAGCAATTAAATTTCTGTACCGTGCAGCACGGCGGTAAGCATAAATTGGAGTTTACCTAAACCGTGCGTGAGTCATGGGCGGGATGCGTCAGCGCCGATCCAGCGCTCCCGGTGGAAAATAAACACCATGTGTCACTGTAGGGTTGCTGGTGTAGAGAAAAGTTTAAATAAAATAACTGTGAATTCTGCTAAGTTCTGTCGTTCAATCGTTGCTAAAATATACTAATATAACTATTGAACTTTTTTACGAATGCTTGACTTGGGAGTAAGCTGGTGAATGCGAGGCAAACGGAAGTAGAAGTTTGTTCACTTAGAATGCTCCATTGTTCCATTGTCAACATAAAGTTAAAATTTACATGATTACGTTTGGTATGGCTAGTGAAATGACAATTTACAATTGTCTTTAACATTAAATTTTTTTATGTTACGAAATGACATGACGAGCAAGCCGCTCGCCTGATGTTAAGCGACACGACTGCCCATATCAGTTGCAGTGACACTTGAAACACTAAATTATAGTTTCGCGTGACACTGCACTGCGCATGTCATTCTGAGACATCACGGTCTGGTAATAAGATTACAAAACTGTGAGATTAGGTCATAAAGTCTCATTTGCCCAGTAATTTCACTAGCTACAGTGCCCTTCAAACCGGAACACAGTAGTGCTTGCGCACTACTGCTTGGCGGCAGAATAACTGGCAAAGCGGTGGTACCTACCTAGACGAACTTTGCAGAAAAGTCCTACCACCTAGTAAAACATTAAATAAAGTAAAAACAAAGTTATAGCGCCAATAGATGGAACTAAGTTAAAAAAGTTTTTTAATGTGATTTTTAATGTTAATAATAGGTCTTTACCTATGAAATTGCCGTATTGCAGTACAGACTTTTTCAAACAAAAAAAAGTTTTGATTGGCTATGAATTCTAAATTCAAATTAATTTTGTTTTAAAAATATGACATTCTATTTACAATATAAGTCTTTTGTTTATTGATTAGCGTTGTATTTTCATTACTTTTCAACATTTTTCCTCATAATGGATACTTTGAAATTTCGTGTAATTATGGAATATGAGTTCCGTCGTGGCACCAACGCGGCACAAACGACACGTAACATCAACGACGTTTACGGAGAGAACTGTACAAACGAACGTACAACCCGTTATTGGTTTGCTCGGTTCCGTTCTGGGAATTTTGACTTGAAAAATGAACCTCGTGGTCGTCCGGAAACTTTGGTCAACAATGATGAATTAAAGGCGATTGTGGAAGCTAATGAATCTCAATCTACAGCTGAGCTGGCAGCAGCTTTTGATGTTAGCATCAAAACAATATTGGTCCATTTGCGACAGATTGGCAAGATAAAAAAGCTTGATAGATGGGTTCCCCACGAACTTAACGATCGCCAGCGCAACGTACGCATCGAGACTTGCCTTGCGCTGCTTAACAGGCACAGAAATGAAGGAATTTTGAACCGAATTGTTACGTGCGAAGAAAAATGGATTCTTTTTGACAATCGAAAGCGCTCAGCAAGTTGGTTAGATCCTGGTTCGGTACCAAAGCAATGTGCAAAACGAAAAATGACCCCTAGAAAGGTGATGGTCACAGTTTGGTGGTCTAGTGCTGGTGTGATTCATCATAGCTTTTTACAAAACGGCGAGAGCATTACTGCAGATGTGTACATTGAAGAACTGACCACAATGATGGTGAAACTCGCACGTCTGCAACCAGCTTTGGTCAATCGGTCGTCTCCACTGCTGCTTCACGACAACGCGCGACCCCATACTGCACAACAGACCGTCTCTAAGCTGCATGAGTTGGGTTTGGAAGCTCTCCCTCATCCGCCATACTCACCAGATCTTGCGCCTACCGACTATTACTTTTTCCAAAATTTGGACAACTTTTTAGCGGGAAAAAAATTCAATTCCCGAGAGGCAGTACAAAACGCCTTTGAAGAGTTTGTTGTCTCCCGTCCTGCTGATTTTTTCAAGAAGGGCATCCATAAACTGCCACAGCGTTGGTAAAGATGCATTGATTGCAGGGGTGATTACTTTGAATAAAAGAAATAAATAAGTTCGAAAAAAAAATACTTTAACTTTTTTCAAACAAAACGGCAATTTCATAGGTAAAGACCATTACCATCTTGACAGTTGTAAATTGTCATTTTACCGGACATACCAACATAATAATAAAAAAATAACTTTGTTATGTTGACAAAGGAAATGTACGTGAACCGAATTCTACTACCGTTTGCCTCGCATTCATTATTTTACTCCCCAAGTCAAGCGTGCGTTAAGAAGTTTTACTTCAAAAATTATCATCGATCCGACAACCCTGAAGTATGTCACGAACTATCACTCGACATCTATGTTCTCAAACAGAATATTTAGTTAATTCGTCACCTTTTGAAACTTCCTAAATACAGTTTTAAGATTTGTACCCTATTTATCAGTTTCATAAGGTTCATTACCAGCTGTTAATTTTGACGAAATGTAAAACAATTCTATTTCAATTGCTGCTTTTGCTTCAATTTAACTGTTAGTTAATTCCCAATGATGATTGGTATTTTTTGTATTGCTATTAAATAAATAACGCCCAACAATCACAAACATAGATCCTGGACCCTAACTAGGATTTCCTTTATCTAGGGATCCAGGAACTACGAGGACTATGCTCCCACAACAGCAGATTTGGTAGAAGTGTTTGCGCTTTTTTTTCTGTGCACTTATCTTTCCGTGGGAGTCAAACCCGCCACATTCGAGCTATGAGCCGACGTACTCAAGCAGCACACCACAGAGGCAGTATTAATAGGGATATGTTGTATTTTTTCAAACGACTTCAAAAAAGATGGCGATTCTTAATTCGGTTGTATGTTTAAATAAATGTTTGTTATTTAATAACTCCGTCATATATAAACAAATTTCGAATTTTTTCTCTTTATTTGATTTTCAGATTGGTTCCATAGGATATTTTATCAAAATTCAGTAGTCTGGTTTTCAAATCAAAAAAGATACAAAAATTATGTATAATATTATCATCTAAGTTTTTACAGTTTTTTTTAAATCTTTTTTTAAGGCGCTAGTACCTATGTATTATGGCTATGTGCCGTGATTATGTGATTATGTGAACGTGACTAAACTCCATTTAAAAATACACTGTAATTATAATCAGTATAAAAAAGTCTAAGTATGTTTATTTATTTTTTATTACATGCCTTTATACAATGTCATTACTTATTCTAACTAATCTATGCTTAGTTCCCAATGTTACATTATATGAGCCCTGCGAGGGCGTTGCACTTTAGAGTGGAGCATACATTGCCTAACTCTCGTCACATTACAATAATTCAGGTCGAAGGAAATTATGATTACTGTCACTTACATTTTTAGGTTAATTGTCAATATTGAATCATTATTAGTTTGTCTTCACATTGGATAATTATTAGTTTGTCTACATGTCTATCCTGCCAAGATCTCTGAACCCTTTGTGATACTTTTAAGCATGATTTGTGACGTTTGATCTTCGTGTTACCAATTTCTGCCCCATTTATAGTATGTCGTGGTCGCACGTGTCGCAGTAGCTTTGACTCTGGCTATTGACTCGAACTACCCTGTTATGAATTTGCAGAAACGATACATCACCCTTGTGTATCCGCTAAATTTGAAGAGATTCTCTGAAACGGTAGAATTGCAAATAGCTACATCAAACGTAAAACTCGGGAAAGCTTTATTTCTAAGAATAGAGCTCATCAAAGACGTTACATAATAGAATAAAACATACAATATTAATGTTGAAAATAAGAAACGCGAGGCATAAAAATTCAAAAATTTAAAATTTATATTTTTAGATTCAATTAAGTAAATTAAGATAGTATTTATTTACTTTAGAACATTGTAAAATGCTCAAATATTATTTTGTTTTTACAAATTAAGGTTAAAATGGTATATTAAAACTAGCTGCGCCCCGCGGTTTTGCCCGCGTTTTGATGACAAACGGTGATGATGATGATAAAATATAGATAACAACCTATTCTCAGACCTACCATGTGTAAATATAAAATTTCATCAAACTTGGTTTAACCGTTTCGGAGGAGTACGGTAACAAACACTATGACACGATGAATTTATATATATATATATATATATATATATATATATATATATAGATGGACAGCCTTTGTGGTGTAGTGGTTAACCCGGAGGCGTCGTGTTCGATTCCCGCGGCAGGATAAATATTTGGGCACAGAAAATAGCGCAAATACTTGTTCTGAGCCTGGGTGTTGTGGGACCATGGTCCTCGTAGTTCCTGGGTCCGTAGACATCCTAGTTAGGGTCCAGGATCTATCAGGATTTTATCTACTATACTATTAGGGTACATAGAAAAATAATGGTGTAAAATAAAACAGTTCACAGTTAAACACATTACTATTTAAAATAGATGCCACAAAAAGCCGCTCCAGTCCGAGCGTGACCACATAGCAACAAAACAAACAGACATCACATTACTGTCATTATGTAAACTTAATTAAACATTTCCACCGCTTTGAATAAAAACAATCGAATCCGGGCATCTTCAAAAACCAAGCTAAAAAACGCATTTCCCGCAACTTCTGAACTGTATTTCATGTAGCATATAGTTCAATTTTAAAAATTAAGGTGGTTATTTAAATATTGTACGAGTTTGTGGATTGTTTGAAACGCATCGCCGATCTGCGCACGCGCTGGGGTCGACGACCTTCAAAACTATGACCTTTGTACTATACGTGTCACTGTTTTGTAACACGCGGCTGCAAAAGGGCTTAGTTACCGTTTGGTCCAAAACTCGTTTCGGCTAACCGCGAAAGCTTTTAGATTGTGAGTCTTAATGATACAACAATAATGGCGATGATGAAATATAAAATGAGCAATGGTGATGAAATGTGTGTATTGGAAGTACCTATTCCTACTAATAATAATTATTTACCTATGAAATTGCCGTTCTGCAGAACTGGCCATTTCAAATAAACACATTTTTGGTTCTAAATTCAAACTAATTTTATTTTTAAACATGGAATTATTTTGCAAAATAAGTCATTTGTTTATTTTATTTGCGTTATGTTTTTTCGCATTAATTGATTAAATCGTTTTTGTCATCATGGATACATCTATACGTATAAAATTCAAAGTCCTGACTGACTGACTGATTGACTGACTTATATATCAACGCAAAGCCTAAACCGCTGGTCCTAGAGACTTGAAATATATGTTAATCCTATATGTTCTCCAGGTAAGCCTATATGTTAATCCAGTGTATAGCTATCTTGGTACCGAATTTCATCCAAATACATTCAGCCGTTTGAGCGTGAAGGAGTAACAAACTTATACACATAATACATACACACATACAAACTTTCACCTTTATAATATTACTGTGATAGTGTGATGTGATTAGTGTGATATATATATTGGTCTTTACCTATGATATTGCCGTTTTGTTTGAAAAAAGTTAAAGTATTTTTTTTTTCGAACTTATTTATTTCTTTTATTCAAAGTAATCACCCCTGCAATCAATGCATCTTTGCCAACGCTGTGGCAGTTTATGGATGCCCTTCTTGAAAAAATCAGCAGGACGGGAGACAACAAACTCTTCAAAGGCGTTTTGTACTGCCTCTCGGGAATTGAATTTTTTTCCCGCTAAAAAGTTGTCCAAATTTTGGAAAAAGTAATAGTCGGTAGGCGCAAGATCTGGTGAGTATGGCGGATGAGGGAGAGCTTCCAAACCCAACTCATGCAGCTTAGAGACGGTCTGTTGTGCAGTATGGGGTCGCGCGTTGTCGTGAAGTAGCAGTGGAGACGACCGATTGACCAAAGCTGGTTGCAGACGTGCGAGTTTCGCCATCATTGTGGTCAGTTCTTCAATGTACACATCTGCAGTAATGCTCTCGCCGTTTTGTAAAAAGCTATGATGAATCACACCAGCACTAGACCACCAAACTGTGGCCATCACCTTTCTAGGGGTCATTTTTCGTTTTGCACATTGCTTTGGTACCGAACCAGGATCTAACCAACTTGCTGAGCCCTTTCGATTGTCAAAAATAATCCATTTTTCGTCGCACGTAACAATTCGGTTCAAAATTCCTTCATTTCTGTGCCTGTTAAGCAGCGCAAGGCAAGTCTCGACGCGTACGTTGCGCTGGCGATCGTTAAGTTCGTGGGGCACCCATCTATCAAGCTTTTTTATCTTGCCAATCTGTCGCAAATGGACCAATAT
Source organism: Ennomos fuscantarius (assembly GCA_905220475.3). NCBI lineage: Eukaryota > Metazoa > Arthropoda > Insecta > Lepidoptera > Geometridae > Ennomos > Ennomos fuscantarius. The sequence continues at coordinate 14,074,029 of HG992040.1, forward strand.
TGTTATGATGCTAACATCAAAAGCTGCTGCCAGCTCAGCTGTAGATTGAGATTCATCAGCTTCCACAATCGCCTTTAATTCATCATTGTTGACCAAAGTTTCCGGACGACCACGAGGTTCATTTTTCAAGTCAAAATTCCCAGAACGGAACCGAGCAAACCAATAACGGGTTGTACGTTCGTTTGTACAGTTCTCTCCGTAAACGTCGTTGATGTTACGTGTCGTTTGTGCTGCGTTGGTGCCACGACGGAACTCATATTCCATAATTACACGAAATTTCAAAGTATCCATTATGAGGAAAAATGTTGAAATGTAATGAAAATACAACGCTAATCAATAAACAAAAGACTTATATTGTAAATAGAATGTCATATTTTTAAAACAAAATTAATTTGAATTTAGAATTCATAGCCAATCAAAACTTTTTTTTGTTTGAAAAAGTCTGTACTGCAATACGGCAATTTCATAGGTAAAGACCTATTATATATATAAATGAACCTCTGTTTCTTTCGGTCATCGCATCATGAATAAACAGATGTCACATTTTCGCTTATTCGTTTTTTGTTATATAAGTATTATATATATTTAAAGGTGAGCAATAAATTAAAAAAATTTCACCACGCGGGTGAAATCGCGGGGTGAAGTGAGTTAATTTATATAAATTGTAAATAAATAAATAAATTAGCGTATGTAACATTGGAATTAATGAATTAGAGAATGAGCTTTGGCTACAACAACAAGAGCAATAAGAGAAAATTTATATATTTTTAAAGAGCTTTCTTCTTCCACTATAATTCCAATGATAATTAGATAAACACACTTGTAAAGTATCAATAAAACTAAGCTAATTTGCAGGTTCTTTACTAGTAATTATCAACTATTATAATAGTTACAGTATAAAAAATGTCAGTATGATTACCAAGTTACGATGGGGATAATTAGATAATAAGGCTGTAGGAGAAACACGCAATTAACAGCTGCGTAAACTGCTTTTACTCTTTGTATTAAAAAATCGATATAAGTCTTATAAAAAATTACGTAAACATTTTACCTATCCTGTAAGCTGTGGTCTTTTTTGTAAGAGCGAGTAGTTTTTTTTTTTTTCATTAATTGTCACAAATGTTCCTTAATCCAGTGTCCAGTGTCTTGTAACTGAGTAGTTATAAGCTATTATATGTTACAGAATGAGTGGTACTTACATGGTGGTAGGACTTTTCTGCAAAGTTTTTGTAGATTATATACGTTTTCGCTGATTATGTATGTCGCTCGTCGAGATATTTCAGCATATTGCGGCTTCTTACACCCGATAAACCATTACCTACGATAATAATTTACAATATTAATTAACTGGTTACAATTCTGCAGGTATTTTACGACGTCGATAGAGGTGAAAGTGCGAAGTTACAACTGCCGCGCGTTGCTGTGGAGAGCAGTACGCTTTGATACAGTATGGGTTGTATACAAAAATTAAACATTTTTTTAAAATAAAACTTCTTTACGCAGCTTGTATTGGGGAGTAAGCTGGTTAATGCCTAACAAGGGAATGGACGTTGAAAGTAGATTGTTAACGTAGATCTCCGTTATCAACGTAACAAAGTTAAAAATTACTTTAAGTTTGTATTATTATTTTAGTATGTCCGGTATAATGACCATTTACAATTATCAAGATGGCGACCTTAACATTAAACAAAGCCAAAACAAAGTTATACCGGCCGATAGATGGCGCTGCAGAAGTTTTACTACAGTCGTGTGGTCTAAGCCGTCTAACACACTCGTTTTTTATGGCTATGGGACGTTTAACCATATTCTTAACTAGTTGCGCCCCGCGGTTTCACCCGCGGATAAAAAGTATTTTAATTATTTGCTCATCCCACGAGAAAATTTAACTTTTACGGGATAAAATGTAGCCTACATGTTAATTCAGAGTATAAGTTATATTGGTACCAAATTTCATCCAAATGCATTCAGCCGTTTGAGCGTGAAAGAGGTACAAACATACACACATACACACAAACACATATACAAAATGTAGGCCTTTATAATATTAAGTGTGATAGTGTGATATCAGGAGAATGTGGCCAAACGCTAACCTTTATAGTATAAAAAAATTAGAGACGTTCAGAGTCATCCGGTTGAAGTAATTATAAGCAGGCTACGTATCTCGTAGAAGTAACTACTGTTACAAAAATAATTTCACAGGAGATGACAGAATAGAAGGCGGAATACAGGTCAGCACTACCTGGCGCTGTTGATATTATATGCATCGAATGAGACCAGAAATATTAGGTCTTTACCTATGAAATTGCCGTTTTGTTTGAAAAAAGTTAAAGTATTTTTTTTTTTACTTATTTATTTCTTTTATTCAAAGTAATCACCCCTGCAATCAATGCATCTTTGCCAACGCTGTGGCAGTTTATGGATGCCCTTCTTGAAAAAATCAGCAGGACGGGAGACAACAAACTCTTCAAAGGCGTTTTGTACTGCCTCTCGGGAATTGAATTTTTTTCCCGCTAAAAAGTTGTCCAAATTTTGGAAAAAGTAATAGTCGGTAGGCGCAAGATCTGGTGAGTATGGCGGATGAGGGAGAGCTTCCAAACCCAACTCATGCAGCTTAGAGACGGTCTGTTGTGCAGTATGGGGTCGCGCGTTGTCGTGAAGTAGCAGTGGAGACGGCCGATTGACCAAAGCTGGTTGCAGACGTGCGAGTTTCGCCATCATTGTGGTCAGTTCTTCAATGTACACATCTGCAGTAATGCTCTCGCCGTTTTGTAAAAAGCTATGATGAATTACACCAGCACTAGACCACCAAACTGTGACCATCACCTTTCTAGGGGTCATTTTTCGTTTTGCACATTGCTTTGGTACCGAACCAGGATCTAACCAACTTGCTGAGCGCTTTCGATTGTCAAAAAGAATCCATTTTTCGTCGCACGTAACAATTCGGTTCAAAATTCCTTCATTTCTGTGTCTGTTAAGCAGCGCAAGGCAAGTCTCGCCGCGTACGTTGCGCTGGCGATCGTTAAGTTCGTGGGGCACCCATTTATCAAGCTTTTTTATCTTGCCAATTTGTCGCAAATGGACCAATATTGTTTTGATGCTAACATCAAAAGCTGCTGCCAGCTCAGCTGTAGATTGAGATTCATCAGCTTCCACAATCGCCTTTAATTCATCATTGTTGACCAAAGTTTCCGGACGACCACGAGGTTCATTTTTCAACTCAAAATTCCCAGAACGGAACCGAGCAAACCAATAACGGGTTGTACGTTCGTTTGTACAGTTCTCTCCGTAAACGTCGTTGATGTTACGTGTCGTTTGTGCCGCGTTGGTGCCACGACGGAACTCATATTCCATAATTACACGAAATTTCAAAGTATCCATTATGAGGAAAAATGTTGAAATGTAATGAAAATACAACGCTAATCAATAAACAAAAGACTTATATTGTAAATAGAATGTCATATTTTTAAAACAAAATTAATTTGAATTTAGAATTCATAGCCAATCCAAACTTTTTTTTGTTTGAAAAAGTCTGTACTGCAATACGGCAATTTCATAGGTAAAGACCTATTATGTATTTGTTGTGACGCTCAATGACCTATCAGCAATTAAAGTCTTGCAGCTGATGACAATGATGATACAAAATACAATACTAAAATTTATTTTAAAAGTGTGATTTTTATTTCTAACAAAAGTATTTGAACAATAGTGATTTGTTCACTGTTGATGTAGTGATGCGTTTGCTGTTAGTTTCTACCGACCTTTACCACGTCACCGGGCGGGAGTGGGTTGCCGGGATAAAAGGATCGAGAAGACTACATCCACTGGAACAGTGGACTCTACTGAAAGTCGCGACCATTATAGCTAACCTACGACTAGGTCGACCTCGCCGGCGGGGCGGTGTCTGATTGTGTTACGCTGGTATCCCGTACCGGTGCCGACAACAATACCTGAACCAGAATGGCTAGGCTGGTCCGGTGATCCAAGCGCAGCCGATACTATATATATATATATGCTGTTATAGGATTATCCGGGTCGCTCAAGACGTGTCTCGGGCGGCGAAGACGGGGTGTGAAATGCGTTACTGTTATTAAGCGTATGGTTACGTTACTTCAAAGACATTCATGTTGTCAATTAGCTGCCACGTGTCGAGAATACGCTCTATTCGTAGAAGTAAAGGTAGTTCATAGTAGCATTTATGTCTAGAAGAATTCATGGCATATCGCGTACTTAGAAACTAAGGTATTAAAAAAGTCGGAAGAATAACACTATTTCCATTGATGGAAATAAAGGACCGTGACACAACAAGCTCGTCACCACCACACCACAGATGCTGTCGTTTGACAGCTTCTGTGGTGTGGTGGTTGAGCAGGTCGGCTCATAGCCCGGAGGCGGCGGGTTCGATTCCCGCGGCAGGACAAACTGAAAAACAGTAGTAGGAACTTGCACACTACTGCTGGGTGGCCGAATAATTGGCACAGCGGTGATACCTACGATGAACGCTGAATAAATGTTTACCATCTTGTAAAGTAAAAAAAAACTGTTATTGTATTGTATTAAATGTCCAATACTACTCTTTAACTAATACAAAAAATACGAAAGCTTGTGTGTAACACCTTTTAAAGTTTCGAGATTTGAACATCTTTACTCCTTACTAATTATAAACGCGAAAGTTTGTACGTATGTTAGTTACTCTTTTATGCAAAAATGATTGTATGGATGATGAGTGGATTTTAATGAAACTCGGAATGTGCACTATACGCAGGATTAACAATTTTTATCCGCGTGTAAAACCACGGGGCGCGTCTAGTATACAATAAAGTCAAAACGGGTTAAAAAAGTTAAAAAAGAAAATTATCAAATCATAATTTACATTAAAAATGAGCTTATTGTTGATTTTGGCCTTACACCGCGCCCGCGGTGCGCAACTAGTTTTGTTATTATCACCCGATTACTATAAAAAGATGCAAAAATTTTAAAAAAATCGATTAGAAAGCATACAGTACGGTAAAGTTTGAACTGTAGTGTAAAATGAAGTTAAAATTGCATTACGTTTGACAAGGACGCATATGCAAACCGCGCTTACCGTTTCGTGAACACATGTTTAATGCAAGGACATCGTTCCGGCTAGTGTAAAAAACCTAAAGGCATCGCCGCCCTTCGAAATTTAAAATTCCCAATCAACCATCAGCTGATTGAGTCCGGATGATTCAAAAAATGAAGTTTACTTCTGAATGGATTCCATAGAATTGTAACGGTTAACCCACGTGTAGGAACAGCTGTTCTCAAAACCAGCTGATTTTTGTGCGAACGATAAAAGGTGACGTATGTTCTATTAACATTCGCGGCATGCATTGGGCTAATTCGATAGTATATTCTGTCATTCATAACTTTAGGGAGAGTAACTAAAGAGTTAGATGAGAATCTAAATATATATAACTCAAAGGATAAAAACAAACAAAGGACTGACTGACTGACATATTAGTGATCTATCAACGCACAGCCCAAACTACTGGACGGATCGGGCTGAAATTTGGCATGCAGGTAGATGTTATGACGTAGGCATCCGCTAAGAAAGGATTTTTCGAAATTCCACCCTTAAGAGGGTGAAATGGGTGGTTGAATTATTTTCCCATAGGCCACGCCGCGGGCGAAGCTGCAGGCTGAAGCTCGTGGTATAGACCACCAAAAGTGTTCGTAACGCGTACGTTTGTGTCATCATTGTCAATTATAGATTGTCATTTTACCGGATATTCCCACATAATAACACTAATTATTTACTTAGTAATGTTGACAATGGACATCTAAGTTAACCAATTTAAACTTCCGTTCGCCTCACATTCACCAGCATACTGTCCAAGTCAAGCGTGCTTAAAGAAGTTTAACTTCAAAAGACATCTTTTGAAGTAAAACTTCTTTACGCGTATCTATTGCTGGAAACAGGGACTATTTGCATTACATATTTTTACGTCTAGCTACTAAGGATGACGAAACCGAACCGGCGCAGCACCGCGGCCAGTACCGGACATTTTAAAAACCATATTAAGTAGATTGAACTGCGCAGGCGCATGTGTGAGGGGAGATTGGGGTCAGTTGGATTTTGTTTTGTCACCTGGTGGGTTTTGAAAAGATTGAATAGAACGTGCTCTATATAAAATTGAGATTGAACAAAGAAAGGTCTTGACATGATTTCGTAAGTTCAGTACTGTCAACATGTCGGTTCAATTATCTTTTTTAATAATATGGGTGGCTTATTATAAACTAGCTTCTGCCCGCGGCTTATCCCACGTGGCCTATAGAAAACGAATTAAATATTTTTCTGCCGTAATATCTAAATATATATAACTCAAAGGTGACTGACTGATTGACTGACTCACATAGTGATCTGTCAACGCACAGCCCAAACCACTGGACGGATCGGGCTGAAATTTTGCATGCAGGTATATATTATGACGTAAGCATCCGCTAAGAAAAGATTTATCGAAATTCCACCCTTAAGAGGGTGAAATGGGTGGTTGAATTATTTTTCCATAGGCCACGCCGCGGGTGAAGCTGCGGGCAGAAACTCGTACATTATAAACGCTCTCACTGTTTGCCTTTATTGGGGGATGGTTTTGGCAAAACTGTGGTACAAGTGTCATAATGTTAATTAAAGAACATGTTGAGTGTACATTTTCGAGTAAATTGATCAAGAGAAGATTTTTTTTTCATAGATAATTCAACTACTATCTTTTGATACTATCCATCCAAAAGTTGTCTGGAAGAGATCGCTATTAGCGATAAGACCGCCCATTGTTGCCATAGAACGTAAGATTTATTCATTCCTGTTTTGTGTTAATTTCATTGGTGAGACAATAAAGAGTTATCTATCTATCTACCCACTTCACCCTCTTAGGGGTGGAATTAAAAAAAACCCTTCCATAGTGGTTACTTCTAATCTACAGAGAACAAAACCCTCCAAATTTCAAGTTTCTAGGACTTGCAGCTGTGCGCTGATATGTAAGTCAGTCAGTCAATCAGTCAGTCAGGACTTTATATGTATAGATAGATAAACGGCCAGAAAATAAATTCACAGAAATGTTCGGTAGCATTAAACGAGATCATTATTTTAGTTTAAAGCTGTATGTTTTTAATTTCAGAAGTCGTGATTTAGTGTCAGGAAAAACTGCACGAGGAATGTTTGTATTCTAAGGTAATAGAGGTTAGCTATTTTTTTACCATACTAAGAAAGTTATAAATATGTGGAGCTTTAAAAATACACCTATATGGAATTACGCGGTGTAGCTTTTGTGTGTTTGTGTTAATGTTCGTTTTTTAACGGGCTAATGCTGTTGGTCTCTACCGACCTTCACAGCGTCACCGGCGGGACTACAGCGTCAATAAGGGTCAAGGTTAGAGTTCTGCACTGCAACTATATGAGAAGCTGTGACGCTTTATCATCAGCTGGGCAATCACGTAACTCTATTGCATCCGATACAAAAACAAATTTGTATGGATTTTACAGTTTCAATATGCAGCTTATGTGCATAGTTAGTATGGAAATTTCACCTGTTGCATTGCAATCAAAGTCGCCGTATCATTCATTTACAGTTTTATTTTACACCTCTTAAGGAATTATCCTCGACCAGTTTACAAAAACATCACCTGTTAATGAGCATATTATAATATTATGGATGTAGGCCCGTTAATAAATAGATAAAAACCACTGAAAACTCCCTCATATCGTAGTAGTAGTGACTAATCAAATAAAATATTTCAATATACTTTACAGCAAATTAAAAAAACCCCCTGTCCTTCCTCCTGTGTGTGTCCTTTGTGTCCTTGAGTGGAGACCGCGACTTGGCAAACGTAGTGTAGGACGCCCGCCGACTGGAGCGACGACTTGCGCCGAGTGGCTGGCAGTCATTGGATGAGAAGAGCTGAAGACCGGGCTCAATAGCGTACCTTGGGAGAGGCCTATGTCCAGCAGTGGACAAACACAGGCTGATGATGATGAAATTAAAAAAAATGTTCATCAATAAAGTCAGGTTATGGACGAAAATTTTACATGGTAACGTCATAAGAAAACAATTGGGCCGATCGTGCCTCTCTATCGCTTGTTTCGCGCTCTCGCTTGCACGCTCGGCTCAGGTGGAACATGACAATTTTTCATGCGTGCAACCGGCGTTTATCGATTTATAAGACGTTATCACATCAAAAATGATTACCTAAATAAACATGTAGTCAGTATGAACCTATTATTAAGGATCTCTGTGTTGTGGTGGCTGAGTAGACCGGCTCATAACCCGGAGGCGGTGGGTTCGATTCCCGTCCCGCAGTCCCGCAGGACAAGTGTTAATGCACAGAAAGAAAGCGCAAATACTTGTTCTGTATCTGGGTGTTGTGGGACCATGGTCCTCGTAGTTCTTGGGTCCCTATACACAGGGAATCCTAGTTACGGTCCAGGGTCTATGTATGTTAGGGCGTTATTATTATTATTCATTTTTTTTATTTATATATATGACGGCGGCTACGTCCAGTTATAAACTCTATGCACAGCGATCGAGCACCGTAATTTACCCTGTGGTGGCATTAAATTTATTACAGTGGCAGCACCGGCAACTGTCATGGCGCCCCTACCTGTCTGGCTATATAAAGGGATCGATTGGTGTGCTACGGAGCATTCTTGTTCCAGACACGGCGCGGTGTGGACATGCTGAAGGCCTATAGTTATATAGGTTGCAACCTACCCACAACCCGTCCCGTCCGTTGTTTCACCCCGTCGTCGCCGCCCGAGACACGTCTTGAGCGACCCGGATGATCCTATAGCAGCCGTAGTATCGGCTGCGCTAGGATCACCGGACCAGTCTAGCCCTTCTGGCTCAGGTACCGCTTTCGGCACCGGTATAGGATACCAGCGTAACACAATCAGACACCGACCCCGCCGGCGAGGTCGACGTACCCCCCGTAGGTTAGCTAGAACGGTCGCGACTTTCAATAGGGTCCACTCTTCCAGTGGACGTAGTCTTCTCGATCCTCTTATCCCGGCAACGGCCCAAGCCGAGGCTCGCACCCCAGGGGTGCCCTTGAGCTAGTTGCCTCCCACTTTTGACGGCTGGGCGCCCTAAGCGCCCGCCCTCCCGCCCGGTGACGCTGTAAAGGTCGATAGAGACCAACAGCATTAGCTCGTTCAAAAGTGCTACGGAGCATTCTTGTTCCAGACACGGCGCGGTGTGGACATGCTGAAGGCCTATAGTTATATAGGTTGCAACCTACCCACAACCCGTCCCTGCCCACATATATTTATATTTAATATATTTTTTGATCATTCATTCGTCATTGCTATTTTCAGCTAGCCTGCGGTACCCCATGCCACCCGCACGCATACGCATGCACTTGTCGCACCTGTGGCAGGTGCGACATCAGCTGTGTGACCAGCCGCGTCGCGTTGTCGCCAGCCGACATGACCCACTTACGTCTTCATTGAGCACACTGCTTTTTAACTTGCATTCTTGGAGTTTGCAATTTAAAATAAATTGCCTTGAATATTTTAGTATGAAAACTGGCATACCTACCCTCCGCCATGTTATTTCTTCTAAATAGTGGTCACTTTTTGATTTAAAACTTTAGACTCGGGGGTAAGGTGTGCGGCGAACGGAAGTTGAGAGGGAGATATAACTTATATACCCGCCCGCCGCCCGCACCACTCACCTGCACATAATTACACATCACATCGCCGTGCATGACATCTTCCATCAGACGGTTTATCAAGGATGCATCCCGACGCTATTTCGATGCGGCACCCAGCATCCCTCTCTCGGCTCAGTGACGCTGTAAAGGTTGGCGGAGAACAACAGCATTAGCCTGTACAAAAAATGGCAGGTCTACGCTGGAAGCCGTTAGAACTAGGGATGAGCTTAAGGTCCTATTTAAAATGAATAAATTAGTAGTATCTTACGTGAAGATAGAAAGAGAGAGAGTGTTTCCTATATTACTGTAGGGGCAAGAGAGATGGAACTAAAGAAGTTTTATACGTTATTTTATATGTATTTGAATCGATAGCTGACACTAATTGAATAAACAAGGTTTTTATGAGACCAATAAATCTCCTCCAGCATCTCGTTTCCAAGATACGCATTTAACGTTATACTGGTGGCGCCGTCGGTAAGAGCTAAAATATTCAAAGCCTTTTCAAATTAAGAACATTTTTTTTTATATTAAGGAATAAAGTGCTGGGCAAATGCTTCACTTTACAATACGAAATGATGAAAATTTCTTTAGTTCAGCGCCATCTATCGGCTGGTACAACTTTGTTTTTGCTTTGTTTAATGTTAATTTCGCCATATTGAAATTGTAAATTGTTATTTTACCGGACATACCAACATAATAATACAAACATTTAACTTTTTTATGTTGACAATGGAGATCTACGTGAACCAACTTAAACTTCCGTTCACCTCGCATTCACCCACTTACTCCCCAAGTCAAACGTGCGTAAAGAAGTTTTACTTCAAAAAGCTATGGGAGTGCAACAACACACGCACATTTCGAATTAATCTCGTTGGTAAGTATTTATATCGAATGGCTTTCTCTATTACGCAATTTATCAGCGTAAGAAGCGTAGACACGACTATCCAATATACAGTCCTTATAAATAACTTCAACTAAATAGGTTAAGAGCTTATATCGTCCAAAATCGTGCCAACTTATCAAGTGTACCCATAACAAGACACAGAAAAGGAAATACGATCAACGGAATACTTAAGTTGTATTAAGCGGCTTAAGATTGCTGAGTGGCGATGAACATAAAAACGCTGATAGACCGGCCGCCATTAGGTGGACTGATGATCTGGACAAAACCGCTAGGAGCTGTGGATGTGTGGATGCCAATCATAGTGCTCTACGCAAGTGGGCTATGTTCAGCAGAGTAGTCTTCCGGCTACTGGTGATGTTTTTTTATTAATGAATTATGTGACAAACTCGTCGTTCACCTGATGTTAAGCGACACGCACGCTTATAACAGAACAGTGTCACTTGGAACTCTAAAATATAAAGTTTCGCGTGACACTGCACTGCGCACAACATCCTGAGACATCAGCACAGTCTGGTGATGAAGATTACTCGACTGTGAGATCAGATCATAAAGTCTCTTGCTCAGTAATTTCACTATCTACGGGGCACTTCAAACCGAAACACAGCAGTGCTTGCGCACTACTACTTGGCGGCAGAATAACTGGCAATGCGGTGGTACCTACCTAGACGAAGTTTGCAGAAAATTCCTACCTTCTAGTAAAATGTTGATGATCATCCTGGGTAGTGTATGAGGTAGGTACTGTAATTTAGTTAAAATTTGATACTTTTAAATATATTTTGAACTAGTTGCGCCCCGCGGTTTCATCCGTGGATGAAAAGTATTTTAATTATTTGCTCATTCCACGGGAAAATTTCACTTTTACGGGACAAAATGTAGAGAAATTAATCCATTGTAATAAGCTATCTTGCTACCGAATTTCTTCCAAATCCATTCAGCCGTTTAAGCGTGAAGGATTAAAACACCTACACACATAGACACATACAAACTTTCGCCTATATGATTTTAGTGTGATGTGATTAGTGTGATTTAGATAACGTGGTTGCTAAAATGGCCACAATAAGATTATTTCTAACTCCCGGACTCTATGGCAGATGTACTTGCACCATTTTGCATACCCATATCATTTACTGACCGCAAAAGAAATGCGAAAGTTTTTATTTTATTTCATACTTACATAAAGTAGGTAATTATTTTTTCATGACAACGCAGCTGTACTGGCATATGCTAGGTTTAACGTAATCGATATGCAATTATATTAGTATTCGGCAAACCGTTCTATTTCTTGCCGGATACAGTTGACTGTATTTATGATTATGCGACCACTTCTATAGATTTCTGGACTTTCATTCAATTAATATCTGACTTAACAGACGTTGTCCTGATCATATAAAAATCACAACCTTGACCTAACCATAAAAAAATAATAATTGTCAAATTTAATTTTTAGTTTTCATGTAAAACACTAAAAATGTTCTTTTAATATTAACTTAAAATTGCTGAATTATTTTTGAGAGGGGGAAATGCCCTCGCACTTGCCTGCCCACGGGGGTGATAACAGGGAGTATGTGGGACTCGAACCCACTAAAACCCTCGCGTGATCCATCCGCCGCCGGGTTGGGGCAAGATGGAGTCGCGCTAGCATTAACTATCTCACCCCCGTGGTCAAAATAGCCAAATTATTCCAACTGTTCTCAACTGATGCACCAACGACTTAATTTTTATTCAAACAGATAGAAAAATTAAGTCCAAAATTAATATATCTAATTATCTATGGTCATCATGGCATCATGAATCTTGCATGGGGTCGGCATTTCTATTACTACGAGATCTACGACTTTTATTTAGGTATACAATTTTATTCGCAAGGAAAGAATAAATAGATAAATCTTTATTATCATAGTGCAGTAGGCCAAAGCCGCCAAAACGGTTTATTCTCTACCCGGCAAGAACATAACCTGCCATCTCTATTACGCAATAGCACAGTTAGTCAGGAATCAGCGGCACTCGACCGGCAGATGGCGCTATATTTAGAATTGCAATGAGTGCTTTAGATTAGATTATTATATAAAGTAGAGGTATTATAATATATTCCTCACTTTTTGCTTTGTCGTTTGACTTGTCTCTTAAATATTAAAATGATTAGATAATTAACTCCATTTTCAATTGCAAAATACAGTAAAAAATGTTTAGTAGGTTTACTCTCGATTACAGAACTAGTTGCGTCCTTCGGTTTTACCCGCGGATAAAAAGTATCCCATGTGTTAATCTAGCGTATAAGCTATCTGTTTTCTAAGTTTCATTAAAATCTATTCAATATCCATATTCTTACATGGCAGTAGTTTCATGGAGTAACCAGTTCATGACTGGACCTAATAATTCTGGCCTTAAATTGGCATAACTCTATACTACTCATGTGTAAATATGTAATATGGTAGTGTATGTACCTATTACATATGTTAGTTTATGTATTATCGTCTGAAGGTTGCCTGGAAGACATCGCTTTTGGCGATAAGGTTGCCCATTGTTCCCTAATTGTATTATTTGAATTTTTTGTTATTATGTGGTGTGTACAATAAAGAGTTTATCTAACTATCAGTCAATAGTTTAGTTCGACAAAGGTTTAAAAACACCTACCCAATATTAATATTAGATTCTTTATTTGCAATTTAAAAAGTAGAAACTCATCTCTACACACTTAAAGACAGCAGCACAAAATTCAATTAATCCAACGAACGAAAAAAATTGATTCGATCCAAACAAACAATTCACTCGCAAAACCTTACCTTCTATTGACACACTTAAAAATTAAACGCACTTAATCCCGCGATTCAATAAAAAAATCCACTCAATTACCAAGCGCTCGGCACACAATGAAAGTAAACGGAAAACGTAAGGGCGATTGTGTAAAAACCTTTAGAATTAATATCCTTCAGAAAATAAGAGTGGAAAGAAACGGGAGTCAGGCGCTCTCGTCGCGAGTGGCAATCCCGCTAAAATAATTTCCGAATTGAATATTTCGGAGGGCCGCGAGACAGCCGACGGTTTTCATAGATTTCAAAATGGGGAGCGAGAGCCTTTTTATGTCATTATCTAAATCATTCCGGAATATAATCAACACAATGATTTTATTGTAATTAAACTTAATTTTACTGGAATTGAATACATCAAATAAATCACAGCACAGATTGACGACTGCGAATTCCTCTGTAATACGGAAATATGCCTACAATTGTTTTTACTGTACTTTGTAATTGAAAATGGAATTCTTTATGTATATCCGCCGACAGCCTTTGTGGTGTACTGGTTGAGCCGACTCATAAGTTTGAGGCGCGGGTTCGGTTCCCGCGGCAGGACAAGTATTTGGACACGAAAAAAAGCGTAAATACTTAGTCTGTGTCTGGGAGTTGTAGGACCATCGTCCTCGTAGTTCCTGGGTCCCTTGACACAGGGAATCCTAGTTATGGTCTAGGATCTATGTATGTGATCGTTAGGCGTTGCAAATATGGTCTTATTCTAATGTAAATAGTCTCTCTATTTCCGTCGTTAAGACATGCAAGCAATTAGATTATCAAAATTCCAACTATTTCAAAAAAACTTGATTGATTGATTTATTTACCAAAAATTCAGCCTAATACACTTTGAGTGTGAATGTATTTAATTTTATATAGATATTACAATCTTACAGCATACATTTTTTTCAACCAAATCACGTAATTACTGCAAATCAAACCAGAACCCACAGACTAAGCTAGATCGTAAATATAATATCAACACAGGGTTCTTTGGCGGGAAAACAAAAATTATCGCGTCGCCGCATTGTATTATTTTCCAAAACTTGTGTTATTTTCAGTGTTACTGCATAAAATTGGTGGCGTTTTATGCGTTAAGTGCTGGACTACAGGCATAGTGTGAGAAAGTGGTATAATGATGGTGAAACGTTTTTTTTCGTGTTGTTTCCAAAACTCCATAGAAGCTTGTGGTAAAGTTGCCACCGCTTTTCTAGGAGTATGACTTGACTAGACTATGACTTAACTTGATGTCTTAGGCTGTGACTTGACTTGATACATAAAATATATATATACAATGTAAATAATCTTGTGAAATTATCAAATACTTGACACTAGCTAAATACAGAAAAGTGTGGAACCTAAAAAAAAAAGACATGCTGCATTTCCTTGTGACCGTTGGCCAACTTTATCCCTTAAATTAAAAACTGAAGTACTACTACCTATTTGCTTGATGAGCTTAGGTGAAGAAAAACGTTGTGAGGAAGATATGCTGGTAGGTCACTTTATAAAGCCCGTCTAGCCAGCTATATTATATAGTTATATATATAGTTGACTGGCCCGATAGCTCAGTTGGTTGTAGCCCTGCCTTCTGAACTGTGGGTTGTGGGTTCGATTCCCACTCAGGACAAACATTTGTGTGATGAACATTGGTGTTTGTTCTGTGTCTGGGTGTCATATTGTATTCTATGTATGTATTTACAAACAAAAAAGTATCTAAGTATTGTATCAGTTGTCTGGTTCCCATAGTACAAGCTTTGCTTAGTTTGGGGCTAGATGGCGTTGTGTGAGATGTCCACACATATTATTATTATTATTATTATTATATCTAAATCTGATACCAGGCACTTTGCAGTGTGTTCCAACGAAAGAGGTATAATGAATGTACCAATTGACGTAAATATCTTTGGTCCCAACAGTTTCGATTGAGAGCACGTTACTAGTCCAGGCGCATTGCGGTGCCACCTTGAACGATATTATCACTATAGATAATGCATAAAATGTGATTAAAAGGTAGAATATTGGATATAAAAAATGTTTGGTGTTACATGTAAATTACTTTACTATCAAAAGTTTAGCATTGATTTTTTTTATATTTGAAGTAATTATACCATATTATAACATTGTTGTTTTTAGAATGTAAGTTGTAACAACACCAACCGCAATTTTGGTTCTTTAATTCCTGTTCTTCCTAATCCTAATGCCTGAAAGAAATCGCTTAATGCGATATGGCCGCCCTTTGTACTACCATATTTTGTAAGATTTTTTAAGGGGCATTGCTATGTTGGTATCCAATAAAGTATTATTGTATTGTAAATTACATATATGTACCTTCTTTAACTTACACAAATGTCAACATAAAAAACAATTAAATAAATTCACGACATTTTTGCATGTACATAGTATCAAAATAAATATAATGTGAAAACAAAATGATTACGAGAACGAATTTCTGGAGAAAAGGAAATGAAACAATACTTTTTGGAACCGCCATTTTTATGGCTTCAGTGTACGTAACTGTAAAGAATCAAGTAGGTATTCTTAAAAACTCACTTATTCTGTTTTCCTTAACAATAGATAGGTACATTTTTAGGAGAATAATATATAGGTAAGTGAAGGAAGCTCATATAAGAAAATGGATAGCAACCATCTTCTCTGTCAAACCTTTGATCAACAAGATGCCTGCTAACAGTGGTGATTATGGAAAACACCCTCCCCTTCGCGGCTTCGCCCGCGTGGCCTATAGGAAACGAAGAAGAATATTTTTCATAGATAATTCAACCACTCATTTCACCCTCGCAGGGATGGAATTTTGAAAAACCCTTTCTTAATGGTTAACTACACTTTACAAAGAACACACCTTCCAAATTTCAGATTTTTTAATTTAAATTTTATATGTATAGATAAATAATAATGATAACAACGCCCAACTATCACATACATAGATCCTGGATCCTAACTAAGATTTCCTGTGTCTAAGGACCCAGGAACTACGAGGACCATGGTCCCACAACACCCAGACACACAACAAGTAATTGCGCTTTTTTTCTGTGTACAAATACTTGTCCTGCCGCGGAAATAGAACCCGGGTATATTATTTTATTTATTAGAATACTTTATCCCGGGAAACTACATCCATCCGGATGAAACCACGGAGCACACTTTTGACTCATATAAAAAATAAATGAGGCAGTTTTATGTCTAGTCTTAAATGAATTCCAAAACATTCCAAACCATACAAAAACCAAAAACGAAAATACGAAAATCTATTGCTTCACTAAACTGGCAACGCCATCTCTCGTCGTACATTTGAACTAAAAACGTACATCAAATATAGTTTGTCATATTATAAAATAGATTGTTTAAAACGTATCTTTAAAAAAATATTTATAAATGTCAATGTAAATTATATTAAGTAACTAATATCAATAAATTATAATTATTATTTTTATAATAATATGCCATCTCTGCGCTAAGCGTGGAACTAAATACGATAAAAAGTTGTTCTTCATTCTTGACAGAACTAACAAAATTTCAAAATGTTTTATTATTGGGTAAGTACATTATTAAATAAATAATAGTAATAAAATTACTTTGCATGCTCTTCAGCTCTCACTTTTATCACAACGCACAGGCTACATACACTATACATATAAAATTCAAAGTCCTGACTGACTGACTGACTTATATATCAACGCACAGCCTAAACCGCTGGTCCTAGAGACTTGAAATTTAGAGGGTGTGTTCTTTGTAAAGTGTAGGTATCCACTAAGAAAGGGTTTTTCGAAATTCTAAGCCTAACAGGGTGAAATGAGTGGTTGAATTATCCATTAAATTTTTTTTTCTCCGTTTCCTTTAGGCCACGCGGGCGAAGCCGCGGGCAGAAGTATTTAAATAAACTCTTAGTAGAGGTAAGTACTGAGATAGATTCTATTTACTTATTGCTAGAAATCCCATACAACCCGCCTGGACATGTGGTAATTTAGCCCGTTTATAAAACAGAAATCTCCCAAACCTCATTTGTTCCAATCACTGTCCATGAATTTAGATGACTATTATCCCCATTAGACCAATAGTATAAATTCTAATTCCAAGGATAACCTAGAATACTCATAACGCATACAAATATCCACTACTTACATTGGTAACTTCGGCCGTGAGTGAAGGTTAGATCCTTACGCATTTCCGGTCATGATAGATATAATAGAATTTCCTAGTTAAAGAGGATGTTGTTTGACTTCCCGGTATGTAGATTCGTTTACTATAGTGAGTTATTTTTAAGGTTAGAGTATTGCAAAGGGTTCCGTATTAGAATGTTTCTAAAAGGTTTTAATTCACATGGGTAAGTAATTCAACATTTAATTTGATAACTTTATCAGGGACTTTTAATTTTCTTAGCACCTGCCTGTGATACATTGCCAGGCTACTTTAGTTCTTAGAGATAAAGGTTTTAAGCTTAAGTTTAGATAAATACCTCTTTATCTATTTCGTGGTTTAAGCATACAATAGAGTACATCTACAGCCTCTGTGGTGTGGTGGTTGAGCAGGTCAGCTCATAAACACGGAGGCGGCGGGTTCGATTCCTGAGTCTGGGTGTTGTGGGACCATATGATAGTCCTCGTCCTGGGTCTCTAGACACAGAGAATCCTAGTTATAGGGTCCAGGATCTATGTATGTGATCGTTGGGCGTTATTATTATTATTATTTAGATAGCATTTACGTCGTTTATTTAGATCGTATTAAATCGCCATTCACATTTTTGTTTTTCATCAGGTAAGTTGTTTGGCAACCACTTTTATACAAGGAGTACTAATTCAATAATAAAAAAAAAGAATAATAATTCCAATCTTGAGATAAAAGTATTGAAGTAAGCCCATTAAGCACTTTAATGAAACACGCCCTCTGTAAGACCCTATTATTATCAGTTCTCAATTCTCCAAGGGCGGCATTATCATCAGTTTAATTCAACTCTGAATTAAGTTTATTTCTGTAAATAATTCGAGGAAAGTTCCCGAACGCGACGCCGAGCGTTCCCGAAAACAATCATTATTTTGAACTCTACTCGCGATCGTTACAATCGTGTTGATTTTGGGAGACTTGACGTGCGTACTTGTAAATTGAAACAGTAGTGCATCTTGCATTCATAGAAAAGTCAAAGTCAAAAGATTTATTGCAAATATTTTTAGCACATTTACAAGTCAAAATTATATTGAGTACTTAACATTAAGTTATTTCACTAAGCATATAAAATAACAAAGTGCTTACTGTCAAATAATATATAGTAAGCCCATTACAATATATGAGTTTTATTGAGTTTTGGCGGGAAAACGATAAAGATCGCATTACCGCATTGTATTATTTTCCAAAACTTGTGTTATTTTCAGTGTCAGTGAATAAAATTGTTGGCATTTTATTTGTTAAGTACTGGATTACATGCATGAGTGTGGGAAAGTGGTATAATGATGGTGAAACGTTTCTTTTCGTGTTGTTTCTAAAACTCCATAAAAGCTTCTGGTAAAGTTGCCACCACTTTACTAGGAGTATGACTTGACTAGACTAGACTAGATTATGACTTGACTTGATGGCTTGGACTGTGACTTGTCTTGACACATATATATTAATTAACTTGAAAAATATCAATTACTTGCTAACTGTCTGATTATCATACATTTAAAAGACGTTTCTACCGACTTGCGTGATGGATAATGATTATCTCCAGCCTCTGTCGTGTGGTAGTTGAGCAGGTCGACTCAAACCCTGGATGCGGCGGATTCGTTTCCCGCTATGGACAAGTATGTTTACTTTTATTGTGCACGAAAAAAGGGGAATTATGCACTTGTTCTGAGTCTGGGTGTGGTGGGACCATGGTCCTCGTAGTTACTGGGTCCCTAGATACAGGGAATGGTAGTTTAGGTCCAGGATCTATGTATGTGATCGTTGGGCGTTATTATTATTATTATCACTCCGCTAGAAATCCTGACTTCGAGTGACGTGAAAATGAGTTGGGTGTTTGGAGATTTGCGATTTATAACTAAAGACCGTATTACACGCTCACGACTGAGCATAGTTCTGTAATACGGGCCTAGCTACGTAAATTATGGCTAAGGGTCACATTAGTATTTAGAACAAGTACACCAGTATCAGATATTGTTAGAACAACAATGGCAAACACAAAGTTTTTGTGTTGTTAGACTTAAATTATCATCGCATCTCATAAAACGATGGTAGTTTTATGAGATGCGATGGAAATAAATGACATTTAGAAAACCTTGACTAATTGTAGTGAATACAACATGTTTTATTTCAGTGAATAGCAGAATTCCTGTGTTACTTCACCTGATCCACTAACTACGTTGCAAATCATTATACACGGTGGCATTTCATTCACTCTTTTCCTTAAATGTATGTACCATGCTATAGAATATTCGTACAAGGTCCAATTAAAAAAAATGTTTTTTTTTAGTATTTAGTGCCACTTAAAATAACTGCATGACAGCTGAAATGTCTATTTAATGTACACACAGCGCGGGCACCAGCGTTTATTTCGTAGGCAATAAAAGACCTGCTTTGTTCAATGTCGCAAAGCTTTTCTATGGAATTTAAATTTGATAATAGGATTTAAGTTTTATTTCATAAGTACTACTTCATAAGTAATACTTTTTTTTATTTGGTATATGGGAGCATTCTATACCATGGACTGAATAGATACATTCAAGGAAAAGAACGAATTGAAAAAAAAAAAATTGACTTTGTCGCGGTTGGACGCATTTAAAACTGTTTATTTTAAATAAATTGTTTTCCGACCCTATACTTATCCCTCCAAGATATGCTTTTACAAAATTAAAGCCCACATCAATATTTTATGCTAAACCACTGCAGAAATTCCAGATTTTGCATCAAATAATACAGAGAAGTGTTGAAAGGCAATATATTTATGCAGTTTGACACGAAGTTGACACCATGATTGACATGGTTGCTCGGAGCAACTACAGTGCCTAGCCGAGTTGTGTATTGTGCGCAGCGCGCAGTACATGTGCGCATGTGCCCAACACATCAAGAATATGAGAAAAACTTGTTTTTAATTTATTTAATTTTGTATGCCGCTGCTGTCTCCACTTTCTAACGACGATGACGACCAATTCCATACTCCTGAAGAAATTTCAAAACACCCACTACTTCCGCCTCAACAGTCTCCACACTGCAGACGGCAGCTACCTTTCCTAGACAATGAAGCCGCAGGACCATCCAGTCAGCTTCCACTCATTGCTCCTGTTGCTTTTACTTCGAATTTGAATCTGCAAGATACGGCTAACCGCAATGTTACTCAAAATTCTAGTGTGAACGCCAACGTATCCTTGGAAAACCTAGTTAAGTGTGACCAGTGCTCCCAACCTCGTTTTTTCAAAGGTAATCGAGGCTTGAAAATTCATTTAAGCAAGGCCCATCGTTTAGATTTAAATTCCAACCAGGTGCAACATCCTACAACTCAAGTTTCTACTAATTTCTGGCAAACATTATCAGATTTCAAAAACAACTTACCAATCGTGAAAAGAATCCCACGTGGTGCTCGCATTAGCGTTGCAAAATGCCTCCTACAAGACATAAAAAACGTCACCTCATGCAATAGTTCCACTTCACTTCAGGCTTGGGAGCACTTGTTGACTTTTCCCTATAGAATTCTTCATGTTTCGAAAAACCCATTAGACCAAAATTCTTTGACTAAAAAAATCAAACAAAATTGTCTACAAAATTCTAAGTCTTGCCCTGTTTTCTCTTTCTCATCACGTTCTGCAACAAAAGCTACCTGCTCTGTGCCCTACAGGTTAGTTGAAGATAAAATGGCCGAAGGAGACATCAGAGGTTCTGCAAGACTTTTGTTTTCCAATGACACAATGGCACCTAACACTTCGGAAACTTTGTTGGCTCTGAAAGAAAAACACCCATCTTCACCAGTTAACAATCAAAATCTCCCTCTGCCTCCAGATTCATCCGTAGAGAACTCTTTGACAGCTACTGCCGATGACGTCAGATTAGCGATTGCCTCCTTCCCAAGCGGTTCTGCGGGCGGGCTCGACTCTCTAACACCACAGCATCTGAAAGACCTAACTGGCCCAGGTTGTGGTGAGACCGGGGATGCCCTCCTAAAAGAGTTGACAATTTTAATAAACATAATGCTTGGAGGTAAGGTGGCTGCTAATATCATTGACATTCTCTATGGAGCAAACCTTTGCGCCCTCCTTAAAAAGGATGGAGGAATAAGGCCGATTGCCGTAGGTACTGTATACCGTCGTCTCGCAGCCAAAATCTGTTGTAAAAATATAAAAGAATCCCTATGTAAGGAATTTCAACCTCAGCAATTAGGATTCGGATCACGTGGTGGCTGCGAGGCAGCGGTACATGCACTGCGAACTTTCTTAGCCCACCAAGGAGGTGAGGTGCTGGTGAAGGTGGACGTCAAAAACGCTTTTAACTCGGTGGGAAGGAGCGTTCTTCTAACCAGAGTTAAAGACAAAATTCCACTTATCTACAATTTTATTTGGCAGTGTTATGGTAAACCCACAAAATTAATATATAAAAATAATCTTATTTCATCTGAAGTAGGATGCCAACAAGGCGATCCGCTTGGGCCAGCTCTTTTTAGCCTAGCTATTCATCCTATAATTAAAAAATTAAAATCAAAATTTAATGTTTGGTACTTAGATGATGGAACCCTAGGAGGCGATGTCAACACAGTTTATGATGATCTAAATTTAATAATAACTGAATTTGATGCAATAGGCCTTACACTTAATTATTCAAAATGTGAAATTTTTATCCCCAACATATCGATAACCTCACAAAAAGTTACTTTAAATCTTTTCGAACAAATTGCCCCCAAAATTAAGTTATTACATAGCCAATCTCTTCGCCTATTAGGGTCTCCTATCCTAGACGATTCAATACCAAATTTTGTAAACGAAAAAATTCAAAATTTTCTTTCTGTTTCTGACCGACTTGGAAAAATAAATACACATGTTGCTTATTTTATATTACGTTATTGCCTTTTTGTCCCAAAATTTATGTATGTCCTTCGTTGTTGTCAGCTTTGGAATCACCCTATACTTTTACAACAGCTTGACAACATTCAAAGGGATACAATCACCGCCATACTGAACACATCTTTCGATGACCGCGCTTGGCGCCAGGCCTCACTGCCTATAAGGTTTGGAGGTCTAGGCATACGCAAAATTTCCAGTGTATCATTGCCAGCTTTCCTGTCATCAGCCTACAGTACTCAAAAATTAGTAAGCTCTATTTTGTCCCCATCACTTCAAAATTATAATCTAGATTTTCTTGCTGAGGCTACGGAAAGCTGGAGAGCAGCTTGCCCAAGCTTTTCATTGCCCAAAACACCCAATTCTCAGAGGCAGTGGGACGGACCGCTCTGTGCTTCAGAATATAAGGAACTTTTAGACACTTCGAATTCTTCCGCAGAGCGCGCTCGCTTACTTGCAGTTGCTTGTTGGGAATCGGGGCTTTGGCTGCATGCTTTGCCATCACGAAATTTCGGTAATCTTTTAGACAACAACACCTTTCGGTTAGCCGCATCTTTGCGAATAGGTGCACCTAGCCAAGTCCCTCATCATTGTTCTTCTTGTGGTGAAATGGTACACGGGCTCGGATACCACGGACTGTCCTGTATAAAAAGTACAGGACGAATACCACGACACGCCGACTTGAACGATATCATCCGTCGGGCTTTAGTTAGTGCCGGTATCCCATCTGTCCTAGAACCTAATGGACTGATGCGAGATGACGGCAAAAGACCCGACGGGATGACCCTCATCCCCTGGAAGATGGGACGGCCTCTAGTGTGGGATGCCACATGTGTTGACACTATGGCTCTGTCCCATCTTCCTTTAACTACAGTTCAAGCCGGCGCGGCCGCCGTCAAGGCCGAAAACCTCAAACGACACAAATATGCACTTCTTGACAGGGCCTACATGTTTGTGCCGTTTGGGGTGGAGACAATGGGTCCGTGGGGGCCGGCTGCCATGGAAACATATAGAGACTTGGCCAAACGTTTGGTGGAAGCATCAGGTGACCAGAATGCTGGCTTTTATTTTGCACAAAAAATAAGCATTGCCATTCAACGTGGTAATGCTGCCAGCATTCTGGGCACTTTCCCTTCCACCAACGGGCTATTTTAAAATTTTTAGTTTTATTTTTTATTTTTCTTTATTTTAATTTCTTAGGTGTAATTTAGTTTTTTAGGTCTAGTTTAGTTTTGTATTTATAACTATGAAATAAAGAACGAATTAAATTCGACCGTGTATAGATAACGATGAAGAAGAGCTACTGGTTATATAGCTATGTATATTTTTTTTGTAGAATTGTACAACTTTTAATGACGTAAACTCTACGAGTCGGAAACACGTCAATTTTCGACGAATCTCGTAAGGAAACGCAGAAAGCACTTCACGGACGAAAAGTCGGATGTTCGTGCGAACTTCCAGCTTTGTTTACTGGATGATAATTGGATACTTTGTTTAGCGGCTCGGCAAAGTTTCCTTGAAGTTCGTTGTTTCTTACTTGAGACAGAAAATTTATATCAAACCAAAATAATGTTGCTTCTGACAAAAGAAGCTCCAAATCTCGCCATCTTCATAATTGTTACTAAGCGATTTACGTTGTACTGGTTTCCATTGATATTTTAAGTTACATAAACTGTTTAACATTTTGGAACCGTCATGCCATCTCATCTTGTTACTGTATAAAAATAAATAAATAAATAATGATGCACATTTCACACAGCGCCATCTAGCCCCAAACTAAGCAAAGCTTGTACTATGGGAATGATACAGTGCACGGGGGCGAGCTGGCTGGATTGCAGACGTGACCTCTTCTCGCCTCGGTACGGCGGACAAGGGCTCACGGGGGGCTTTAGTGGGTTCGAGTCCCACTTGGTGGTGGCAGGGAAGTGGGAGGGCATTTCCCCCCACTAAAAAATAAACAGGAATGATACAATAATAATAATAATAATTTTATTATTAACAATCTTAAGTATATGTTACATTTCATCTTAATACTATTTGTGCACTACTATTAAGAATCATGACAGTTGATGAAAGTAACGTAATTATATTTTATTATTTTTATTAGACACCGGTTTCGTGATTGTCTTGCTCTTTGGCATAGGCCTCCCCAAGTGTTCTCCACAACGATCTATCCCTTGATACAATACTTACATACCTATTATACAATACTTAGATACTTTTTGTTCGTATCTAAGTATTTATAAAATATAATATAACACCCAGCCACAGAACAAAAACATATATTCATCACACTAACGTTTGTCCTGAGTGGGAATCGAACCCACAACCTGCAGTTCAGAAGGCAGGGTAGTAGCGAACTGAGCTAGCGGGCCAGTAATATAACTTAAGAGAATGTGGTGTGGTTAATTTAGATGGGTGGCTTTGGCTAGCCGTGGGTTCTGAGGCTGGCAAACAATGAAAAGGAAAATAAAAGAAAAAGGGCACCACGAACCAGTACCTTGCAACCCTGGTACGGAGAGTGGTTGATAAAAAAAATCTAGATTTATAAGTAAGCAGGTACTATAATAATGAAGAATGACGTGTGCAGTGCAGAGTAAAACTTTATAACACTGATAAGGATGGCCGAAACATTAGGTAAAGAAATACCCTCGTCACGTCACTTAGATAAATATATTACACGCTACAATTGTATGATTCGTAGATTCCTATAATATTACTCACACAGTCGGTAATTATTGTTGAAGATTATAGTTGATTACACAAACGACTTGATATGATCTCATGTTGAAATTTAAATTATCATGATAAGATATAGCAATACAAACTGTTTTTAATCATTAACAGCACTGATAAGAATTGTTTAAATAGTTTACACAGTTTAAGTACATATCGCTGAAATGAAATAGAAAAGTTTATATCGATATATTGAAGCTAATTAATAAGTCTATGAAAATTAAATTTTCTTTTATATATATTGCTTTTTATTTTATTCATTTATTTGCATTTTATAATCGTTAATACAAAACTATTATTTAAACGAATGACTACTACTACGACTACCAGCGTCACAGCCATAACGCTTGAAGAACCACTCAGGACTTTAAATTAAAAAATTTTGTATGACATTGCACTGCGTTTATAATCTTGACTCCAAGTCTACTATTTAAACTGTGATTGCATTGACAAGATATCTGTGGAAAATCTGTCAAAAATGTAACAAATGTAGTTGTCAATTGCAATTTAAATAATAGTCTTAAAGCCTTGGCTTGTCCACAAGCTGTTGAAATTACTAGCTTAACTGTTTTTCGCGTTTTGTTCCATTACACTCTTGAGCAAGCCTTCAAACTGCGTCAATCCAGGAACGTTAGCTTTTCGATACCATTCCTTTGTTTTGATCTTCTCCCACCATTCCGTGATCTTTGGGAACTTGTCATCTATTGGCACCAGGGCGTTCAACGAAGATATAGTAGATACTGCAGATATATCCGCTAACGTTATGTGATTTCCAGCTAAAAACTGAGATCTTTCCAAGTACTTTTCAATATAACCATACGCTTCGTGAACTTCTTGTACTTGTTGCGGATTAGGACCTGGTGCTTTATCTTTCAATACAGATATAACGATGGATCTGATCAACGGGAAGACTAGCGTAGCATCGACGTATAAGCGGTGGTCAATTGTAGCTCTTGTCCTCAAGTCAACTGGGTATAAAGTTGATCGTAGCTCTGCTCCGTATTTGGATACCAAGTATGTTATGATAGCGTGACTGTCTGCAAGGACAAAGTCTCCGTCTTCAATCATTGGCACTGTATGCGTTGGATTCTTTTCAAGATATTCAGGTTTAAACTGATCTTTGGCGATAGTATTAACTTCCTTTGTTTCAATTTTAAGACCGAGAAGTTCAACAGTCATCAAGACTGCTCGAGCTGGAGGACTTCCGTCCAATTTGTAAACTGTAATGACCATGATGGTGCTAAACGTTCCACTGCTTGTGAACAATTGATCAGGGCTTAGGTCGTTGTTATGACATTATTTATTGTTATCGGCAAAGAGATTAGAGATAGGATATCAGTATGACACGCTCGAGTGTTGCTGCTAAAGTCTGTACAACGTACCGTTTCTAATAAATAACTGTATTGATGTTATAATATTAGGTCTTTACCTATGAAATTGCCGTTTTGTTTGAAAAAAGTTAAGGTATTTTTTTTTCGAACTTATTTATTTCTTTTATTCAAAGTAATCACCCCTGCAATCAATGCATCTTTGCCAACGCTGTGGCAGTTTATGGATGCCCTTCTTGAAAAAATCAGCAGGACGGGAGACAACAAACTCTTCAAAGGCGTTTTGTACTGCCTCTCGGGAATTGAATTTTTTTCCCGCTAAAAAGTTGTCCAAATTTTGGAAAAAGTAATAGTCGGTAGGCGCAAGATCTGGTGAGTATGGCGGATGAGGGAGAGCTTCCAAACCCAACTCATGCAGCTTAGAGACGGTCTGTTGTGCAGTATGGGGTCGCGCGTTGTCGTGAAGTAGCAGTGGAGACGACCGATTGACCAAAGCTGGTTGCAGACGTGCGAGTTTCGCCATCATTGTGGTCAGTTCTTCAATGTACACATCTGCAGTAATGCTCTCGCCGTTTTGTAAAAAGCTATGATGAATCACACCAGCACTAGACCACCAAACTGTGACCATCACCTTTCTAGGGGTCATTTTTCGTTTTGCACATTGCTTTGGTACCGAACCAGGATCTAACCAACTTGCTGAGCGCTTCCGATTGTCAAAAAGAATCCATTCTTCGTCGCACGTAACAATTCGGTTCAAAATTCCTTCATTTCTGTGCCTGTTAAGCAGCGCAAGGCAAGTCTCGACGCGTACGTTGCGCTGGCGATCGTTAAGTTCGTGGGGCACCCATCTATCAAGCTTTTTTATCTTGCCAATCTGTCGCAAATGGACCAATATTGTTTTGATGCTAACATCAAAAGCTGCTGCCAGCTCAGCTGTAGATTGAGATTCATCAGCTTCCACAATCGCCTTTAATTCATCATTGTTGACCAAAGTTTCCGGACGACCACGAGGTTCATTTTTCAAGTCAAAATTTCCAGAACGGAACCGAGCAAACCAATAACGGGTTGTACGTTCGTTTGTACAGTTCTCTCCGTAAACGTCGTTGATGTTACGTGTCGTTTGTGCCGCGTTGGTGCCACGACGGAACTCATATTCCATAATTACACGAAATTTCAAAGTATCCATTATGAGGAAAAATGTTGAAATGTAATGAAAATACAACGCTAATCAATAAACAAAAGACTTATATTGTAAATAGAATGTTATATTTTTAAAACAAAATTAATTTGAATTTAGAATTCATAGCCAATCAAAACTTTTTTTTGTTTGAAAAAGTCTGTACTGCAATACGGCAATTTCATAGGTAAAGACCTATTATTAGGTCTTTACCTATGAAATTGCCGTTTTGTTTGAAAAAAGTTAAAGTATTTTTTTTTTCGAACTTATTTATTTCTTTTATTCAAAGTAATCACCCCTGCAATCAATGCATCTTTGCCAACGCTGTGGCAGTTTATGGATGCCCTTCTTGAAAAAATCAGCAGGACGGGAGACAACAAACTCTTCAAAAGCGTTTTGTACTGCCTCTCGGGAATTGAATTTTTTTCCCGCTAAAAAGTTGTCCAAATTTTGGAAAAAGTAATAGTCGGTAGGCGCAAGATCTGGTGAGTATGGCGGATGAGGGAGAGCTTCCAAACCCAACTCATGCAGCTTAGAGACGGTCTGTTGTGCAGTATGGGGTCGCGCGTTGTCGTAAAGTAGCAGTGGAGACGACCGATTGACCAAAGCTGGTTGCAGACGTGCGAGTTTCGCCATCATTGTGGTCAGTTCTTCAATGTACACATCTGCAGTAATGCTCTCGCCGTTTTGTAAAAAGCTATGATGAATCACACCAGCACTAGACCACCAAACTGTGACCATCACCTTTCTAGGGGTCATTTTTCGTTTTGCACATTGCTTTGGTACCGAACCAGGATCTAACCAACTTGCTGAGCGCTTTCGATTGTCTTAAAGAATCCATTTTTCGTCGCACGTAACAATTCGGTTCAAAATTCCTTCATTTCTGTGCCTGTTAAGCAGCGCAAGGCAAGTCTCGACGCGTACGTTGCGCTGGCGATCGTTAAGTTCGTGGGGCACCCATCTATCAAGCTTTTTTATCTTGCCAATCTGTCGCAAATGGACCAATATTGTTTTGATGCTAACATCAAAAGCTGCTGCCAGCTCAGCTGTAGATTGAGATTCATCAGCTTCCACAATCGCCTTTAATTCATCATTGTTGACCAAAGTTTCCGGACGACCACGAGGTTCATTTTTCAAGTCAAAATTCCCAGAACGGAACCGAGCAAACCAATAACGGGTTGTACGTTCGTTTGTACAGTTCTCTCCGTAAACGTCGTTGATGTTACGTGTCGTTTGTGCCGCGTTGGTGCCACGACGGAACTCATATTCCATAATTACACGAAATTTCAAAGTATCCATTATGAGGAAAAATGTTGAAATGCAATGAAAATACAACGCTAATCAATAAACAAAAGACTTATATTGTAAATAGAATGTCATATTTTTAAAACAAAATTTATTTGAATTTAGAATTCATAGCCAATCAAAACTTTTTTTTGTTTGAAAAAGTCTGTAGTGCAATACGGCAATTTCATAGGTAAAGACCTATTAGATTTAAAAAAAAATACTATGTTACATATATTGGTGTCACTCAGGGATCTCTATTATCACTAATACTCTATATCTTGCACGTCAAGAAACAATAACTATTTTGCGAGCACAATTGTTACACTGATGACACTCCAGTGTCGATAACACTGAACTCTGGTAACACTGTTAATGATGCGCAGAGTTCAGCAGTGGAAACAGCTGACAGCATAGAAAATGTTGTCATTCCAATTTTAAGTCATAAATTAAGAAACGCCTTATGCCAATACCATGTTCTTAAGTCCTATTTTCTCCACAACACCGTAATTAATCTCATTGAAAGTATTCCAAAGAGTTACAGGAGATGCCACAACATCAATAAACAAAAGACTTATATTGTAAATAGAATGTCATATTTTTAAAACAAAATTTATTTGAATTTAGAATTCATAGCCAATCAAAACTTTTTTTTGTTTGAAAAAGTCTGTAGTGCAATACGGCAATTTCATAGGTAAAGACCTATTAGATTTAAAAAAAAATACTATGTTACATATATTGGTGTCACTCAGGGATCTCTATTATCACTAATACTCTATATCTTGCACGTCAAGAAACAATAACTATTTTGCGAGCACAATTGTTACACTGATGACACTCCAGTGTCGATAACACTGAACTCTGGTAACACTGTTAATGATGCGCAGAGTTCAGCAGTGGAAACAGCTGACAGCATAGAAAATGTTGTCATTCCAATTTTAAGTCATAAATTAAGAAACGCCTTATGCCAATACCATGTTCTTAAGTCCTATTTTCTCCACAACACCGTAATTAATCTCATTGAAAGTATTCCAAAGAGTTACAGGAGATGCCACAACAGCCACGTCGCGGCAGTTAAACTAATTACAATACAGGTGGCTGCAGCGTAAAGAGCACACGCGCTCGACTCGCTCATGAGCTAACTTGAACGCACGAGTTCTAAACTTGTACAAAACGTAAGAGATAGCGTTTGGAATTACTTAAAAGCGAAGATAAAAAACCAGTCTGCGTTAGGTCTAAAGCTTAGATCACACGACTGAAGTAAAACCTCTTTAGTTTAGCTCCATCTATCGGCCGTTGTTTAATGTTAATGTCACCATCTTGACAGTTGTACCGGACACCTTTTAATAATACAAATATTGAGTAATTTTTAACTTTGTTATGTTGACAATGAAGATCTACGTTAACCAACAATTTTAAATTTCCGTTA
This sequence comes from Ennomos fuscantarius, assembly GCA_905220475.3. NCBI lineage: Eukaryota > Metazoa > Arthropoda > Insecta > Lepidoptera > Geometridae > Ennomos > Ennomos fuscantarius. The sequence continues at coordinate 14,104,374 of HG992040.1, forward strand.
GCCTTGTTACACATTCACCATCTTACTCTTCAAGTCAAGCATAACTAGGATTCCCTGTGTCTAGGGACCCAGAAACTATGAGGACCATATTCCCACAACACTCAAACTCAGAACAAGTATTTGCGCTTTATTGTGCACAAATTTGTCCTGCCGCGGGAATCGAACCCGCCCCCTTCGACGACGACTTGCTCAACCACCACACCACAGAGGCTGTCACTATAATCGCTAATTGTTATCCCTCACACCGCTACCTAACCTAACATATTATTTAAGCTAATATGAAAATTGGCGAACTAATAGCAAACGCAGGGCACGTACCCGAATCCCCTCCCGGCTCCTCTTGCAGAATTGTAATTAAACTTACAAATGACATACCGAACGTCATGAGTGGGGGCTTGCGGGGGCTAAGTGGGGAACATGGCCTTCTTACGAACTTTTTAGATTTTTAGTTTTTTAATTTGTGTTGGTTTGTATTTGTATAACTATTTGTGATAATGGTAGTAGGTACTGTCAATATTTCGGGTGCACTTTTGCCTAAATATAAGCTGGTATTTTAATCATCTATATTATATACAATAAAGATAGATATTATGTAAAGTAAATTTAATTTAATTTTATTTTAATAACTAAAAAGAAAGTAAATGATTCTAATGTAGTAGGTATATATAAATATTTTTATTTATTCGTATATATTTTGCATTATGTTGCAAACTACTATACTATGTTTTTTTTACCTTTACACCGAATCCTAAAACTCTAAGCTTCAGATTTCCTTGCCAATGCAAAGATTGTCTCATCGATTCGACCATTGTACTAGTATTAGGTAACTAACTTTTTCAGTGTACGTACAGTTCCGTGTAAATATAATATATATTGATATTGTTTTCTTGCCCGCTCTAACACATCCTTGCTACGTCCCTTCAAACATACCCAAGATCATTGTACTTGATTCCTCTCGGAATGTATGTTTTAAGTTTGCTGGAGTATGCTGTAGAGATTGTATTCAATTCTAACTTTGCTCAAGATGGGGCCTCTCTGCCAATCCTTATCAGGCCGAGCGAGAGGGTTTAATTTGTTTTGGACTATTTTGAAGTATAGCATAATTGGTAATTTATAGGGTCTGTCTTGATAATTATGAATACGTTTCATTAAAATTATGATTTCAAAGTGTACTAAAATGGCATATTTTTAAATGAATCTAGAAATCCTGAGAAATGCTTCAGGGCTTTCAAAAATTGGTATTTATTTTGAATTTATGTTTGCGCTTATGTGCATTTGAATTTGATTTTTGTTTGCATTGAATAGGCTCTGAAACTGCCGGACCTGATTTGAAAAATTCTTTCACCATTAGAATCCTACATACAAATACCCGTGCGAAGCTGGAGCGAGCCGTGAGTATTTCATAAAAATATGCCCCTTATTTTACTCATGAATTACACAACTTTTCATTGCTATATGCTTTACAAACAAGACAAAAATTATAGAACTTTTTAAAATCATTGTAATTTGCTTTTGCATTTCATTATAAGCAATATGTAACTCCTACAGAATGGATATGGCTGCTTAAAACTAAACTGCAATGCAAAAAGGACTATTACTAAATTCGTTCCTAGATGTTGGTAAGACGCAAGATAGAAGCTAGATGTTGACTAAACACCCAAGGGTAGAGTGGGCGTCGTTAGCGGGCGCCCTCGGGCTAACTGCTACGACGAGATTATAAAGTCAGTAGACATACATTACTGTAATATTTCTCAGACTTCCACAGATGCCAAGCTTTCACAGACAGTATGAAACTTCTGATCGTTACATCTCCGACCTGAAAATATGATTAAGCTATAATTGGGTTTGTTATAATAAATTTTTCATGGTGTTTCAGTCAGTCTCATCTCATGATCTGCCTTGATATCAAAAATTTGGGCCACCCACAAAATTTCTACATTGCGTTTGATTCATTGGTTTTTTCTCACCGCCGTTTCCAAAGTCTATCAGAGCGCCTAGTCGTTCCGGCGCGTAATCAAAATGCTGGCAGTTATTTGGCACAACGAATCAGCATTTTTATTCAACGGGGCAATGCTGCCAGGATTTTGGATACGCTACCTACCGGTAGTGGGCTGGAGCATTTGGACTGTCTATAGATTATTACGGCTAGTATATATTCCAAATGTTTTTTTAGTAAGTTGTATAGTTGTAGTGTTTAGTGGTAATTATATAAGATAATATTTGTGCATTTTGTGATTTTAGTAAGTAATTTCAGTAAGAGACCCTCAACAAAACTTTGATCGGAAATATAGAACAAAGATGACAAAAAATGCTTTTTTTACTGGCCTGTTAAAAATATGGTTTTAAATGTTTCTCTTGTGCCAACAACTATAAATAATTCTGATTACGAAATACTCCTGGATCCTGATTCTGTGTCGAGGGACCTAGGAACTACGATGACCATAGTCCCACAACACCCAGACTCAGAACAAGTAATTGCGCTTTTTTTTCTGTGCACAAATACTTGTCTTACTGAGGGAATCGAACCTGCCGCCTCCGGGCTATGAGCCGATCTGCTCAACCACCACAGAGGCTGTTCTATTTGTATTTTTAATTTTGTTTCCACTTACGGTAAATCAACAATAAACAACGAGCAATGTATACCGTCCACCGCGTTGTCTCCGCGGGGTATGACAATAGACAGCTCAGGTGCTCCACAACGAGTGAACAATTTTTACGAGTGCTTGCACTCTCGCACTTGTCTAGCGATCCAGTTGTCTTGTTGCGAGGCTTGTGCTCGTTTCAGAGACTAAAAATGCTGCAGGAACTTTTTTTATTAAAATTAATACACTACTTCGGATATTGCGATTTATTTACGTAATACTAGTTGCATTACATAGATACAGCCTCTGTGGTGTAGTGGCTGGGCAGGTCGGCTCATAACCCGGGGGTGGCGGGTTCGATTCCCGCGGCAGGACGATTAATTGTGCACAGAAAATAAAACGCAAATACTTGTTCTGTGTCTGGGTGATGTAGGACCATAGTCCTCGTAGTTCCTGGGTCCCAAGACACAGCGAATCCTAGTTAGGGTCTAGGATTTAAGTATGTGATCGTTGGGCGTTATTATTATTATTTTCATTATTGTTGCGAGGCTTGTGCTCGTTTCAGAGATTTAAAATGTTGCTGGAACCTTTATACTAAAATTAAAAATCACTACTACGGACATCCCAATTTATTTGTCTAATTTATACTAGTTGTATTTCATCATAATATAAAAAACGCAAAGCGTAAAAACCAACTTAAGACTTACTTATATGTTTTCTCATGGATGCCATTGTCATAACTGGACCAAATATTTTATTTTAATTATTTTTATAAATTGACAACTCCACACGGAAAGCACCAGCTTTCAAATAAAAAAAGAATCATCAAAATCGGTTCACCCAAGGTCTTATGGTAACAATAATTAAAAAAACAGTCGAATTGAGAACCTCCTTTATTGAAGTCAATATATTCCCGACTTTTCAACCGCGCAATGATTAAAATCAATATAAAGTAATCATTGAATTGAATCATCTAGCCACTAGCTCGGTGTAACCTCGTTCTTTCGTACAAGCAATTAATGGAGGAGTAGCCTAATGCTAGAGAAATGATAACAGAGAGGGTTGTCTGAACATTGAGTTGGTACTACTATCCTCGTATTAGTTTTCAATACAATTGTCAGACTAAATTGACTCGCCCGATAGCTCAGTTGGTATTAAACCTGCCTTCTGAAATGTGGGTTGTGGGTTCGATTCCCACCCAGGACAAACATTTGTGTGATGAACATCGGTGTTTGTTTTGTGTTTGGGTGTTATATTGTATTCTATGTGTGTATGTACTTACAAACAAAAAAGTATCTAAGTATTGTATCAGTTATCTGATTTTTCCATAGTAAAAGCTTTGCTTAGTTTGGGGCTAGATGAGATTTCCACATATATTATTATTAATATACATTATTATTATTTTATAAACGAGAATACCACAAAATGTTATATCTATTGACACCATGAAATCAGGAACTGGTACCCATACATGTCATGAACCGCGGGTTTCCTTTGAACACTTGAGTGGCATTTATAATTGTATACAAAATCTGGCACCCCTTCCCTTACACACAAAAGATTAAAGTGCAGAAAGACAAGCGTTGCAAATTATTAGAAAACACGAGTTAGTATAAAAGGGATTTATGAAGTAGAACTTCTTTAGCCACGCTTAACTTGGAAGTAAGCTGGTGAAGTGAAAGGAAGTTTAGAGGGAGATATACTTATGTGAAGATAGAAAGCCATATTTGTCGCAGAACCGACAACCGTTGATGAAAGCGTGTCCTTGACTGGAGACTGTGACTTGGCAAACGTAGGACGCCCACTGACCAGGTGGAGCGACGACTTGCGCTGAGTGGCTGTAATTGGATGAGAAGAGCCAAAGATCCGGCTCAATGGCGTACCTTGGGAGAAGCCTATGTCCAGCAGTAGACTAACACAGGCTGATGATGATGATGATAATAGAAAGAAAGAGTTTCGTATATTACTGTGGAGGCAAGATAGATGAAGCTAAAGAAGTTTTACTTCAGTCGTGGGGTCTAAAGCACACGCGTTTTTTTTTTAAATGTAAGCGTGATGAGTTGGTGTAGTTTTTCGCCTGGTGTTAAGCGTCACGACCGCCCATAACAGATTTCAGTTTCACCAAAAAGTATGTAACGGTACGCTAAGTGTCACTGGAAACTCTAAATTAAAGTTTCGCGCTTCTCAAGAAATGCGAACGTAACCTTTTTGGTTCCCCATGATACTGCACTGCGTATGTCATCCTGAGACATCATACAGTTTAGTAATACGATTTCTAGACTGTAGCTAGCTGATTGAAGGTCGTTGAAAAGAATCCGAAAATGCTGGTTGAGAATTCGTTTTTTTTTTCTTAAAACGTGCATTAGTGTTCGCAAATGGTTACAAGTTTTAAAACCATGCCTTTTCGTTTTCTCTTCAAGGCTTCTTAGAGCCTTTAGTAAAATATCCATCATTTTACTTTTGTATTTTGACTGACAAAATTAGACTTTGACATGACATAACCATACAAAAATTCCTTACTTGACATTAGCAGAATTATCCCTATAAAGCAATAGAAAGCCATTAAACGAAGAAGTAGAAGCTAGCTAGATCATATAACTTAACTGCAACCAATAGAAATTGTATGAATTTTAAAAATTGTATGATGTTGACAGTTTCAGTACGCAGTTTATGTGCGTAGTTAGTGTGGAAACTTTAAATTCAGGAACAAAAATTCTCCTATTGCATTGCAATCAAAGTCCTATGGTCACCTCACAGGTCACAGCCTCGTTTTCCTAGTGATTTTACTAGCTTACTAGCTAACTACAGTGTTGGCAAAAAGTTTTATTACTACCTATTATCTGAAATCGGATATTTACCATTTAGTATATCTAAACTAATAAGTATACTATTAAAATAATAATACTAATACGGCCAAAATATACCAATAAAATAATAATGATCATTATTCTCTCAACGATCACATACATAGATTCTGGACCCTAACTAGGATTCCCTGTGTCTAGGAAACCCAGGAACTACGAGGACCATGGTCCCACAACGCCCAGACTCAGAACAAGGAGAAAGTACCAGGAGATCAGAAATATTGATGATGTTACGTTCATAAAACGTGTAAACGGCTACACTTCTTCAAAATATAGAAGAAAAATCAGGGAAAATACAAAATGTTCCAAACCTTCGGCCCCAAACGTAGAGCCGTTAATGCAAATCTAATAATGATTGTATCGGGAATCGGGCTTGTTTTGTTCGGCTCTCTCCGGCCGTGACCCTACAACACCTTTGCTTATAAATAGAACTCTCTTATCTTATGTAGAGTCTTTGGTAGAGTACTTTAATAAACCTGTTTATTTATAATAAGGGACAAGGGTATCTCATCAATTTTTCTGATAACTTTCAAAATGTGGATAGCAATAATTAATTCGTATCGTTGCGTATATTTGTTATTATTAAAGCAGAGCAATGCCATTCATATACATATTTTTTACAAGCGCATTCATTAGAATAATATTTTCAAACTTAATACTATCTTAAACATGCTTTACACCTAATTCATAATTGAGAAAAAAAAATCCTTTTAAAATTATCCAAACTTTACAAAAATATGTATTCTAGCGCTCTAGATACAAACAGATTGTCATCACTAAGACGTATGGCTTAATTTTAACATAAGTGCTTGCAACGTAAATACAAATACATTTAATACGGTAGAACTTTGTCACAATAAGCACCATGCCACTTCGTTTGAAATTGAATGAAACGTTCCCAGTTCAGAAAGCGACAAAGACCAAAGTAAAATCAACTGGAGTACCCTATCGCAGTAAATAACGTGACACTATTCGAGCAACTCAAAGAAACATACATTTTCTTCATTGTGACAAGGTTACATGCAGCTGACAGTACAACAAACAATTTGCGTATGTATCCTTAAGCTTGCGTTGATGTAATGGAGTTCCTTTATCATGGGAAGGCTTTTAACGGGGGATAATAAAAGAAAATTCGGTAAGGGGAGTACTGTGTTGTTTGTGATGGAGTTCTGTATGTTTAATTATAGAACATTAACACTGTTTGGAATACTGTAGACTAATACATCAGTGTAGTTTTAGTTTTGGTGGCGATGGATCAGCAGTTATTTTAGTGAGAAACCAGATGTACCGTCGTTGTCACTTCATGGAAACAAACTTTTATAAAAGTAACATAAACAGTGAGTCTCTTCGTTGCTACAGTTAAAGGATCGATAGCCCTTACATATAAATAAATTATTAATATTTGTAGACATTACATACACACGCGCCATCTAGTCACAAACTAATTTGGCTAGCATGCTACACCTTCGATCACATTGTCACTTCCCATCAAGTGAGAGCGTGGTCAAATGCTAGACAAGTTTGAAGTAAAAAAAAATAATAAAAAAAAAGCAAAAGCTTGCACTTATCCATCTATGATATACATACTGCAATGCATTTGAGTATGTCGCAGAGGAATAAGTGCATACTTAGGAGCTATCTAATTTTAGCACAGACTGGCATCAGGCCCGTATTACTAAACTACGCTCAGTCATGAATCTCTACTAAATACCAGATTTCATTCATAAAATCATCAAATATTGAATGAAATTTATTTTTGAGCATCAATCGACGACAGAGCATAGTTCTGTGATACGGGCCTAAGAGACTGATCGCTTTTTCTACCCAACCGCCCTCTCGTCCAATCATACGCCAGTCAGTGTTGCCAAACAGAAAAAAAAACGAGCAAACAATTTCTAAAATAGGCGCAAATTAATAAATTCACCACAATAAGTTTTAGTTTTTTTAGTTTTTAAATACTTTAGTACGTAAGACAAAATAACAACACCCAAAACAAAAATTTATGTTCAAAACACACATCATATCAATAGGCAACGGTCACAAAATAACCTCTTTTTAGCCTATCTGATCTGATTAATACATAAAATACCATTTAATAATGTCAAAGTTAAAATCAAAGGGCTTATTGCAAAATTTATTTTTAGACTTGCTTTTATGGATAAAAGTTATGTGGTTTGTACTAAGCATATAAAATTACAAAGTGCTTATTGTCAAATATTATATAGCAAGCTCATTAAGTATAATATTTTATAATTATATTATTAAAAAAAACTCAATCCACATCGATTTATTTTTTCGAAAGGTATTTTTATATGACGTTATAACAATAATAGCTCGGTGATTTGGAGTCAAGGACCCCCAATAATAAGACGGCAGTAATAACGTTTTATTCGAAGCGAATTATCCCTACGAGCAAGGTTGCGCAAAATCAACTTATTGATAACAACCCTCTTTGCTTCGAGCAATCCAAATTATATAGAATCCATCTTGTGATACAATATCTTAGTTATTATGATATTATTCTCATACCTGGGCACATTCAGGTAGCGAGAGTTAATCTAAGATTGGGACCCAAAGTAGCTCGAAATGGTTACAACAAATACTACAATGGTAACACACGGTATGCGCTCGTATTTTCGGACGAAATTCCATGTGGTTAGATAATTACCTATTAATTATCATGGTGAATTTAGATTCAAGTTCTTTAGCTCCCATAAGACTTACTGCAAGAGATCGTTTATGGCATAGGTACCACCGCTTTTCCAAATATTCCTGCGCCTGCCGTAGTGTGTGCAAGGACTACGGTGTTTGGTTTTAGAAAAGGCACTCTAGGTAGTGAAATTACTGTACAAAAACATAACCCTTCCTTGGCAGTTGGTTAAAGACACTATGATATAGCTAAAACTTGACTTGACTTCTTGATTATGGTCTCTGCGACTAACGGACGTCGTATATTGCCAGTGTCACCTACTATGATAGAACGACAAGTGATAGAGAAAAATCTTGGTTTGTAGGTAGTAGGTACGGTATATAATATGGGAGAATCAAGCTCCGGAGTTCACATTCAAGGGATTTTTATCTACAATATAAAACATCACATAAGTACAGTACGATCTACATAAACAAAAATATACACATAAGAAATCTTATTGCTAGACTGTGCGGTCTGAGAATGACGTGCTCAGCACAGTGACACGCAAAAATTTGCAATTCCGTGTGGAGTAGTGGAGAGAGAGAGTTCCGTTTGGCACAGAACTTTTATAGGTGACTGTGACTCTTAACATCAGGTGAACGACTAGCTCGTGGCTTCATCATTATGAGACGCGTCAGTAGTTGTGTATAAAGAAATTTTCTAAAAAAAACTTTGATTTTTCTGAAGGTGCATATTTTTTTATACGAAATAATAATAGGACTGCCAAAGCAAAGTCGATGTACTTGTATCTGCATGAAGGTCATTTTTTTTAACGGCTTTATGCTGTTAGTCTCTACCGACCTCTACAGCGTCACCGATCAAAGGACGGGCGTATACGGCGCTCAGCCATCAAAAGTAGCTTAAAGACCTATGGAGTGCAATCTAGGGTAGGTAATGGTAACGTAACCTTCTCGATCTTCATAAGCTTATCAAGATCGAGAAGACTACGTCCACTGGAAGAGTGGACCTTATGGAAGTTCGCGACTGTTCCAGCTAGCCTTCGGGAGGAACTTCGACCACGCCGGTGGGGTCGGTGTCTAATTGTGTTACGCTGTGTTATACCGGTGCAACAACGGTACCTGAGCCAGGAGGGCTAGGGGGTCCGGTGGTCTTAGTGCAGTTGAAACTACGACTACTACAGACTCGTCCGGGTCCCTAGACGTATCTTGGGCGTCGACGGGAAGGTTGTAGTAGTTACCTAATTATGTATAGATAAGATTATGCTAACAAAGCCGCTGGTTCTCGATGTCCGGTACAAACATAAAAGGTGCAAAGGGCTCCCAAGAATAGTCATCCTAAACCTGTTCCTAATAAACCCCTGTTCAGCCGTAACCATTATTTGCTTCGCCATTAACGCTTCATATCGGGCAAACAGTTTTATTTCGGCAACATTCGACCGCTCCCGTAAAGGCCTTAACAGCTATATCCGAATCCAGATTTGAATGTATACCTGCCTTTAATGGTTCGTTTGGCTGTGGGATAAAAGACAAAAGAATAACGATTTCGTTGATAGTAGATCAGCTAGGTAACCTCGGAACTTGATTCCCCCCGATGATGGAAACACAAATTTGTATGGATTAGACAGTTTAAATACGTAGCTTATGTGCATATTTACTAAATAAATTTTCAAATAAGGAATTAAATTTATTCTGTTGCATTGCAAATAAAGTTCCGTGATCACCCACAGTATCATAAAGGTGCCGAATTACATTTGTATACTGCATTTTCATAGCATGTGAGCGTAGCCCGAGGTGGACTATATATATCATCATCATCATATCATCTTATAAATATATAGCGTTCTTTATTTTAATGGTTACTCTTAATGTCCTAATTAAACCAACCAATAATTTAGGGAACGTTTTGAACCCGCTGTAGCTCACACATTACGCCACCAACAAAGGTCCAGTTAAAATGGGCTCTTCCACAGTTTTCAGCGAACATTTGAATGGAAACGACTTCATTCACGTAACTGCCGCGATTTTATCTTGGTATATTTCATGCACAGATTATACCACCATTGACGGCGGCTGCACTTTTTTCTGCCTTTACACAGCTTTACAAAGAGCGGAAAATGCACAAACTGAGTTTTGGCCGTCCATTTATGGAAAAAAGGCTTTGTGCCTTTTTGAGTCATTCAATCGCTTTTGATGTATTTGTTTTGATGTATAGCTGTAGTATAAAACAAGGTTGAATGTACGTATCGTAAATGAAGCGTATAATACTGTAAAACTAAGGTACTATTGTGCACAGCTTTTTGAAGTAAAACTTCGTCACGCACGCTTGACTTGGAGAGTAAGCTGGTGAATGCGTGACGAGAGCGTTACGGAAATTGATTGGGCAAGGCGAACGGAAGTTGAGAGGTAGATATAAGTTAGTGAAGATAGAAAGAGTAGAAGCTTTATTTCAGTCGTATGGTATAAAGCACTCGTTTTTTTTTTTTAGAATCAAAATGTTCGTGTCAATACTTTGATTGAATAGATTTTCTAAAACAAATCTTTTGTCTTTTATTTTTTTCCGTTTTCATTAAGACTTTTTAAATAAAATGTTTAAAAAATATACTATATTGCTTAAAATGTTTATTTATTGCATACCGCATTTATTTGTTTAACGTAACTTATGCAAGTTGTAAACATGATAACTAAAAATTAAAACTAACGAAACTAAACACTATAAAACAAAAACTATAACTTAGTATATCAAGAAATGTATCATAACTGTTTAGGTAACTACACCGAGTGTTGAGATACCATGTTATACATAATGAGACTTGACAAAGAGTACACTTACGTTTGAATAATTTAACCAACCATAATAGAAGTTTTGTTGTATGTTTGTACCTACATAGATTAACTCAAATTTTCATATATGACGGCGGCAATGTCCAGTTGTAAACTCTATGCTCAGCGGGCAGTACCGTAATTTACCCTGTGGCAGCCTTTAAATTTATTACAGTGGCAACACCGGCAACTGTCATCGCTCCCCTATCCATCTGGCTATATAAAGGGACCGCTCGGTGTACTACGGATCATTCTTGCTCCGGACGCGGCCGGGTGCGCATGCTAAAGGCCTATAGTTATATAGGTTGCAACCTACGCACAACCCGTTCCTACTACATATATATTTTTTAACGATTATTTTGCCATGATAAGCTTTCCTTATATTTGTACGTAAAATTCCTTTTTCAATCCCTAGTTAGAATCAATTAATCAAACCAAAATAAAAAGGCCATAAATATCGGTTTTCCACAACCAATATTCATATTTTTCGGTCGTTACGTCATTAGACCTTTAAAATCTGCTCGTGGAAACGGGATGTTTGCTTTTAAAGTACAATTTATTTTACGTTAATTAATTTATAAACTACAGTGCTTGCAAATAAACTATATTTCATTGCAGACTAAAACCCATGTCCGATTCACTATTCATATTCATCTGATAATTATAAAAATTAAAATATATTCAAATTTTAAAACTAGGTATAAAAAAAAACATTTGAAAAAATTACCTCTACAAACATTATTTACAATATAAATACGAAAATGAATGCTTGCAATGCTTGAAGTGCAAACTGAAACGTTGGTTTATTGAGCAATATTTCTTGTCTGACAAGTTCTTACAATGTACTGTGACAAAAAATAATAATAATTTTAAAAAATTGCTTAGTTACTACTATTGATGATTATTATTTTCTAATGCAATTATTACTCTACTATTAGTGACTTTTCATTATTGTTTTTATGTAATTTAGTATACAACGTGTACTACAATAATTACGACGTATTTAAAATATTTAATTAAGATCCTTTATAATATATAACACTTTTTTTAAATATTTGTACACGTTTCACACGGCGTCATCCAGCCCCAAACTAAGCAAAGCTTGTACTATGGGAACCAGATAACTGATACAATACTTAGATAATTTTGTTTGTAAATACACACATAGAAAACAATATAACACATTATTTTTTCTGACGTGAAAATTGTAATTTTTTAATAAATTGATTACTCATTATTACAAAATACTTAAATTATCAGATTATAAAACGCAATTGTGACGTTGCAAAACTGATTTATAGATTAAAGAAATACTATAATAAGTACCTTGTCATTATCACTAGCAAAAATATCGGCACTAAACAGCAACATTGTATACCGAAATAATGCAATTAGTTCTTTTTATTTATTTCAAACTTGTCTAGCATTTGACCACGCTCTCACCTGAAGGGAAGTGACGATGCGATCGAAGGTGTAGTTTGCTAGCCAAGTAAATACTTATTCACTCTTCTCCTGAACACGCCCGGGTCATATTTAGCCGGAAACACAGACGCTGGCAGGGCATTCCATTCCTTAGCCATTCTAATTAAGAACGTTGATTTTTGTCAGACATAATACAGTATGTTTCAAAACGTTTATATCTACATTTCCTACCTACATCACAACCTAACTTGAATCAAACTACCCCGAGGATCCATTGAAAACTGACTCTTTTATTCCCCCACAGAGAGCACCCTGTAGGCTCCGCTTCTAATTATATTTGCAGTAGATTTATACCCACCGTCCGTTTGTCAATGCTGCGTGGATTAATTGCGGCTCGGTCGCGGGTTCGAGTCCCGGACGTGTTTCAAGGACCAAGTCATTTGGGTGAAATATGGGGAGAGGCATTGGAAAAACGGTTCTGGGCCTTTAATGAGTATGGATTAAGTGATTTTATTTTTGGAAGTTTTGGTAGCTGAATGGGAACTGTAACTTGTGCTTGTGCGGAAGCGTGTTGGTGCAGTTTGATACTTTATGCTCTTAACATATTTAAAAAACGAGTGTGCTTTAGACCACGCGACTGAAGTAAAACTTCTTTAGTTAACTCCATCTATCGGCCGGTATAACTTTGTTTTTGCTTTGTTTAATGTCTATGTCGCCATATTGACAATTGTCAATTGTCATTTTACTTGACATAACAACATAATAAGGCAAATTTTTAACTTAGTTATGTTGACAATGAAGATCTACGTGAACCAACTTCAACTTCCGTTCGGCTCGCATTCACCAGCTTACTCCCCAAGTCAAGCGTGCGAAAAGAAGTTTTGCTTTAATAAAAATATATTTTCACTACCTAATGTTATAGTCAAATCTCAATTTACCTGAAGGGTTATTACGTAACTTTAATTGCAATGCATCAGGCGATATTCCTTCTCTTATTTAACAATTCTATAATAACGAAGCGAGTTCAAACTGTCAAACAACCATACATACAAAGTGACGTTAGTGTCGTCACATGCTAAAGAAATTGTTTTGTTGGTTGCTTAGTTGGTAGTAACCCTGTCTTCTGAACTGTGGGTTGTTGGTTCGATTCCCACCCAGGACAAACGTTTGTGTATCATTACCATCTAGCCCCAAACTAAGCAAAGCTTGTGCTATGGGAACCAAATAACTAATACAATACTTAGATACTTTTTTGTTTGTAAATACATACATAGAATATGTGAGCAGAAAGGGTTTGTGGGTAGGTTGCAACCTATATAACTATAGGCCTTCAGCATGTCCGCACCGCGCCGTGTCTGGAACAAGAATGATCCGTAGCACACCAATCGATCCCTTTATATAGCCAGACAGGTAGGGGCGCCATGACAGTTGCCGGTGCTGCCCCTGTAATACATTTAATGCCACCACAGGGTAAGTTACGGTGCTCGATCGCTGTGCATAGAGTTTATAACTGGCCGTTGCCGCCGTCAAATACAATATGACACCCAGACACAGAACAAACACCTATGTTCATCACACCAAATGTTTGTGCTGAGTGGGAATCGAACCCACAACCCACAGTTCAGAAGGCAGGGCTACTACTAGTTGAGCTATCGGGCCAGTCAGTCAAAATAGTCAAATGATGTAATCGAATGACGTGACGAGCTTGTCATTCGCCTGATATTTACGTCACGGCTGTCCATAACAGATTGCAGTATCACTCAGAACTCTAAATTATAAAGTTTCACGTGAATGCAATGCATACGCCATCCACACAGTCTGTTGTAGTAAGATTACTAGACTGTTAAATCAGAGTCTCATTTGCCCAGTAATTTCACTAGCTACAATTAAGTTTTTATTTTTATAATAATCTAGCCGTGCCCCGCAGATTCACCCGCGGATAAAAAGTAACCTATGTGTTAATCCACTATATAAGCTATCTATATATTTAAAAAAAACTATTAAATAAAATAGGTAAAAAAGTTTTATGGTCTCCTGCTTCTAAGCTACCTTCCCACCAATTTTCAGCCAAATCGGTTCAGCCGTTCTTGAGTTAAATAGTGTAACTAATACGATTTTCTTTTATATATATAGATAAACGAGCTTCTGCCCGCAGCTTCGCCCGCGGCGTGGCCTATGGGAAAATAATTCAACCACCCACTTCACCCTCTTAAGGGTGTAATTTCGAAAAATCCTTTCTTAGCAGATGCCTACGTCATAACATCTACCTGCATGCCAAATTTCAGCCCGATCCGTCTAGTGGTTTGGGCTGTGCTTTGATTGATCACTATGTCAGTCAGTCGATCAGTTAGTCACCTTTAAGTTATATATATTTAGATGTACGTTTGACCACATTTCGCCTGATGCTAAGCGAATCGTTATGCATTATCATCGACAGTAAATCCATGGTAGACCCAGCCACGCGCGAATACAGGAATGAGAAAGCACGCCGTGTTTCACGAGAGGTACGTCCTCTAGCAGCCAAAAACTATAACATTACGAAAACCTATTGCATTATACGCTTACGCTCCATAACTTACGCGATAATCCCTATAATGGCTGACCTAAATAATCGCAAGTTACGCCCTCCATTGATCTGCGAGCTTATTTACAAGTTGGTCCGATAGAATTGGGCCATAACAATCTATACCCAGTCAGGTATGTCTAACTGTGCTGCAAGCATGATGGACGACTTGCAGGGTTAGCAAACATGGGGAACGATGCCAATCGCTTTGTGCTCAAAATGAAGAATTATACAATTTTACTAGGTGGCAGAACTTTTCTGCAAAGTTCGTCTAGATATGTACCACCACTTTGCCAGTTATTCTGCCGCCAAGCAGTAGTGTGTAAGCAATATTGTGATCCGGTTTGAAGCGCGCTGTAGCTAGTGAAATTACTGGACCAATAATACCTTATGATCTGACTTCACAGTCAAGTAATCTTATTACCAGACTGTGCTGATGTCTCATGATAATGTGCGCAGTGCAGTGTCACGCGAAACTTTATATTTTGGAGTTCGGATTGACACTGTTTTGTTATGGGCAGCCGTGTCGCTTAACATAAAAAAAGCAAATTGTATTTTTTTCATTAAAGAAATGCTTACTCGATTTCTAAAACAAAAAATAATCAACACCAATAAAAATATTGGTTTAGTGTTATTATATTGCAAATATTATGGGTTATGGTCTCGTTTCTATGCGTGAACACGATACACTCTTGACTTACTATAATTAGGACCCTTTTGACCAATTGACTCATAGATAATCATTATTGATATTCTATAAATAGACGCTATTTAAAGATGCTAGTCGAAACTAAATGCTAGAATAAATGGTTAATAAAATGTCACATTTTCTTCCATCAATTTATCAATAAATGATTTATTATAAGAGATGAAGAAAACCGTTACTCACCCCTGACCAGGGTATCTCGTTGTGAGGTAAGAGGACAATAACTCAAAGGGACGGCCCAGTTTCAGGAAAAACAAAGGTGGGTGATATATATGTTACTTATTGGTAGTAACACTACGATGTCGAGGTAATTTGGGATAAACATTCAATTGAACTATTTCAATTACTACACTGATTTTATTCACTGATTCACTGATTTACAGTTACTAAACTGATTTTATTGTATTACTTGAAATTACTAAGAACTCTATGTAGTCCGCGCGTGCAGACTTTTTAGTTCATAATGAAATGACTTTTCCAGTACAATATCGGGTTTTCATACGCTGCTTTTTTATTCGGGAGTAAAATGATACTTATACTTACGCGCTATATAAAGTGACTAGCTTCTGCCCGCGGCTTTGTACGCATGGCCTACAGGAAACAAAAAATATTTTTATCATAGACCACCCATTTCCACTCTTAAGGGTAGAATTTCGGAAAACCCTTTCTTGGTGGATACCTACACTTTACAAAGAAAATACCCTCTAAATTTAAAATCTTTAGTACCAGCGGTTATGGCTGTGCGTTGATATATAAGGCAGTCGGTCAGTCAGGACTTTGAATTTTATATGTATAGAAATCATGGAGATCCTACGTTCAGGAAGACTAGCTCCTTAGATTTCCCCTCCGGGGTGGCGTAGGAAGGTCTTACGGCGACGCGGACGTCGCCTTCGAAAACATCCTTTTCATTGTGCTCATTTGTTTTGTTACCTGGTTTATTGCTTCACTCATTGTTTAATTTTATTGCATTACTATTTCCGGAATGGAGAAATTCTCTTTATGCCATGTAGTTAAAATCTGAATCCATTTGTTCTGAATTTGTTTACGTTTGAAGGCATGTTGTTTACGTTTTACCTTAATTTGTTTAGAGTGTCTTGAGCATCCGATTATTATTAATATTTATTATTATTATTAACTGGTCTGGGAATCGGCTTCGCCTGCCATACTGCACGCGCCAATTAAAAAGTCTACGAGTGCGAGCAAGAGAGAACACGATTACTATCAGCAACTAGACTTTTGCGGTAAAGCCCCTGGTCAGAACCACGAGGAGGTATTTATCTATATTTAATTTATGAAATTGCTCTTCTGCAGTACTGTCCATAACAAATCAAAATATTTTTTGTTTGGCTATACAAATTCTAATTTCAAATATATCTTTATGAAATAAAAATGTTTTTTATTTAAACTAGTTAATTGTTTGTAATTAATTTTTAAGGTTTCATCGCATTTGTATCTTTTTCGTAGTTATGAAATACTAGTTGCGCCCCGCGGTTTCACCCGTGGGTAAAAAGTATTTTAAATATTTGCTCATTCCACGGGAACATTTCACTTTTCCGGGATGAAATGTAGCCTGTATGTTAAGTTAATCCAGTGTATAAGCTATCTTGGTACCGAATTTTATCCTAATCCATTTAGCCGTTTGAGCGTGAAGGAGTAACAAACACACACATACAGACATACATACTTTCGCCTATATAATATTAGGTCTTTACCTATGAAATTGCCGTTTTGTTTGAAAAAAGTTAAAGTATTTTTTTTTCGAACTTATTTATTTCTTTTATTCAATGTAATCACCCCTGCAATCAATGCATCTTTGCCAACGCTGTGGCAGTTTATGGATGCCCTTCTTGAAAAAATCAGCAGGACGGGAGACAACAAACTCTTCAAAGGCGTTTTGTACTGCCTCTCGGGAATTGAATTTTTTTCCCGCTAAAAAGTTGTCCAAATTTTGGAAAAAGTAATAGTCGGTAGGCGCAAGATCTGGTGAGTATGGCGGATGAGGGAGAGCTTCCAAACCCAACTCATGCAGCTTAGAGACGGTCTGTTGTGCAGTATGGGGTCGCGCGTTGTCATGAAGTAGCAGTGGAGACGACCGATTGACCAAAGCTGGTTGCAGACGTGAGAGTTTCGCCATCATTGTGGTCAGTTCTTCAATGTACACATCTGCAGTAATGCTCTCGCCGTTTTGTAAAAAGCTATGATGAATCACACCAGCACTAGACCACCAAACTGTGACCTGTGTCACCTTTCTAGGGGTCATTTTTCGTTTTGCACATTGCTTTGGTACCGAACCAGGCTCTAATCAACTTACTGAGCGCTTTCGATTGTCAAAAAGAATCCATTTTTCGTCGCACGTAACTATTCGGTTCAAAATTCCTTCATTTCTGTGCCTGTTAAGCAGCGCAAGGCAAGTCTCGATGCGTACGTTGCGCTGGCAATCGTTAAGTTCGTGGGGCACCCATCTATCAAGCTTTTTTATCTTGCCAATCTGTCGCAAATGGACCAATATTGTTTTGATGCTAACATCAAAAGCTGCTGCCAGCTCAGCTGTAGATTGAGATTCATCAGCTTCCACAATCGCCTTTAATTCATCATTGTTGACCAAAGTTTCCGGACGACCACGAGGTTCATTTTTCAAGTCAAAATTCCCAGAACGGAACCGAGCAAACTAATAACGGGTTGTACGTTCGTTTGTACAGTTCTCTCCGTAAACGTCGTTGATGTTACGTGTCGTTTGTGCCGCGTTGGTGCCACGACGGAACTCATATTCCATAATTACACGAAATTTCAAAGTATCCATTATGAGGAAAAATGTTGAAATGTAATGAAAATACAACGCTAATCAATAAACAAAAGACTTATATTGTAAATAGAATGTCATATTTTTAAAACAAAATTAATTTGAATTTAGAATTCATAGCCAATCAAAACTTTTTTTTGTTTGAAAAAGTCTGTACTGAAATACGGCAATTTCATAGGTAAAGACCTATTATTAGTGTGATGAGTACCGTCGTGGCCGCAACGCGGCACATCAACGACATTTACAAAACACTACAAACGATCGCACCACCAGATATCGGTATGCCCGTATCCGTTCTGGAAATTTCAACCTGAAAAATTGACCTACCGGTCTAGTTCATTCGACAATAACGATTTAAATCCAATTGTAGAAACTCAGTGGAATTGTAGCAGATTTTGGCGTTAGCATTGCGACAAATGGGTAATGTAGAAAAGCTTTACAATTTGCCCCCATACAAGGTGTCCCGTGAACTCAGTGATCACAAGCGTAAAGTACGCGTCGATATACAAACCTTGCACTGCTCAACAGGCACGCAGCTTGAACCGGATTGTTAACTACCATGAAAAATAGATTCTATTAGACAATCACAAGCACTCAGCAAGTTAGTTAAATGCTAGTTCAGCACCTATACAATGCCCTAAACGAAAAATTACCCTTAGAAATGTTACGGTCACAGTTTGGTGGTCTAGCGCCGCCGTATTCATCTAAGAGCACTAAAACTTTTATTTCACGCACCAAACTTAGATATTCAAATGGTAACTACTGCGTATGATAATTGGTAAGAATATTTATGTTTCTATTTACTTAATCTTTATTGTTTAAATTAATGTAATTTTAAAAGCAGTTTTAAACATGCAAATTGTCTTTATTTTAAAACGAGCTTCTGGCCGCAGCTTTTAACGTGGCGTGGCCTATGGGAAAATAATTCAACCACCCATTTCACCCTCTTAAGGGTGGATTTTCGAAAAATCCTTTCTTAGCGGATGCCTACGTCATTACATCTACTTGCATGCCAAATTCAGCCCGAACCATCCAGTGGTTTGGGCTGTGCGTTGGTAGATCACTATTTCATTCAGTCAGTCAGTCAGTCACCATTGAGTTATATATATTTAGATAATAAAAGAAGTAGGTAGAGTGATGTAGCTATACCACTCTACCTACTACAAAAGCATCAGGACTGTCGACGACTGGCCCGGTGACTCAGTTGGTAGTATCCCTGCCTTCTGAACTGCGGGCTGTGGCTTCGATTCCCACCTAGGACAAACATTTGTGTTATTAGCATTGATGTTTGTTCTGAGTCTGGGTGTTTATATTATATTCTATGTATGTATTTACAAACAAAAAGTATATAAGTATTGTATCCGTTATCTGGTTCTCATAGTACGAGCTTTGCTTAGTTTGGGGCTAGATGGCGTTGTGTGAAATGTCCACGCATGTTTTATTTTATTTTAAACAACGCATCTTAAGTAAAATAACGACGTAATTTTTTTTTTTGATAAAAAATACATACTTAAATCCTGAACCCTAACTAGGATTCCCTGTGTCTAGAGAGACCCAGGAAATACGAAGGCCATAGTCCCACAATACCCAGACTCAGAACAAGTATATGCGCTTTTTTTCTGTGCACAAATACTTGTTCTGCCGCGAGAATCAAACCGCCGCATCCAGGTTATGAGCCAACCTGAACCACCACACCACAGAGTAGTAAGTAATGTTATCCTTCTACTTGCCATAAAATATTTTTCTCCCATTATCTCATCTTGTTACCGTTACGACTGACTCGAAATCTATTCATACAAACAAACAAGTATGTTTGTCTTCCATGAGGTGCCCACGAATAATTGCCCACTAAAGATCCTTGATACGAAATAGCAAAAGAAAAGCCTGTGAGGGACATCTTTGGGCAAGAAATGGAGATAATGAGACTATTTTATGATATTTTTATGGCCCTAGTGTGAGGAAGTAGTTTACTACTTGTCAGGAACGAGTAATGGAAGTTAATGAACATTTTATGTAGAGCTACAACTCTGAACTTTTATAGACCAGGTATAAGCAGTTAAAACTTTGTTATGTGTTTGGACACGCAAGTGAACAGTTTCGATCTAAAATAATAGCTCTGAAATTGTATTCCTAAGTTTTCTATGAGATAAAGGAAATGATACAAGCCGAGAAAAGGTCAGCATTGCAAAAAGCACTGTTACGCGAACAAAGAGTATATTAGTTAAGGTTTTTATTTATGCATATTTATACTTATTTTATGAGACATGCAAGTGAAAATATTAAAAAACACTTTCGGATTTCTTCCATAAAATTATTCACATTAAAACCAAATTGCTTTTTAGTGATAAGACCGCCCATTGTAACATACTCATTAGTTATTTTCTGTTTTTGTATTGTGTACCTTGTATTGAGTTTATTTATCTGTCTATCTATCTATTAGTAATGTTTAAAATGCACCTGTCCTTTATGGTTTAAAGGTGGTATTTGTGCGAACTTAGCGTAAGGTATTTATTAAAAATAAAAGAGGCTTGTCTGCTAAAAAAGTGATACAAAGAAAAGTTCTTACCTTTAAGAACCCTCCAAAAAACGGACTGCCCTAAACATGTACGTAAACAGTTTACGTACATGTTTAGGGCAGTCCGTTTTTATTATTGTGTTCAATACACTTTTATATAATGCCGTAGATCTAAGTTTTTTCATAAACTGGCCAACTGCCAATATTGATATAAATTAAGAAAAAATTAAGAAAGTTAAAATCTCCACGTGGGTGAAACCGCGGGGCGCAGCTAGTAATTTATAATGGCTCACTAATAGAGGCTACCAGATATCGGTTTGCCCGCATCCATTCTGGAAATTTCAACCTGAAAAATGGACCTAGCGGTCTAGTAGCGAAACCTTTATTCGACAATATCGAATTAAATCCAATTGCAGAAACTCAGTGAAATTGTAGCAGATAATAGCTCACTAATAGAGGCCAAAATTGTAATACTTCAATTCTTTACATAGCCTTCTAAGTCGTCTTCTAATTTTTCGATGTTGTTAAAGCCAAATTGGATTGATTTAGAGATATAAAAGTTACGCTAGAAATTATGAGAAGATTTAAGGCATTCTCATAATAAATTAAAAAAAATCGTTAATGATATCGCCAATCGAAAGTGGGCTAACGATCCCACGTGTTCCGTACTTACTTGGACTAGTTAACCGATACAAAGAGCTCCTTTGATTTAGGTAACTACGACTATCCAACATATGGTACTATTTCATAAGAGAGTCGTATGTGATAAAGCACGGTTTTCCTAATTTAAATCATGAGCCTTCGTAATAAACGTTGTTTTTGATCGGTTTTATAGGAGTATTTTGTAGTTTTTGGTGATATTATTAGCTGTTGAGTAATTCGGTAGTTAATCAGTTTAAGTGTAATTTTTATTACAGGCGCGTGTGTGTGTTATGATTATGATTTAATTACTATAGTGTAATGTGTAAGTTTTATTTTATTGTTGGTCTGGTCCTTGAGTTTGTAGGCATATAGCGCAGCTTAAAAGCTTTTTTTGCAATTTAAATTTAAATTCCTTTTCAGTAAAATTTTAACCTCAATAAATAAACATAAATTGTGGCTAAATTGGGAGTCATTGAATATCTGTGGAGTAAGATTTTCCAGATCTACTTTATTAGAAATGAGCTTATGCCCGCTTGGCCTATAGAAAAATAATTCAACCACCCATTTCACCATCTTATTTCTATTATCTCTCATTCTTAGCGGATATCTGCACTTTACAAAGAACACACCCTCCAAATTTCATGTCTCTAGGACCAGCGGTTTAGGCTGTGCGTTGATATATGGTCATTCAATCAGTCAGGACTTTGAATTTTATATGTATAGATATTTACGAAGAATAATTGTAGTTATGATTAATTCAAATGCTGGTATGGAATCGATCACGCAACCTTCATTTTTAATGTATGTTTAGTCACTGGCGTTTTTTTTTTGCTTAAGCATGAACTACATCCCTAAAAAAACGAATGTGCTTTAGACCACACGACTGAAGTAAAACTTCTTTAGCTCCATCTATCGGCCGGTATAACTGTGTTTCTGCTTTGTTAAATGTTAATGTCGCCATCTTGGCAAATGTAAATTGTCATTTTACTGGAAATACCAACATAATTACACAAATTTTTAACTTTGTTATGTCGACAATGGAGATCTACTGAACCAATTTCAACTTCCGTTTGCCTCGCATTCACCAGCTTACTCTCCAAGTTACGCGTGCGTAAAGAAATTTTACTTAAAAAAAAAGACATTATATCTTCTGACATTATTTTAATGTTACTATTTCAACTCAATCTTAGTAAGTTAGCCAAGTTTAAACATAACTTAATTCTATGACCTCTCCGTAACCTATATATCAATGCAGCTATTAAGAATCCATTAACTATATCGCAGTACATTAACTATCGACAGAACAAGGTCTCAGTAGTCAGAAGTACGATATAACTACTAAAGAGTACTCAAAGGCCATACATAATAATATCTTGTATTGTAAGCCATGGTCTAATTACAGCCAGATGTGAATCGGCTGCCGATATGCTACTGATACTCTTGCACAACGTTTGTAATACTTATATTCACAAAGTTGATAAAAATAAATATATTTGTAGCGTGCTCACCTTCACCACCATTCCAAACATCTTCATTTACAACCAACCAACCAACCTTATTTAAACCTTTATTTTCAAACTAAATACTACAATGATATAATAACTAGGTAATACACTACCTACTACAACAAAAAAAAAACATTTGGGCTATATACTGGCTGTGATGACATATAGATAGTCCAAATGCTCCAGCCCACTACCAGTAGGTAGCGTACCCAACATGCTGGCAGCATTGCCCCGTTGAATTGCAATACCTATTCGTTGTGCCAAATAAGTGCCAGCATTTTGGTCACACGTGGCAAAGACCAGGCGCTCTGATAAACTTTTGAAAATGCGATGAGCTCCCGCTCCCACGGTTTCCCGGTGTTGAGACCCAGAGTCCGTACCCTGGGTCTCAACACCAAACGGTTCAAACATGTAACCGCTACTGAGATTACTATGTTTGCGCCGTTTTAGCTGCTCAGCCGAATTAGCCGCAGCGCCGGCCCTAACGTGTGTTTATATGTGAGGCCATGAGAGCCAAAGTGGCCTAACTGCATTTTTTCAATTTTCATCTTATTATTGGAGTCTGGTTTAAATGGTAAAAGCAATAAATAAATCCACCAATAAAAGTCCTCCAATAAATAGAGATTAGAATAGGATATAAGAAGAAGTGAGAAAATGGCTCCTCACCTTTATTATAATGTACATATAATTCAATATAAAATATAGAATACATTAAAGTATTATTTTATTGTAAAGGTATTGTCCAGCCATTTTCTCACGGGGCTATTTTTAAGCTGCATTACTGTTTCAGATAGGAAGTACCTTCCTATCTGAAACAGTAGTGTTTTCGCACTACTGCTTGGTGGCAGAATAACTGACAAGACGGTGGTACCTACTGTGACGAACTTTGCAAAAAAGTCATACTACCACCTAGTGAACATATTTAGTAATGGCTAAAATAATTGTCCAAATCATAATCATATTTTTTTGTCGTTGTTTGACAGGCTTGCGTTTGACCACTATCGCACCTGATGGTAAGTGATAATGTGGTCTAGGATGTAACACGCTTGCCTAGAAGACACCTGTTCACTCTCTATTTGAAGACTCCAAGGTTGTACTTTTCGGGAATGACAGACAAAAGCGTTCCACTCTTTAGCTGTTCGCATGATACATGAAAAAAAAATTTGATGACAACACTGCACGGTATTTCTAAAACATTGTTTACTGAAGGAATAATGATCAGGTAATTTATTTGTTTCGAATTGGCGATATTACCACTGGGTTTAAGTGTGTACCTATATAAAAATGAAAATGCCGGACTAGTAAATAAACGCAAGCGACTAAACATAATATAATTCAACTAAAAACCTGAAAATGGCGGTATCATTAACTCTGTACAGTTCCCATTTAAAAGCAGAACCGCGACATTCAGCCATAATGCTCCAACTAAAATTTTAATAGCTTAAGGCGGTTCCACACTAGCACCTAGGCTACATCAATCATGTTAACTAATGTGCACGAGGCCTTAGTTCAGACAAAGGTTACCACTTTGCGGATCATTTATTACGATGTTTAATGATCTAAGGATTCCAGGAGATTAAGTAAAAATAGATGAGGTACATGTTTACGCGTCCATGTTGGCTTTTTAGTGCTCTTTTTGCGAATGAAAAATTAAGTTATATCGGCGGTGTAAGTTCTCTTCTCACATTTATGAAATTCGTAGCTACTCACAAGTTAAAGTAATCTTCATGATTAAAAGTTTTTGTCCTGAGTGGCTGAACGACTGAGAAACAACGTACAGACCAAACCACTGGACCTGTGGACTTGAAGAGGGTTTCTTCCTTTTGTTGCATAGGGTTGTATATTAAAAAAGCTATTTTGAAAATTCTCCCCTAAGACGGTCACATACGAGTGCTAAATATTGTATTAGGAACGCAGGTGGAAAGCGTGGGGTGCCTCTAGTATTTTATAAGCTCTTTTCACTGGTTAATTTATTACATTTAATAATAATAATAATAACGCCCAACGAACACATACATAGATCCTGGACCCTAATTAGTTAAGGGACCCAGAAACTACGAGGACCATGGTCCTACAACACCCAGACACAAAACCAGTATTTGCGCTTTTTTATGTGCACAAATATTTGTCCTGCCGCGGGAATCGAACCCGCGTTCTCCGGGTTATGAGCCGACCACACTACAGAGGCTTTCAATAAATAGGTATACAGCACAAAATTAAATCTATAAAATGAAGTGATGAAACATAAAACTAATCATTCACCTTTAACGAAAAATAAATAAAGATTTCAAACGAATTTTGAGTAAATAAATGGACATTCAGACATTTCCAGAACGTTTCGTAGAACAAAACAAAATAGTTTCAGTTCAGACGAAATGGATCGATTTCTTTGTTGTCGTTACTATAATTCTAACCTGAAGGATACCACATTTGAGTCACTACTTACTAAAACTGAGAATTTATTGGGTGATCAAAGAAATTTTTAAAATCTTTAACTCTACGAAAACGTCGACCTAATTTCAACTTTACGTCGATGGTTAAAGAGTTGCGATTCATATCGTCGTTGTTAATGTTATTTCTATATAATGCACCTAGCTAATAAATTATCTCAGTATACTTTAAGCTACTTTGTCACAGTACAAAGTCTACACATTGACTGCATTCAACAAGAAAACTGAGATATAGTTTAAAGCGTAAAGGTTGTAGTTTTCAAATAGCGTCCTGGAAAGTGTAAACGATTACAAGTGAGGACAAAATAAACTATACATTTATGAGTCACTCGGAATTGGGTTACAAGTCGAGTGTTACAACCGCGGGTGATTCATGTAAGTTATTGTACCGCTTTTTAGATTAGTTTACGGTTTATTTACTTTTAATAT
Organism: Ennomos fuscantarius; assembly: GCA_905220475.3. Lineage (NCBI taxonomy): Eukaryota > Metazoa > Arthropoda > Insecta > Lepidoptera > Geometridae > Ennomos > Ennomos fuscantarius. The sequence goes on from HG992040.1 coordinate 14,130,324, forward strand.
TCATTTGTGATGTCTTCATAATGATTTATCGATCTTACGAACCATTCAAACAGTGTGTCACAGTTTATAATTAATGTTATTATATGATTTATGAGTACTGCGTTTTTTTTAATTTTACCATAAGCTGTAGTCTGACCTTTTTTTTATGATAAAATAAGCATTCGTTTGACAACAAATCTAATGGTAAGTGACGAAGTGTCTAAGGTGGAGCACGCTTACCCATGAGATGCCCATTCACTCTTGACTTAAAAATACTCAGATTAGATCCAGGAAGAAACACTGTTGTTGGAAGAGCATTCCATTCTTTGGCCGTTCGGACTATAAATGCCCCAGCAAAACGCTTAGTGCGGAATTGGGGTACACTAATGACGTAAGGATTATTAATCACCAAGCCTTGTGGTTCTATGATCGAAAGGGGATGAAGGATTCCAAAACGTAGCCGATAGTCGTTCGTACGTCGTTCGTTTATACAAAAAAATCAGTGTTGTAATATGAAAATCAATGTTTTTTGCCAGTTTCTTTGGAAAATGCAAAACTGTCGGTAAATAAAAGTGACATGAAGATAAGAGAGCTTGCAACTATTCTAAACGATCTGAAATGCGAATGATTATTTTCAAACTATTAAAAATAAGTAAGAATCTGCAGCAGAATGACCTTGCTAAAGAAGAACTCATAACCTTGGTTCATGAAACAATTCCTGACTTGAGGCAAATTTGTGATAAAAGTAGTATAAAACTTTGACTTTGAGCAAACACCTTTAAATGTATTGAAAGAGGGCGTTCCTTGAAGAATCTGGTTTCGATTCTGGTTCAATGATAGGTAATAGAGACATATATTATAAAGTCATTCTATCCCATCATGCGTTCGAATGTCTTTAAGAAACAAAGCTTTTTAAACATTTGCCCACAGTAGGTACATAACCCACGCAGTATATCTCCATAATAAATTACCGATAAGCCCAAAATGAATAATCCAACTACAAATAACTATGACACGTGACAAATTTAATATCGCCATCCCGCCGTCACGCCGCTCCTCTCACAGCCCGCAGTCGCCCAATTAAAATAAAACTGAAACACACCTCATTATGTCATTCTCCACCATTAATATATGAGCTTTACTGCCACACTTTATACTTGTCTGAAAATTTTTAAACTATACTCTTTTGTCACGTTTTGGTTACAAATCGATTTTACCTATCTGTAGAGAAAATAACACTCTATCTTTTAGGCGTTAAGGCGAAGTAAAGTGCATGTTCCAACGGTAATTCAGTCCCCAAATGTTTGACTTCAAATAGGAATTAGTAACACGCAGTAATTTAACATATTGTCTGCCGTCACGGCCGCTTACTACTGCAAGCAGACCTGAATGTACTTTAAACTTTGAGCTTTCATCATTTAAGCTGAAATTGCAAAAGCAAATACAATACGGAGTTAGTAGAAATGAGAACATAAATAGACAAAATTTTATCTACGTCATTTAGAAAAAATAGAAATGCAATAAAGAGGTGACTATATTAGTCGGTGACATAATCGGTTTTGTGTCCAAACAATATCATTAATAACATCAGGATTTATTTATTTATAATCATTTGACTTGTTGATATCGGTTTACCATCATGAAACCTTGAACAAATCACAATATTCATTTTAGACATCTTTTTAGAATATCTGCCACGACTTACATATAAGTTTTTTTTTACTTGTGTTCATTCACACAGCGCCATCTAGCCCCAAACTAAACAGAGCTTGCATTATGGAAACCAGATAACTGATACAATACTTAAACACATTTTGTTTTTAGATATACATTATACATAGCAACAATATAACAGAAAAGACACAGAACAAACGTTTGTTCTGGGTGGAAATCGAACCCACAACCTACAGTTCAGAAGGTAGGTTTACTACCGATTAAGCTATTGGGCCAGTTGAATTTTAATGGGCCAGTTGTTTTTATATTTAATGCTAATTTGTCTAAAATTATATTCCTATACCAACTCTTAATGAAATGTATTATTATATTGCCGATAACTCATTTGGTAGTGTTGCCTAGCCTTTTGAACTGAAGGTTGAGGGTTCGATTCCCACCCAGAACAAACATTTGTGTGATAAAAATCGATGTTTATTCTGTGTGTGCGTGTTATATTGTATTCTAAGTATATATTTACAAACAAAAATGATCTTAGTATTGTATCAGTTATCTGGTTCCCATAGTGCAAGTTTTGCTAAGTTTGGGGCTAGATGGCGCTGTGTGAAATGTACACAAATATTTGAATATTTATTTATCTCAAAACAGTTTCCTTGATATGTAAAGCAAGATCTTTCAAGAAAACTTCGGAACTGAAATTGCGCACTCATCCAAAAGTACCCATTCCTTGGCACTTCTAGCTCAAATGAAAACTCCGGACAAAACCGTTCCATTATAGATGCCATCTTAACGCGCCGCCCATTATAATTGGCATAATTTTCAAAATAATCAAGTGTCAAAACCAATGGCATCAAAAGGAAAGGAATCGTGGACGTAATCAGGATTGAAAGAAGAGGTTGCCTAATACAACAGATCATGCGATAAACATAATGATACAAAACAAAATAATTCATCAAAAAAAAAAGATATATTCTTAATCTTTTCTTTTAGCATTGGTATAACTGGGTAAATAGAATATGTGGTATTTTTTTTATAGCGAACAATAAAATTATAACTGTTTTCAATGGATAAAACAAATAAAATAATTTATATATTTTAAATAAACTTTCGCTGCTACAGAATCTAAATCGGCATTTTGATTGGAATTGCTGCATTTGACTTGTAAAGAAAACGCTGATTCAATATTTCCAAGAACAATCTACACCAAGTTATATTTTTCTCAGTTAATAATCCTACAGCTAGCACTAAACGTTTTCAATTTGTATAGTGCGAACCACTAATGAGTGGACACACTGCAGTCATCGATGTTTATTTAAAGGTTAACTATTATAACCTAGGAGTATCTAGGCATGCATGTGCACCTTAGACCACGTCATCATCATCAGGTGAGACAACAATCAAATACCACGCCTAAAATTTAAAAAAGAAAGTTTTCTCCTTTTATCTTTTTATTAGACACTTGTGCCCCTATCTTGCCCTAACTAAGACCCTGCAACGAAATCTATTATTTAAAATCAATCTCCGAAACGGAATAATTTTCTCGTGAAATGGGCCCGACTATTATGCTTTGAGTGTCTGGAAACATATTTTAGGCATTCAGTTCTGATTCTGTCAACCCATTTGAATTTGTAGATCTTAGGATCTTAATAATATAATATTAATGTATATTTTAAGGGGAAGATTCCCTTCATTCTTTTAACAAACTAAATATTACAATAACTACATAGCCACACTACCTACAACAAAAAACATTTGGGCTATTGTATACTAGCTGCGATGATCTATAGATAGTCTAAATACTCCAGCCCACTACCAGTAGTTAGCGTACACAACATGCTGGCAGCACTGCCCCGTTGAATTGCAACGCTGGTTCGTTGTGCCAGCATTTTGGCCACGTGTCGCATCGACCAGGCGCTCTGATAAACCTTGGAAAACGCGATGAGCGACAGTACTCATGAACCCAGGGTCTCAAAATCAAAACAAATATATTGTTATTCAAGTTCTTTTTCTAGACTTATGAGTAACGAGCTTCTGCCCGCAGCTTCGCCCGCGGCGTGGCCTATGGGAAAATAATTCAACCACCCATTTCACCCTCTTAAGGGTGGAATTTCAAAAAATCCTTTCTTAGCGGATGCCTACGTTATAACATCTACCTGCATGCCAAATTTCAGCCCGATCCGTCCAGTGGTTTGGGCTATGTGTTGATAGATCACTATATCAGTCAGTCAATCAGTCAGTCGCCTTTGAGTTATATATATTTAGAAGAAAGATAGATAGATTATCACATTAATAGACTGGATATTTTATTTGGTGTATTGTATAACGAGATGTGAAAGAATAAATTATTTAAAAATACTAAAATTGTGTATGCAAAAGTATTGGGTAACATATTTTTTTTTAAATTGATTAAACTTTGGTATATTTTTTACAAGAGTACGGGGTTAGACCAGATTGTAAAAATACAAAAAAGTAGGTAAATTTCACGTGCCATTTTTATTCCATTCTTAATAAAAAAGCTATGTTTCTTTTTTTTAGATAAAAGACTTTATCTAAACAACCCAGTAAATTTTTATTATTATATGTACTATTAAAAGCAAACTTTCGCAGAGTTTCGATCGGATAGTACCCCTGAGGGGGTCAAACTTCCGATTTGACTGAATAGCAGAACACTGCGCGAATTGCGGAACAATCCCTCGTTTGGGAATGAATGGGAAATGTACAGTTCCTAAAAAAAACATACGACAAAATATTGCGTGCGGGAACTTAAAAGAAACGTTGAAGAAATTTTTTATGACTTATTTCATACTTATTCATTTAAATGATTATATTATACCAGTATACTTGTCCGCTTGTTTGTTACTCTCTCACCAAAACGGTTGAACTGATTGGATGACATTTTTTATTATTTATTTATTGCAAATAGGCCAGGGGGAAATAATAATAATAGTAATAGTAATTTTTGTCTGCCAATAAGTAGGAAAGTAAAGTAGGAATATCACAGAACTTCGATTGCAAAGCAACAGGAGAAATTTCATTCCTAATTTAAAAATGCCCCTAGTAACTACGTGTATTAACTACGTATTAAAACTATCAAATTCATACAAACTTTTGTTTCAATTGATTGCAATCAAGCTACGTGATCGCCTAGCTGATAACCTTTACTGAGAGTTCATATTAAACTTTAAAAGGAATATAATAGTATAATAAAAGCAAGAACTTTGTTTGACAACACCACAAAAGCAACAATAACCTCCCGTGTTATACAAGCCAGTGTGGCAAATCCAACAAAACTCGTTCTAATTACCAACATTTCTCGTGGAAGCCTAAGGCTTCGAATATTACTTATTATAATACACCATTCCGATTGCTTACCGAACGTACAGCGCTATAAAATACTTGCAGTAGCTCAACTTACGTTATAGACATTCTAGATTTCTGGAAGTTTATGATTGCAACAAGCCTTGCGTTTGATTACTGAGAATGAATTATTCATAATTCTTTATACTACGATGGTTATTTATACTGGTGTACATTACATACAGTTCTAATAAGATAAATATATAAAAATATGTGTAAAAATAAATCTATATTACTATTGTATTAAAATTAGTATTGTGAATCTATCGATTCATCCTCAAGCAGTGTAAACATAGAATGGATAGTTTTTGGAACAAAGTTCTTTATCGCGCGTTGCGAAAGAGGGCTAGACCTTAAAAATTAAGACCAAAAGTTGTAACGACACTTAAGACCAAAAGTTGTAACGACACTCTTTGAAGCCGTGCGGCATACGCGTGTTTTTCTGTCTGTCTCTCTCTCTCTCTCTCTCTCTCTCTCTCTCTCATAGAAAGCAAGGCAGTTATTTTCGTTTAGTCTTTCTATTTCGCATTCATGTTATATTAATATTCTTTCTATTTACATTATATTTGTTAATTATAAAAAAAAATATTATAACTAAAATAACTTATTACAATTCCTTCACTAATTAATCGAAAGGAACTTCGTTCTATCCGGGTGTCCCTTGACACCTCTCAAGTTTTTTTTATATCTTTAACAGTAATTGAATGATATAATTATAAAATGTTTAAGTTGAGTTACTGTTCGTTATTTATAATGTTGACAAAGGCTTGTTGCATTGGAGTTGACGGGCTCGCTGTGTTTCTTCGGAAATTTTCCTACTAAATTAATTTAAACTTTGGGGTAAAACAATTTTTTGGGGCGCAGTTGGACCCGCGGGCGAATCGCCGAAGTGTGAATAAAGTATGCGCGTCTACAGTATAATCTCTCTAACAGAAAGATAAATGATACAAAAAAATTTAAGGCCTAAAAATAAAAAAAATTACCTGCCAAATTATAAAATCAATATGAAAAAAAATAATAATATGTGTTCTAGCCTCAAACTAAGCAAAGCTTGTATTATGGGAACCAGATAACTGATACAATACTTAGATACTTTTTGTTTGTAAATTCATACATGCAATAAAATATAACACCCAGACACAGAACAAACACCTATGTTCATCACACAAATGTTTGTCCTGGGTTGGAATCGAACCCACAACCTACAGTTCAGAAGGCAAGGTTACTCCAACTGAGCTATCGGGCCAGTCTCATGAATGAATAATGAGACATGTGATAGAATAGGGGATACATCTATCTGGCAAGACTGTTACTATTACATCCTAGACCCCATCGTCACTTACCATCAGGTGAGATAGGGGTAAAACGCAAAACTATCAAACAATAAAAAAAATAGAATGGTCCCGTAAATTAAAATTATACCTCAATTTATTATGTCTATATATTTATTTATATGTGTATGTATGTTATACCTAATAATAGGTCTTTACCTATGAAATTGCCGTATTGCAGTACAGACTTTTTCAAACAAAAAAAGTTTTGATTGGCTATGAATTCTAAATTCAAATTAATTTTGTTTTAAAAATATGACATTCTATTTACAATATAAGTCTTTTGTTTATTGATTAGCGTTGTATTTTCATTACATTTCAACATTTTTCCTCATAATGGATACATTGAAATTTCGTGTAATTATGGAATATGAGTTCCGTCGTGGCACCAACGCGGCACAAACGACACGTAGCATCAACGACGCCGGAGAGAACTGTACAAACGAACGTACAACCCGTTATTGGTTTGCTCGGTTCCGTTCTGGGAATTTTGACTTGAAAAATGAACCTCGTGGTCGTCCGGAAACTTTGGTCAACAATGATGAATTAAAGGCGATTGTGGAAGCTGATGAATCTCAATCTACAGCTGAGCTGGCAGCAGCTTTTGATGTTAGCATCAAAATAATATTGGTCCATTTGCGACAGATTGGCAAGATAAAAAAGCTTGATAGATGGGTGCCCCACGAACTTAACGATCGCCAGCGCAACGTACGCGTCGAGACTTGCCTTGCGCTGCTTAACAGGCACAGAAATGAAGGAATTTTGAACCGAATTGTTACGTGCGACGAAAAATGGATTCTTTTTGACAATCGAAAGCGCTCAGCAAGTTGGTTAGATCCTGGTTCGGTACCAAAGCAATGTGCAAAACGAAAAATGACCCCTAGAAAGGTGATGGTCACAGTTTGGTGGTCTAGTGCTGGTGCGATTCATCATAGCTTTTTACAAAACGGCGAGAGCATTACTGCAGATGTGTACATTGAAGAAATGACCACAATGATGGCGAAACTCGATCGTCTGCAACCAGCTTTGGTCAATTGGTCGTCTCCACTGCTACTTCACGACAACGCGCGACCCCATACTGCACAACAGACCGTCTCTAAGCTGCATGAGTTGGGTTGGAAGCTCTCCCTCATCCGCCATACTCACCAGATCTTGCGCCTACCGACTATTACTTTTTCCAAAATTTAGACAACTTTTTAGCGGGAAAAAAATTCAATTCCCGAGAGGCAGTACAAAACGCCTTTGAAGAGTTTGTTATCTCCCGTCCTGCTGATTTTTTCAAGAAGGGCATCCATAAACTGCCACAGCGTTGGCAAAGATGCATTGATTGCAGGGGTGATTACTTTGAATAAAAGAAATAAATAAGTTCGAAAAAAAAATACTTTAACTTTTTTCAAACAAAAAGGCAATTTCATAGGTAAAGACCTAATAGTATACTATTTGTAAAAAATATTGCCTGCAAAGATTTGCTAATTTGTCTAATATTAGTTAAATGTTGTAAGTATTTTTTGTTCTTATTGCGTACCGCTGACTACTCCATATTCTTCCATATTCATCCAAAGGTTGCCTGGAAGAGATTACTTTATAGTACTTGAATGTCTAGTTTTATTTTATACTGGTGTACGCTATAAAGGGTTTTTCTATTCTATTCTATTATACCACTTTTTGAATTAGCAACTATTATGATTGATTGATTGATGATATCATAGCGTCAATTACTTGAAAATGGTGATAAAAATTACTTCACATGAATACAGTTAAACACAGCTTACTGGGTCTCCTCAAATTGTGATATTCCTTACTGGCTATTTCTGTTTACTGTGGCTTTAAAGCGAAGTTATGTTTTAGTTAATCAAAACGTACTTTGTTAATAAAATGGTGCATGCGGAATTGAGAACTCTCGCCGACCGCCGCGGTTTCAACTTTCTGAATCCTTTATTGAACGGAAAACGAATTGAAAAATGTGTCGGTAAATAAGAAAGATGGAAGTTTGAATTATTGATAAAGTGCAAAGGAGAGCGGTCTGAATTCTTTGAACGTTAGGTTTTACATTTCGTGAGTGAGCCAATATTTTCACGTATCTTGGCTTTGATTTCGCTTCTTACCCGTAGTACAGCTGCGATATAATAGTACAGTTGACTGTATCACTTTCAATATGTCCAGTAAGAAAATTTTGTTAAGTATTTTATTTTTGTTATGTATTTTATTTTCGTACAGTAAAAACTACTTCGGTATTTTTTAAAATAAATATTTGATTTCATTTCATTAAACTCCGTCTTTTACAGTTCAACTTATTGGAAAAGGATGGCAAATCTTTTTAGCATTGGCTTTTTCCAACTTTTAGCTTTATGGAAACCAGTAAAGTAAAAAAAGCAAGCATTTTTCAAGCATTGAATATGTACAGCCAAAATAATTATGTTACAGGCTTTTACAGTGGCTATCTAGTGAGTCAACCAATGACAATTCTTGTGGAAACGTTTACAATGGTACCATGCCACATGATATATGTTCTGTGTGATCATGGAACTTCGATTGCAATGTTACAAGAGAAATTCCATTCCTAATTTGAAATTTTCCATAGGAACTACACACATAAACCGCGTATTGAAACTGTCAAATCCATACAAATTTCTGTATAGGGTTAACCATAGGGTTGCAGTCAAGTTACGGGATCACCTAGCTAATAATAATAGCGCCCAACGATCACATACATAGATCCTGGACCCTAACTAGGATTCCCTGTGTCTAGGGACCCAGGAACTACGAGGACCGTGGTCCCACAACACCCAGACTCAAAACAAATATTGCGTTTTTTTTTCTGACCACAGAGACTGGCAAAGCTTGCTAATCAGCAAGCTGGTTTCACGCTTACAACACACTAGCTATTTGCTCTGCTAAAAAGAGATCTAAGTAACGAGTAAGTATAGTTTACTTACTGGCAGGCTTTGTCGCCGAAGATTTTAATGTACCGAGGACAATATTACTGCTCGTTTTTTAGATATCCCCTTAGCCAGCTCCTACGGTACCCACCGGAAGAGATGTGGTGGTCCTATTCTTAAACCACCGGAACCACACGACCCATCCGCTTAGATGAAATTAAAACCAATTCAAACTCCTAATTTTCTCCTTTACAAAAAACACATTCATTCACACAAATCAACATTCAGCAAAGTTCCCTAACTTTCTCATCAGTAAACAAAACAATAGATCAAACAAATAAGCAGAAGTTCCGTGATGTTTTAAAATTAAATGATCAAATCGTCATTTCCGGTGGAGATTGCGAACGGGCGCAGATCCAAAATAAAAAACGTTATTGCAGTACATCGTTTCACAGTGTTTGCAGGCAGTTAATTTGAAAGGTATAAATTTTACATTATAATAATTTATTTTATTTTAGTTTTATTGTTTAAAACTTATAATTTGTTCTTAAATAAATTTACTTATATAAATGTTATTCACAAATTACCAAAAAGGCGATGTGTTTTGACAAAAGAATTCGACGTCAGAAGTGTGTGATGGTTCCGTAGCAATATGCTTTCAACCTTATAATAGGTCTTTACCTATGAAATTGCCGTATTGCAGTACAGACTTTTTCAAACAAAAAAAAGTTTTGATTGGCTATGAATTCTAAATTCAAATAATTTTGTTTTAAAAATATGACAGTCTATTTACAATATAAGTCTTTTGTTTATTGATTAGCGTTGTATTTTCATTACATTTCAACATTTTTCCTCATAATGGGTACTTTGAAATTTCGTGTAATTATGGAATATGAGTTCCGTCGTGGCACCAACGCGGCACAAACGACACGTAACATCAACGACGTTTACGGAGAGAACTGTACAAACGAACGTACAACCCGTTATTGGTTTGCTCAGTTCCGTTCTGGGAATTTTGACTTGAAAAATGAACCTCGTGGTCGTCCGGAAACTTTGGTCAACAATGATGAATTAAAGGCGATTGTGGAAGCTGACGAATCTCAATCTACAGCTGAGCTGGCAGCAGCTTTTGATGTTAGCATCAAAACAATATTGGTCCATTTGCGACAGATTGGCAAGATAAAAAAGCTTGATAGATGGGTGCCCCACGAACTTAACGATCGCCAGCGCAACGTACGCGTCGAGACTTGCCTTGCGCTGCTTAACAGGCAGAAATGAAGGAATTTTGAACCGAATTGTTACGTGCGACGAAAAATGGATTCTTTTTGACAATCGAAAGCGCTCAGCAAGTTGGTTAGATCCTGGTTCGGTACCAAAGCAATGTGCAAAACGAAAAATGACCCCTAGAAAGGTGATGGTCACAGTTTGGTGGTCTAGTGCCGGTGTGATTCATCATAGCTTTTTACAAAACGGCGAGAGCATTACTGCAGAAATGTATATTGAAGAACTGACCACAATGATGGCGAAACTCGCACGTCTGCAACCAGCTTTGGTCAATCGGTCGTCTCCACTGCTACTTCACGACAACGCGCGACCCCATACTGCACAACAGACCGTCTCTAAGGTGCATAAGTTGGGTTTGGAAGCTCTCCCTCATCCGCCATACTTACCAGATCTTGCGCCTACCGACTATTACTTTTTCCAAAATTTGGACAACTTTTTAGCGGGAAAAAAATTCAATTCCCGAGAGGCAGTACAAAACGCCTTTGAAGAGTTTGTTGTCTCCCGTCCTGCTGATTTTTTCAAGAAGGGCATCCATTAACTGCCTCAGCTTTGGCAAAGATGCATTGATTGCAGGGGTGATTACTTTGAATAAAAGAAATAAATAAGTTCGAAAAAAAAATACTTTAACTTTTTTCAAACAAAACGGCAATTTCATAGGTAAAGACCTAATATTTTTAAACTTTTATATTTTTTTTATGTTATTGAATGATGTGACGAATGTTCACCTGATGATGGAAAACATCTTGGTGGAAACCCTTGCCCATCTGCGCTCAAGTTCCACATCTCTAAGTCTGTACTTATCCTTGTATGTACCTACTGCAAAGCATTTGGGTACGTTCTAGAAAAACTAAGCTTTAATGCAATCATGTACTAGTAATTACAGAACAAGTATTTGTGCACAGAAAAAAAAACGCGCAAATACTTGTTCTGGGTCTAGGTGTTGTGGGACCGTGGTCCTCGTAGTTCCTGAGTCCATAGACACGGAATCCTAGTTGGGTCCATGATCGATGTATGTGATCGTAGGGCGTTATTATTATTATCATACGTTTCCTAATAAAAATACTGAGAACGGATTCCGAAACTACGACAATAGGTTATTTAATTCCTCTCACATTACCCGCAGTTCTGTACCACGAACGTTTTCCTTGTACTATTACTGTTCATTTATTTGGTTTAATGTACAAATACTCAATGTGAAGCTAAATGCTCGTCTACCAATATTGACTTATTATACTGTTTTATACTGTGTCCAAGATGGCCGCCGGAAATTGCCATAGCCCCGTAATGAATCTAACGTAATGGAAATAATGGATCTGTTTTTATTAGTGCGTGTCATTGTAAGAGCGTACTCATTTAGTCGCACGTGCAAGGTTGAAACAATATATTGGGGACATGTGTTATTATATTATTTTAATTATCCTTTTGATATCATTTATCAATCTTAGATCAAGTCATAGGAGGTTGATCTATTTGCTAATAGCCCCTGCTTTTAAGAGTCTAATAAGCCATAACATTCAAACTTTTTTTTTTTGGCTTAAGGTCTTAGCTTTGTCGTCGTCTTAAGTGGACACTTCAGTACAATGCCACAGATAACATCATACTATATACAATAAATGCGTGAGTATAACGAACAAAATTATGTAAATCTTTGAAACAATATTAGCTGTACATTAATAACTACCGAAATAAACAAACTCAACATAAAAACGCAAAAACTAAAAGTATTCAAAAACAAACAAAATTGGAATGCCAGTGATTCGTCCACACGCGAACATAAAGCCAGATTAAGTTTTTAATTACTCTAAACTGGCAGCACTGACGGATGCCAGACATACCCGGTATTGGCACGCAATTGTTGACCGAAGAATGGCAACCCACGGCAGGCAGGTTATCATGTCGGTATGTGGAAAATAGAGATATTATTACTTTATCAATATTCCGATTTGGCACTTTTGATATCGTTCACTTAAATAATAATCCTAATCCTCATAAATGGAACCTAGTTTTATATTTATCTATACATATAAAATTCAAAGTCCTGACTGACTGAATGACTGACTTATATATCAACGCACAGTCTAAGCCGCTGGTCTTAGAGACTTGTAATTTGAAGAGTATGTTCTTTGTAAAATGTATCCACTAAGAAAGGGTTTTCTGAAATTCCACCCCTAAGAGGTTGAAATGCGTGGTTGAATTATTTTTCTATAGGTTGAAGCCACGGGCAGAAGCTAGTGTATAATAAAGCCCAAAAGTATGACATATGACGGTCTACCAACACATCCATTGATTGCAGTTATACCACTATACCAGCTAAAATAACTCTGATTGTTTGCTACAAAAGTACAAAACAATGAAACATGTGTCTTGACCCCTACCTTTGCTTGTCTACCCTATGGGGTCGGTGCAGCAAGTTTTTCTCTTCTCTCTCTCATTTCTGTCAGATCATACGTCATGTTGACATTGACTCCTTTAGCAACTTTTTTGAGTTTTGGCGGGAAAACGAAAAAGATCGCGTCAAGGCATTGTATAATTTTTCAAACCTTGTGTTATTTTCAGTCTTAGTGCATAAAATTGGTGGTTTTTTATTCGTTAAGTGCTGGATTACAGGCATGAGTGTGGGAAAGTGGTATAATGATGGTGAAACGTTTCTTTTCGTGTTGTTTCCAAAACTCCATAGAAACTTCTGGTAAAGTTGCCACCACTTTACTAGAAGTATAACTTGACTAGACTAGACTGCAAATAATACAATGCGGTGACGGGATCTTTTTCGTTTTCCCGCCAAAACTCCCAAAACTCTCTTGATGATATGGCTTTCATCTATCTACATGACAGAACCACGAACATGTTCATATTATGCTTATAGAATACAAGTCCCCTGCACATAACTCCTTGGTATTGTCTACCAATCCACTTTAAGACACGAAATTTCATGTAAATTCCCCACAGCACTATATATCATACCGTAATATAATGGAGGCTTCATTACAAAACGACTTAAACAATCATGTATAATGATACCCGAGCAGGGTTGGCCCAAATAAAGCTATAAATTCTACAATTACAGAAATTTTGGCAGAGAACCCTGTTAGCTAATAGAAATAAAATGTTTGTTTAGACAATCTGTCTATGAGCATTTTTGAAACTATTTGTTGTTATGGAGTATTATATAGCTAGGATATGCCGAGTGGGAGGGTATATCAAGAGAATGGGCAGCAGAATTCTCTTCGGTACAGGCTGTTAATACTGGATAATACTGTGATAATACTGTGATAATACTGTGATAATACTGTGATAACACAGCGATAACACTGTGATAATGCTGTGATAATACTGTGATAATACTGTAATAATAATACTGTGATACTACAGTGATAATACTGTGA